>OY728150.1:1673999772-1675249772 GCA_963277665.1 Viscum album | reverse complement strand
TAATAAAATAAATATAATTTTTTAAATCATCACATCAAAATTAAATAAGGGTGAATTTGATTTTAATTTTCTAAATCACATAATTTTTCTATTAATGGTAAAAATAGAGTTTGTGTATTTTGGAATGCTTAATGACTCCCTAATTATGATTTAATGATGTAATAATTAAATAACTATACTACATGACCTAAACTATATTATTTTAATAATATCAACTATTTTTAATAGATAAAATCATTTTTTGAACAATAAGTAAATTTCCAATGTCTAAAAGGTAATGTTTTTTTAAAACATTATTTTGTCGAAAATTTACTTTTATATGAACAAATAAGTATTTGAAAATGGATTTTAATATTAGAAGATTAATATAAAATTAAATTTTACTGAAACTACTAAAACCATAAACCAAAAACATGGGTAAGATAATGGTTTCTAATTTTCAAAATCCTAATTTTCCATGACCTGTATTTTGAAATTATTAAACAATTCATGTAATTTTTCTATAAATAACCATCAATTTTTTTGTTCCCCATCATTATAAATAAATCCTCCTTGAAGTTATGTTTATTTTTCCTCTATAGTAGTCCCCCAATGTTGTCCTCAATCCTTTAAGGATCCATTACATAAGATATAGGAGTAACTCTTCAATGTAATGTAAATCTTCACTTATCGTTTTCATCATGTTCATTTTTTCTGTGGTATGTCTTCCAAATTTTAAACAGTGTTATTTTTTCAACATTATTTAATCCCATTACAATACTAATATTTTTTGGAATGACATATCCTTTTCCCCTCTTATTTTACCATTTTCTAAACCGTGTTTTATACCTGTTATGTTGCATAATTTTCTTCACAAATTTCTTTCTTTTACATGAGATATTTACTTTTATATTTTATATTAAAAAAATACCTATTTTATTTTAAATATGTGGTAAAATAGTTTTAAAAAAAGAATTTTTATTTAGGTATTTATATATATTAAACCAACATTTTTTGAGTTAAAAATTATTTGATGAACATGTCTTCAATATCTTTTTTTATTCTATGTTTTTTATAAGAAACAAATTATTTATTATCAATGTGTTATTAATTAAATGATTTATTATGATATATATGGATCACATGAAATTAATATATTTTAAGGGTGCACTCTGATTACATTACAATGCATTGCAAAAAATATTAATCTATATAGTTGAAATGTTTTACAATACCTTGGTGAATATCATTGGTAATTTTCATTAATGGCACCTTGGTGATAAATATTGGTGATACACTTATGAATGTATCATTTAAATGTTGTATCAAAATTTCAATGTTATGATTCATGTTCATATTATTATTTTACACCTCTTTCTCATTCCTTATCATTATGCCTCATGTTATTTTTGATATTTTTCAAGATCACATGTTATTTGTCACTCATACTTATTCCCTTATTGGGCCACCTTCTCACCCATTTAATTTTATGTATTTCACCAAGATATGAGATGTTTTGAAAGTAACATAGGGTGAACTCATGAAGGTTTATTCATGTGTAATTATCTGAAAGTTTTAATTTTTCATGAATATTGTACCCCATTTAAAATAAACTAAACCAAAAAAGATCATCTATTTTGAACAATGTAATGAAATGATATGTAATAAAAAGAAGGAATTCCTTATTAATTATCAATTGAATAATTATTTATTAATGGATAATAAGATTTAAATATAGTATGAATAACCTTTGACCAAATTTTAAATATAGGAAAACATCATATTATTTTGGTGATATACAAAGTAAGTGGTTTACGAGCAAAGATTCCGAGTATGGATATGAACAAGTGGATGTAGCTTAATTACAGATGTATCTAGGGGTAACACCTACAAAAACCTATTTGATCTAGATTTAAATGGAAAATGGTGCACAATAATGGGCCATTCTGCACTCCTAGTTTGACACTACCAAGGGATATGGTTGGATAATCACATGATTTTTTTTAACATTATGAGGGATTTATAGAAAATGTAATGGTTATTCGAGGATATTAGAATCATATTTATTGTTGAGATTTTCAGACATAAAATCCTGTTAGAAATGTAATATTTATAAGAGTAACATTATTCTAAATAAGGTTTTATTTTCTTTGAAAATGGTGGGAAATAGGAGGAACCACATAAATAATTATTGAAATGGATGATGCACAGACGTTTTTCGATGTAAGATTTAATTGAAAACATCTTGAGGATAATGAATCAACAAACATAAGTAATAAATAATAACTTGAATGAAGTTGAGATAATTAATTCACCTAGAAGGGAATAACTTTTTTTAGTCCTTTATGGGTTAATAACCCCTTCTTTAGGTTGGTTTACCAACCATTTGATTTATAAAAAATGGATAATATCGATAAAAAAGGTCTTATATATACTCCATTATTCATAAAAAGATGAAGTCACCGTGGATTTATATAACTTTGAGGGAGAAGCTAATCAGTGTTGGAAACTGATTAAAAAAATGATGAAACGAATAAATATTGATGTTATGGGGTGGGAAAATTTTTGGGGATCCTTTTTCAATTAATATTTTCCCATTTTATTTGAGCTAAAACGGATAATGAATTTATATGGATGAAGAAGAATGAAAATGAATTAGTGGGAAGCTATGAGATGAGATTCACAATTCCTCCTCACAGACGTCTATCGTTTTTATGGATCCTAATGGAATGACTGATAGATTATTTTGTAGACTAAGAGACCATATATAAAAGAATTTATCCAATAAGGACTATGAAATAGATAAGGAGATAATGAGGAGTTCTATTAAGGTTTATATGGAGTTAGGAGAGATGCAATTATCACACAAATCGAATGAAAAAGAATGATATTTGGAGCCAATATTAGAGAGGAACATTCATAATAAATGAGGTCAAAACACAGTAAAAATTCGTATATGAAACAAATAATATAAGAATCATTAATAGAAATCATTTATTAGGAGTATATCATACTAATTGTTTGGAAGAGAAATCCATATAGATTGAAATATTCATGGTGATTTTAAGCCTCAACATCTCAACAATAATGACAAAGGGAAGATGGTGCATGCCCAATTGGAAAATTAATGCATAAAGTGTTGATACATTGGGAACCTCTCCAATAAATTTCCAAATCATATGATAATGGAGGTGAACCACCATAAACCTCATCACAGTCCATTGGAGAATGGGTTTGGAATTTTTTTTCAAGACAACCAAAGTTGAGGATTCAAATGATGCTGTTGTATGTACACTCATTTTTTCCTCAATGATAGAAATTAATTTGATTTTATTATTGTTATACACATTCCAATATTTCATCAAAGTATTCAAATAATATAGAATCTATCAAAGAACTTCTATATCTAGAGTTATCAGTCAAGACTCTTGAATTAATTTTCCTATAATTATAAGGGTATATAAACTCTAGTATTAAATCTAGAGAGTACAATTTCATTATAATTATAGAAGTCATTCCAATGGTGGAATTCAAAAATATACTAGGAATGTAATGTATATCATATTATTAGACTAAGACAAATTATTTATGAGAGGAAAATTCATAGGATATTAATGAAAACCTATCATCATTTTCAAAGGAGTGATATCTCATCCCAAGATTTTCCAAGAAGCACATCACATCGGTTTCTTTATGGAGATGATTTGTGAATAGTGAGACAATAATGAAAGTATAATGATATATAATTTCTCCACTATTCATAAATAAACAAATGTATTTATATAATAGTTACATAGGCCTCACCTTGAAATAGAGGTAGAGTTATCAATTGAACTCATACATGGATCTTAGTCAAAATCAAAAACCCCATATATAATGTAAAATGTGGAGCTAGAGGAATTGAGGAAAACAACTTCAAGATCATTGGGAGAAGGATTTAATATTACAAAGTGTGTCTCCTTGGGGAGAACCTATTCTATTTTTGAAGAATAATGGTGGATCAATGTGGAAATGTATTGATTATATTGGACTTAAAGAGATCATAGTGAAGAAAATGCACCCTCTTCTAGTGATGGATGATTTATTTGACCAGCTTCATGGGGCTCAATTATTCTCCAAGATTGATGTTCAATTTAGTT
The DNA here is from genome assembly GCA_963277665.1 of Viscum album. Lineage (NCBI taxonomy): Eukaryota > Viridiplantae > Streptophyta > Magnoliopsida > Santalales > Viscaceae > Viscum > Viscum album. Next base: position 1,675,245,654 of record OY728150.1, on the reverse strand, counting down.
ATCATCAATTGATGGTAAAAAAAGTTGATATTCCAAATAACACCTTATGATTAAGATGTGACCATTATTTTCTTATTTTTATGAACTTCAGTTTGTCCAATTCTCCATCTATATTTATGTACATGATGAATAGAATCTTTATGGATTACCTTAATAAATTTTTGGTAGTTTTATTGATGATATTTTGATATATTCTGAAATTCTTAAAGAGCATGAGGATTATCTATGGGTTTTATTAAAAACTATGATGAATGAGAGTCTAATTGGAAAATTTAGCTAATGCAAATCTTGGTTATAAAAAGTTGCTTTCATTAGGGACATCATAACCAATAAATGAATGTCAGTTGAACCTACCAAGAACTTAGTTTTGTATTTGTGGTCTCAAAAAATAACACTAACTGAGATTTTATTTCATGATAATATAACAAGTTTGTGAAAATATTTTCATGAATTTCTAATCCAATAACCTTGATATCTCTAAATGGTGATATTTTCATCTGGAAAAAGTAGTGTGAATAATGATTCAATAAGTTAAAGGATATATTGGTTAATGCACCAATACTAACACCACCATCTATTAGACAAGGATTCGTTTTTTTAGAAATTTTTCTTTGGAAGTGATTGGGTGAATCCTCGGGTAAAATGACAAGGTGATTTATTATGCATCTTGATAGCTATGGACTCATGAGTAGAATTATCCTTTTCCTGTCTTGGAGATATCTATAGATATTTTTTCTCTAATTATATGGATGTAACATCATTATAGGGAGAAATGGGATATATTTGAAGACCACCAAATTTGGATGTATATATTTACAAAAAATAAATTGAACATGAATAAAAGGAGATAGTAAAAAGTTCTAAAAGGCCATGATAATTCAATTCATTATGAACCTAGAAGAGAAAAAGAAGTTGTTGAAGCATCAATTAGGAAAGAACATTTTTTGTTGTAAAAGATGAGTATTTATAGAGATCCTTTGATCAAAGACCTTTGAAATTTGGACATATAAATCTCAAGGGAGTGAACGTCATAGATCGTATCCCAAATAATATTTCAACCATAATCACTAGAGAAGATCAATAAGGATTAGTGATTATCCCATATTACAAAAGTATATAGGGGATATAAATAATGAGAAGTTTCACGAGTCAAAAAATTATTAAGAAGGAGTACTGAAATTTCGTATATATCTATGTGTTCTATTTAATCTAGAGATAAAGAAAGAACATATCGATGAAGCTTACAACACTAAATTATCGATACATCAGGGAAGGACTATAATGTACAAGTAATATAATGAAAATTATTTGGGGGATAATATTAATATGGATATTGAAGAATATACTACTAGATGATTGGTATATAAGCAAGGGAAGGAAAAACAACAACTTTAAAGGGGTATGTCAACTACTACCCATACCAATATTTACGTGGGACAATATCACTATGGAATTTATCACTGGTCTCCCAAGATCATCCAATTTAAAGAAAAATACTTGGGTTATAGTGGACCAAATCACCAACACATCCCATTTCATCTCTATTTGGGAAGATTTCTATCTTGAAAAACTTTCCTAGGTTTACGTAAAGAAAGTATTAAGGTTTCAGGGGGTTACACTTTCTATTATTTACGATCATGATACAAGGATCATATAAAAATTATAGAGAAGTATTTAACATGATCTAAATACTAAATTGAATTTCAGTATGTCCTATCACCCCAAACTGATGGGAAATATCAACGGGAAATTCATAAACTCAAGGACATGTGGAAAACATGCTCAATAGAACATAAATGTTGATAGAAACAATACCTCCCATTATTTTTGATCTCATAAAATAATATTTTTCAATAATGTATTCAAATAGAACCACATGATGCTCAAAATGTAAAGAAAAGTAGAACGCCTACATGTGGGGATGAAGTTGGTGAGAGGAAATTACATGGGATCGATCATGTAAAAATGATGATGGAACATTTTCATGTTATCCAACAACACATAAAGGCTGCTAGGAGATGATATACAAGCTATGATGATAAATGTAAATGATAAATGGAATTTAATGTTAGGCATAAAAGTTTATTTTGAATATCACCATGGAAAAGATCCATAAGGTTTGAGAAGAAATGGAATCTTATTCCTATGTATATTAGCCCTTATTTAATCCAACATCTTATTGGAGTTGTGGCCAATCAACTTGATCTTCCACCAAATCTATTTCATGTTCATTATTTATTCCACATATCTCTCTTGATAAAGTAAATATCGGACTATTCACACATTCTAAATCCAGATGTGGTACAACTAGAAGAAGACCTCTCTCACAAAGATCAGCCAGCAGAGGTCTGCGACCGTAGGGATGAGGTTCTACATAATAAGACTAACCAACTCATAATTGTGTTTTGAGGAACAATAAATAGGGTGAACGATATGGAAAATATAGGAATCAATGTGATAGAAAACACCACAACTTTTATCAACTGATAGAACATGTTGATATTTTAGGGACCAAATTCCAAAATGGGGGAAGAATATAACAACATGGAATTTTTTAAATGATATTTTTTTTCTAAAAAAATGTATGTTAAATTTAATAAATCTACATCTATTTAATAATAATGTTATATTAATAGAATATAAATAAGAATTTAGCCTTCAAGATTGGACTGAAATATTACTTTTTTCAAATATGACCATTGGAAACTATATTATTGGTAATACTTTTGTAATTATTAATAGTGTTTGTAAGTAGTAATGACAAAGTACAATGGATACATAAAGGATAATTGATGGCCTCAACTAGTTTGGTTTTAAGTCCTTTTTTCCAAGATGGGAGGGAAATATCTTCACTTGGTTTTTCCCTTGACAAAACCGAAGTCAATATTTAGAAAGTGGAGCTTTAATGAAATTAGATATGGGACAATTTCATGTTATTTGATATTACCACTCAGTCAATGTTAGCTGAGGCACCCATGGAGTTTATCATCATTGATCACCTTACCCTTGGGGAATATGTTGGTGTAATAAAAAGCTACATGTTTATATCTTAGTAACTTAATGTGTAAATTTTGTTTTATAAATAAATTTATCATTTCCTCAATTTCTCTCAAAAAATGTTTTTCTTAATATAATATATGTTTCATTAAGTGGAATTTGAAAATTTGAATTTTGGACATAAATAAAACATAAATGTATTTTTCTTGAATATATATATATATAAATTTTATAACAAAAAATGTTATTATGAATATTACTTTTTTTAATGAAATATACTTTTCAATATCATTTATTAAATTAAAAAATAATTTTCTAAGGTCCTAGGAATTTTTTTATAAATGTTATAAATTTTTCTATTTCTACAGAACTATTATTATTAAATATATAATGTTTTCTATTTTTAAATGTTTAAATTATCATATTTAGAGAATTTTTTTGATAAAATAAACCACATTTTTTAAATAATCACATCTAAATTAAGTTAGGATGAATTAAAGAGAATTTTTGTAAAAAATTATTTTTTAGTGAATAGTTAAAATATAGTTTGGGTTTTTTGAATGTTTAATGACTTCATAATTATGTAACAATGATTAAGTAATAAATCAACCACAAACCATAACCTAAAATATTTTATTTTAATAATATATAGTATTTTAATAGATTTAATCAATTTATTTGAACTATAAGTGACCATCCAAAGTCTAAAAAAGAATGTTTGATTTTTAAAAGCATTACATTGTGAATACCTTACTTTTCAATGAAAAGAAATTTTTTAATAATGAAGTTTGGTTACGATGTCTTAAAATAACATTAAATTTAAACCATGTTTCTCATACCATGAGAAAAAATCATTGGAGAGTCAATGGTTTTTCATTTTCTACAACATAATTTCTCAAGTCCTATATATGGTAATTAATAAATAAAATCCTCAACTTTTTATACTAATAACCACCCATTTCTTAAGTAATCTTCACTCTCAATCCATCCCATAAAAATATAATGATATTTCCCCTCCCGATGAGTCCCCTAAGATTTTCACAAGCCACCATGGTTTCATTCCTCATTATCTCAGATTTACTCTTCATGGTATGGAAAGTATTCACTTCTCTTTCTCATTCAATGTCACTTTTTATGTCATGTATCTTCCTAATTTCAATCTAGTTTAATTTTTCTTAATTATTTAATTCATATAATTTAATAAGAGTATTTTATTACTGGGGTACCATATCCACCTCTCATTTTACCATTTTTTAAAACCATGTTTTATACCTGTCGTGATACCGAATTTTCTTCTCAAATTTCCCCTATTTACATGAGAACTTATCATTTATTTTTATTTGAATACAAAATCCACTTTTATTTTCAATGGGTATTCTACTCGATATAATATTTAATTTTTTATTTAGGGATCTATACAAATTAATATCACATTTTATTTCATGGAATAAAAAATATGTGATGATCATGTCCTCACTCTCTTTTGTATGTGATAATTTTCTGATATGAAATTCATTCATTATTTTCCATGAGTTATTAAGGAAATAATTTATTATGATCTATGTAGTTCACATAAAATTATAAAATATGAATTGTGTGCCCTCGTATATCATCGATTTATTTGTTAAAGAATTTAATTTCTTAAGATGACAATTTTTATGACACCTTGGTGAATAACGTTGATAATTTTCATTTATGAAACCCTGATGATAAACCATGGTGACAAGATTAGGAATTTATCATTTAAATATTTTATCGAAATTTCCATTTTATGATTCAGGTTTTTATTATTATGATATGCCTTTTCTCATGAATTATCGTTATGTCTCATGTTCCTTTTTGATAAGTTAAAAGATCACATCTTATATGTCTATCTTTATTATTCCCTTAGTGGGCCTCTTTCTCACGCATTTGATTTTATGTATTCCCAAAGGATACGTGATTCAGTAAAACTAGCATATGGTGAACTCATTAAGGTGTATTCAAGTTGACTTAGAAGAACGTTTTAATTTTTGTGTAATATGTACCTTTTTCCAAGAAACTAAACCTAAAAAGATCTTCTATTTTATACCATGTAATAAAAATTTATGTCATAAAAGGTGGGATCCAATAGTATTGAGGGAAATAATGTCCAATATAAGGAACCATTAATAGTTCTATGTTCTAAATTTGGTGAAGGGGGGTATTTTTCATATCAATGCTCAATTCCATGGGATAACAATAATGATAAGAACCAATAATCTCTAAGATCAAGGGAATAAAAAATGTTAGATGTATAGATATATCATGATTAATAATGTCATAAAACCTTTATTGAATTCTTTTTTATGTCTTGCTGGATTTAAATTCATTCCATATTGTCATATCTTTTATATTTTCAATGAAATTTTCTTGACCACCTGGAATAATTTGATATCATTAGGAGAAAAAATCTATAATTAATGAATCGAATGTTAATGTTTAAAGAGAATTTATCCTTGAAATCATATAAATATCCTTTTAGTGCAATTTGATGTTTTCAATGTTATGTAATGGGATTCCTATTATAAATAAAAAAAAATTATTCAGAGAAGGAATTCACCCTACAATCCATGAATCACCCTTTTATTCTATACATGTGTAAGGAGGAGGGTGAATATTTTTTAGTATCATCATCATCTCAAGTATGGATATAGTTTTCCTAAGAGAAATATTATTGAATTAAAATAATTGAGTGTAAGGAAAACATAATCCTCTGATACATTCCCATTTTGGGGGATTATTTTGATGTTTTTCCAAAATCATATCACAATCTCCCTTATTAAAATAGTGCTGGAGATCTGAATCGAACTTATATTTGGAATAAGTAACATTCATAGGCAATGAAATCACCAAAAATGAGATATCAATAGACCCATTAAAGATATAAGCAATTGAATAATGGAAAATTACAACCTTTGTTACATAAATTCATTTATTCCTTATATTTGAAGGGTATTATTGTTGATTTGTGAGAAAAATATCAGGATTTTCAACCCCCCAACAAAGATAACTCAAAAATAATTCATGTTTTTCTAGAATGATAAAGATGAGCCATGTTTTAAAGATCTAAGTAAGAGGATTGTCACTGCACCTATGCTCACATTACCCACCAGTGGGGAAGGATTTGTGATCTACATCGATTCATCCAAAAAGGGGTTGGTTTGTGTACTCATGCTAGATAACAAAGTGACAGATTATATCCCCCTCCCACTAAATATCTATTACATTAATGACCCAACTCATGATTTATAATTGGCTATGGTGATCATCATAGTAATGGTTTGGTATAATTATCTTTACATGTATAATTGTGACATATATATGGATCATAATATTATCCAATATATATTCACACAAATTGATCTTATTATCCATAAATAGTGGTGGTTTGAACTAATAAAAGAGTATGATTCACTACTGGAAAAATACCCTATACCAACGGTTTGGAACCGTTGGTATAGGCCCTCAAACCGTTGGTATAGGCTATACCAACGGTTTGGAGACCGTTGGCATGTAAGCCGTGACAATAGGTCTCTACCAACGATTTTGAAAACCGTTGGTATAAGTATTATGAAAATCTATACCAACGGTTCTCAAAACCATTGGTATATGTATTTCAAAAAAACATCCGGTGGGATTTGATCCCAGGACCTCTAGTTTATAATTGAATGACTTAACCACTAACGTAACATGACTTTTGTGAACATAATTTCATAAATATATATATGTATTGTTATAATAATTTTAAATATTGATTTATATAATGTTCTTGGTAAGAAGATTCGATTAAAAATCGAAGTACCTATACCAACGGTTTTAGGACAAACCGTTGGTATAGGGTCTCTATAATGGACCTATACCAACGGTTTGGACAAAACTGTTGGTATAGGTCCTATAGGTCCCCCCCTATACCAACGGTTTGTCCAAAACCGTTGGTATAGGTCCATATAAGTGACCTATACCAACGATTTTGGCCAAACCATTGGTATAGGTCCAAATTAATGAACTATACCAATGGTTTGGCCAAAACTGATGGTAAAAGTCATGTTTCAGTAGTGATAGTTTAATCCATTACCATCATGGTAAAGAAAACAAATTGGGGGATGATATAAGTAGAAAATATTCTATGAATATGTCCAAGATGAGTATTTCAAGGGATCCAGTCATCTTGAACATTAAAATAGTATATATTAGAATAATAAAACCATATTCATCCTACCTTTCTCAAATAACTTCTCAACCATACAATAATTATAGGATCTAGGAAAAGTATAAGGATGTTGATTTTATATAGAAAAAGGAAATGAATATTTAACAGTTTATCCTTGCTGGAGATTGATTTATATGATTTGGAACCTAGATATGTGTCTCATAAAAACTAGTATTGATGAAGGGACATCTGTATTATGTGCATATCTCATCCATCTCTATTCATCGATGAATTACAAAGATGTATAGATATATGAGGAAAATTTCAAGTTAGATAACATGTAAGGAGAGATTGAAAAATTCACATCATGGTCCTTGGTACGGAAAAAGATCAAGTATAGATGATAGAAGTCTAATGGTATGAAGCATTAATTACATATACCAATACAGAAATGGGAAAAAATAACCATGGAATTATTTATAAGACTCCATAGGAAATCAAAATGAAATAGAGCCATATGGGTGATAGTCAATCACCTTTAGAAGTCAGTACTTTTTATTTATATAAAGTAAGATTTATATCTTGAGAGACTCACTAAGATATATATAAAGGATGTGGTAATAATAAATGGAGTGCCTATCTCCATTGTATCTAATCAATATATGAGTTTTACATTGAGGTTTTTAAGAATTCTTTAGCATGAATTGGATACATAACTGAGCATCATTCATGATTATCACCCTCGTATGGATTTCTAGTCTGATAGAACCATTAACAATCTATAGGATATGATGATATCAAGTTCAATTGATTTTTAAGGATTCTGGGAGCAAAAAAATTCTCTTATAGAGTACTCATATAACAACAGTTCCCATTATAGCATTCAAATAGAATGTTATGACGATCCATATGGGAATAGTTTTTAGACTCCAATATGGCAGGTTGATGTTAGAGAGTGGAATTATATTGGATATGATCTTATCTAAGATATGAAAAAGAATTTCCGAACCATTCATTATAAAATGAAATCCTAAAAAATCAGAGTGATAATATATAAAGATAATCCTCAATGAAACATAGAGATTGAGGTTAGTGATAATGTGTTACTTTATATTTAACCTAGGAATAAATTTATGAATTTTGGGAAGAATGGAAAACTTATTCTTAGATACATAATTCATTTTTGATATCCATGGTCACATTAGAGGGGTGTCCTATCGACATTCACTCCAAGCTAACCTATCTCAAGTACATGATGTGTTCCATGACTCCCTCTTGAGGAAGTTCATACCAAACCCCAAACATGTAATGAATATAGGGGTGATACAATTTCTTAATGATCATTTATACAAGGATCATCCATTGATGATCTTAGATTGTAGAGAAAACATTAAATGAAACTTGACTACTCAACTAGTGAAGGTTTTGTGGTAGAAAAAAAAGACTGAGGAAGGAACTTAGAAACATGAATAAGTGATGAAGTATAAGTACCATAATCTATATTACTACATGAAAAGATAATTTTTAGGGAAAAATATCTGAGGGGATAATAAATTAATTAACTACAAATTTATATATCAAATTCATATTTTTATTAAATAAATTTATTATTAAGTAATGTTGTTATAAAAAAACAGACCCTAAATTGGTTATTTTGGAACCTTATATACTTTGAAATTTAAATATCCTTATGAATCATAACTATTGATAATATATCCAATGGGTTGTGATAATAATATCATCATATATAAAGGGTTATGATAAATTCAAATAGATATAGAAAAAATAAGTGATGGCCCCAAATAGGATAACTCACTCCACAAGTCATGCTATAACTGAAAGAAGGCATCATAGTTGTATTTCCTATTAGGCATCACCAAAAACGTGATCATTGAAACTCTATAGATCTCAATAAATAGATAGGGAAGAATACACTAGCTTATGGGTTTTTTACAACCCTACCTAAAATAACACCATAAATATTGGATCATACTCTCATATAATTTGGCCATGAAGATTCATCAAGCCGCACCAAGGGGAGGTGATAAAAATGATATAGGATCACACCCAGAGTCACGTATAGGGATTCCCAAACTATCTATGAGACTAATCTCAAGAGTGGTTCACAATAAAATTCTTAGGATGTAATTACACATTGTACCCATAGGAAGATAAGTTATGGTAACACACCCAAATGCAACTAGACCACACAAAATAGTCATAGGACACCAACCTACTCTGTAGAAATTAGACCGTTTGTAATGGGATTACATGGTCTGTCTTCCTAAGTATGGCACTACCTGTGACTTTGGGTCCAACATATCATGCATTTCTCAAAATCCACTGTGTTTTCTTTTAGATACAGTGTGTGTAGATATATATATATATCACTCAACATCCTGTGTATATGAGTCAATACACTTTGTCTTGTTCTCATGTCAATTGGGTCATGACTGCGTAATCTATTTGTTCCAATATACCTAGTGAAGTCAAAATACCAATCTATTCCATTGTACCCTTGCAGGGTCAGTGTCCTCGATCATATCTACATCTATGTATCCCCAGTGTACACACCAATCATACATCCAAGGGTCACATGGTGTGTAAATTGTTTCACACACCCTATAATATTTTTATAAATATGTAAACCCTAGCACTATCGGAGGGGACAATAAGGAATGTTCTCTATAGAATATGCATCCAATAATCCCATTTTTTAATGAAATAAGGATCCATTATGTGTCTTCTGCTTGTATCACCACCACCAATGATTACACAATTATACTCTCCATTAACCACGTTTATCATTCTGGTTGAGCCCATAGATCACTGGTGGACAAATTCCATCCACCCCCTCTACTCGAGAAATGACTATCGCTACACCGTGCTGTCACCACATGCCAAACCCAAAATTAGGGGAACACTGGCCCAATCCCAATCCACCTCTAATAATCCACTGCCATCATCTCACTTCAATTGATTCGTTATTAGTGAACCTGAACCCTTGGTGAAATTCTTTGTTATAAGGAATGGTCTTTTGATAATCTTCCACTAGGTATTAGTCTAACCATTATCCAATTAAAATGAAAGTGATTAATGTTTGATGAATAGGAGAAGAAATTCACAAAAAAAAATAAGAGGATGGAATGTTAGTTGTAGTTTTGGTTGGCCAAAATTCATTTATATCAAAATGATGAATAAAGAACCAAGAATAACCAATCATACACCATCAATTACTGAACTTATCACTAATAATTGGTACCGAAAAATGAACTATAAATTTAAAAATAGATCTTCTTGGAAGGATCCACTCAATTTTGAAAATTGATAAACTAAAGAGGATGAAAATTGAAAAACATATCCTACCATAGGTTTGGATTAATCAATAATAAATAACTATTCAATAGAACATTCATTGTAATGATCCATAATCTCTCATTGTCACACCATTATCCAATCCATGAACCATCATTGATCATCCATGAATAATTTTACAATGATGTCTCACACAATCCCTAGGGTTTTTTTATCTAAACCTAGTGATTTTACATAATAATTTTTAAATAAGAGGAGGGAAGTTCAATAAAAATAAATAAATACATTTACAAATCCTTCAATGAAAACATTTTAACCAAACACCTGACCCTAAAAAAGGTCATGTCACATATTGGGTAAAAACCACATTCTAGATGTAATGGAGGTATCATATTTCTATCTAAAAACTCTATTCGGGTACTATTCCATTATTTAATACAAACTACATGTGTGTGTTAGAACTATTTAATATTTATATTACATTCATAATGGGTCATCTATAAGCCCCATAATCTCATGCTAACAAAACTCCTAGAATTGATTTTTTTAAATATTAGAATTCATTAGGGTAAAAAAATCATGGTAATTAAATTCTCCCCACCTTAAGTATTTTCTTCTCAGAATGTGAATAAACAAATATAAAAGATAAGGTTAATGAGCTCACATCTGTTATTTCTACTCCCATGTGAACGTCTGACGATTCTTGTGGTACATAAGACACACATCAATGGAATATCTCACCCCTAGATGATCTTTTCCAACTAATCCTCGATCTCTAACAGGTACTCTAAAATGGTCAGTCAATCCTGAATTTCTAGCTATGTCCAATCAATTCCATGTTATGGGTCGTGTAAATACCTCATCAACTGTGCCTTTTCAATGATGTCGTGCACCTAGTCTAACTGCGGTGGTAGAGATAAGCTAAATTATGCCTCCCCAATTATATGCATTATATTAAATGGGACAATGAGTCTTGGATATAACATTTTATACCAACCCAATATCCAAAATACATGTAGATGCGAGACATTCATAAACACATAGTATCCTTCCTCAAACATCAAAGGCCCACATCATTGGTTCACAAAAGATGTCTAGTGGATCTGTACTATCCCCATATACTCTTAGATGATCTTCACCTTCCCCATTGTCACTCACACCAACTATGGCCCCATGAGTACTAGGTAACCGGGATTAGTCCAAAATCATTTTGACATGTAGGGGTCTCATACAAATCCTTTAATGATGTCATACCAATGGTATAAGGGTTACTTTTTTTTTTACAAAATCTCAAAAAATGGTAGGTGATCCGCTTAGCTATAGCCAAAATCCAACATGCAATCCCAAATAATGTCTTCCAGAATATGAATGTTCAACTTAGTCTAGTCGTCAGTCTGGGGGTAAAACTCCATGCTCAAATGAAAACAAGTCCCAAAGGATTCCTAAAAACCATTCCATTATATTGATGTGACATTATAGTCATATACTAAAATTATCATCAAGAAAACTCCATAAATCAATACTATATTATGCACATATAGTGAAATCCCCAAATCTCTACTGAACTATCCTCTTGGATAAATATGAATTTGGAAAATTTGGTGGTTTAGTCTATAATGACTTACAATTAATCATGTCATTGTGATGTTTATGGGAGTCACATCATGTAGTCTATATATATACTATCCCACTTCCACTCTATTTCCTCAAGGGGTTTAGTTATACCAATTGAAACCTGATGCTCAGCCATCACCAACTGAAAAGTGAGACGTTTAGGGAAAAAATATATTAAATAAATCTTCATACATGGCCACTAGAACTAACACTGAAGGTCCTAGTACATCTTCACCAGAACTAGATATATTTCCCAGGGGGTTGTTTGAAAGTAATTTGAAACTCCTCACACAATATCACAGATTCCATTATTCTCCCTCCTAAAAGGAGGACATGATCCCCCCATTAGAAAATACATTATAAGCACATATAGTGGAAATCATAATATTTAAGGTCTCATAGAATATATTTCTAAGATGATCCTCCCTAACACACTATAGAAGTGGTGGGTTTTCAATGGTGAACTAGAGAAAAGATACACAATCCATTTCTACTATTGACAACTACAATAAGGATAATTCTCTAATGCATTGATGAAAAATTATGAACAGGATATCCTACTGAGAGTATCAGCCTCCAAATTTCCCTTTATTAAATTACTAACTATATCAAAAATAAATATATAGGAGGAACTATAGACGTCACATATTTATAAAGATTATAATATTATGTTATAATAAATAATTGAGAAACTTCTGCTCTGAGTAGATGATACACCACTCACCCATAGGTAGTGTTGTCAAATCCTTTTTTAAAATATGACCACTACCATCTATATACCCTAAGGCATGTAGGTATACCAAGGTGGTTTCAGCTATTGGGACCTGTAAGCTACCATCTCATTCCTCGACATCAGGAAGCATCCAAGACTAGTCTCGAATGCCTCCTAGAACAATACATACTCAACAACCTCATTCGTAAAACTTATTATTGGGTTTCTCTTCAACCTCCACCACAACTCCTAAAAATATTGTTTATACAACTCCATTGACATGAAAGGATTCACCTTTCTAGTCAAAATAGTCAACAGTTCTATTATCCTAGATATATAATCCATGAATCACATTTCATACCCTACCATCCCTAATAATCGTTGAACCTCCATTATTCTCTCATGTGGTTCCCATGATAAATAACTTTTCCCCAAAATTCAATGTGGCCACTTCCAAACCCTTTATTTAGACGAATATCCCAGATAGTGTACATCTAAAATGGTGAACCGAATCATCGAGGGATTCCCATAGTTATTGTGTTATTGGAGTATGTCTAGGACAATTCATGAGGGTCTCATGTTCTCCAACTCCTTCACCAACAACACTAGAGTCTCATTGATGAAGAAAATGAAAAACTTGTATAAGAAATTCCCAAATATACTATTCCTGAGCCACATGAAAAATAATGGGGTTTTTTCATGCGGTAAACCAACACCGAGTACTATTAATAACCATAGAGATATCAAAACCACTTATTCGGTATATCATCAGCTGGTACATGAAGCTAGTGATAACCCAATCTAATGTTATTCTTTGAGGAAATTATTAAACCTCTCAACTAGTGGATGTGGTGCTTGGTCCATGATAGTCGATACTTATTATTCCTTACCACTTAGTTATGGTGATAGTAATCCATAAACAATATTAAAATCCATAGAATATTTTTGGGGAAGAAAACTGGGGCAACCTATGGTAAACATGGGATCTAAATAACCACTCCCCTACAAGTCTTGTAACTAAAAATTTATCTCACGAAACCCTACACGATCCATTAGATATATTGGCATCAATATATGGGAATTACCAAGGTGAATGTCTATGAAGTATTAAATCTATAGATGGGAAGGTAATACTAAATCATAATAAGGAAATACATACTCAAACTCTTCCACCACAAAAGGAAGAATAAATCCCATAGAATCCACTATTACAAGGGTAATACGATCTAATTGATGATTAATTGGTTGTAATATTCTATGTATGATCTCATAATTCTCTACCTGGGTTTCCTTCTCCTCTATGAGGAAAAACATCGTTCAATCAATATGGAGACACCATATCTTCCACCTGAAATAGTCAATGAGGTCAGGGACTCTAGATAGCTAGCCTAAACCAAATATAATGATATAGGGCCAAATATCTACTATTTAGAGAACCCATGAGAATCAATCTCCTACATGATTATGGTCACCCTGATTTTTGATGTTTTTTATCTTTGAATCCCATACAATTGAAGTCCTCATATGTAAGGTTTGATCCATGGGATAAAAAATAATATCTGTGTCTTATAGAAGAGAAGTGGAATGAAAAGAGTAGCGCATAGTTGTGTTCATAATTACTAAAACTATCATAGATAATACACATATCATACCTATAATCATCTAGGGATCCTCGAGGTCTAAGTCCTCAACTATATTCAACTATTAAATCCACTTACCACAATATCTCTAGGCATACGTTGACCACCTAAGGGTGGTGGTGGAAACAGTTTAAACCATAATCCACCTATAGATTCTTTCCCTAATCAACATCCATTCCCATGAACATATATTACTCCCGTATCCTGTAACTATTTATTTAAGGATATTCCCTTGGACATCTCTATGTATGTTCCATGCAAGGTCAAAAAATCCCCCATGATATGCCCCTAATAATTTCAAGAGAAACACTACCTCCCACTCAATATGCTAGAGACATCTTGTGATCCCTAAAAAGCAGACCCACGCTCTTGAGATCATCTCATTGGGAATCTCACATGCTAGGATCTATAAGATCCTAGTTTTTCACTCGGGTATTGATCCTTTAATTTTCAATATAATATTTAATTTGGACTTAAGGTGGTTTTTTGAGGGATTATAAAAGGTATTTGGGGTGTTTGGGGAAGGTTTGGATCATGTAACACATCTTTTTGGGAACAACAAGCTTCACACACAATTTAGAGTAAACGATTCTGGAATTTCGCCCGATTTTTCAAACTGTATGGATTGTGTTTTCCTAGACAGAGAATCCTCGCACGGTTGGTGAACATCCTTGCAGTAAGACCATTCAAGTTCTCTTTCTACCCTGGTAATCATGCATGGTTGGCACATGTTTTTTCAAAATCTGTAAACAAATTGTGCACATGATATTTTTTTGGGGTAAATTTCCATTTTTTCCCATAATGGTATATTAATCCCACTTCTTCTAATAATTTGAAAACCACCGAGATTAATCCATTTCACTCCCATTTTGTGGCCTTTTTAAGACCAATCCTTTTAGTGAAGATATATCCTTCATCTAGATGTTAGATGTGCAAAAATATCTACTCGAGTCCTCTTGATTTGTTGTCCTTCTCTTTTGCTGTCAGCTGAGATATCAGCGTATGAGAATTTTTTAGTTTTTCTTTGATCTACTATGATATCATCCTAATAAAGGGCCAATAATAGATTATTAGAGTCATACAAGGCAATGTTGGGTGTTTTATAACTCATCTCTAATGTTCATTGATTTTCTAAATTGTAATGTGGGGCCCATCGATTTCATCAGCTGTCATTTATTGAATTTATATCCCATGCTTATAATCATTAGAACTGTAAGGATATTATCATTACATATATGTGACTAATTTTTGGGTGGTTATGAACACAATTCCATCCCTACCATATTGATGTTTATGCCATAATTTGGGTTTTAGAGTTTTTACACGTTTGAGCCGCCCTTCGGGTGTGCCTAGGATTGAACATTCTCAATGTATGCTTTTCTATTACATGAATTGTTTATAATGATAATTTCATAATTTAATGTACCATGTATGTGTACAACTTGACCCACCTATGTTAAGTGCATCGACTGATAAATAAAATTGAAAAGAAAACATGCAACAATATTGATTATATGAGTTGAGTGTATTGAATGTGAATGAATAGTAGGTTTCATATCCATAAAACCCCTTACCAAATTAATGGACTATAGTTGAATAAATAGTGAATATGGAATATACCTTAAACTGATTAAATGGTTTCATGCTACTTGGCCTTCTCACACTAACGAAAGGAAATCCTTAAAAAAATGACTTCATAAAAATGTTTCCCGGTGCTTGAACTAATCACACTTAATAATGTCAAGGCTTGGACTGAATGAAATATTACATGATTTCATAATAAAATAAGAATGACTTGACTCAAGCTTGCCTTAAATTCTAATAATAGAATTTCATGAGCACTAGGAACCCCATTACTATTGAAGGATACAACATTCTTAGGTTGAAACCCACCCAAATCCTAATCCTAGTCTATTCTTGAATGTT
The DNA here is from genome assembly GCA_963277665.1 of Viscum album. Classification (NCBI taxonomy): domain Eukaryota; kingdom Viridiplantae; phylum Streptophyta; class Magnoliopsida; order Santalales; family Viscaceae; genus Viscum; species Viscum album. Next base: position 1,675,229,279 of record OY728150.1, on the reverse strand, counting down.
TGGTATGATACCAAAGGATCCCTCAGACAGTACTACAAGATTCCATGGATAAACTCCATGGATACCTTCAATATCATTACAAGATGCCTTGGATAAATTTTTTGGATCCAGCATTGACAAGTAGGTTCATGGTTAATGCCCAATCATTGCTTAGACACGTTTTACCTTGGCTGATCACATTTGAATCGATAGGTACCTCGTTGTGGAATGCCTTGGATTGTGATTCTTGTAATACAATCTTACCGCATAAAAGGATACAATTATTACTGAGTTGGAGACCCTTGATGTCTACATCACCTTTGTAATTACCTTAGGACTTCATTATTAAATATCAAAATTTATGGTTTCCTTGTTTTGTATTGGAACCCTCTCTATCTATACAATCAAGAGGTGATGTAAGTTTTGGATATGAATCACATTATCTAAAAATATAAAATTGGTAATTACTTAATTAAATAAACTGGTTACATGTTAAGACACTGGCCGAGGGCTGAAGCTGGTACATGGGTATTTAGATACATTGTACTGCTTTACATAATATATGCATTCATGAACATTGTTACATTTCCATTACATAGTCCTAATATTATACAAACTATTGGTTGTGGCCCACTAAGATTTATCTCACACCCTCTAAGGCACTGTTTGGTACCTGAGGTAGATTACATGGTTGCAGGTGTTGACAGAGTGAAGCATATGACTTCGAACACTTGTTTGCATAATATTTAGTATGAATCAGGATAGAATATGACCGAGTTAGAACTCAGGATGCTTGGGATATTATAATGATTCTTTATTCTTTGTTTAACATATTATGCATGCTTTCTTGTATCCATGTCTTCCAATTTTTTAGTGACATGACATATCATCATCAGTTGGTGTATTCTTGGATGTCATTCCAGTTATTTCTGTTGTTGTTACTGTTGTCACTATTTTTCATTTTACATATATTTACATATATTGATTCCACTATTTACCTATGTTTACTCTCATAAATTATGGTACACTTTAGTAATAAGGTCATAGTGTTCCCACAGACACACCCTAGGCCCTTGCTGCTAATCAGTATCCTCTGGCATTCGTGGAGATGCTCTTTAGGCCATATGGCCCACCAGGCTCAAGGCATCTGATGAGTGAAATACGGGTCTAGGATGCCATAATGTGGTATCAAAAAGGTTTTCCTTTCATGATTTACTATTTGGAGAATATAGTTTGGTAATTAGGAATTCATGGAACTTTGTTATAAGCCATACTTGGGCGTCACAAACCTATGTTCGAGATAAAAACCATGTTTCCTAAATTATAATTGTTGTTTAGATATTTCCTATTATAGTTGATATTATTTCATCGTTGAGTGACACATTCTCAATGGTGTAGTTGATTATTACTCTATTTTAGTATTTTCTTTTATCCTTGGTCCGATGATATGAGGGTAAATATAATTGTTTCATATATCATTATAGGCAACTAGAATTATGATATTTTACATATTGTCAAGCCATAGAGGTGTATTTCACTGAGTTTTATTTATTGATATGCCTGTTATTACTAAGTGATGCTATGATTGTTATCTTATTCTTTTATTACTCTTGGTTGTGATTGAGTGATTGACTATCACAATTCACAAGGTGTGTGGGCCCTTAGGTGTTGGGATGAGTAATTTTCCTAGTGGATCCATTGTGCTATAAATAAATGGGTTTCATTTTTGGTGATAGGTGTATTGTCACTTATTCATCTCAAATGACTATCCATTATAAAGTGAATCATGAAATTTAAAATAAATTGAGAACAACCCATAACCAAAATTATCCTGATTAGGAAAGGTAAAAAACTGAGCCAAGAAATTAAATGAATAATTAAATGATGCTTATACATGAGAACTTATTGATACAAGGTCATTTAGCAGGTAGTTGTGGTAGTATGCCTTGGGTAGTGAAATTTATTATGGAAATATTCTTCAAGTGATTCTATCTTATGCTTCTAATCTTGTTCTGAGGTGTGTTCTTAGCATTTGATCACCAATGACGTCACAACATCCTTGTATTGTAATCCAGGAAGGTGGAAAAAACCGTGCTCCATACCTAATGGGCCCTAAGATTCCAGTCTTACCTCTAGGAGTGCCTATTGAGGCACCGCCTACGGTACCTAATTTGGGAACCATTGCCCATGTTCTTTATAGTTTCCTATGTCAGATGTAGTCCATGCATGGTGCTCCATGGCTTGCACCAACACCATATTATCTGACTCATGAGTTCTTGTAGAAACACCCTCCTACCATTTCAGGGGATTTCTATCTGCAGGCTACTGAGACATGGCTGTAATCCACTCTATCTATCTTTGAGTATCTCGAGATGCCTCTAGAGATGAGTGTCAAGCTCACCACATACATGCTTCAAGAATCATCCAAGCATTGGTGGGACGTGGTTTCCCATGCCGGTCATCATCAGGGCATGATATGGGTTTATTTGGTGACTACCTTCTATGATAAGTTCTTTCCTCACACACTTAGAGCTAACAGAGATAGAGAGTTCATGCATCCAGAGAAGGGTTCTATGCCAGTACGACATATTCAACATGTTTAACAGAGTTACAAAACATTGAACTAGTTCTAGATGGTGTTGAGCTTTCGTGTGCTACATTTTTTAAGGACAGGATCCAGTACATCATCTATATGCAGGTCAATGTTTTTCACCTTCCAAATAGTCTACTATAGTCAATAAGGCTTTTATCACCGAGCACAACATGAGGGATCTAAATAGTGCCAATAATATTGGACCTATTCCACATTAGTCTAGTAGTTATTCTAGTTACATGAATCATTCTCTCGATGTTTCTTGTTAGAGTAGTGACAATCATAGTATCAATTTTGATAGCTCTAATGTGTTTCATTAGTGTGGATGATGGGGGAATTCAAAGCCTCGATGTGATAAAGACCCACTGGAGTTCCTAGCTCATTGTTGTATGGGGAATCTCTTATAGTTCTATAGCTCTTTTCCACCATCTTTTAGTTGAAAAGGATTCACACCAGCTCCACCTTATGGAGTGGGTTCTTTTACACCACGTTTGGCAGGGAGTTGGAATAGCACCTATAGTTCTAGACAAGGAGGAGGTTGTGGTCATGGTAGCCATACCCCTAATCATAAGTAGCACCAAAATAGAAGTTATGATCATGGTAGTAAATCTGTTTCATTGGGTTTTGGATCTAGTTATTTTCATGCTCTATAGCCAATAAACAAGGATTAAGCTGCGAGACATTCGATGGTAAGAGATATTATTCTAGTGGCCTCTACTATATTATCTTCTTTAATCAATAGTAGTTATTTGAACTATTTTATATCTATATCCATTATGCAATGTATAAAACTAGGGATACAATAAAACTATGGGTTAATGATCCTAAATATGCTATTTGGGGTACGAACATAGGGAATATGCCTATGTAGGAATAATTACCTCATGGTAGGTAGTTACCCTTTCATATGGAACCTATTCATTCTCAATATGACATGATTCCATATAATTATTATAGTGGAATGGTTGGATCACTATAAACCTTTTTTATCCTTATATTTAAACAGAATATCTTTTACTTCACTATAGGGTAGTAGTTATCTACATAAGGGTCTGTGGAATGTCAAGAGTGGGAGTGATGGAACAAAGTATAATGGGCTAGGTTTCATGGAAGATAGATTTCTAATCTCATCATGGAGAATAAGGGTTTTCTTAAAATTGATTTCCATATAGTAGTGGATTGTTTCAGGGATGCCTTCCATGATGATTTTATGGATTACCTTGTGAAATAATGGTATATTTTATGAAAAATATTGTTCCAGGTGCATCTCCACTGTCCATTCCACTGTACAGGATGACACATATAAATATTTAGGAGCTCAAGTGTTAGTTAGTAGATTTAGATTCAATTTTTTATAAAATGTAGTACATCCTCTTGGGATACTCCCTTGATTTTTTTAATGAAGGAAGATGTAACCTTATGTCTATGGATTCATTACAGAAGGTTGAACCTACAAGTGACCACGAACGGGTATCCAATACCTTGAATATAAGTTCTTTTCGACTAGATCTAAGGAGAAAAGGTCTTCTCCATGATCGACATGATATTATATTATCATCAGGTACGATTGATACCATCAGACATTGTGTGTACAAATTTCTGTTGAAGGTATGGTCTTTCTATGTTCCTTGTTATGTAGTCCGGTCATATGAACACGACTATCATTTTCATGGCTCTGATTAATAGGGTGTTCCACCAGTATTTGGATTATTGTTTTTGTGTTCTTTTGGGGAGACCTCTTGGTGTATTATCACACTCGTAGAGACCATTATAATCATCTTGATAAAGTTCTGAGTACAATGAGAGAGTATAATATTGAAACAAAACATTCTATGTGCCACTTAATTATAGTAAAATTCCATATCATGGATCATATTATCTCAGAATCAGGAGTATCTATTAACCATGAAAAGAATAGTGTGGTAGTTTCCTTGATGCAACCCAAGAACATTTTTGATATACAGAGATTTTTTAGGGCTGGCTGGATGTTGCTGATGTTTCATACATGACTCATATATCCTTTCTTTACCTATTACAGGTCATACAAAGACGGCTGTCAAGTTTGTATGGTCAGAAGCATGCGAGAAAGCCTTTCATGAGCATAACGTGAGACTTTTCTGTACACCCATTCTTATTTTTACCATGCTAGGTATAAGTTACACTATATTCTATGATGCATCAAGCATCGAACTAGGAGAAGTACTGATGCATGATGATAGAGATGTTGTGTACATATCTCGGCAGTTGAGGTTTCATGAGAGAAATTACAGAATGAAGAACCATGAGCTACCAGTAGTTGTCCATGCCTTATGTCATAGGAGACATTACCTGATGTGTGAGAACTTTGTAAAGTACATAGAACACAAGAGTCTCAAATATATCTTTTCACAAAGTGACTTGAACCTCAAATAGGGAATATTGGTCGAATATCTTCAATGATTTGATTTTGAGATTGCTCATATACATGGAATGGGAAACGTAGTTGCTGATGCGTTGAGTTAGAAAAATCAGTCACATGTTGTACGATATTCCAGTGATGAATTGATGTTAATGGCCCTCTTTTATGAGTTGCATCTGTAGTTTCATGATAGTCATGAGTAGTATTACTTCTCAGCTTTGAAATTTAGCTCTTCTCTCTTTGACAAGTTGAATAGTATGTACATTCTAGAACCTGAAGGCTTGGTTCTCTATGATAGTATATCAGGAGATAACCCACCATATGATTTTTTTTCTATGTATAAAGATGATGTTTGGTGTCTACATGGAAATATCTAGGTTCTTACCGACATCAGAGAACAGTTGACGAAAGAGTCCCACTCCCCTTAGTGGGGAGTTCATCCAAGAATCATGAAGATGTATCAAGTCATTTGCCACTACTATTGGTGGCCTGGGATAAAACGCCAGATAGGAGGCTTTATCCATAGGTGTTCCATCTTTCAGTAGGTTAACTCTGAGCACTAGAGACCTACAGGCTTGTTACAATCACTTCTAGTCCCAAAATGGAAATGGGAATAAATTTCCATGTATTTTATTGTTGGATTATATAGGTAAATGAGGGGTATCAACGCTATTTGGTTAGTTATTGAGGGAATAACAAAATCTTCCCACTTCATTCCTCTGTGATGGACTTTTTAATTCAAATAATTGGGATGATTTTATGTCAGTGAGATCATATGAAAACATGGGGTCCCATATACTATCGTTTCACATAGAGATGCTCATTTCACGTCATGTTTTCGGTATGGTTTGTAGAAATCTATGGGAATTCAGGTGATTCTAGGGACAACTTTTCACCCTCTGATAGATAGAAAATCAGAATAGACTATATAGGGTCTAGAGGACATGCTCCGAGCCTATTTTATTGATTTTAGAGGTTCATGGGAGAATCATATCCCTATTATAGGGTTATCATATAATAATATCTTTCTGAACAAAAACCACTTGGATTTGTTTGAGGCTTTGTATGGTAGGGCATGTTGTTCACCATTGTTCTGGATAGAGGCAATTGAGGTTGCCCTACTAGGTCCTCGTCTTGTTTAGGAATCTTTAGAGTAGGTTCAGTCGATCACAAATCATATTACTACTACTTCTTCCAAAAAAATCTTATACTGATCACTATAGATGAAATATACTGTTCTATGTTGAGGATCAGGTTTTCCTTCATGTATTTTCTAGGCAAGGGGATAGATGGATATGAATGTAAGGAAATATATCGCCTTGTTTTGTGAGCTATTTTGAAATTCCATAGAGATTCAGTCGAGTAGAAAATAATTTTATTCTACATCAGAGGTATTGTTGAATGAATGAAAAGATTCATGTTTCATAGCTTCACCAATATCATGGTGATCCATCTCATATTTTTTATCCTAAGGAAGTCTAGTTAGATTTTGATGATACCTTTGAGGAGTATCCAGTATGCATCGTCGACTGGAGAACAAAGGATCTTTGAGTCCTGTATGTCCCTCTAATGTGGGTGCTATGGAATCCTGTCTGGGTATATGAAAATACAAGGGAGTGGGAAGCTGACGTACAAGACCAATGGTAAGATATTCCCTCAGACAATGTTTCTCCCACCTTGGAAGGTGAACTCATGGGCGAGTTCTTCTAATGGGGAATATTGTAAGATCCTAGGTTTTTCAATCAGGTATGGATCCGTAAATTTCTAGATTAATATTTACTTTGGACCTAATATGGATGAAGAAGGGATTAGAAAAGGTATTTTGGGTGGCTGGGGCATGTTTGGAGATCGAAGCCCTTTTTTTGAAAAAATAGGCTTAGAACATGACTTAGAGAAAACCGTGAAAAAATTCTGGACGGTTTGAAAAATCATGGGGATTTTGTTTTTGCATAAAGAGCCACATTACGCAGTTGGGGCACTTATGTGTAGCCTGACTATTCGAGTACACCTTCTTCCTAGGTCACCATGCCTAGTTGGCAAATGGTTTGTCAAAACAACTAGACAAATGGTGCACATTCTATCTATTTGGGAAAATTTCTAGTTTTCCCTTAATGATAAATTAATTCTCCTTCTTATTCATAATACATAAACCATAGGGATTAAGGAATTTCTCTCTCATTTTTATTATTTATAAGAACAGACCTTGTAATCCATAAATCTCCTTCATATGGAAACTCATCGACCATTCATTCATAAAGTTTGATCTACAACACTAAGTACTTGAGTTCTCTTGAGCCATTATTCTTCTATTTTTCTATCATATGGGATATTAGGGTATGAGAGTTTTTTCGTTTTTCATAGATCTACACTAATCTGATAAAAATAATGGGCCAAAATAGGAGGAGGAGAGTCGCACAAGCCTAATGTGGGTGGTCTATAACTCATCCTTACAGTTCGTTGATTTGGGAATTGTTTTATAAAGCACAATGATTTTATTGGGTGCCATTTATTGAATTTATATACCATGAATATAATCATTTTAACCATATAGATATTTTTTCAATATATTTGATTACTTATTGGTGGTTAGGATTGAAACTTCTTCCCTTCCAAGTCAAAAGTTATACCATAATTTCTTTGTGTGTTTTGACACGTTTGAGCCACCGTTTGGGTGTTCCTTGTCTCGACCATTATAAAGATAAGATATATTCTTTATAATGAGAATTGTATAATGGAAATTTCCATGTACGCATACAACTTGACCCATATGAGGTAAGTTCTTCAATTTATAATAAAACGTTAAATGGAAATTGGAATGTATATTGAGTATATGGATTGATCATATTGAATGGGAATGAATAGTTGGTTTCATATCTGTTTCACCCCTTACAAAATTAATGGAAGGTAGAGGAATGAACATTGACTATGGAATATGACTTAAATGGATAAAATGGTTGCATGCTACTAGGCCCTGTCACACTAAATAAATAAAAAGCTTATACCAAATGAAATTATAAAAAGGCTGCATGTTACTAGACATTATCACACTAATGAAAGGAAAATAAGGGACCGAATGAAATATTACATGACATAATAATCAAATAGGAAGGTCCTAACTCGATCTCTCCTTGGATTCTAATCATAGAATGGAAAGAGCACTTGAGAACGCCATTCCAATTCCAGGGCACAACATGTATAAGTTGATACCCACCTAGATCTCAATTCTTGTCTATTACTGGATGTCTCATATGATTCTGTATGATCCATTATATAGTACTATATTATTCCATGGATGCACATTGTTGATCCCTTCAATATCATTATAGGATTCATTGGATACACTCCTTGGATCCAGCACTGACAAGTAGGTTCCATGGTTAAATCTCATCAGGCCCAATCATTTCACGACCCAATTATACCTTGGTTGATCACCTTAGACATGGTATACATCTCATTGTGGAATAAAATTGATTATGATACTCGTATTACACTCTTACTCCAATCCGGGATATTGTTATTACTAATTTGGTGACCATTGAGGTGTATGTCACCTTGTTTATTACCTTGGTACTTCATTGTTAAATATCATAAATCATGGATTCCTTGTAAGGTCTTGGAACCTTAACTATTTATGATATGTCGAGGTGATTTTAGTGTTGATATTCCTCATAATACCTAGCAATATAAATTTTTTAATTACATAATTAAATGCACTGGTTACAAGTTCAGACACTAGTCGAGGGTGGAAGGAGGTACTTGCGTATTTAGTTACATTGTATAAATTAAATTTATATGTATTACTACACACTATTACCTATCCATTACACGGGCCAAATGTTATAGAAAATATTGGTAGTGGAACACTGATATTTATCTAACAGCCTCTCTAGGCACAATTTGGTACTCGGGCCAGATTGTATTGTGGTAGAAGTTGAAAAGGGTAGCATATGTCTTCAAACACTTGATTGTTTACTATTTAGTGTGGAGCTTAATAGAAGTGGATTGAGTTAGAAATTGATATGATTTGGATAGTCTTTTTAAGACATATACATTGTTCAACATATTATGCATTCTGTGTTTTATCCATGTTTTCTAGTTTTCTTTTCAAATGACATATCATCATCAGTTGTTGTAAGCTTTGATGTTATTTTAGTTATCTCAGTTTTGATACTATTGTCATTATTTTCCACTATTCCTAATTCTACATATATTTTTCCCTTATTTACCTATATTTACTCTCATCCATTACACTACCCGTTGATAATGAGGTCATAGTCTCCTCATAAACATACCCTAGACCCTCACTGGTATTCAGAAGCCTCTGGAATTTGACAAGATGTGCTTGAGACCATGTGGCCCACCAGGCTCGGATCACTTGTTGACTGGAATCTGAGTCCAGGGTGTCACATGATCCCCATTCCAACTACTGTATACGAGATTCAAACATCTAAACTCATGTGTTATCACTACTAGGACTAACTATTTCCATCTTTCATCCCAAAAATATCCCTACAACCAAATGCAGCTCAATAACTCTAGTATATGTAGGAATGAAAATAGATATCACAGAAACACTGATATACCGTTATAATACCTATTCAATGGTTAGTTCTACAAATACAAAATCTCAACCCATATATTGAGACTTTCGTGAGAGGTTGGAGTACCTAAATGTGTATTTTACCATTGTCATTCTACCCTAATGAAGTTCTAGAATCTACTGTATGTGCACCAATAACAACACTAATGGATAAAACATCCCCTATAGAGATGTTCAAACATTTTCCAGGAGAGTGTTAATTCATTTTGTGTCTATGTTAGTAGACTAAAACCTCTCTATTTAGATCCTTGAACAATACTCAGCACTAGGACTATCATATTAACAGGAGGTGTCCTCACATGGTAAAAAAACATTGGTAACATCCTCTAACTACTCCTTAGCTACATGGGGGGTTTGGATCACTAAAAAACATGGGAGGATAATACCTTTATAACTATTGGAATACACTGAACCTTTAGATATCCTCATCCAATACAACTGGTATAACCTGTTACAAAATGGGTAGTGAAAATACTAGTAAACCACCCAGAGGTACTATCTTTCATATTGGCCCCCATACCAAATCCTCATCCCTTGGTGGATCATCATCATGATCCTATTATGTAACCTAAGATGGTTATCATCACATAGTCAATCAATATATACCATAGTCAAAGTGTATATTTGGGGAGCTAAATAAGTAAGGACATAAAAACCACAAAACACTCTTATATAATGATTGTAGTAATGTTTTCCCAACAACCAGTGACTATATGTACCTAGTTAACAAGAAGGTTGTTAGAGTCATAGTTAATGGATATGTTGGATACCACACCAACACTAGTGTCCCTCTCCGATGATCCAGACATGAAACACTTTTAACTCTAGTTTGATAGTTCTCAAACCCAACTTCTGATAAGACAATCTATAGACTCTGTTCTTAAGATGAATCTTCCATTGATAACACTCTTTCCTGACTCAACCCATGACGGGCCACCTGGTTAGTGGTAATCCAAGTGTGAGACCCCAAACCAGCCACTAAAAGGCTAGGGGCTAGTGACCATATTAGAGTAGGAATATCACACACATTAGAGGCCTTAGCCTAGGGTACATGTTCACAAACATACATATCCAAATAATCATACAATAATTAATGGTAAAACAAAATAGATACTATAGTTCATGCATGACATCTATCCCAGAGAAGAGTACACCGAATGTTTTAGAAGGCATACATATCCAAATAAAATCCCAACGATGCTAAAAAAAGACCATGCTTCTATGTAAGAGGCGAATTTTTTCAAATGAAATACTTGGTATAAACCACATTCTATCAATATCACTATGTTCTACCTTCTATTGGTTCTCCTAGGACTCCACAAAAAGTCGTATCATCTGTCTAAGACATGACATGTGTGGGAAGATCTCATACAATGTCGAGTATTACAACACTAAGATTGAAAACCCAAAATCACTAAATATAATGTTGAATGATTGTATTCATCTCTTAAACACATTGGAATGTCAATCATAATATGATACATTTCAATAACAACACTCAGATATATTGAAAAAATACACTACATTATAAGGATCTCTCAACCATATTGCCAAATGAACAATTTTTTTCAAGGATACAAAGTAAAAATCATCCTGGAGAACCCACACCATGATCCATGCTATAAAATATTGAACTAATATGAGAGATCATGTTCATTATTCCTTACCAAATATGATCTTTCATGGAACTCATTAGATCTCTATATATAAATTGGGGATTTCATCCATGCCTCTAGGGTATTGAAGACCCTACCCGTAATAACCATATATTTAGAGGATCTTATCTTTTGTAAGTTGTTCATTAGGATTCCTCAAACCTCACCAATGGAAGGTGAAAAAAATAAAGGAGGATCACACCATGGGTCACACAATGGGATTCTATAACTATATATGAGACTGATTCCATATAGGGGTTAAAAATACTATACTCAGTATGTAATTACTCATTGTACCTTGGTGAGGATGAACCACGGGAACACACCCAACTAAAATAATTCTACAGTGAAGATTCATAGTGACTCGACCTACCTTATAGAATGAACATGACATGTAAGAGTGGTACAAAATGTGTCTCTCTATGTAAAAAACAACCCATATCTGGTAGTCCAACACAAAATGTATTTCACTAAATAAATATAATTTTCTTCTAGATACATGATGTGTATAGACCAATCTATAAATCAGTGTGTTTCTTTCCACAGTCTGTGTACTCTAGCCCAAGAGTGTGTAATTTGGTTCGTGCAAGTTTTCTTGGGAAATTTCTATTTATATAGCCATGTCCATGTACTAGGTTATTCCAAATCACTTGGTCAATTCCCTTGATCCAGGATATGTCTTTTCCCATGTACCCATAAGGTATACACCAAACCAATATCAACGGGTCACATGGCATGTGACATGTGTCCCTAGCCATGTGATACATTTATCTTTATGTAAAACATAGTTATTTTGGAGTGGACCACATGACATGTGTTATCTAAACTATACACCTTGTAGTTAGGTCATATCTAGAAATTTGGACTCTTCATGTGTAATATGCCCATATTTTCATCACCATTTCAAAAAGAATCCATGAGATTCACTGTTAGTCATGATTATCAGTCCAGTCAAGACCGTCCATCCTTGATTGATGGAATATGACCACCACCTCTGCAAAGGACATCACTCCCATAACACCACACCATCACACATACGAAACAAAAAAACTATGAAACTCTAGTATGATCCTGATCAACTTAAGATTATCCACAATTATTGTCTCACCCTGATCACTACATTAATCATGAAACCAAACATGATTTGACAGTATTTTGTTCTAAAGAACAACCCTTAAATGATCATCCACTGTGTAATGGTCAAACCATAGGCCAATAAAAATTTCAATGGTGAACATGTGATGAATTTGGACAAAATGAACCAATAGAACCAGAGGAATGAACCATGGTTGTTTATTGAGTTGGTATAAATTCATTTCTATAATAATTGATGAACCATGAAGAGATAGTGAAATAAAAAAAATTCATAACCATAGGAAGGAAAAGTGATATCCCCAAATCAAACATAAACCCATGAATAAATATTGTTATAAGTATTAACTCACGTTCAACATAGGATATAAAAATGTGGGTGAAATCCACAAAACAAAATACTATATCAAAATTGGATCAATCAGTAATGAATAATATCTACACCCCATAGTCATTAGTGAGATCCACAAGATTCAATTGACACATCAATTTCAAATTCCTGACCCATATTTGATTGTCCAAGAATAATCCTACAAAAGATCCACTCTTAATCCCTAGGGTTATGTAGATAACTCTATGTATTTTTCATAAGCATGATTAAATTTCAGGGGGGACATGTTTGGTGAAATAAAAAAATTACATTATTAATATTCAAATGAAAAAAATTTTACCCAAAAACCAGACACCAAAATTGGTTATGTAATAATTGGGTAAAAAACAAATTTCTAATTTAATGAAATTCATAAATTTCTAATATGTGGATCCACTGATGAGTTATTCGATTATATCATAATAACTTCTCACAAGTGAGAAATACATTTAGTTTTTATTATATATATATATATATATATATTGGGTCATCTCTATGATCCAAAATCAAACCTAACTTAGCTAATTTATTTGAAAATATTAATTAAAATATGTCAAAGCATTATAATTCAAATATAGGGTTCTAGAACAATCATTGAAGAGAAATATGATGTCATATGTGTCATAGAAATGATCCATCTTCCATTCAACACTATGTCTACTGAGGTTAACCCTATAAAAAAACTATAGGGAATATAAATATATATAAAATATATAAATTAATATATTAAGAAAGTGATAAAACTTCAATTAACTAATTTAAGTTGATTTACAAATATATTTCATAGTAATTTCTATCCTATACCCATCTTCAAAAAATATATCAACATATTTCAAGTACAAGACATATAGATCCCTATATGTTTTCATATAAATAACTATTACTCACCCATTATAAAAATTATAGATATAATAACATAAAAAATAGGAATGTGTGTTATTGGTATTCCTCAACCAGTTTTCTTCATTAGTTTTCTATCATAATGATTATTTCAATGCAATATTTATAGGTATTTCTTCATGCAAGATAATCCTAAAAAGATGCACTCCATTCCTATTTATCATTATAGTTAAAGTATACCATGATGGAAAAATGTCATTTTATACCACTATTACATAAATCATCCATATACTTCAATTATATCCTTTTTTATAGTTGAATGAAATAATAATCTATGGATATTTTTAGGATCCTTTGGGATAATAGATTTTTTTAAGAGTTGACTCACAACCAATATCATGAAAATTTTATAAATTTTAATGTTATGAGAGTTCATTATTATAAATATTATTTTGATTTTATTTTTTAATACTCATTGAGAAGCGTATGATTATCCCTCTAGGACCCCAACCAATATGCCACTTTAAATAGTTCTCAAAGACGATTGGCCACTATGTAATAGGTGTACCACCCCATATGCCAAAGGCTACCAACTAGTAGTGAGGGTTATAAGTGCTGATCGTGGGGGATAATATACACTCAATTGGTAATAGAAATAATAATAGTAGTAATAATGGTTCATAAATAAATATAGTAGTTGAAGAAAACAAACATTGTAGAAGAAAAATAATCAAGTGGAAAAGTAAACCAAAACATAAAATTTGTAGGAATAGATACATGCCAAAACCATCCATAACAGATCATACATTACAATATAATGCTGGTTATCCCATGTATGACCATCAGTACATACATATATAATGAATTATGAATAGGATGTAACTCTAGCTGATGCTGGAACCATGATGGCCTATTTCCTTCCATCTAGTGCAAAGCAGATCAACCCAATCATAATGGTCTATCACCCAATCTTGTCTCTTACATAATCTCAGAGACATAAATTCTACACACACATTGAGGGTCCTGTTTAGGGTGTGAGAATAAATCTCACTATTCCACCCCCAAAATTTTCTGGTCTTACATCCAAGATTACTCAAGTGTATTCTGATTAAATAAAATAGGAAGGACACAAACATATAATAAATAAACAGATTAATTTGTGCTCAAAAACCATAAGGAAGAAATAACATAATTCAGTGTAACACCCCATGGTTTTGAAAAAAAATATTTAATGCATGAAACACCAAGTCTCTACAAAATAATACATTTTATCATCTAGCTGTTAAACTCAACATTTTTTCTTATATGTTTTCAATTTAAAAAAATGGTCATCTAGAGTTGTGATGAGTAAGTCATTTTGAGTCTGATAGAACCAACATTATATTTGGTGAATTGTAACATATCCTTATAAATTATAATATAACCCTTATGAATTGTAAAAATGATATTATTTTATTTTATTAAGGGAATAAGATAAGGATATCTTAATTATTTTTTCAATGTGATATAAAATTAATTATACCTTTAAAATTGTTATTTTTTAAATTAAATATTATTTTATTTAAAAATTAAATTAATAATATTTAGAACATTATTTTTGAAAAATGGAGTTCATTTTTTACTTTTACACATCAAAAAATGCATAGGGTTATCTTTTTGGATTTTTTTGAAATTCATGAATTTTTTATGAATAATGAAATACAGTAAAATACAGTATTTACAAATTATTAGTTAAATACACTATTTATGAAATCATGAGTTATGAAAGGCCACATGGTTAGAAATCAAATGAACTTATTTATATTTGGGGTCACATGAAACAATGCTATTGATGTCTTTATGGAATTAATAAAATAAGGAATAAAATATTCCAAATTTACTCATCTCCTCCAATATAAAACCCCCCATCACTCCCTCTTCTATTCACTCATCTAATACTTGATGATCTTCTCATTTATACCCAAATAACCTTCCCAAGTCACTCCCTACTTAGAATAAGATCTTGTTCTTTCCAAAAGAACAATACCCCTTCCGTTATGTAGATTCTCAAGGAGGTGGATTCAAGAAGTAAATTCACATTTTATTTCTTTCAATTTCATTTCAAGTTCGATTATATTGTTATCCTCTACCCACATACTCTATCCAAATAAACATGATATCTCAAGTATAATAAATATACTATAATTATATCATGTTAATGGAAGAACCATCATAAATTTTCTTACTCAATATCTTTTTTTTGATAAACGAAATCATCGTCCAAGAGGTACCAATTTTCAACATTCATGGATGATGAAGTTTTGTTCATCAATTTTAACTTAATTACTGTTTTAGAACCATTATGATGGTTTAAACAGACTAAAATATATGTTTTATACCATACTTAGTATTCAAGAATCGGAACATTTACATATTATTAATTTATTTGACAAAACCAATTCATAATAATCCAAATACCACCAAATAATCGAAGTGGTTTCATCTAATGATTCATCCTCATTACATGAAACCAAATGATTTAAAACATCATTAAAATATATGATTGTTCATAATTAATGTGTAAATTCAATTCTTTAAATTTACATCGATTCCAAATGATCTCAATTACATATAAACTAGTGACCTATTTATGAAAATAAAGAAAACGAACACTCTAGAACAACATAATTCAATATTTTAACTAATAAATAAAGACAAAATAGAAATATTAAAAACTAGGTAAACTAAATGAATATATAAGTGGTTCTCAATTATGTTATTAATAATACTAATTCCAAATTCTAGGACCTTAAGTTCATGAGCAGAACACATTCAGACTAAAGGTAAGGGGTTTTCAACCAAAACACCATTTAAATTCGGGTTACTTTCATTGAATACTTACCTCAATGAACTTTTTATTTTTTGTTATGTAATTTAAAAAAATTCATTGTGAGTGTTTTAGATATGTTTACCAATCCGAATAATTATTTATTTTATGGAGGTTTTCTTCTCTTAAATGGAACTTTCAATTTTTTTTCCGATATACAAGCCCGATTCAAGGGAATTTCTCAAATTCCAACATATTTTAAAGGGAACAATATAATATTATTTTTTAGAAAACATTTACTTTATAAAGTAATTAATTTAATTATTAAATGACTATCTTACTTATGTATTGGTTTTGTAAAAATAATTTTCCAAAATAAATCTTCTTTTCAAAATAGAAGATCATTTATCTCAAGAATTACTTGATGATTTTATAAGAGTATTTTTGTCTGTTTCAATGCACTTGTTGATTCTTATGTACTACTGTGATTATTATTTCATGATATAATCTACCATATTTAATTTAATGAATTATGACTATTTTTATTGTGGGTGTGATATCCTAAAACCATTCACCAATTTTCTCTAAATGGTTAGTGTTTAAGCTTAATGTTTGGGGAAATTTATTTACATTTCATATGTTAGTATCAATATGAATTTATATGTTATTTTGTTTATCCCCACTCATATGAGGAAAGAATTGAACTTATTATATGATCAGTGGGAACCTCTGTAGCTCCTCTATTAATTGGTAGGTCTCATGAGACAAATAGACGTGGGCTTGGCCGAGGCCTTTCCCATTTTGAGATATAGTTTTGGCCAAGGCCTTAACTATTTTTAGACTTCCTGGATGAGGCCATGAAGGTATATTTAAGAATTTTTAGCATATTCACATACCTAATTATGATTCTAGTAATTGAAATTTTATGTGGTTGTTTGACTAGTAGATTACCCATGATTATGTTTTATCATTGCATTATTTACTCAGCTCATATTCCTGCCATAATGTGTTAATGTTTTTTATTTTTAAAGGAATGTGTTTTAATTGTTCATAATTTTTATGTTTATGATATCTTCCTTTGTATTTATTACTCTTACTGAGAATTTGAGCTCACCCCTTTCTTAGGTTTTATTTTACTAGGATACGAATAAGTATGTTATGAGTAACTTGCAGGTATAATCAAAGAGGCATGGATGTTTCTAATGGAATAAATTAGTTTTGTATCTCATTTCATGATGTAATGTTTAATGTATATATGTATATAGTTTCAAATATCTACTAAACTACTTGTTCCTTTTGGATTTTTATTCTTATTTATATGCAAATTTAATAAAATAACGCACCAACTCTAGGAAAATGGGGTCAGGTCCTTACAGTCTGTATCAGAGGATGTTTAGAAGAAAACATGAAACATAAATTTTGAAAACATAGATTAGGGAACAAATACCTATGATAGTCATTGAGGATGACCATATAAGAACATTCTGGTATTTTGGTAAGGAGTTTCTAGATTTACTTGTGGTATCCTGGTGCACGACAACAGGCTTTGTTGCGCACCTAGTTTGACAATCCCAGGGGATATTTTTTAGTATAATTCACATTTTCATTGAAAGCCATTATTAAGGATTAAAATATACATTTTTCTTCAAAGAAACCAAGTTATTTATTATGGTAATATACATTCATAGGATTTCAATTTATTCTATGTATTTATCCTAGTTAATATTATACATTATGATTCATAACCTAATCTCGTGTATGCCATTATCTAGAAATGGCGCCTATTTGAAGAAATGGAAACCACATAAACATGCATTTCCCATGTTGTGATTGACCTCTGACACAAGATTATGATATTGTATTTAGAGCATCAACGGGTGATGAGAAACTTATAACGATACTAGGAAAAATTACCAAGGTTATAAACAATAACCATACTTGTATGGAGCATCAGAATCCACCATGTATAAGAGATTGCTAGAGAATATATTTCTTTCTTTGTAATGTAATGAATGAGAGAAGGTTGTCATGGTAGTTTATCATCTATTTGGAGATGAGGATCAATGGTGGTCATTAATCAAAAAAATGAGGAGGATGAGAGAGAAGAGATTAAATGGAGAGACTTTAAGGATATCTTACTATAGAAATACTTTCCTCATGAATAACGAGTAGATATGGAAATGCAGTTTCTAAATATTAGGAAAAGGAAGATTAGAATGTTGAAAAGTATGAAGCTAACATCACAGTGTTAGAAATACATTTTGTGGACTAGATAAAAAATCCAAGGAGAAACTTTATCGAGTCTTTGATTTCCTAAAGCCAGTGCTCTAGTGGGCACTAGTCTACCAAATTTTTCATAATATAATGATACAGTTTCATGTTCTATCAAGTTAGAAAAAGAATTATCTTTGTATTATGACTTAAATAGAAAGTAAGAGAAGAAGAGGGATGTTGAAAACATATGGAAAGTAAACAAGGAAACATTGAATAAGGGGATTGTTGAATTTCCACCATGTGATAATTATGGAAGGAAACTGCTTTGTTCCTAATTAAAGGGAAAATGAGTTTGCTAAAATTGTTCATAGAAAGGTCATCTTGTTGGTGATTAAAATGGTAATAAAGAAGTAATTAATGTTAAATTAAATATTTTAGGTAAGTGGAACACTATGCTAATGATTGTCCAAAGCGTCAAGGAAACATGCAATAGAAAAGGGTAAGAGAGTAGGGAAAATCTTATGGGATCACAACAACTGATATTGAAGTTCCTAATAATGTGGTGGAAGGTACTTTAATTATTTCCTCATGAATATCCAATGCTTTATTTGACTCTATATCATCTCATTCATTCATATATTCCCAATTTTTTGTGAAAATTAGATATTTCCAATTTGATTTAATAAGGGAGTTGGCAGTAAAAACTACCAATGGAAGTATCATTGCAACAAAGTTGTGTTAGGGTTTCCCAATTATGTAATATAAAAATGCATTATCTTTTTATTTTATTGTCATACCCATAATTGACTTTGAAATAATCCTTGGTATGGATTGGATTTCAAACCATGATTAGAACATTTATTACAAGAGGAAGGAGGTTACAATTTTTAGGACAATATGGATTCCCTTAACGTTATGGTAGAAACACCACCATATATTTCTCATCAAGATCCACCCCCATTAGCTTTAATGAATTCAATTATTGAGGAGTAAGGGAATTTAATAACTATGGGTGAGGATAATAATGTTCTAACCGAGTACATAGAAATTGTGAAAGAATACTTTGATGTGTTTCAAGAGGACATATCAGGACATCCTCTAGAGTGGGAAACTGAGTTTTCTGTTGGCATAATTCTTGGATCAAGGACCAAATCAAAGACCTGTTATAGAATGACCAATGTGGAGTTAGTGTAATTGAAGACAAAAAATAAAGGAATTTGGTGATAAATTATTTATTTTCCCTAGTGTTTCTCTATGGGGAGCCACTATTCTTTTCATTAAGAATACAGATGGGTCTATGTGGTTGTGTGTTGAATACATGTAGATCAATTATAAAACAATAAAGAATAATTTTCTCCCACCTCACAGTGATGATATATTTGATAAAATTCATGGATCCTAATATTTATCGAATATTGATCTATGATCTGGATATCATATTTTGCTTGTACGGAATAGAGAGATTCCAAAAACATCATTTCAAACAAGGTATGGGCATTATGAGTTTATAGTAATGCCTTTTGGAATGACTAATGAACCATCTATTTTCATGGATCTAATGAATAAATTTTTCAATGAATATCATGATGACTTTGTAGTGAAATTTATTAATGATATCTTGGTATACTCTAAAATATATAAAGATCATGAAAATCCTTTTCACACTATTCTAATGACTCTTAGAAGAAATAAATAATATGGTATGTTCGGTAAGTGTGAATTTTGGATTCATTCAGTTTCATTTATGGGCCACATTGTCTCTAATGATAGAATATCTGTTGATCCCACTAATATAAATGACGTGAAAGAATATCATACTCGAATGAACATAACTAAGGTATATATTTGTGTTGGCTTAACAGGTTATTATCAGCATTTTGTTCAGAACATCGCCCCTTTAGCCAACCTAATGACCATGCATACACGTAACAGGGTAAAGTTTGTATGAAAAAAAGAATGTGAGGATTATTTGGATGAGTTGAAGTTGATATTAGGGAATGATCATATCCTAACCCTACTATCATGGAATGATGGGTTTTTGATCTATATCGATGAATCAAAGAAAGGAATTAGTTGTGTCCTTATGCAGAATGATAGAGTTATATTCTATGTATGAGGGTAGTTACAAATTCATTAACAGAACTATCCAAATCATGATCTTGAGTTAGCAGTAGTAATTGTTGTGCTGAATATATGAATAAATTATCTCTAAGGAGATAAATGTGAAATATTTACGAATCACAGGAGTCTAATGTATACCTTCTCATAGAAATAAATCAACATGAGGCAAAGGAGATGGCTTGACCCACTCAAGTATTATTATTGTAGCATATAATACCACCTATGAAAAGAAAAAAAGGTAGTTGATGTATTGAGAAGGAAGGATTAGGGAGTTCTATACAAAATAAAGATTTAAAAGTATACTTTGTATAATGATCTATTAAGGATGAACATGGGAATTATTAAAGAAGTTGAAAAATCATTAATTTTTCAAATGTTATCCAAACCATATTTATTATAAATAATTAATGATTCTCGTCCTGATAATGAGAACATTGAAAAGAAAATTAATGCTGTGAATGATGGGAAGATGGAAAACATTGTGTGTGAAGATGGTGTTCTAAAATTTTGGAAGAGTCTTTGTATTCCGACTATACCTAAGATAAAAAGGGAGTTATTGGATGGTTTCCATAGTTCGAATTTCTCAATACATCCTATAATCACTAAAATGTATAGATATTTGCTGGAACATTTCTGGGGGGAAAACAGTGAAAGGGCAGTTTGGGATTATGTATCATGATGTTTAGTGTGTCAGCAAGTGAAGGCTGAAAGGAAAATTCCAAAAAGAGTCAGGCAACCTCTACCTATTTCTATGTGGAAATCAGATGACATCACCATTGATTTTTTCATTACATTACCCAATACTCTAGGGATGAATGATGTTATTTGGTTAATTGTGGATTGACTTAAAAAATAGGCACATTTCCTCTCTATAAGGGACAATTTTCAACTAGAGCACCTAACACGACAATATTTCAATGAAGTGGTGAGATTTAATGGAGAATAAATCTCTATTGGGTCTTATCATGACCCATGATATACATCAATATTTTGTAAATGTCTTCATAATGATTTGGATACCTAAATTTCATTGAGTATTTCTAACAACAACGAAACTGATAGATAATCAGAGAGAATGATTCAAATATCAGAGGACATGTTGAGATCATGTCCACATGATTTACAAGGTATGTGGGATGATAACATACCTTTTGTGGAGTTTTCCTACAATAATAGTTTCCATTCAAGAATATAAATAACACTATATGAAGCATTGTATGGAAAGAGATTTCGTACACCAAATTTTTCAGATGATGTTGGTGAAAGGAATCTTGTAGGACTGAAGATTACAGAGGAAACCACAGCAAAGGTAAAGACTACTGAATGTCATATCAAAACATCTCAAAGAAGAAAAAAAAATATGTTGATAATCAATGGATGGATCTGGAATTTCATGTGGGAGATCACGTTTTCTTGAAAGTATCTCAATAGAAGGGCATTATATTATTTTGGAAAAAGGGATACCGAGCCCTTGGTCTTTAGGGCCTTTTGAAATTATGGAGAGAATTGAAGCTGTTGAATATCATCTGGATATGATTCCTAGCCTATCTAATGTACAAAATGTGTTCCATGTCTCATTACTGAGAAAGTACATTCCATACCCAACTCATGTCCGCACTTTTGAAGGAATACAGTTGGAACCTGACCTATCTTACTGTGAAGAGTCTATCTAGATTCTGGACACTAAAGGTCAATGTTTGAGGAATACAAAGAATCTTCTAGTAATGATAATTTGGATGGATCATAAAATCTATGAGGAAACATGGTATCCTGAGGATATTATGATGAATACCTACCCAAATATTTTTGTGAGGTAATGTCTGTGAATTTCAATGATGAAATTTTTGTAAGGGGGGAGAATGTAACACCCTAAGGATTTGAAAATAAATATTTAATTCATGTAACATTGAGTCCCTAAAAAACAACACATTTTATGATCTAGCTATTAAACTGAACATTTCCACTTCTTTGTATTGATCATAGAAAAACGACCCTATAGAGTTGTGATCAGTATGTCAATCGAAGTCTAATACAACCAACTTGATTTTTGGTGAATAGTAACATACCCTCGTGAATTGTAATATGAATAGAAATATGATACTTAGGAAAAGTAAATAATGATATTATTTTATTTTTATAAGGTAATAAGATAATGAAATCTAAATTAATTTTTCAATGTGATATAAATCTAATTATACCATTAAAATTATTATTTTCTAATTAACTAAGATTGTATGTAAAAATTAAATTAATAATATTTAGAAAATTATTTATGAAAATTGGTGTTCAATTTTTAATTCTACACATCAAAAAAAGGTCATGGTTAATTTTTTTTAATTTTGTAAAATTCTTGATTTTTTAATGAATAGTTGAATACGGTAAAATATCGTATATAAAAATTATCAGTTAAATACACAATATATGACATGATTATTAATTAAAGGACACTTGGATCGAAATAAAATTCACTTATTACTATTAGGGGTCACATTAAACAACAATATTGGTTGTCTTGAGGGAATTAATAAAATAATGAATAAAATATTAAAAATTTACCCCTCTCCCCCAATATAAACCCCCCATCAATCCCTCTTCTCTTCAGTCCTCTATCCCTTGATGCTCTTAAATTTTCTGCCCAAATAACCTTACCTAATAGCTCCCCACATCCAATAAGATCCTGTTCTTTCCCAAAAACAAAAACCATATTCCATGAAGAGATTTTCAACGAGGTGGATTCAAGAGGTAAATTCACGTTTTATTTCATTCAATTTCATTTCAAGTTCCATTATATTTTTATCCTCTTCAAAAATCCTATATAAAAATGACCATTGAATGTTCATTTTCATCTATATACTATAATTATATCACGTTAATGGAAGAACCATCATCTATATTCTTACACTCTCTCTTTTATTTTATAAACGACATCATCATTTGTGAGGTTCCAATTACCAACATTCATGGATGATGAAATTGTTTTCTTAATGATCTCTAAAATTAATGGCCAAGAAACACTTTTTATGGATTAACCAGACTAATATATATTTATTTTAACATAGTTAGTATTCAAGAACCAAAATATGTACATATTATTAATATAAATTAAAAAACTAGTTCATAAAAATCGAAATAACACCAAATAATTGAAGTGGTTGTCATCTAATGATTCATCCTCATTCCATGTAAAAAAACGATATAAAAGGACATTAACACCTATTTATAATCATAATTAATGTGTAAATTTAATTTATTAGATTTAAATCTATTCTAAATGAACTCCATTACTTAAAAAAATGGAACCAATTATGAAAATAATGAAAACGAACACTCCAGAATGATATAATTCAATCTTATAACTAATCAATAAGGACATAATGGACTTAATAAATTCATGATAAACTAAATAAATTTCTAGTATATTATAAATTAACTTATTAATAATTATAATTTCATATTCCAATATCTGATCTTCAAGAGCAGAACACATTCATACTTAAGGTAAGGGTTTTTCACCCGAACCTGTATTTTCATTCAGGTTACATCTATTGTCTACTTAACATAATGGAGTTCTTATGTATTATTGTTTAATTATCATATATTCTATGTGACTGTTCTACATACTTTTACCAACAAGAATCCTTCTTTATTTTAGACATAATTACATGTTTTAAATGAAATTTTCAATATTATTTCTGAAATACAAGCTCGATTCAAGAGAGTTTATCAAATTCTAACCCATTTTAAAGAGAACTCTTTAATCTATTTTTTAGAAACCTTTACCTTTTTAAAATAAATTATTTTATTATGAAAAAACTATCTTACTTCATTACTTATTTTATAAAAATACAATTCCAAAATAACCGTTCATTTCAAAATAAAAAAGCATTTATCTAAAGAATTACTAAAAGATTTTATAAGAGTATTTTCATCTGTTTCAACACTCTTGTTGATTATTATGTATTATTGATATTATTATTTTTTATATCATCATCCATATTTTATTTTATTTTTTATGATGAGTTTTATTTTGGATGTACCATCCGAAAACCATTCACTAATTTACACAGAATGGTTAGTGTTTATGGTTAATGTTCAGGAAAAGTTATTTACATCTAGTATGTTAGCTTCAATATGAATGCATATGATGTTTATGTTTATCACCACTCATATGAGGAATTAATGGGACTTATTATTTGATGATTGGATCCAACTACATCCCCTCGATGCATTGGTAGGTCTCATGAGAGAAATAGACGTGGACTTAGTGGAGACCTTGCCCATTTTGAGATATGGTATTGGCTGAGGCCTTAACCATTTTTTGAAGTCTTGGCTGAGGACATGACAATATGTTTCATAATTTCTAGAATATGCAATTACATCTTTATAAAGCATGTAAATGAATGTTAATGGGGTTATCCGACTAGTAGAATACCCATGATTAAGTTTTATTATGGAAATATTTACTTATCTCATATTCATGCCATAATGTGTTTATCTTTAATATTTGTAAAGGCAAGTGTTTCAATTATTCACCATATTTTTTTATGATATATTCCATTATATTTTTTACTCTTACTGAGTATTTGATCTCACCCCTTTCTTATGTTTCATTTTCCTAGGAAATGGATAAGTAAGTTATTAGTAACTTGGATGAATAATCTTGGAGGCATGGATGATTCTAATGAAATAAATTATTTTTGTATCTCCATTAATGTTGTAATGTTGAAATTATATATGTTTCTTTAATAAAAAATAATAAAATACTAGGTCCTTCGTGTTTTATATTTCTTGTTTATATTCTAAAGTAATAATATAAGGAACCGACTCCAGGAAACGAAGGTCGGGTCCTTACATTCATCTCTTTCTTGTGTACGTATGAAGACATTCCCCTAATAATATATATGGAATAAATAAACCATATTCATGTATATAATTTTAGTGGTGGAGATCTATGGAATACATCCAAAAGAATCCCTTAATGAATAAAATACCGGGTGAACCCTTAGGTTCCACCAAAAATCAAGTAACACATAACCAAATTCCATCAATATCGCAACTGACATCTAAAAGAATTCCAAAAAAACCCATTTCCCTCATACCTCATCACAAAAAAATCATTATGGGATCAAATTCTAAGATCCCAAAGTAAAACAATTTTTATTTGTACAATAGTAATCACCATCAGCTCTGCTACCAATGTCTGGGGGCATGGTGATATATGTCCCCTCAATGTTCTATATCAACATCCTCAAGCCTTTCGATAAGCCTCATACATTAACCAATAGACTCATTTATGGTCAAAGGATAGTCCATCATCATTTATGTGGCTTTCTATGGTGAAATTCCCAAAAAAGTTATGAATTTTAACACCATCACATAATCCTCATAGTCTACAGGAAAACCCATCTATAATGTGGGGTCGAGAAAACCTCTTCTGAGTTTAATCTATGTGAACATGAATCCAACATAATTTTGCCCAAAAAATAGTGAGTGGATTTCACCAAACATCCTAATACAGATCATCTTTAACCACATTCCACTATAACAGTGTCACCAAATCATAATGTGAAACAACATCTCAAATCAGGTGGTCCATTCCCCTTCCTAATGACCTCATTTCTTCAATATGATGACCATTCCACCTCCACCTGGTGATCCAAATCACCCAAAGTAACCTAGGATACATTGAACATGATTAACTAGGTCTCCTCAATCTAGGTGATCAACATCACCTCAATCATCAGTCCAAGCCCATCACATTCCCATGGAACTCACACTTTCAAATTAACTGATTGAATTTAATTCAATTCATACACCCGACCTAAATTTACCTTGCTGGTCTGAGACCCTTAATTAGCGAAACCATTTTTATTAGATAATGATATTTACAATAGTCATATCATATTATCATTTGAACAATTTAATAATTACACATTTAATTAATTAGTTTCTCCTAAAAATAAACCACATGTCGTATATGAAAAAACCCCTAAAACACTCTCAAAATCGAAGATAAAGCATGGAACCAATGGACTTGTACTAGTACCTGATCACTCATTTGTTATCCTCACCTAAATCGAGTTGAATCGAATGGAAATTGAGTTTTATAAGAGAACCATGAAAATATGGAAAAATGGATGGCATGAATTTTATGTTTTTTATGGTGAGATAATATAAGAAAAGAAGCTAGTGAATTCAAGAGATTACAAAAAATGATCCAAGGAGAGAGAGATAGGAAGTTAAATAGAGACCATATGGGGAAGATATCAAGATCCATTGTATTGGTAAGGAGAGGCATGCCAAGTGAGGTTTTTATGACATTGTGCAGGAAAAGAACTAGGCCCCTAGTTCATAAAAAAATTCCCACAACTTACATGATGTGAAAATCATGTACACCATGTATTAGGTTCACGATGTTTAACTGAGTTACACATTATTAATTTTTTGAGTTGTTCCCACTGGTATTCCTAATTTTCTGCGCATCATTGAATTTACTTACACATCATGTAAATTTCACAAGGTGTGAATATATGGATTGATCTATATTCAACACCCCATGCCCTCCACTATTCATCTGGTGTTTGGTCAAACACTTTGTACTTCCACTGATCCATAGACCACACTCGAAAATAAGTCCTTGGCTCAAGAAAATAGTCTAAATGGGTTCCAAAGAATGTAATTTTAACATAGCAGGACTACCTAACTCAAAAATTCAAAATTTCATGGATAAAGACATGTTAAAAAAATAGGACATTAAAATCTCCCCACCATTACATAGATTATCCTATAGTTATAATGATTTACATGGAGATAGTTCCAAACATACCAACATCATCTAAATAAACCTGATCTAAACTTGTTATTCAGTGACATGTCCACTTTCCTCAAGGTCATTCCCACCTTAATAGTTACCAACCCTATCACTTCCTCCCGAAAAAATCCAATGGTCTATCGACCCTCCTAGGACTCAAAATCCCTCCATTGATGTACTATTACTCATGCCCCTCATTAGGTTCCCAAATTATGTTCATGTTATATAACACCCATCAAATCTAGTATGTCCTATGATTCCCATATGTACCTACATCATTGATGACACTTATAACATCTTTTTTCTCATTAGATTCACATAAGTCCTACATCTCAAAAGATTCTCAAAATAACACCAAATCATATATATGTATTCATTCCCACCATAAATCAATTTTCCAATTCACCTCATATATAGATATCAGGCATCATAATGGATTACAACCTATTAACCAATTCCTAGTTAGTACAAAAAACATTCATCCACCTCATGCAACACAACCGGACAATTACAAAATCTAAAATAGAATACTAGTGTAAACATGAAATACCTCTAATTTTAGTTGAAACCCTATCCTTTTACCACCTAAAATCTCAACAGATTGCACCTAGAATAAATACCAATAGATTTATTCCTTTCCTACCTATAGTGATGCACTAGTTACTGGCCATTGACCATACTATTGGACCCCACTATCTCAACCATGACAACTTTGTGAAGCTTTATCCTGGATACGAACTTCTATTACCTCTACCATTATGACCTTAGGTCATTGATTCTGCCTTGATCCCAAAATCCCAGCTATCTGAGAAGACTTCCTACAAAAAAATTTCCAGATGGCCCATCTGGTCTCAAAACCAATATTACATGGGAACCTGGTCACATTGGGTCAGAATATGCCATTTACAGTGACATTGGAAGCACACTGTGAAAGAACCACTCTTCTATGGTCTTCCAATATCTCTATCATCGCTTCCATGTTTATATTCCTCAATCCCCCACTTCGTAATGCCTATATAATCACTTCTGATATCACTTATCACAATCACATGACTTGAATAATACAGGTCTATTAATTTACCATTTTTTATAGCCTCCATGTTAAATTCTATTAAAAATAATGGATATCTAAAGATATTTACTTGTACCTTGATGGAATTTCATAGACCATCTTCAAATTTCGCCACTCGAGTGATGTATTTGTCAGCCATAATAGCTTCAAATCATAAATATTTTATGATGTTCACTCCATATTCCATGACAGATGTATTCCACTACCAAATATTTAAAAACTCATTTGATCAATCTATCCACAATAACTCTGTGAAGAACTTCTTGATGAACCTGGCTTTGAAATCCTTCCAAGTCAATCCCTTTTGTCAGGTCTCCTATACCTATACATCCTACCAGTGCTTTTTTATTCTGCTGAGCATATATGTAACTAGCTTAACCCTTCGACATACGGGTGACTCAAGATGGGGAAATATAATATATATTAAATCGATATTGTTATGTATTTCATGAATCCCCCTCACCCTGGAATAGTCGGTGGTGCTACAACTCGAACTCATGAGTCACGAATTCCAAAGAAAGCTCCAATCCATGAGATCCCCTTCCAATACCCAGTATAACTCGAACCCGGATCACTCTAAGATCCTTTTCCACCCATTGAAAAAAATCATCCATCCCATATTGCTATCACACATTCAATAGAGCCTATACATATGGATCATGATCATATAGACCCTCCATGGCCTCCTCGCAACCCTCAGGGGCCTAATTCCATACACACTAATGTGTAACTATATCATCACCATCCTGAATCTCCACCAGATTCTATGTCAGTGGAATCCTTCCAAATAATAATATCGATTGTCAAAAGGCCATAATATATTTATATATAATAGAAACAAAAATTTGTAATAGGCAACAAATGTCACCACCTTTACACTCCCCTATAGAACTATTTCATAAAAAAACCAACCATATGGCCCCTTACTTACCCATAGAAGGGTCCAGTAACAAATGTAATCAAACCTCATAACCTCCTACCTAGCCACATCAGTGGTAGAAATCAAATATTATCAAGAATCATAGACCCTTCCATTATGATAATAGGGCCATCCATGGCATATTATCTGAGGTTTCCATGTAGAATTCTACCAAAGTGTCTATACATGAAGACACTGTTTAGATTCTTTATTGAAAAATTATGAAACTGACCCCATATCATCATCCATACACACCCTTATCAATGTTTGGCCCACTTATCACATACATATAACATTACATAACACCCCATACTAATCTCATTGTAACTAATTTCCAAGACATTCTTAGTAGAATTCCACCAATGGAGGCTAAGCGGGAAAAAAAACTATTTAGCTTCTTTGTGAACAATTTAAATAGGGAAATCCCTTTTAGATAAATCATGGTTCTAAATTAAAATTACAATAATTCATGAATAAAATGATCCTATGTTCTTATCCAGATCTATAATCAAACCTCCCATTCCTTAATGGGCCAAGGCACATTAGACATACAATAGATAAAAATCACACCCATGTATGCCACTAGAGGTGTAAATGAAATCAACTATAAAATAAAACTATATAAATTAAATATCCCACCCCTGTAAACGTATTATATTCACCATGAATTGGACTATTGGCACCCAAACATGATCTCTTTACCCAGTTATGAAAATATCATAATCAAAAGACTACAATTTCCCAAATAGTAAGACCAAAAGAAACAAAATCATTTGGTATCTTTCCTAACATGATTATCAGAATTACCATTTAATTTCTATGTATTGTGATGAAGCCATGAAACACCATTAATAACCCACTTTGATACCATTTTTATAACCTTCACCTGAATTCCACTTAAAATGGTGCTACGGGCTAGTAAGCCACAGGGCCTTAGACATGCCTCCTCATACACCAAATGTTGTTGACTAGTAGCGAGGGTTCGAAGAGGTGATAGTGGGGGTACTATAACCTAAGGTGGAGATAATAATAATAATAATGGTCAACAAATAAATACAGTAGTGTAAGCTAACAAAATCAGTTGAAGAAAAATAATCAAGTTGTATAATAAAATAAGATACCTTTTTAAGAATATAAACATGCGAAAACTAGCCAGAACATGTGATACATAGCAATATATAGGGGTGTCACCAATGGTCGACCATAAATACATGAATATGTATAGAAAGAGGAAAAAAGGAACTCTAAATGACATAGGAACCAACAAAGTCTCTTTATATACATTCCATTATATGTAGCACAACCCATTAACTAAAGCCCTTCTCTCGAGCACGCTCACTTACATCATATTAGAGACTTAAAGTCTACATGAATCCCAAGGGGACTTTATAGGGTGTGAGAATAAATAACAATATAACACCACCAATGTGTTCTTATATTACATCTTTTATTATGTAAGTGTGTTCTAAATGAAATAAAAAGGGTATCAAAGTACTACAAAATTTACCATTAACAGAGCTATCCATTATCAGGGCTAAAAAACATAGCCTTTATCAGTGCATTTTTTAATAATGATAAAGGGTACACTATATAGGTGATTTATTTTTAGCAATCATAATGGTCCTGAATAAAATGAATAAATATATTTATATATATATAAATTAGTTAATTAAAAACATACTAAATTTTTATTAATTAAATAATTATTCATATAAAAAATAAATTTCTTATACTATATATAAATTATATATACTAATAAATAGTATATATGAAATATATATATATATATATATAATTATTAAACAGATATAAATTAAAAATAAGAAAATTAGGAAAAATACAAAACATTTTATTAAAGAAATAATAATTTATAATATTAATAAACAATTTTTATGGAATATATATATATATATATATATATGAATGTATACAAATAATATTTATATAATCCAAAATATTTTTGTATTACATTAAAATGTCATATATTTAGTGAAGAATGTCTTATAATTATAAACAAATATGAATTAAAAATACTGAATAATTGCATCGATGAATAAACATAATTGAATATTGATTGATATTTCAATTTAACAAATATAAAACGTATGTTATATTCATTTCACATAAATATTCGTAATTAATGTATTTTTTAATACAACACACAAAAAAATATTTATGTAATTAATTAAATCTTATTTAGAAACACATAAAACTAATTTTTATGTAATTTTTTCAATTTTAGTTTTTTTAATGATCAAACCCCTTGAATTGAGAAAAAATATATCTTAAAATTGGAAAGAGGGACCCATTATAGGAATGACAGAGGCCAAAGTGTTGAAGTCAAAATAATTCTCCAATCCCAGAGAAGGAAACATCCATGTGTGTACTAGAAAATATCATCGCCCCCTTCGCGAGACAACACACCAATGAGATCAGTCAAAAAAGTGTGTCACCCCCTCTATCATGAAGTTTCACCATGCTAGAGATACACAGAGGTCGAGAACCTCTCCAACAAACATGAAAATGTGGAGGAGATATGGATGAAAGGTGCTAGCACACCTTTCTCTATTTCGAGTTTCCCACATGACAAAGCTTGAGAAAAATCTCTGTAGTGTCAACATGATGCAACGAAAGCAATGACTGAAACCCACTAAGCAACGTCAAAGCCAAAACACTTATTAGTTCACCTTTTTGTTGTTTCCAAGCTCAAATCATGGCTAGTATCGTGGCTCCAATAATTACAAGACTCAAATCCAAGGCTCAAACTATTCATGGGTCAAACGAGTATAAGGCATGAATGAAATCTAGGTTTTGGAGATATCTCTACGCTCTCTTGGATGATTCAACCTTTAAATCGAAGGTATGTCATTTTCTCCTCATCCTCACTCATTAATGATTGTTTGATGATATCTATTTGCGAGTTGTAGAGTTTTTTTAATCAGTGAGGCATAGTATTTTTTTACCACAATTATTTCTTTTAATCATTACAATACTATTTCATCCCACCCTATAGTTTTATTAATGATTCCCTAAACAAATTTATAATGAATTTGATATATATTGTTGATAATATATGGAATTAATTAGGGACCACTGGACTTGTACACCTGGGTTCTCTTCATTCGTTCATCCTATTGGATGTGGAATCTAACAGATATTCTACTAAATTTTGGAATGCCTCCTAAAATTGGACTTAGTAAATTCAAGTCCTTATGCACATGTGATAGTAATCCACTACATAAATATATTTTACATGTAATTAGAGGAAGTTACATGAATTCTATTGATCATTTCTATAGAGTAAAAATTAATTTGGGAGAACATATTAAATAAAATTGAACACTTGTATGAGAGATCCACCAATGATTGATCATTGATTTTGATAATACCACTTTTATAAGTATATATTTTAATTATTACTAATATTTGGTTTTCATTAATTTTCAAAATCCCCAATATTTTTCATTTTTAAAAAAAATATATAATATCCATAATTATAATAATGTGGCATGAATAGAGAGTGATCCAAAATAAAATCAGCAATGGAATTAATAGGCAATCAAATGTGATGTACTAATAATGAATATAAATTTTTCATCACCACCCCATAACAGGTGTGTTATATACTCAACCACATAATCTAACATTGACTTATTTACCATATAATGAAACTCCTTCTAAATACTGATTCTTATACATTCCTTCCCATTTAGAGCATTATATATATATATTTGAGTAAAACATTATACATATGATTTGATTATAATTATTTATGGGTGAATGAAATACTTACCAAAATGTATTTATTTTTACTTTGAGGGTCCATATATATAATTGTGAATACAGTCAAAGGTGGTTTCAATTTAATATCTAATTTCTAATTTTAATTATTAACATTATCCCCATTCTAATAAGTAAATAATATCCAACGATTTTATATTTTCACCATAAAAACGTCCAACACCACCATTTTAAGTCATTATTTAAAAATATCATTATCCAATATGATCGATTTTTTGACTACCCAAATCAATTTCCTCATTCAAACATAATTATATTAAATTTTTACTGACCCCAAATCTGAATTTGGTGCGACTATTTTTTTATAACATGGTAAGAATACAACCATATTTGAAATGATAACCCAATCATTAATACATATTAAAAATAAAATCCTTTCCTTCATCACACATCTAATAAGCACTATGTATGTTTTAATTTAATCAATATAAAAATAGGTCATTCTTCAACATTGACTTTTATTTCCAACATATTTTAAATAAGAATAATTTATATTAAGAGATCCACCACTTCATAAATTATAAGCAACCATTGAACTTCTCAAAAATATTTAATTACATAAATTTATGTTTCATGTGAGATAAAAATCCAACATCTAATTTGAAATTGTTTTTATTTTTTAAATCCTTTAGTGTGACATCGTTAATAAATTCCTCTAACATTCCATTTATTTATGTAATACATTTCTAGTTCTTTCTTCACATGAATATAATTTTTTAGAAAATGATGAAAATCCTTCATACAATTGATTAATTTGAAACATGTTGAATAGATTTAATGCAATTTTTGAAATTATTCATCTAAAACTACTTTTGATTATTCATCTGACATTAGATCAACTTTCGTAAGAGTGGGCCATATCACATTTAACTAATAACCTGTATTTCCCCAATAATTACTATTATTTATCACATTATGACTAAATTTTAAAATATGTTCCAAAAAGAACCATAAAACCCATACTGGACATGAAATTGATATATTATTATAAATAATACTCTTCTTATACTTGAAAATAATACTAGTTTTCAACCTGTATA
Organism: Viscum album; assembly: GCA_963277665.1. NCBI lineage: Eukaryota > Viridiplantae > Streptophyta > Magnoliopsida > Santalales > Viscaceae > Viscum > Viscum album. The sequence goes on along the minus strand of OY728150.1, from coordinate 1,675,194,968 downwards.
GACATAATTAATGAATCAATTTATCGACATTGAATTTTGAGATGTTTAAAACCTTTATTGTTATTAGGTATATTATTTTCATATTTATTTTAAAATTTATTCATTATTTTTAATTGAATTTGAAATTATAATTTTGAGATGTTTTCAAATATTTATATTCCCATAATATTAAAAGTAATAATTCTTTAGGTTGTTACATCACTTGTTCAAAAAATAGAATGAAGTTTATAAAAGTGTATAAATGTCAGAATCATTATGTTAAATTATTTTTAGGTATAAATCATTTTTGGTCTACATTTATTTGTTCCACCATTTGGATATTCTAATTACCATCCATGTAGTTCTCATAAATGAGAGTTGTTACCCCTTATAAAGAACACTATTGAGTTCAACTATCATCCCTATCGTCTTAATCTCTAAAAAATTAATTATTACAATTTGTTTCTTGAGAATCATCTCTCCTCTCTTTTATGTTTCTTCAACTATACTGAAGTGTAGTAATCCCATGGATAAATACATCTAATATTATTTTAAAAAGCATAGGTGCATGCCCATAAGATAATGAGGATGATTGTCAAACAAAAAAATACAATGATAACTATTCCAGATATGAGCTGATGAGGATGAGAATAGTCTATAACATTCACCTTTGGATGAATTTATATGGTGACACCTACCATAGTGGAGTAATTATTTTTTAAAATTAAATGATATATTTTCATCAAAAAATATTGAAATTGTTTAAAATAATCAAAATTTGAGTTTTCCTTGTTAGAATTATCTTTAACTTTCACATTTGATATTGAATATCTTATGTGTATTTATTTATTTATTGTTGAAAATGAATATTTCATGGACACAATAGGATGGATATAAATTGAAAATGTATGAATTCTATTCATTTTATAAAATAGTTTAATATTGTGTTAAAGATTTCATCAAGTTTGCAATAGTGCATGCATACAACCATTCTCAAATACATTGTCCGGGTTTACGTTGTTCTTATTCAAGAAAAATTAGTCTCAAAGTGTTGGAATATAATTTTATTTTTCACAGAATAGATCATAGATATAATGTTTGACTGAAAATGGAAAATAACTAATTTTGCACACAAATTGGAATGAAATTGTAGTTTATGGATCATTTGATACGAATACCTATGTAAATGATGAAAAAGATCACATGGATGAAATAAAAATAAAAATTAATGAAAACATTTCTGATTTTCCAAATCATTTTGAGAAAATAAATATTTATCCTTAGAGACCATTTAATATTGATGTACTAAATACACATCATTTCAATCTATATTGATGTTAAATAATTTGAATTTTGGAAGTGAATCGAATGATGCTAGCATTTCAGAACTACTTGGTTTCTTGACTAATATGCTACCAAATGTAAGTGAACTACCATGTCAAAAATATAATTATAAAATAATGCTATATTAAATCAGAGAGATCTCTAAAAAATCATGATTTTCCAAAAGTATTCATATTGATTCACTAGGACCATGAATAACTCATAAAATTTCATAATTCTGTTGCATATCAATATATGAAAAGTTAAAAGTATCCGTCAAAATATGTATGGTAAATTCCAATCATTCCATGGTTTAGAAGACTATATTGATGTTAGAAAACTATGAAAAAATTGACATGTAATGGTAATACAAGAATTAAATATGGGTACCTATGTCATCTTGAATATTCTCCTGAGTGGATAAAATTAATTTTGAGTTTCCAGAATTTGGAAATAAACTGAGGAACATTTGTTTTTCATTATCTATTGATGGAATAATTCCTTTTGTTGTACATAAAAATAATCATAATACACGCCCTATTATGTTTTTAAATTATAACATTCCATAATGGTTTTTCATGAATTGAAAATATATTTTGTTTTCCCTATATATATATATAGACTAAAGAATCCTGGTAATGATATTAACGTTTATTTGGCTCTATGGATCAATGATTTAATATTTTTGTGGGATATAAGTGTTATAATGTACGATTCTAAAAGAAGTGAATAATTATAATTGACGTCCATATTGTATCTCATAATAAAATACATAATTGATTGTGGAAATTTATCAGGAAATAGAATTAAAAGAATTTTCTGGAGTCCAACTAAAAAAACACAGACTATCATTTTGGATGAAACATTCATCAAAGAGACTATTTTTAAGACATAAAATTTTTGTACCTTGAGGACCTATATACCGATCCTAGATGACAGAATTCGTATTGAATACCGAACATGCTACAACACCATATCCACTAAGGTGTGGTTGATAATGTAAAAGATATTGACACTATTTTTGGAAAACCAATTTTGAAAAAACTTATAAAATTAGAGTGGAATAAAAAATCATTTTTATTTGAATTAAAATATTTGAATTGAATGTATGTCACCCATTTTCATGATGTCATTCATGTAGAAAACAATATATTTTATAGTTATATTTTCAAGTTACTAAATGTTCAATAAAAAATTAAAGATAGATTAGTGGATTGTTTGAACATGATTGAAATTGGTATAAGGTAAGTGTTGGAGATGGTGAAGGATAAAGGGTGGAATTTTTTTCCCCAAAAGCTTACACTAACTCCAAATTTGGAGAAATTGTAATTTTTTTGTTTTTATTAATAGTGTAAATATTCCATAGGGTACTCAAAAAATGTCATTAATTTAGTGTCAATTACTAATTTTACGATAAACGGACTAAAATAACACGACTATTATGTTTTAATGCAAGATTTGATGCATGTTGATTTCCATTGCATTTTGCCTCAAAATATATGTCATACATTAATGAGACACATCATCTTTTTAAAATCCATATGTAGTAACGTTATTGAACCATCGATGATTCTAATCACGAATAAATAGGTTGTGGTTATATTATATGAATTAGATATGTTCTTAAAACCATTGTACTTTTATATAATGGTCCATCTAATGGTTCAAATGGTTATAGAGATTCAACTATGCAGTATTTTCCATTACATTTGGATGTACCCTATAGTATAGTACATGGTTATTTTGAAAGTGTAAGACAAAAATCAATGTTGTTGAGGAGGTTGTATTATATAATAATATATTTTTGATGAATCTTCTTAATTCTTAACTGATTACCAATCATATGTTTAAAACATCATTATCTAAATGGATCATCACAACAAATGATTTGTGGGTGAAGAGATTTTTGTAAGAGATGCTTTTACACCTACCTTGACAGAGTGGGAGAAAGATAAATATTGAATTTTATATTATAGTTAATATGTTTATCTATATGATGAACCCACAATGAAATTTAAAGATGTTTAATCTATCAAGGGATGAAGGATGGATATCAAATACACCTAATCAATAGTTTATTGGTTGGTGCTGCGATTAGATCTATAAGGTGTTATCTAAAAATATTAACTCAATTACAGAATTATTTTGATGGTAATACGGTGGACCAAATGAAATTTTATATTTTATATTGGTATTTTAATCAATGGTTATAGGTTTTATACAAAATAACATGATTACTAATGTAGAATGAAAAATTGAGGTCTTACTATTATGGTGGAAGTGATGCACATATATGGATCCAAGGATAGAAATCCAATTTATGAAATTATATTATATTTTAGTTTTATTTGACAGATATACAAGTTGGATTATACAAAATTTGTAGATCCAATTTTCCTTTACAAATGGGTTGATAATATGAGTGAAGTGAAAGTTGATGAAAATGGCTTCATGATGTTGAATTTTGATGTGGAAAGGGAAAAAGTAGATCCATTCCTAAAGGAGTCTCATGTAGTGATACTTTTTTATCTCCCAGAACTAAAAAACAAGAATTGATCGATTTTCTTACTAGTGACTAAATCATATTTCGGGTTAGATGAAAATTCAATCGAGGGTGAAACTTTTTTTGGTAGATGGAAATTAGTTCATGTCAATCAAAATGTAGTGTATGTATTGTATATTATATTATAAAGACCCAAAATTTCCATGTAATTTTTTTAAAATAAATGGGAATTTTATGATTCTGCGAAAATTGACGGTGCGTGATTCTGAGACCCAGAGTCCCCAGAATGAATTTATGAACATTTTTTCAGGTACATTCAGTAAATGTAAAAGCAAGATTATATAAATTTTGAACTGGTGCTCGGAATTGAAATATGATGGCACCGTTGAACTCACAGCATCGATATTCGATTAAGAATACTTTCACCTCCACGACAGATGGTCAAGGGTGAAAGTTATTTTTTGGGTTTTTCTTGAAGGAATAAAAAAATGTAAAAAAATTGTGCAGACATTTTATTTTTATCTGAAACAACCATGTGGGTGTTGGGAGGTGGGGTCCACCGAAACTAAACCTTCTTGTGGAATTTGGTGGTGGGGACCACCAGACCTTAACCTCCTATAAGAGGTTATGGTGGTGGGGACCACCTGATCCTAACCTCCCATGAGAGGTTATGGTGGTGGGTACCACCGGGGATTAAACCCCCTTAAAACCCCCCTTTGAATGAAAGAAACCCCCTTGAAACTCCCTCATTAACGTGGAGGATCCTCATGAATTTCTCCACATTAATTGTGTTAATGAACATATTTTTATTATGACAACTCTCCCTTAATTTATTATGCTTTCTCTTTAATTAATTTAGCTTTTTGAATTGTTTCCAACAAAATAATAGATGGATTAATCTATTATTTTTGCTGAATTTGGGGAGAGAAGTACTTAGGAAGAAATCTCTCCAATGAAGAACTTACTCCAGGAAGAATACTCCTCAAACAAAAAAACGTCGGCGAGGAACGTCTTTGACTTCTTCCACGAACGCACCTTGCAGAGGCAACTGATATGGGACATCTTCGATGACCAAACTTCCATCCTCCTCATATACAATGAGCAATAGGAGGTAGTGAAGGTTATTAAATTCATGAATCATCTCGATTAATATCCTCGTTCTCAATTCATGATTAATGATTAGTCGTTTGCTACCGCTCTAATTCGGAGAGTGTGTGCCGAAATAACCTATGTACCTACATCATTGATGACACTTATAACATCTTTTTTCTCATTAGATTCACATAAGTCCTACATCTCAAAAGATTCTCAAAATAACACCACATCATATATATGTATTCATTCCCACCATAAATAAATTTTCCAATTCATCTCATATATATATATATCAGGAATCATAATGGATTACAACCTATTAACCAATGTCTAGTTAGTACAAAAAACATTCATCCACCTCATGCACCACAACCGACCAATTACAAAATCAAAAATAGAATACTAGTGTAAACATGAAATACCTCTAATTTTAGTTGAGACCCTATCCTTTTACCACCTAAAAGCTCAAAAGAATGCACCTGGCATAAATACCAATATCTTTATTAATTTCCTACCTATAGTGATGCACCAGTTACTAGACATTGACCATACTATTGGATCCCAAAATCTCAACCATGACAACTTTGTGAAGCTTAATCCTGGATACGAACTTCTAGTAACTCTCGCATTATGACCTTAGGTCCTTGATTCTACCTCGATCCCTAACTCCCAGCCATCTCAGAAGACTTCCTACAAATAATTCTCCTGATGGCCCATCTGGTATCAAAACCAATATTACTTGGGAACCTGGTCACATTGGGTCAGAATACGCCATTTACGGTGACATTGGAAGCACACTGTGAAAGAACCACTCCTCTACGATCTTCCAATATCTCTATCATAGCTTCCTTGTTTATATTCCTCAAGCCCCCACTTCCTAATAACTATAGAATCACTTCTGGTATCACTTATCACAATCACATGACTTGAATAATACGGGTCTATAAATTTACCATTTTTTATAGCCTCCATGTTAACTTCCATAAAAAATAATGGAAATTTAATGATATTTACTTGTACCTTGATGGAATTTCATAGACCATCTTCAAATTTCGTCACTCGAGTGATGTATTTGTGAGCCATAATAGCTAAAAATCATAAATATTTTATGATGTTCACTCCATATTCCATGAAAGATGTATTCCACTACCAAATATTTAATAACTCATTTGATCAATCTATCCACAATAACTTTGTGAAGAACTGCTTGATGAACCTGGCTTTGAAATCCTTCCAAGACAGTCCCTTTTGTCTGGTCTCCTATACCTATACATCCCACTAGTGCTTTTTTATTCTGCTGAGCATATATGTTACTAGCATAACCCTTCGACATATGGGTGACTCAACATGGGGAAAGATAAAATAGATTAAATCGATCTTGTTCTCTATTTCATGAATCCCCCACACCCTAGATTAGTGGGTGGTGCTACAACTCGAACTCATGAGTCACGAATTCCAAAGAAAGCTCCAATCCATGAGCTCCCCTTCCAATACCCAGTATAACTCGAACCCGGATCACTCTAAGATCCTTTTCCAACCATTGAAAAAAATCATCAATCCAATATTGCTATCACACATTCACTAGAGCCTATACCTATGGATCATGATCATATAGATCCTCCATGGCCTCCTCACAACCCTTAGGGGCCTCATTCCTTACACACTAATGTGTCACTATATCATCACCATCCTCACTCTCCACCAGATTCTATGTCAGTGGAATCCTTCCAAATAATAATATCAATTGTCAAAAGGCCATAATATATTTATATATAATAGAAACAAAAAAATTTAATAGGTAAAAAATGTCACCACCTTTACACTCATCTATAGAACCATTTCATAAAAAAACCAACCATATGGCCCCTTACCTGCCCATAGCAGGGTCTAGTATCAAATGTCATCCAACCTCATAACCTCCTACCTACCCACATCAGAGGTAGAAATCAAATATTATCAAGCATCATAGACCCTTAAATTATGATAATAGGTCCATCCATGGCATATTATCTGAGGTTTCCATGTAGAATTCTACCAAAGTGTCTATACATGAAGACACTGTTTAGATTCTTTATTGACACATTAAGAAACTGACCCCATATCATCATCCATACATAACCTTATCAATGTTAGGACAACTTATCACATACATATAACATTACATAACACCCCATACTAATCTCATTGTAACCAATTTCCAAGACATTCTTAGTAGAATTCCACCAATGGAGGCTAAGCGGGGAAAAAACTATTTAGCTTCATTGTGAACAATTTAAATAGGGAAATCCTTTTCAGATATTTCATGGTTCTCAATTAAAATGAAAATAAATCATGAATAACATGAGCCTATGTTCATATACAGATCAATAATCAATCCCCCCATTCCTTAATGGGCCATGGCACATTAGACATACAATAGATAAAAATCACACCCAAGTATGCCACTCGAGGTTTAAATGAAATAAACTATAAAATAAAACTATATAAATTAAATCTCCCACCCCTGGAAACTTATTATATTCCCCATGAATAGGACTATTTGCACCCAAACATGATCTCTTTACCCAGTTATGAAAATATCATAATCAAAAGACTACAATTTCCCAAATAGTATGACCAAAAGAAACAAAATCATTTGGTATGTTTTGTAACATGATTATCAGAATTACCATTTAATTTCTATGTATTGTGATGCATACATGAAACACCAATAATAACCCACTTTGATACAATTTTTATAACCTTGACCAGAATTCCACTTAAAATGGTGCTACGGGCTAGTAAGCCACAGGGCCTTAGACATGCCACCTCATACACCAAATGTTGTTGACTAGTAGCGAGGGTTCGAAGAGGTGACAGTGGGGGTACTATAACCTTAGGTGGAGATAATAATAATTATAATGGTCAAATAATAAATATAGTAGTGTAAGCTAACAAAATCAGTTGAAGAAAAATAATCAAGTTGTATAATAAAATAAGATACCATTTTAAGAATATAAACATGTGAAAACTAGCCATAACATGTGATACATAGCAATATATAGGAGTGTCACCAATGGTCGACCATAAATACATCCATATGTATAGAATGAGGGAAAAAAGGAACTCTAAATGACATAGGAACCAACAAGGTCTCTTTATATACATTCCATTATATGTAGCACAACCCATTAAATAAGGCCCTTCTCTCGAGCACGATCCCTTACATCATATTAGAGACATAAAGTCTACATGCATCCCGAGGGGACTTTATAGGGTGTAAGAATAAATAACAATATACCACCACCAATGTGTTCTTATATTACATCTTTTATTATGTAAGTGTGTTCTAAATGAAATAAAAAGGGTATCAAAGTACTACAAAATTAACCATTAATAGAGCTGGCCATTATCAGGGATAAAAAACATAGCCTTTATCAGTGCATTTTTTAATAATAATAAAGGGTACACTATATAGGTGATTTATTTTTAGCAATCATAATGGTCCTGAATAAAATGAATAAATATACTTATATAAATATAAATTAGTTAATTAAAAACATACTAAATTTTTATTAATTCAATAATTATTGATATAAAAAATAAATTTCTTATACTATATATAAATTATATACACTAATAAATAGGATATATGAAATATATATATATATAATTATTAAACAAATATAAATTAAAAATAAGTAATTTAGTAAAAATACTGAAAATTTTATTAAAGAAATAATAATTTATAATATTAATAAACAATTTTTATTGAATATATAGATATATATATATGAATGTATACAAATATTATTTATATAATCCATAATATTTTTTCTTTACATTAAAAAGTCATATATTTAGTGGAGAATGGTTTATAATTATAAACTTATATGAATTAAAAATACTGAATAATTGCATCGATGAATAAACATAATTGAATATTGTTTGATATTTCGATTTAACATATATCAAATGTATGTTATAATCATTTCACATACATATGCGTAATTAATTTATTTTTTAATACAACACACAAAAAAAAATGTAATTAATTAAATCTTATTTAGAAACACATAAAACTAATATCTCTGTAATTCATTCAATTTTAGTTTTTTTATGATCAATCCCCTTGAATTGAGAAAAAATACATCTTAAAATGGGAAGGAGGAACCCATTACAGGAATGACAGAGGCCAAAGTGCTCAAGTGAAAATGATTCTCCAAGCCCAGAGAAGGAGACATCCATGCATGTACTAGAAAATCTCATCACCCCCTTCGCGAGACAACACACCAATGAGATCAGTAAAAAAAGTGTGTCTCCCTCTCTATCAAGAAGTTGCACCGTGCTGGCGATACATGGAGGTTGAGAACCTCTCCAACCAACATGAAAATGTGGAGGAGTGATGGATGAAAGGTGCCAGCACACCTTTCTCTCTTTTGAGTTACCCACTTGACAAAGCATGAGAAGAATCTCTGTAGTGTCAACATGATGCAACGTAAGCAATGACTGAAACCCACTAAGCAATGTAAAAGCCAAAACACTTATCAATTATTCATTGTTGTTAATGTGTACTGATTTTGAATTAAAGAATTTCATTAATTTTTAACATTCATGAAGTTAAGATTAAATATTAATTAATACTATTAAAAATATATTTCTAAATAAATTTTAATAAATAAATACATTAATAAATATAATTTCTATATTTATAATTTTATATATTTAAAATAATAATTAAACAAATAAACTTTTTTTTTAAAAAATTATTAATATAATTATAGATAAATAATAATATATACTTAAATAGTTATTAATTTATAATATATTTATTTCAATAACGAATATATATATATATATATAATTATATAAATATATATAATTACATAAATATATATAATGATAGAAGTATGTATAATTATATAAATATATAAAATTTTAAGATTACTTTTTTTAAAAAGAACATATATAGTTATATATTTAACAATTTTAAAATCATAATAAATATATTTAAATAACAATTATATTTATTTTTTTATGTATTTATATATTTATTAAATATATAGATTTATATAAATACATTTACCAAAAAATATTTATAATTATAATTATAAATTTTTTATCAGTAGTTAATTAATTAGCGTTGATAGAAGAAATCTCTATCCACACATTTTTATAACTAATAAATCATATCTTTATCATCACTAATAAAATGGCCCATAAAATTTTAAGTGCCCTTACCATAATGAACTAGTCAAGATATATGAGGCATTCCGTGGAAGTCACCAGCTGTCAGTTCACCTTTTTGTTGTTTCCAAGCTCAAATCATGGCTAGTATCGTGGCTCCAATAATTACAAGGCTCGAATCCAAGGCTCAAACTATTCATGGGTCAAACAAGTATAAGGCATGAATGAAATCTAGGTTACGGAGATATCTCTACACTCTCTTGGATGATTCAACCTTTAAATCCAATGTATGTCATTTTCTCTTCATCCTCACTCATTAATGATTGTTTGATGATATCTATTTGTGAGTTGTAGAGTTTTTTTGATCAGTGAGGCATAGTATTTTTTTACCACCATTATTTCTTTTAATCATTACAATACTATTTCATCCCACCCTATAGTTTTATTAATTCTTCCCTAAACAAATTTATCATGAATTTGAAATATATTGTTGATAATATATGGAATTAATTAGGGACCACTGGACTTGTACACCTGGGTTCTCTTCATTCGTTCATCCTATTGGATGTGGAAGCTAAGAGATATTCTACTAAATTTTGGAATGACTCCTAGAATTGGACTTAGGAAATACTAGTCCTTATGCACATGTGATAGTAATCCACTACATATATACATATTATATGTAATTAGAGGAAGTTACATAAATTCTATTGATCATTTATATAGAGTAAAAATTAAGTTGGGAGAACACATTAAATAAAATTGAACACATGTATGAGAGATCCAGAAATGATTGATCATTGATTCTGATAATACCACATTTATAAGAATATATTTTAATAATTACTAATATTTTGTTTTCATTAATTTTCAAAATCCCCAATATTTTTCATTTTTTTAAAATATATATAATATCTGTAATTATAATAATGTGGCGTGAATAGAGAGTGATCCAAAATAAAATCAGTAATGGAATTAATAGGAAATCAACTGTTATGTACTAATAATGAATATAAATTTTGCATTACCACCCCATAACATGTCTGTTAGATACTCAACCACATAATCTAATATTGAATTATTTACCATATAATAAAACTCCTTCTAAATACTTGTTATTAAACTTTCCATCCCATTTAGAGCATTATATATATATTTGACTAGAACATTATACATATGATTTGATTGTAATTATATATGGGTGAATGAAATACTTACCAAAATGATTTTTTTTTAATTTGAGGGTCCATATATATCATAGTGAATACAGTCAAAGGTGGTTACAATTTGATATCTAATTTCTAATTTTAATTATTAACATTATCCCCATTCTAATAAGTAAACAATATCCAACGATTTTATATTTTCACCATAAAAACGTCCAACACCACCATTTTATGTCATTATTTAAAAATATCATTATCCAATATGATCTATTTTTTTGACTACCCAAATCAATTTCCTCATTCAAACATAATTATAATAAATTTTTACTGACCCCAAATATGAATATGGTGCGAATAGTTTTTTATAACATGGTAAGAATACAGCCATATTTGAAATGATAACCCAATCATTAATACATATTAAAAATAAAATCATTTCCTTCATCGCACCTCTAATAAACACTATGTATGTTTTAATTTAATCTATATAAAAATAGGTCATTCTTCAACATTGACTTTTATTTCCAACATATTTTAAATGAGAATAATTTATCTTAAGAGATCCACCACTTCATAAATTATAAGCAACCATTGAACTTCTCAAAAATCATTAATTACATAAATTTACGTTTCATGTGAGATAAAAATCCAATATCTAATATGAAATTGTTTTTATTTATTAAATCCTTTAGTGTGACATCATAAATAAATTCCTCTAACATTCCATTTATTTATGTAATACTTTTCTAGTTATTTCTTCACATTAATATAATTTTTTAGAAAATGATGAAAATCCTTCATACAATTGATTAATTTGACACATGTTGAATAGATTTCATGCAATGCTTGAAATTATTCATCTAAAACTACTTATGATTATTCTTCTGACATTAGATCAACTTTCGTAAGAGTGGGTCATATCACATTTAACTAATAACCTGTATTTCCCCCATAATTACTATTATTTATCAAATTATGACTAAATTTTAAAATATGTTCCAAAAAGCCCCATAAAACTCATAATGGACATGAAAATGATATATTATTATAAATCATACTCTACTTATACTTGAAAATAATACTAGTTTTCAACCTGTAAAGACATAATTAATGAATAAATTTATCAACAATGAATTTTGAGATGGTTAAAACCTTTATTGTTATTAGGTATATTATTTTCATAATTATTTTAAATTTTATACGTTATTTTTAATTGAATTTGAAATTATAATTTTGAGTTTTTTTCAAATATTTTTTATTCCTTTAATATTAAAAGTTATAATTTTTTAGGTTGTTACATCACTTGTTCAAAAAAAATAGAATGAAGTTTATAAAACTGTATAAATGTCAGAATCATTATGTGAAATTATTTTTAGTTATAAATAATTTTTGGTGTAAATTTATTTGTTCCACCATTAGGATATTCTAATTACCATCCATGTAGTTCTCATAAATGGGAGGTGTTACCCCTTATAAAGAACACTATCGAGTTCACCTATCATCCCTATCATCTTAATCTCCCAAAAAGTAATTATTACTATTTGTTTCTTGAGACTCATCACTCCTCTATTTTATGATTATTCAACTATACTAAAGTGTAGTAATCCCATGGATAAATATATCTTATATTATTTTAAACAGCATAGGTGCATGCCCATAAGAGAACGAGGATGATTTTCAAACAACAAAATGCAATGATAACTGTTCCAGATATGAGCTGATGAGGATGAGAATAGTCTATAACATTCACCTTTGGATGAATTTATATGGTGACACCTACCATAGTGGAGTAATTATTTTTTAAAATTAAATGATATATTTTCTTCAAAAAATATTGAAATTGTTTAAAATAAACAAATTTTGAGTTTCCCTTATTAGAATTATCTTTGACTTTCACATTTGATAATGAATATCTTATGTGTATTTATTTATTTATTGTTGAAAATGAATATTTTATGGAAACAATAGGATGGATATAAATTGAAAATGTATGAATTATATTCATTTGATAAAATAGTTTAATATGGTGTAAAATATTTCATCAAGTTTGCAACAGTGCATGCATACAACCATTCTCAAATACATTGTCCAGGTTTACGTTATTCTTATTCATGAAAAATTAGTCTCAAAGTGTTGGAAGAGAATTTTATTTTTCCCAGAATAGATCATAGATATAATGTTTGACTAAAAATGGAAAATAACTAATTGTCCACAGAAATTGGGATGAAATTGTAGTTTATGGATCATTTGATACGAATACCTATGTAAATGATGACAAAGATCGCATGGATGAAATAAAAATTAAAATTAATGAAAACATTTCTGATTTTCCAAATAATTTTGAGAAAATAAATATTTATGCTTAGAGACAATTTCATATTTATGTACTAAATACACATCATTTAAATCTATATTGATGTTAAATAATTTTAATGTTGGAAGTGAATCGAATGATGCTAGCATTTCAGAACTACTTGGTTTCTTGACTAATATGCTACCAAATGTATGTGAACTACCAGGTCAAAAATATAATTCTAAAATAATGTTATATTCAATGAGAGAGATCTATAAAAAATCATGATTTTCCAAAAGTATTCATATTGATTCACTAGGACCATGAATAACTTATAAAATTTCATAATTCTGTTGCATATCAATATATGAAAAATTAAAAGGGTCCTTCAAAATATGTATGGTAAATTCCAATCATTCCATGGTTTAGAAGACTATATTGATGTTAGAAAACTATAAGAAAATTGACATGGAATGCTAATAAAAGAATTAAATATGGGTACCTATGTCATCTTGATGATTCTCATGAGTGGATAAAATTAATTTCGAGTATCCATAATTTATAAATAAACTCAGGAACATTTGTTTTTCATTATCTATAGATGGAATAATTCCTTTTGTTGTACATAAAAATAATCATAATACACGCCCTATTATGTTTTTAAATTATAACATTCGATAATGGTTTTTCATGAATTGAAAATATATTTTGTTTTCCCTATATATATATAGACTAAAGAAACCTGGTAATGATATTAAAGTTTATTTGGCTCTACGGACCAATGATTTAAAATTCTTGTGGGATATAAGTGTTATAATGTACGATTCTAAAAGAAGTGAATAATTTAAATTGACATACATATTGTATCGGATAATAAAATACATCATTGATTGTGGAAATATATCAGGAAATAGAATTAAAAGAATTTTGGGGAGTCCAATTAAAAAAACACAGACTATCATTTTGGTTGAAACATTCATCAAAGACACAATTTTTAAGACATAAAATTTTTGTACCTTGAGGACCTATATATCGATCCTAGATAACAGAATTCATATTGAATACCGAAAATGGTACAAAACCATATCCACTAAGGTGTGGTTGATAATGTAAAAGATATTGACACTATTTTTGGAAAACCATTTTTGAAAAAACTTATAAAATTAGAGTGGAATAACCTATCATTTTTATTTGAATTAAAATATTTGAATTGAATGTATGTCACCCATTTTCATGATGTCATTCATGTAGAAAACAATATATTTTATAGTTTTATTTTCAAGTTACTAAATGTTTAATAAAAAATTAATGATATATTAGTGGATTGTTTGAACATGATTGACATAGGTATAAGGTAAGTTTTTGTGATGGTGAAGGATAAAGGGTGGAATTTTTTCCCCCAAAAGCTTACACTAACTCCAAATTTGGAGAAATTGTAATTTTTCCTTTTTATTAATAGTTTAAATATTCCATAGGGTACTCAAAAAATGTCATTAATTTAGTGTCAATTACTAATTTTAAGATAAACGGACTAAAATAACATGACTATTATGTTTGATGCAAGATTTGATGCATGTCGATTTCCATTGAATTTTGCCTCAAAATCTATGTCATACATTAATGAGACACATCATCTTTTTAAAATCCATATGTAGTAATGTTATTGACCCATCGATGATTCCAATCACGAAAAAGAGGTTGTTGTTATATTATGTGAATTAGATATCTTCTTCAAACCATTTTAGTTTTATATAATGGTCCATCTGATGGTTCACATGGTTAGGGAGATTCAACTATGCAGTCTTGTCCATTACATTTGGATGTACCCTATCGTATAGTACATGGTTATTTTGAAAGTGTATGACAATAATCAATGTTGTTGAGAATGTTGTATTATAGAATGATATATTGTTGATGAATCTTCTTAATTCATACTTGATTACCAATCATATGTTTAAAACATCATTCTCTAAATGGATCATCATAACAAATGATTTATGGGTGAAGAGATTTTTGTAAGAGATTCTTTAACACCTACCTTGATAGAGTGGGAGAAAGATAACTATTGAATTTTATATAATAATTAATATGTTTATCTATATGATGAACCCACAATGAAATTTAAAGATGTTTGAATCCATCAAGGGATGAAGGATGAATATCAAATACACCAAATCAATAGTTTATTGGTTAGAGCTGTGATTAGATTTATAAGGTGTTATCTAAAAATATTAACTCAATTACTGAGTTATTTTGATGGTAATCCGGTGGACCAAATGAAATTTTATATTTTATATTGGTTTTCTAATCAATTGTTATAGGTTTTATACAAAATAACATGATTACAACTGTAGAGTGAAAAATTGAGGTCTTACTATTATGGTGGAAGTGATGCACATATATGGATCTAAGGATAGAAATCCAATTTATGAAATTATATTATATTTTAGTTTTATTAGACAGATATACAAGTTGGATTATACAAAATTTCTAGAGCCAATTTTCCTTTACAAATGGGTTGATAATATGAGTGCAGTGAAAGTTGATGAAAATGGCTTCATGATGTTGAATTTCAATGTGGAAACGGAAAAAGTAGAGCCATTCCTAAAGGAGTCTCATGTAGTGATACTTTTTTATCTCCCAGAACCAAAAAACAAGAATTGATCGATTGTCCTACCAGTGAAAAAATCATATTTTGTGTTAGATGAAAATTCAATCGAGGGTGAATTTTTTTTTGGTAGATGGAAATTAGCTCATGTAAATCCAAATATAGTGTATGTATTGTATATTATATTGTAAAGACCCAAAATTTCAATGTTATTTTTTTAAAATAAATGGGAATTTTATGATTCTGAGAAAATTGACAGTGCGTGATTCCGTGGCCCAGAGTCCCCAGATTGAATTTATGAACATTATTTTGGGTACGTTCAGTAAATGTAGAAGCAGGATTATATAAATTTTGAACTGGTGCTCGGAATTGAAATCTGATGGCACCGTTGAACTCACAGCACCGATATTCGATTAAGAATACTTTCACCTCCACGACAGATAGTCAAGGGTGAAAGTTAGTGTTTGGGTTTTTCTTGAAGGAATAAAAAAATGTAAAAAAATTGTGCAAATATTTTATTTTTATTTGAAACAACCATGTGGGTGTTGGGAGGTGGGGTCCACCGAAACTAAACCTTCTTATGGAATTTGGTGGTGGGGACCACCAGACCTTAACCTCCCATAAGAAGTTATAGTGTTGGGGACCACCTGAGACTAACCTCCCATGAGAGGTTATGGTGGTGGCTACCACCTGGGATTAAACCCCCTTGAAACCCCCCTTTGAATGAAAGAAACCCCCTTGAAACTCCTTCATTAACATGGAGGAGCCTCATGACTTCCTCCACATTAATTGTGTTAATGAACATATTTTTATTATGCCAACTCTCCCTTAATTTATTATGCTTCCTCTATAATTAATTTATATTTTTGAATTGTTTCCAACAAAATAATAGATGAATTAATCTATTATTTTGGCTGAATTTGGGGAGATAAGTACTTAGGGAGAAATCTCTCCAATGAAGAACTTACTCCAGGAAGAATACTCCTCAAATGAAGAATGATGGCGAGGAACGTCTTCGAATTCTTCCTCGGAAGAACATTGTAGAGGCAACTGACATGGGACATCTTCAACGACCAACCTTCCCTCCTCCTCATATACAATGAACAATACAAGGTAGTGATGGTCATTAAATTCATGAATCATATCGATTAATATCCTCGTTTTCAATTCATGAGTAATGATTAGTCCTTTGCTACCGCTCTAATGTGAAGAGTGTGTGTCGAACTAACATGGCTCGTCCTCTCCGTAATACCTGTGATAAACTCTGGTGTTCTTCATGATGGTGGAAGAAGGCGATGAAGGCGACGAAGGAGACAAAGGCAGCGGCACCGCCACCCATGGCCTCAGCGACCCACACTACCAACTGCGGCATCCGAGACCCGCGCCGCCCCTGTAGCATTCTGGTCACTCGGCTGAACCAGATCTGCGCTCCTCATTGTGCTCTAGAAGAACTAGCCCTGCTCTCCACGCGGCAACCTGGTCGAACCTGCCCGTGCCCCGCGCGACACCCCAGCCAAACCGGCCCGTGCCCCCCAGAACGCCCCGACCAAACCGGCCCGCACCCCCACGAAGCTCTGGCTGAACTGACCCATGCCCTTGCGGCACCCTTGTGGTTGAACCTCCCCGTGACACCCGTAGCTCTGTGGCCCCACGCGGCCCTCACGACCTCCCGGACCTCCTAGATGACTGGGCCGAATCACGGACTGGGCATGACCAAGCAAGTCGGGCCGGGTCGACCTGAATTGGTTCAACCCATGCTAGGTCAGGTCGGGTTAGTCCGACAGGGTCAGATCTGACCTAGGCCCACTCTGACCCATTTACGCTCCATTGGTTATATCTTTGGCACCGTACGTCCGTTTGAGGAATCGTTAGCGGTGCTGGAAATCATGGAACGTGACTGTCCCATTAAGTGAAACCGTACTGTGTTTTGGATTAAGATTGAGAACGATCAGGTTGGATTTGAACATGAATCCAACCGGGCCCCTTGGGACTAAAAGGCCAATAACACACATACCGAGCATCTGATTGATGTGTCGTCTGTTTCATTGACACCCATATAACATGATAGACCTATGAGACACTTCTTCATGTGACTTCATGGTATTTGGAGTATCGACTAGTAGGTTGTGGAGTGGATCCTTACAATGAAGAGTGAGCATAGTGCAGAGACCTAGTGGCTGGCTGAGACTTGACGATTACCGACCGTTTTGACTCGGAGTAACTCGAAAGGCCTAGTGGGGAGCGCCTTGTTGACCTGGTAGACCCATGGTGGGGAGCACCTCTATATGATGCGGTAGACTCACGATACTCGACATGAGTCTTTGAGGGTGAGCACCTCTATGTGACGTAGCAGACCCACGGTATTTGACAGGAGGAGTACCTCAACAGGCTTTGAGGGGGAGCACCTCTCTATGACGCGATAGACCCATGGTGGGGAGTGCCTTTTTGTGACGTGGTAGACCCATGATACTCGACAGGAGGAGTACCTCAGAAGTCCAAGGTTACTGGGAAGTGCCTCTTTGTAACACGGCAGGCCCACAATACTCGATAAAGGAGTAGTTCTCCAGTATCCATGGTGTTCAACATTGTGTTCTAAATGTTACTTGTTACTAACCCTAAAATAAATCCGTGTTTAAGCTAAGTCATAACCTCTGTGTTTTCCTCATTATTGATATTGATTACTTAATAACTTATGTATATGTATGGGAAAATACCTAAGTAATGTTATCTGTTGATTTCATAGTTTGTGTTTTATCCTTTTTGGATTTTTTGAGACCTAGAGGGTCTTGGGGTCCCTACTGAGAATCGTTATACTCACCCATACAAAGGATATGCCCACACCTTGTTGTGTTGGTTGTAGACGAAAGACAACACTTAATGAGGCCGAGAGTACTAGGAGTGGACGGTACCTGCAGGTACACCTTACGACGAGTCAGCACAGGGAGGATACAGAAAGAAATAGTGTGCTGAGGAGGCGATCTGTACCTACCATTCAGGTTGGAACTTCAGATGATGACCCAACGACTGCCATTCCCTTTTCATCAGTTGTATTAGTTCACAGTTGTTCATATACTTTCTACTCGGGATTGAATTCTGGCCCCTTTTACTTTCAACACTCTTCTGTTATATAGTTTACTTGGTGTTTCATCCAGTTATGTGCTTTCTTTTCTGTGTGTTTACAGGTTATAAGGGAAATTCCTTCCCATTTTTCGGGAATAACACCTTTGGTTCCAGTAACCATCCCCTGACCTATGGAAGGTGGACTTGGTGTAGTCACGGCATGAGCCCCGGGGAAAGGTCGTGACATATATGGGACAACAAAGAGTGGATTTGGATTCTCAATAGAGGAACAAAATCCATAAAACCTAAAAAAATCGAGAGAGTGCAATGAAAATTTAAAGGTGGTTTTTAATATAGTATGGTTTTCCATATAATAATTTATGTTCACTACTATGTAAACATAATCAAAATAAAATATTTTTCTACTAATGCAAAAAATTTATTCTACACATTATGATGTTACCAATCCCGCAGTAGAACAAAATATAATAAAGGAATCCATTTTGGAAAACGGTAAGGTAATTTCGCTATATAATTTCTCTCTATTTTACTAAAATATTATATAATGAAACATTATTTTAATTATCATTATTCCTTGCAGTGTTTTATAAATTTTATAACATTATATCCATCTCTCATGCCTTTCCACAAAAAAAAACCACACACTTCTTCTACCTGAAAACGTTTTCATCCCATCCATGTTAAAAATTATCACTTTCTTTCAGATTAGCTCTACTTCTCAATCAAAAGTGTAATCATGATGTTTTCATTGTAAAATAAATTTGTAAAAATTAATATAATTTTTCATATTTAGTTTTAAAATTTTATTATTATTACTTGCATAAGAATTTTTTTCATTTATAGGTGGATTATTTTGTTCAAGTTGGGTTGGTTTGATCAAAGATTCTCAAACTCCTGAGATATTAGACCTCGAATCTATAACAAAGATAATGAAAATAAGGAAATGGGTGAAGAATGTAAACAAGCATAATTAAAATAAACTTACTAAGTATTTGATTAACTTTTTCACTATTTAATCTATTATTTATTAGTTATTTTACTCATTATTTTTATCTAATACTTATTTATTTCAATGATCTTTTAGAAAGATGTATTTTCACAGTTACTTTTTTAGAATATTTTTTTCCATCGTTAATTCCTTTATTCACCAAAACATCCAATGATTTCTTATCACTCAAAAAATTGTCACCCTTGTAGTGTTGGAAATTATTACTTTCCTTCAAGATCCCGACACTCCTCAATCATATATATTATCTTGATGTTTACATAGTAAAATCATTATCCATATAACAAATTTATTTTTTCATATTTTTGTTTAATGTATTTTTATTATTATTACTCATATAATAAGTTTTTCCTTATATAATTGGATTCTTTTGATCGATTTGGGGTGGTTTGTTTGAAGATGCCCATTATCCTAAGAGATTTGACTTCTATCCTACAATTGATATGATGAAAAAAAAGAAATACGTCAATAATAAATACAATCATAATGAAAAGGTGAATTCATACTACTTAATTAATTTTGTCATTATTTTGTCTATAATTTTTATATTAATTTCATTTTCATATTTCTCTAGTACTTATTTAGAAATTTACAGATATTTTGGGAAGTTAAATTTTTCTTTAAACTATACACAATAATCCAAAAAAAGCATAAAATGTTCCATTTTGCTAATGTTAACATGCATTCCATTTTCTTTATTTGTAGAACATTAACAATGTATGTTGATTTGATGTTCTTAGATGAAAATGGTTTTTTAGCTTGATAATTGAGTCAAAATATAGTTTTGGAAGTGTAACACCCAAATATTTCACGACACACTTCTCTTTAAATAATAAAACATCTTGTGTTGTACGTAATATCGAGTTCTAGCACACCACGACCAATCAAACCAGCTGTTTAAATAGTAGTTATAAATAGTAATACCTAATTTTTGAAATTTTATTAATTTTATTTTTTAAAATGGAATTCTCTTTAGGATTAAGAATATCAAAATTATTTTATGGTAATTTTTTGGTAGAAATCAATCAATTTTGGTGAATATTGAAAAACCATGCGTTATTGTTTAAAAACGATATTTTATTTAAATAATTTTTTTATTTAAATTTATTTTAATGTTAAAAAATATATATAATACCTATACTATTCCAATTTAATGAATTGGAGACATTTTATAACAAGATTAGATATATAATTTTTTTTTACTATTTTTAACATCTTTTTCCCACCTTGTAAGAACATTTTTAAATTTGTATAAACAATAATTTTACTACTTCTGTGAATTGAATTTAAAAAATCCGACATACACAATTTTCATAAGTATGTAAAATGTGGTTCAATAGGGTGAAACTAATTTTTGGTGAATTGTGAGATTTGAATTTTATTTACCCAGGTTAAAAGTAAATAGGGAAATTAAAGGTAAAAATAGTATTATAATAATATAAAATTACCCAAACACATGTCACAATTCTATTGGATCAGTGTATTTAGACAAAAACCAACGTTATGAAAAAAATATGACTGTTTTTGATCCACATAGATTATATTATTACATTTATTATATTTTATTTAAAAAAGAGTTAAAATGATAAATTGTAATTTTAGTAACTAAACCATTTTTAATATAGGGATATACATAATATAAATTCCACTATAAATATTTATTAGAAATATAAAAATATTTACTACATCATAATATTTTATTTATAATTTTTAGGACTTAAAAAATAAAATTTATTTATGACACAATGATGATGCAATAATTACCTTATTAATGAAAGATTAAAATAATTGATAATATAAATATTAAAATTAATGTAAATTGAAACTTTTTATGTTATAAAAAATTTAATAGGTTAATATGACATGTTTGGGTTGATTTAATGTATTTTTTTTGCAAAGGAACCATTATGTTATGACCTTCACAAAAACCAAATACTAAATAGTGTCAAAATTGACATAAATGAGTTTTGAAAACAAATACTGTTTTATTAAATTCTATAATAGTAATAAAAATATACTATTAGGTAAAATGACATAGATAATTTTAAAAATGTAATTAATTGACCACTTTAGGTTCTCTTGGCATTTTATTGTAACAATATTAACCATGTAGAATAAACATACAAGAAGATACGGTTAAAGTTCAACTATTTAGATATGGGTTAAATCTAAAAGATAAGGTTATTATGGTGGCCATTACATATATAAAACCTATTGGATGAGAGGATTTCGAACCATAATAATACTATACTTTAAATAAATCCATTTGGAGCTATTAAGAAGCGAAAATAATTTTATAATAAATTAATATTTCGAGCTTTTCCTAAAGTTCCCATCACCTCTCTTATAAAAAGAAATTTACCATTCTCTTAAATTCACAACTCATAATCCATTTGGCTTGGCCAAAAACATCTCAAATATATTCCCTACTACCATTACTTAAATCTATAGTCCTTACTTTGATCAGAATGCCATCCTACAGAGCCATTTTCTTCAAATCAAAATGAAGCAGCCGAAGAAGAGGTAATTATTTTATCACTTATTTTAAAGTTCTTTTCTTCTTCTACATTATCTTTATTTGTTGTTTCCATACTAAAATAATAAATCCAATACATTATACATACTAACATGTTATTATAAATATTTTAAAACCGTATTTATTATTCCATCCATCCTATGAATGACAATGTCACCATAAATGTATATGTACAACTTATTGTCTCCATGTCACGGTGTAGTTTGTTGTTCAACACTCCATTATTTATATGGGTGTAATAATGAGTATAATTTATTTAAATAATATATATAACATGATAATTATTGTTTATGTATAATGTACCATCAAATTACATACTATTTTACCATCAATAGAATGATATTTTCGCTCGGGCGTACGTATGGATTACCGTCTCTACGATGCGATATGATTTCATTACCCATCATAACCATTCATGAATAATTTTAATTTGATGGTTTAAAATAATGGTTTAGAACTTAATATCATTAAAAATATGAATAAAATAAATCATATCCATAACAAACATGACTTACATAACAAAACATATAAAAGAAAATTAATCAATTAACACCCGAAACAATAATAATACTAAAATATTATTTGAGGATAATATATGATATCATATTTATGTATGTGGTTATTGTACAATTTAATAACAATAATTTCACCATTATTTATTAGGTTAAATTACCCTCGACTCAGGAAAAGTTCTAGTTAAGGGTTAATTGTACAATCTCTTTATTATCCAAGGTTGTTTATATGTAAGTATCTACATGGACTTCATTATCATTCCCATGCATGTTTCTAAAAAAATATTTTCCAAAATATTTTTACTATTTCCTAGACTATGATTTAAATTCATTTATACATTTTTTACCTTTTATAAAATGTTTTGAAAGTAATATTATTGTCATTTTCAAAATAAGGTACTTTATGACCTATTCGAAAGATTAAGTAAATAATGTTTTTTTAATTATACGGCGTGTGTTGATATTTTCCGCCGTTATAACACCTTCGAAGCATCGCATAATAACGTATAAGAATATTTTCATAAAAAATTTCTTCTTTTAAAATTGTGCAACTTTTAAATTATTTCATGAAAAAGGGATATTTCTCTCAAAGTGTTACAGATTATTTTCAACTATGTCAACATCCGTTATTGGATATTATTCTTGATTGAGGTTGATTTATTATAATGTTATCTTCCATATTGTATTTATTGAGTTATGATATGTATGACTATGGATGTTCTATTTTTATACCATTCATGGTTTTTAGTTGAAGTATTGACAATTTTATGCTAGTTTTAATATGAGTGTTTATGTTATATTTCAACCTTTTCATATGAGGAATGCATTGGACTTGGTAAGTGACGGGTGGGGCCTACTATAACACCTTGATGCATCCATAGGTATCATGAGACAAAATAGTGTCTTGTCCCTAGTCCATGACAATATTTTTATTTGTAGTCTTGGAATTAGGCCTTGACTATGTGGTTATGATGTCCATTATTATGCATCCCATCAATATGAGACTACATATGGACATTACATGTGATTATTCATCTAGTAGAATATCAATGTGTATAAGTAAATGGATTTATTTTAATTATCTTTTCCATATTATCTAGATGTTTATGCTTAAAAATATTTTGTTTTGTTCGTGTACATTGGATTAAATATTTAGGCTTATTTATGATAGTTTCTACTGTATTGTTATCCTAACTGAGAATCCGAGCTCACCCCTTTCTTGTGTTTCATTTTTCCCAAGATGTGATGAAGTATATTATGACATACCTACATAGATAAGCTAAGGGATATGAGTGTGTTAAAAAGAGGAACATTGTTTTTTTTTCATGTCATAATGTAATGTAAAACTTATGTAAGTATATAGTACTTCCAAGGCTACTAAACTGATCGGATTTTCAGGAATTGATTTCATGTGATAATGCCAATGTTATTTCATAATTTATCGACTCTGGGCAACATGCATTGGGGGATTACAACTGGTATTAGAGAATTTTTAGTACAAACCTTGGAATTTTGATTTATAAAATCTCTAATTAGTGGACATTGCCTAAGATAGAATTTGTGGATTAATATAGAAGAACATCCAATAATTTTGGTAAATTTGATATTATGTGAGTTTTCCAAGAAATACATCCATGTTTGGATACTATAAGTGGACGTTGTTTTAGTATAGATGTATCTAGGAGTTAAAACTCCAACAAAGAGTTTCATTCTTGACCTGGGGTATCGCGATACATAAAAATATGCCTTATTAAACATCATGTTTGACACTCCTATGGAATATGTTTAGGAAAATTCACATTTTAATCAAAAATCATTATGAAGGATTGGTGATTAAATACTTCCCCAAACGAAACATTTCTATGATTATGGATTATATTAATATACTGTTCAATTTATGTTAAGTATTTTACATGTTCTAAATTATGCATTTCGATTAATAATCTAATCAAATGTATTTCATATTTTAGAAATGGATCCTAATTGAATGAAATTTAGTTGTATAAACACACATAATACATTTAGGGATTTCCATCCTATTCAATATAATTATAGTGGAGTTGGTGAAGAAACCAATGCTAAACAACTTGTAACCATACTGAGATAACACATTCATGTTATGAATAATAACCTTACCTGTATGGAGAACCCTGATCCACAATGCAGAGGTTAGATGTTAGACTGAATCATGAGAAAACAACCACCAACATTCAATTGGATTATAAATCCATTTGTATCTGATAAATGTATAATTTACATAGAGAAAATATTTCATGCTTTGGGGAGTAGAAAATGGAAAACGTTTCATGGTATTATATCACCTCTAAGGAAATGCAGATCAATGGTGGTCATTAATTCAAAAAACAAAGGAGGATGAAGAAGTATCAAATATATAATAGAGGAAATTATAATATATTTTCATAGAATAATATATTCCTCGTGAATATCAGGTGGATATGGAAAGGAAATTTTTGAGTCCGAGGAAAAAAGAGGATATGAATGACTTAAAGTACAATACTTACTTTACAAGATTAGCAAGGCAGGTTTCAACTATATATGTAACCAAATAAGAAGATCGATTGATTCTTTGATGGGTTAAAAACATTTCTCCATGGAGCATTAGTCTCAAAATCCTTATCATCACATGAATATAAATTCTCATTTCCTATAAATATAGAAAATAAATTCTACATGTCTTATGATATTAAAGTGAAGCAAGAGAAGAATAGATCTGCTGGACATCCTAGAAATGAAAATTATTGGAAGACGGGAAATGTTGGATTCCCACCTTCTGTAAATGTGGGTTGAAAAAGCCTGATTCTTTCATGAAGGGAATAAGAGTTTGTTACAAGTGTTGAGAAAAAGGCCACCAAGCTCATGAATAAAATGGGAAGAAAGAAGTTACCAATTTTCAATGGTATAATTGTAAATAGATGGGAAATTATGAAAATGATTGTCCCAAGCATCATGGAAATTATCCCCAGAAGAATAAAAGGGAGAAAGGCCAAGCTAATGAAATCACTATAGTTGAGGTTGAGGTTTTTATAACATGGTGGTAGGTAATTTAATCGTTTCTTCAAAATTATTTGATGCTTTATTTGATTCTGGATCATCATATTCTTTCATATCTTCCCAGTTTTACGAAATGAAGATATTTTTAATTTGAATTAATAATGGAGTTTTCAGTCAAATATTCTAAGGAATGTATCATTCCAATAATGTTATGTCATCAATTACCATTATGGAATATAAACACACTTTATCTGCCGATTTTATTTTCAAACCCATGATGGAATTTTATATAATCCTCAGTATGGATTGGCTTTTGAACCATGATGTGATTTTTTTTTTAAAAATAAATAGGATACAAATTTTTATGATGATAAGGAATCCCTTATCATTAGAGTAGAGATATCACTATCTAGTTCTCTTCTCGATCCAACCTTAGTAGCTTTACTAAATTTAATTATTGGGAAGGAAGGGAGTGAAATAACTATGTGTGAGGAAAGGAATTTTTAAACAATAGATGTACTTATTATGCAATAATATGTTTAGGTTTTTTAAGTGGATTTACCTGGCAATCCTCCATAATATGAAATTGAGTATAACATTGACTTTATTCTTACTTCAAGTCCCATATCGAAGACAACTTATAGAATATACACAAAGGAATTAGAGGAACTAAAGAAAAAGCAAGATGAATTGAGTAATAAAGGATTTATTCTCCCTAATGTCTCTCCATGAGGAACCCCTGTTCTTTTTTTAAGATGAAAGATGTATCTATGTGGTTATGCTTTGACTACAGGGATATCACTGCAATAATGATAACAAACATGTATCCCCTTCCTAACATTGATGATTTATTCATTCAACTTAATAGATCTCAATATTTTTCAAATATTGACCATTAATCTAGATATCGTCAGTTGTGCATGAGGGAGGAATAAATTCAAAAGACAACATTTTAAATCAGGTATTGGAATTATATGTTTACAGTAATGCCTTTTGGAATGACTAATGTACCCCTTATTTTCATGGATCTAATGAATAGAGTTTTAAAGGAATATCTTGATGAATTTGTAGATGTATTTATTGATGATATCTTGGTATACTCTAAAAGATATGAAGATCAAGAAAATCACTTGCACACTATTTTAATGACTCTTAGAAGAAATGAATTATAGGGATGTTTATCATGTGTTAATTTTTTCATTAGGAGATTTTTTTTTTCTGAGCCATATTGTCTCTAATGATAAAATAT
This sequence comes from Viscum album, assembly GCA_963277665.1. Classification (NCBI taxonomy): domain Eukaryota; kingdom Viridiplantae; phylum Streptophyta; class Magnoliopsida; order Santalales; family Viscaceae; genus Viscum; species Viscum album. The sequence continues at coordinate 1,675,167,439 of OY728150.1, read as the reverse complement.
TTGTTAATCCTTCAAAGAGAAGGTCAATCCAAGAATTTCAAGCACCGATGAGTATAATTTAGGTACACAATTTTATTGGTATAGAAGGTTACTATCGGCATTTCGTCCCGAATTTTTCCCAAATGGCTAACCAATTAACCAAGCTCACATGTAAAGGAGATAAATTTGTTTGGAAAAAAGTGTGTGAATAATTCGTCAAATAATTGAAGAGAATATTAGTCAAATATCCTTTATTAACTCTACCATTGGAAAATGATGGTTTTTTTTATTTATAGTGATACATCAAATAAAGGACATGGGTGTGTCCTTATGCAAAATAATAGTTTTATTACCTATGAATCATGGTAGCTAAAAATTCATGAAAAAAACTATCCATCTCATAATCTTGAGTTAGTAGCTATAATAGTTTCTCCTAAGATATTGAGACACTATCTCTATGATAAAAAATGTGAGATACATATTGATAACAAGGGTTTGATGTATATTTTCTCAATGAAATAAATCTAGATAAGGCAATGGTGATGGCTTGAACTACTCATTGATTATGATTTCACAATAAAATACCACTCATGGATGGAAAAGAAGGTGGTTGTTTCTTTGAGGTGAAATGATCATGGAGTTATAAACAAGAGGAGAGTTGAAAGGAATCCTATGTTCATGGATTTCGTGATGATGGATATGAGAATAATAATGGAAGGTAAAACATCAGTAATTATTCAAATAGATGCCAAACCATATTTACTAGAAATGTTAGAAAGTTCTCAGTTTAACGATGAGGAGTTTCAAAAGAAAATTAATGATGTGAATGATGTGAGATTGACTGACATTATATATGAAGATGGAAATTTTAAATTTGTGGAAAATCTTTGTGTACACAATTTACTTGATCCAGAAAGGAATTTTTTGGATGATATTCATAGCACCAATTTTTTATACACCCTAGAATCACTAAGATTTATAGATATTTGAAGGAAATTTTTTGGTGGGAAAACATGAAGAGGAGTATTGCTGATTATGTGACAAGATTTATGGTTTTTCAACATGTGAAGTATGGAAGACAAAATCCTAGATGAGTCATGCATCCTTTTCCCTGACCTGAGTGGAAATTTTATGGTATTACGATGGACATTATCCTGGGGATACCAAAGACTACTAGAAGGAATGATGGAATATGGGTCATTATTGATCATATTACCAAGTGAGCATATTTTCATGCTATAATAAAAGATTTAACACTTGAAAGTTTAGAAAGAATATATATTAATGAAGTTTCAAGGCTTCATTATGTACCTCTATTGAATGTTTTTTATCATTATTCTCATTTTACATAAAAATTCAAGAATATTTTTCTAAAATCCCTAGATATTGATCTTCATTGGATGAAAACCTACACTATCAAAGATATGGACAATCATAAAGGACTATTAAAACCATAGAAGACATATTGAGATCTTTCTCATGTGTCTTTCATGGTATGCAGAATCAGTATTTACCTCTGGTAGAATTTTCCTATAATAATAGCTTCCATTCAAGTATTAATACAGATCCATATGAAGAGTTATATAGAAATAGATTTAACACACCAACTTATTGATATGATGTTGGTGAAATAAAACACATAGGCCCCGCACTTGTTGAGGAAACAATGGAAAAGGTGAAGATTATCCAAACCCACATCAAAGCAGCTCGATGAAGGAAAAATAGATATGCTGGAAATTGATGGAAGGATTTTGAATTTCATGTGGGTTATCATTTTTTCTTGAAGGTATCTCCTTGAAAGGCTATTATATGATTCAGTAAGAAGGGTAAATTTAGTCCCAAGTATATCAGACTTTTCAAAATTCTAGAATGAATTGGTTTTCTACTATACCCTTTGGAAATGTTGCAATGTCTCTCCAAAGTTAATGATGTGTTCCACGTATTGTTGATGAGAAAAAACATGCATGACCCAACACATGTACTCACTTATGATGAAATAGAACTGGAACCAGATATTTCTTATTGTGAAGATCCTATCAATATTCTTGATACCAGAGATCAATTGTTGAGAAATATGATGACTAATCTGCTAAAAGTTCTTCGAAAAAACCATAAAATGGTAGTGGAAACATGGGAACCGGAGGACCATATGATGAAGAACCACCTAAATAGTTTTATGTTGTAATATTATAGTAATTTTTACGATAAAATAATTTGATTTAGGGAAGAATGTACCACCTAAAGCTTCCACAGTATGCATCTTTTTGAATAATACAATAGCCGGTGATGTACGCAGCTTCATGTTCTAACACACCACACCCTATCAAACTATCCCTTTAAAAGGCAGTTATGAATAGTAATACAAAATTTTTGAAATTTTATAAATATTATTTTTCTAAATGGAATTCATTCTTGGTTTATGAATATCAAATTTTTCTTAGGGTGAATTTTTGGTTTTTTCATGAAAACATTCAATTTTTGAAAAATAGTGAAAAACATATCGTTATTGTTTAAAACCAAATTTTTTTAAGTAATTATTAGTTTTTATTTAAATTTTAATTAAAAGTCAAAAAATATAAATAATAACTAAATTAGTTCAATGTAATTCATTTGAGTCATTTTATAATATGATTAGATATATAAAATTTTATGGAAATTATTAACGTCTTTTACCCACCTTCACGGGACATTTGAAAATATGCATAAAATAAAATATTACCACTTATATGAGTTGAATTTAAAAAATCAGATATACATGGTTTCTATAAGTATGTATTATGTGTTTTAATAGGTTGAAAATAATTTTTGGTGAATAATAACATTCGAACTTTATTTACCATGGTTAAATGTAAATAGGGTAATAAAAGGTAAAAATAATATTATAATAATATAAACCAACCAAAACACATGCCCTAATACTATTGGACAAGTGAATTTAGACCAACATAAATTTATGGAAAAAAATATGATCCTTTTTGATCGACTTGGATTAGATTAGGACATTTATTGTATTTTGTTTAAATAAGAGTTAAAAGTGTTAAATTGAAATATTAGTAACTAAACCATTTTTTATTTATTTTTAATCATAAGATAAATTCTACTATAAATATTCATTAATAAGATAAAAATATTTCATACATTATAGAATATTATTTATTATATTTATATGTTAAATTATTAAATTTAATTATGACTCAATGATGAGGCAATAATTACCTGATTAATGAACGATTAAAATAATTGATAATATAAATTTTAAAATAAATGTAAATTGAAACTTTTTATGCCATATCATAATTTTATAGTTGAATATGACATTTTAGTGTTGATTTAATGTATTTTTTTTGAAGTAATAATGTTTTTATGACTTTTACATAAAACAAATACTAAATAGTGTCAAAATTGACATAAATGAGTTTAAACAAAAATACTATTTTATTAAATTATATAATATTCCTTAAAATGAAATATTAGGTTAAATGACTTATATAAAGTTTCATATGTCATTAATGGACCACATGAGCTTCTCTTGTCATTTTATAGTAACTATATTAACCTTGTAGTATAATTATTCAAGAAGACATGGTAATAGTTAAATTATTTAACTAAGTTTTAGATCTAAAAGAAAAGGTAATTATGGTGATCTAAACATGTCTAAAACATATTGGATGAGATTATATCGACCCATACCCATCTTATCATTGAAATAAATCCATTTATAGCTATTAAAAACTAAAAAAAATTATATAATAAATAAATATTTCATGCTTTTCAAAAAGTTCCACTCACCTCTCTTATAAAAGAGAACATACCAAAATCTTCAATTCAAACCCCCAAAACCATTTGAATCGGCCATGAACTACTCAAATTTCCTCCCAAATACCCTCACATCAATATAGGGGATTTACTTTGATCATAAAGCTAACCTATGATCCCTTTGTTCAAATCTATAGGAAGCACCCAAAGAAGACATAATTATTTTATCACCTCTATCAAAGTTGTTTTTTTCTTTTACTTCATCATTAATTATTTTTTCCATATTAAAATAATAACTCTAGTAACATATAAATTCTGATATGTTATTATAAATATGGTACAACCATATTAATTATTCTATCCATCCTAGGAGTTACAATGTCACAATACGTGTGTACGCATGACTTACCGTCTCCACGTCATGGTGTAGTTTGTTATTCAACACTTCATTATTTGAATGGGTATAATAATGACTACAATGATGTTAAAACTAATATAACATGTTAAATATTCTATATATATAATATACCATCCCATCACATATTATTTCACCATCAATAGAATGATATTGTCGCTCATGTGTGCATACTGCTTACCATCTCCACGACACGATGAGATTTCATTCCCCATCATAACCATTCTAAATAATTATTATTTTATGATTTGAAATAAGTTTTAAGAACATAATATCATTCTAGACATGAATAAAATTAATCCTATCCATAATATACATAAATTTCATAACAAAACATATAAAGTAAAACAAATCAGTTTACCCATGATACAATGATAATACTAAAATATTATTAGAGGATAATATATGACATAATATTTATGTATGTGGTTGTTTTATAATTTAATAAAAATTATTTAACCATTATATAGGAGGTTAACGTACACTCTGCTAAGGAAAATTACATGGTAAGGATGAAATTTACAATCTCATTGTTATCCAAGGTTGTTTAAACTTAGGTATCTACAGGGACTCCTTTATCATCCACGTCCTAGTTTCTTAAAAATGTATTTCAAAATAGTATAACTATTTTATAGACTATGGGTTAAATTCATTTATACCACCAGTTTATTTTTTATAATTTTTTAAAAGGAATGTTCCCATAATTTTCCAAACAAGGTAATTTAAGACCTTTTTGAAAAATTAAGGAAAGAATGTTTTTTAACTGATACGATGGGTGCTGTTATTTTCCTTCATTATAACACCTTTAATGCTTCCCTTATGAGCTTATAAGAATATTTTTTTAAAAAAAATTCTTTTAAAGTTTGTGAGACATTTAAATTATTTCATGAAATAGGTATATTTCTCTCAAAGAGTTTTTTTGACTATTTTCAACTTTGTCAACATCCATTATTGGATATTATTCTTGATTGAGGTAGATTTATTATAATAAAATATTATATATTGTATTGAATGTGTTATGATATGTTTGAAAATGGATGTGCCATTTTTATGGAATTCATGGTTTATGGTTGAAGTATTTACATTTCTTATGCTAGTTTTAATACTAGTGTTTATGTTATGTTTCAAAATTTTCATATGAGGAATTAATTTGACAAAGTAAGTGAAAGTCGAGGCCCACTATATCCCCAAAATGAATCAGTAGGTTTCATGAGACACACTAGTTTCTTGTAATCAGGTCATAATAATATTTTTATTTGTAGTCTGGACACAAGGCCTTGACTATGTGGTTATGATGTCTGGCATTATGCATTCCATCATTATGAAATCAGCTATTGATATTTCATGGGTTTATTAAGCTTGTTGAATATCCATGACAATAAGTAAATGGAATTATTTTACTTATAATTGATATATAATGTTGAATTTTATTATTAAAAGTCATGTGATTTAATCTTTTACATTGCATTAAATTTTTATGCTTATTTATAATGGTTTCTCTTATATTGTTATACCTACATAGAATTTGATCTAATCCCTTTATTATGCTTCAATTTTCCCATGATGAGAAGAAGTATATTATGACTTACATAAAGAGATAGGCTTATGTATATGAGTGTTTTAGAAGCAGACAAAATGTTGTTTTTTCATTTCATAATTTAATGTAAAACTTATGTATGTATCTAGTACATCAGGGCTACTAAACTGATTCGTGATTCATGAATTGATCTCTTGTGATCATGCTACTATTATGTAACAATCACCAACTCTAGGTAACTGGGTTTGGTGATTTATAAAAGGATTGACAAATAAATACAATATAAAGGATGGTAACATTGATAGTTGGGTTTTTTTTGAGACATTAGGACATGTAGGAATCATATGCACCAAAATTCGACAAACGGTGCGACTGGTATGACACAAAGTACTTCTTTTTATTTAAAACTAACATTAATTTTAGTAAAAAAGAAAACTAACAGACCCAAAACAATGAAAACATGTTTAGAAATTTTTATATGTTATGAAAATGAACCATTATGAATTTTTGATATAGGAATCAGCTGCACCTCAATCTGATAGATGTTTTTCACAATATGACTGAAAGTTTTTGTTATCAATTTAAAATTGACATTTTGGTACAAACGGTTTCACTCAATGAAAATAGAGAAAACATGCTCGGATATGCACCATAATTCGACAAACGGTGCGACTGGTATGACTCAAAGTACTTCTTTTTATTTAAAACTAACATTAATTTTAGTAATAAAGAAAACTAACAGACCCAAAACAATGAAAACATGTTTAGGAATTTTTATATGTTATGAAATTGAACCATTATGAATTTTTGATATAGGAATCAGCTGCACCTCAATCTGATAGTTGTTTTTCACAATATGACTGAAAGTTTTTGTTATCAATTTAAAATTGACATTTTGGTACAAACGGTTCCACTCAATGAAAATAGAGAAAACATGATCGGATATCATTCAAAATTTAGGAAATGATTCATAAATAATTTATGATGTGTCGGAATAGATCTCAGGTCCAATAGATACCTGATGTGACCAGTATGATTATATGTTTGTGTTTCTAATTTAAATCGACATTTTAGTAAAAAATGGTTATGTATTAAAAACCAATAAATTTTTTATTGTTTTTATACAAAATTATAGTGGTCCGTATGTCATTTAAGGCGTGTATTAATCATCCACACCATAATCCGACTCACGGTGAGACCACTATGACTTCAAGTGTGTCTTTTTATATAAAATCGACATATTTTTTTATTATAATAGACAAAAAATCTACTCAGACTGAGAAAATTAAATCAAATTGTTTTTATAATTTTTTAAAATAATCCATATGTCATTTTTGACATGGAGGAATGAGACTCACCTCAATATGATACATCATGTTCCTAGTATGACTCAAAGTGTCCATTATCAGATTTAATTCGAAATTTTAATTCAAAAAGTGTCACTCAATGAACATTTATCACAAAAACCTGAATTGTATTGAATATTTATAAAAATGATTCATAAATAATGTGTGATATGTAATAGTTTATATCATGTCATGCTGAAACATGACGTGACTAGTATGGGTCAAAGTGTGTGCTTCCAGTTTAAAATGACATTTTAGTAAAAATGGAAAGTGACATAATCGAAACCATACAAACATATTCATATTGTTTTATACTTTAGAAAAATAATGTGTAATTCATTTCAGTTGTGCATAAATAACCTGAACATAAATTTCACACACATTGAGATTAATATGACTTAAAGTGATTTTTTTTAAGTTGACATCAACTTTAGTAAAAAGGATAATTGGACGACTCAAAACATGGAAATAACATATGCATTGTCTTGATACATTTTTTTCAATGATCAATTTGTCATTTTTGACATGTAGGAATAGTCATCACCTAATCTGATATACAATGGGTCTGATATTCCTCAAAGTGTTCATTATCAATTTAAAATCAACATTTTAGTTCAAAAAGTGTAACTCACTTAAAACTATGAAAATTCAAAAAAATTGTCTTCATAATTTAATAAAAAATATTTAGAAGTCATTTTTGATATGTATTAACTGGTCTCAGATAAGACCGATACATGATGTGACCAATATGATTCAAGGTGGATGTTACGAGATTAAAATGAGATTTTAGTAAGAATGAAAAGTGGCATACTCAAAACAGAGAAAACACATTCAGATTTTTTTTATTATTTTGGAAAAAGATACATAATTAATTTTATACACGTTGTAATCAACATCACCTTAATATGATTCATGGTGAGACCGATATGACTGAAACATCATCTTTTTATTTAAAATTGGCATTAATTTTAGTAAAAAGGAAAACTAATGTACTCTAAACTGACCATACACATTTAAATTGTTTTTATTGTTTATGAAAATGATCTATAAGTCATTTTGACATGTATAAATCATACTCACCTCTATATGATACACGATTATCCAATTATGAGTCAAAGTGTTCCTTATTAGCTTAAAACATACATTTTATTTCAAAAGATTCCACTCAATGAAATCTAAGAAAACTATATCATATTTTCTTAGAAAATTATAAAAATGATTCATAAATAATTTTTAATATGTACAAATGTTTCTCATAAAAAATTGATATATGATGTGATTTATTTGATTAAAAGTGCATGTTTTCAGTTTAAAATGACATTTTAGTAGAAAGGATTAGTGACATACTCAAAACTAAGAAAATAAATTCATATTTGTTTAATAAATTAGGAAAATTATCCATATTCTATATGATATGGGTAGGAATTTTCCTCATCCCAATTTGTGGAATGTTGTGACCAGTATGATTACATGTTCGTCTTTTTATTTAAAATTGATAGGAATTTTAGTAAAAAGTAAAGGTGATCTACTAAAAACAGAGAAATAACATTCATATTATTTTAAAACCATACAAAAATGATCCATAATTTATTTTTGTTGTGTATTCATCATCCTCACCTCAATCTGACACACGATGCGCCCCATATGACACAAAGTGTCCATTATCGGTTTAAGATCGACATTTTAGTTAAAAAAGCCTCACTTATTGAAAACTTATAAAAAATATCAATCTATCATTTTAATTTAGGAAAATGATACATGATTCATTTTTTATTAGTGGGAATCATTATCTCATAAAACTAATACACGATGGGACTAGTATGAGTCAATGTGCATATTTCCTGTTTAAAATGCCATTTTAGTAAAAAAGACAAGTGGTGTACTGAAAAAATGAGCAAACAAATTCAGATTAATTTTAAACATTTGGAAAAAAATCCTTAAGAAAATTTTAGAAGTATAATAATTAGCTTTACTAAAATGCGATGAACGGTGTGACTAATATGACTCCATGTATGTATTTTCAATATATAAGCATCATTTTAGTTTAAAACATGGATCACATCGCCCAAACCTAGAAAATAACACTAGATTGTTTTGTAACCAGTAAATATTATATTAATTAATAGATTTACTTATCATTTTAATCATCGAATTTTTTAGTTAATTTTAATAGATATAATTCATGATAATAAAAATGAAATGGTGTGATATGTAAGAATCAACTGAAAAATAATCTTGTACATAGTGTTTTGAGTATGAAACAATGTTTAGTTTAAAATAAACAGTATTTAATAATTTATTTCATTCTATTCATAGTAAAATAAGAATTGTTTTCTTATATAGGTGGATTCATTTCCTCATACATGGATGATTTTTTCTGCAATAAGATTAGTCGGTGTTAAGATCAAAAGACAAAGAAACATTAATGTTTTTCAATGAATGTAATAAATTGTACTTATATAATTATATAAACCAATGTTGTAAATGTATATATTATAGTCTTCCTGTTTTTTATATTTTTTTTTTAAATTTAATTTCATTTAAATTATATATTGGTACTATATTTTTTTGATATCTGGTGGTGTTTTTGGAGATGTTGTGGGTTGTTATAGCACATAATATTGGTGTTGTAGTGTGTTATTACAACCCATTGTATAATTCCTCTTTATTAGTTCATTATTTAAATGTGGATAAATGTTACCTTTATTAGTGTTTTTTAAAACTTAGATATGTTCCATTTATCAATGATAAATAAAAGCATTGATAAATGTTTTCCACTATCAACTGATTTTTAGCACTGATAAAGGGGCCGTTTATCAATTATTTTTTATCATTGATAAAATCCTATAGATTTTAATCTCACTCAAGCTTTCAGATATTCTCTATTGCAGATAAAGGCCATCATAAGCACTATTAAATGCCTATATTATTTTAGTGGAACATGCACATCTAATTAATAACCCATTTCCCTTATGATCGGAAAAAAACAAGGAAGTGATCACTTGCATCATACATTTCCAATGTTAGTATTAACACATTCCACTAATTATATATATGACATCTAGAAACATACCATAATTATATATATATATATATAATTATGGTATAAATAATCCATGGCCAAAATCCCAAGGAATGCCATGAAAAATAGATTACCAATTGAACACCCCATGTTCCACCTATAATCAATATACCAATAAACTCATTCCATAAATTTCCTAATTGGAATCCAGAGGAAAACCCAAACAAGTCCCTGGATCCTCAAACCTCATCTTAGAAAATCACATTCATCTTGATTCCTGATGTCCCAAGAAACAACAACATCTATCCTCCCAGTATTAATCAACACAATCTCAATAGTCAAAATCTCGAGGCATGAAAATATCTATCCCCTCAATATCTAAGAACAACATCCTTAAGTGCACCCACAATCCTATGCATCCAACAAATGGTCTCATCACCATAAAATGATGGTTTATCAGTACCCACATGGCTTTCTATGTTGTGAACCCCAAAATATGTCAAATGGACAACACCATCACCTATTATGCATAGTCTATAGGGGACCTCACCAAAATCAAGTGGTCAACACCAACACATCTGAGTCCTATTTAGGTGTACATAAATCATATAATGGTTGAGAAAACAAATTCTGAGTAAAAATCACTAAAAAACCTAATCCATATCATCTAACACTTGGTTCCCCTGGGAAAATATTAATAAATATTGATTTTCAATAATATCTCAAGGAACACGTTCCACTCCCCCATATTTTCATCCTCCTCACATCATTTTGATGTCCATTTGAACTCATCCCAGTGATCAATAACAACCGATGTAACACAGGCCATTCCCAACCTGAAGAACTATATCACCCGAGTCCAGGTGATCATAATCTCCTCAATCCTTGGGTAATACCTTTCATGTTACCATGAAACTCATTAATTATATTTAAAAAATTCATGTTAATTCAATTATTACACCCCAGATAAACTGACCACAATGGTTCAAGGCCTTACTCCACCTAACATTTTGCAATAAAGTAAGTGATTCTCCAGAAGAATTTCATATCTTCATTAGAATAGTTTAATAATAATTAATTCAATTAATTAGGAAATCACTTATACAAAAATTATATACTATATGAACACATCCAAAAAAATTAAAAATTTCAAGGAGAAATCTAGGAACCACCTACGATGTACTTGTCCATGATCGCTCGTTAGATTTTGGCACCTAACTTGAGCAGAATTAGAATAAAACAACGTTTTAGATAAAAACCCTAAAAATAGGGGAAATGGATCAAATATATATGTATCATTATATATGGAATTATAGATAAATATTATTAAATAAGGGTTTTAATTTTTTACTACAATAGATCCATCAAGATAGACAATTATAGAAACAGACACCAGACGAGGAAGATCTGAAGAACCCTTGGAGACTGAAAGAGACATGTGTCGAGTGGGTTACCTCTTCCTTTGTGTGGGAGAAAAAATAATCCCCTAGTAACAATAAAAAAATTTATAAACATACATGGAATTTATGTATTACACATCATGTTTTTGGTTCATGATGTGTAACCCATTTACAAGTCATGTATTTCTTCAGTAGTTCCCCTGACCCTTCACCCACTATTACACCTCTTGTAAAAAATCAAACCATTTAAATGTTACACATCATATTGAGATCCAAAATTTACAAACATGGAGATTACATCAATTAAATGGATACCAAGTACATTAATAAAATACATGAATGAGGACCGTAACAGTTTAGTGTATTTGCAAACAAGGAAACAAAACCTTCTATCCCATTGTATGATTTTAAACATATTCTATAATGATATCTACATTTATTAATTCTACCTAATAACATTATTCACGACCAGGGGAAGGGAATGATAATAAAGGGGTGATCAAAAATGACCAATAAGGTTAAACAAGGGATATATGTAAGCATAATCATAAAAAAATGGTAGGAGAACATGATCATACAAATAGATGTTCATACCATATCAAATATCAAATATATGAATCATGGAAAGAATATTTTCATTTCATAAGAAATGAATAATAAGGAAATAAAAAAGATAATAAATGAAATCCTAACATAGAAATATTACATTTAATTGTCGTAGACATATAAGCATATAATACGATCTTTGTAGTAGCTAAGGCATTACTACCATGATCATCTTATTGTCATGGTTCACTCCCATTTCCATCTGATTAGTTTGAGTTTATACCTCATTCCTTCTTCATTGTCATGGTTCACTTCCATGGACATATTTTTAGCATGAGTACAATCCTCACACAATCATGGTATTTATGGTTCACTCCCATAGCCATTTTAGTAGTCAACGTTCATTCCCAAGACCATCTTAGTCTATCACATCAGATATAAATCTTTACCCAATCCATTAGAGGGATATATAGGTACCACTTGTCTGATAATGAATTTTTACATACAATTCACACAAAATCATATCCAATAATATCAAAACCCATCAAATGAAATGGGTATCATAATCATGTAAACATATCATAACCTATAAAAAAAGATACATGTTTCATAAAAATTTAATTAAAATCCTAACCAATGAAAGTGAAATGTATTTTATAAACATATAACAAAGGAAATATAAATTGGTTTTATAAATAACATAAAATAAAGAAAAACCCATACATAAATAAATATTAATGGATCCTTTAGACCATTTCCTAAAAGGTCATGAGTAATATCAACATATATCATATTGGATAGAAAATAATTATGAAACAAATTTTAAAACGGTTCATTATAAAAATATCCTTTAATACTTTAAAAATTAATTTAAATACCTAAAACCATTTCAAAATAATTTTCTAAAAAAATTACTTTAAAAATTATAATAATACTTAAAAACATTTGAAACCCTTTTTCCATGAAAACATATAAGATAATATTAATAACATCTTGAATTTTGTTTCTTTGAAAACAATTTAAAAACATATAAAGAAATATTGAACACATTTCTACTACCATTTCATTGAAAATACATTAAAGACTTGTAAATAATGATTGAAAATGTTTTGAAGAGAATTTATAAGTGAGAACCATGAAACCATATAAATAGTCTTGGAAACATTTTGAAAACCATTTCTTTTAAAATAATTTGAAAGTATATAAATAATGCTTGAAAACATTTTGAAAACTAGTTCTTTAAAAAATAATATGAAAAATTATAAATAATGCATGATTTTTTTAAATCGATTTATTTGAAAACATAAAAATAAATATTGAAATCGTTTTCAAACCCATTTTTCTTGAAAATTATTTTAAAAAACATTTTCTTTAAAATTATCATCAAAAAAAAATCTATGGAAGCTTCAAGTAAATGAAAATTGTTAAATATGTACTTGTCATACGAGGTAAAAAGAACTTTCCTTATACACTATAAAATAATCACAAAATTACTCATTTAGAAAGAGACAATATATTACTTTGAAATAATTTTAATAGAAAAAATGGTAAAAATTTCTTTTAATGATCATAGGAAATTAGTATAATATATTTGGAAACCCTTTTGTATAGAACATGATTTTCTATCCGAAGAGAGGGTAAAGTTAGGCTTTCTTAGAAACACTTTCATAACTATCTTATGAACCTAAGATTAGAAATAAGGTACTGATACATGAGTATATCATTAATAACAGTAGTGTAATAAAATTCCTGATCATATTTATAGATGGGTTTTATGATTTTATCAATGGAAGGATAAACATAAGAAATCTTGAAGAGCAATGAGATTCTATCAATAAACACTTATAACTTGGGAATTTTGGATCATTCATTACCTATAAGGAATGAATATTAAATTAAATTTAAAATAAAAATAATTAAATTAAATCATTATATAATATTTAAAATGGAAGTATATATATCTCAAAATAAAATTTATCTTCCTAACAAAACATGAGTATCAATGAAGGAAAATTGAGACAATACAATTTTACCAATTTGGTAACTTTTGAACTTAAACCCCTTGAAAGAAGGATCATATAATGGATATGTAAATTCCCATAAATATAAATATAAGATACATATAATAAAATCCTAGAAATTATATATCCCACACAAAAGGAAAGAGTGGAGAACATATATTGTATGTCACAAAAATAAAAATTGAGATGGAATCATTTTACCTTGTGTCTTGACTCTCATCGTACTCATTAAAAAATCCTCCAAAATAAATGTAAATATTTTATAAATATTTTAAATAATAATATTATTATATATAATACCATATATGGATTTATTATGACATTATATTACCCTTTTGTTAGCTATTTCATGTTAAGGTTACACTCCAAGTAATATATTATTTTTTTTCTTGTTTATTAATTTGTTATATCATTGGTCCTTATACATATATCGCAATTTCTAGAATTTATCCTATGGTATAAATATCATTAATATTAATTATATTGGTATTATTATAATCTATTGAATATAGATGTATGAAATGGAATACACTATTCATGGAGATGGTAAGTTGTACATACACATGAATGTTGATTCCATTTTTGTTATCATATTAAAAGAAATAAGGAAAATGAAACTAAAGTGTGTATGTATAGATAATCATTAATTTATAATTATAAATATACATATATCATATAATATCACTAAACCCATCCTTAATAAATTCAATGTACAGTGTTAATGAATCACATCGCATTGAGGGGGCAGTAGTGCACACTTCCTCAAACGAGATTATCATATTAATTCCAAATGAATGGTAAAATGGTTTGTGTTATAAACACAAATAAAAAAGAATAGTAAAATAATAAATATTATATTTAACATATATAAATATATTTTAAATCATAATATCCTCAATGATAGGTGGTAAATTAAAAGTGAACAATCATCATTTCATGAGGGAGTAGTTCACCGTAGAGAGAAAAAATATGTTTATTAACTATTAGAAGGAGGTGTGTATAACTATAGGAAAAACCACTTTCATAAATTTATACTAGTATATTTATGATTATGATTTTTTATTCAGTAATTTAAAATAGAAAGTGGAGTGGGTGAAGAAATAAAATAAATCATATGACTTTATAGAAGATATTACCTCTAAATAGGATAACTCCATTTGGTTTATGCCAAAAGGATTCCTTAGACTTCCATATTACCTTCGTAACAAATAAATTACGATGGAAGGAAATATTTAAAGTTTATTGGTTATGAAATGGCCAAACATAAGTTGTTTTAATGATATGAGGAAGTGGGAGATGTGGAGGCCTTTTATTGGGAAGAAAAAGGACTCACTGTGAATATTTTATAACTAGTTAGGTGTACATATGTATTTACCTTAAAAAAGTCATAAGAAACAAACATAAATAAAAATATAAACGTTTTATTCAATTTAATGGAAATATAATTAACTTTTTATAGGTTTATAGGTCATTTGGGACCCTAGTATTAATGTTTCGTTTATAATTTATTTTAATTTTACCTAAACCGCCATGATTAATGTTAACCAATTTTACAAATTTTATGGTAAACAAATAAGTTGATATTATTAGAATATTAAAACTATATTTATTAAAATGGTTTATTTATGTTTTTTTAATTCAATTCCCAAAAATCCGAAATTTATGATTAATGCTAATCCCACAGATGATATGAAATAAATAGTTTTTAAAGTAGAAAATTATTCAGATGTTTATTAAGGTTTTATATTAAATTTCAAATTTAAATTCATTATATTGAACTAAATTGTTATAATATATGTATATTTTTTATTATTTTATATTAAAATAAATTTAAAATACAATTTATCATTAATAATTATTTAAACAATATGTAGATTTTAGCTAAAATGATGTAGTTTTAACTATTCATCAAACAAATTAAGTTTCATAGAAAAATAAAAAAAATATTCTTATGATAATTTAGAAACTATGAATTCAAAAATAATTTTTATATTATCATATAAAATATATAAATGTGTCTAAAATTAAATTTATTATTTTTCACAGAATGGCATTAAAAGCAGTTCATCTGAGAAAATAATATTTTTATACATAAAAGTACTTCCCCAAAAATAATATATTTCATTATAATATTTTTATTTATATAAAAAAATTATAAAACATAGTTGAAAATTATTTATTAATATTCGTATAACAATGTTTAATTTCTTGTTATAATTATCTCATTTAAATAATTATCTAAATTTTTTTAGTAGAAATTCAGTGTTGTGGGCATAATAAGACAAGTCAGTATTGCCTGTAATATAATCCAAGTTGGTGTTACATGTAATGTACACCAAAGAGGTGTTGTGTGTAATTTACGAATTTCAATTCCATGTAAAATTAAATTTTTACTAGCTTATTTCAATACATAAATGAAAATTTAATTTATTAGTGTGAAACAGATTTGTAAACATAATAGTACTTCCTTTTATATTTAGTTGGTTTTCATATTAATTTATAATTATTTTGTGATGAATGAATACATATTATATATTTTAAACAATTTATTTTCATAAATTAGTTATTATTATTCATAAACTCTATTTTTACGTCAAGGTTTTATCTTATTATGTGACATAATAATATATTTATAATATATAATGTTTGTTAATCCTAGGTCTTCCATGTTATGAAAGTCAGGGAGGAATGCCATTATTTCATATAATTCAAGATAATCTTTGTGTTCCATATATATTAACATAAATTTTATGTTGCGTGTAGTGCACGATTAACATGGTGTTGTGTATAATGAAAGGAAAACATTTTTCTTTAATATAAAAGAAATTATTTTCTTTGTTTCTCGAAATTGAAAATATCAAAAAGATAAAATTAACTCAAAAAATAATAATTCACAAAATCGTAGGGTGTTACATTCTAACCACCTTAAAATGATTTTATAAAATGAAATTTTTATGGGTTATCAATGGTTTAACACTTGAATGATTCATTTATAGAAACCCACATTAATATTGAATACAAAAAAATACATTATAAATGGAATTTTAGAACCATAATGGTTACCAAAAGAATCATATAAATCAATTTCCTCATAGAGGAAGATAGGTTGGGAGTGAATATTACACATTGAGGAAAAGTGTAAATATTTATATGGAGTTGTTGTGGTCATAAATCACAAACAATTAAAGTATTGATGAAAATTTGTTGGCCTCAATGTCATAGATATGTGATGATATAAAAGGCCATCAGTTCAACAGAAATTAATGTATTATATTTTTTATCATTATCCTATATTTGATAAATTGTTTTGACCAATAATATGAGGAAATATACATAATTGTTATATTTATATAAACAAACATTCATTAATTAGTAGTGATTTTATTAATTTCTATCACATTCATTACATCAAGAGATGGATTTCCCAAAATAAACATTGATTCTTGAAGTTCTGGAAGAAAATCTCAGCAGATCTTATAGCCCATAAAATAATGAAAATTATAACTATTTGTCACCAATGATTATTCCAAATCATTATGTTTAACACATTAGTCTATAAATGCAATCGTACTGGTTCATCGTTAATATTTATTGAACAAAAATAATTTCACATTAATATCTTGTAGTCCAGTGGTAGGTGTGAAACCCTTATCATCCATCGATCATGGGTTCACGACCCAAAATCTTATTGAACACGATTGGTTGTCACCCAACATACATGATGCACTTTTCTACAACCCCACTATTATAATTTACAAATAAATATGATTGGTATCCTTGAAATAAGGTTAATCACTAAATATCTTTTTAACCATGATTTTCAATACACTACATCCGCTAAAGTTTAACTTTAATATTTCATGAATGGATAACCATATAAATGTTATGGTAGATGAAAATTTAATACCATAGAATGAATGTCACAAAAATTTCTTAACATTGATCCCCAATATATCACAAAGTAGCTCTTGGTTTTCACATTCCAAACATTAGAATTCCACTTTGATAAATTCCATAGGAAATTGGTAATGAGAATAATTACTATAAATACTTTTTTTTAAACATGAATGTATAATTGTTCAATAGATTACTGAGTATATTCCATAAATACAATATGATTTTAAACTTCATCCATGATATCATGAACTACTTTTCAACAGGTCCTTAATTAGTTCCAAGGTAATTATACCTTCTAGTTAACTTATTAATATCCCACATATGATTATCCAAACAACATTATCATAACATATTTAACATATTAAGGGTTATCTTCCCCTTAATGGTGTGTTTTCTATGGAAAACACCATTCCGTTATATGACTTTTCTATTCAATTGGAACCTCTCAACTTGTTCTTGTAAATACATATTGAAAAAATAACTAAATAATCCTTATATATTTCACCATTAATATAACATACTTCTTGAATCCATATACATGAAAAATTTATTTTCTCACATAATCCTTAAGCACTAACAAGGATACATGATCCTATTATACAATACCTCTTTCCATTCACATTTCATCTATAGTCTTGTCATCATCGGCAATATTATTATTAATTGAATGGCGTTACTAGTTCCCTTAAAGATATTTTATCTTTGGAAATTGAGTTTCATAATGAAAATTTAATCCACACATAAAAAACCTAACCTTTTATGATGTCCTATGGAGGCAAATATTCTCATCCATTTTTTAATAGAAATCATCAATTTTTTCCATGCTATCACATGCTTTGTCACCTTGTTTACCATAGTGAAAACATCTTATCATTACTCTAAGACATTCACATAGGTTATTCGTTACACATTATTAAAACAAATGAAATTAAATCATATTTCCTCAATGGCCTCCTTTACACAAACACTAAGAGATATCCTTATTTCTCTTTATTTGTGAGTCTGAAAGTTTGTGATGGTATATATTTTCAATAATGTTCCATGAAAAATTATTATTCATTATCACAACATCTATCAGTACAGTGATCATCACACATGTATTCTAATCAGAGAATATTCCATCATAGTCAACATTAATTCATTTCATTCTGGTTCTCCCCATTTATAGAAATTTGAATCATTGTATGAGTATTACTTATCATATCAGAAAACCACATAATCACTAGAAATAATTAAATATAGGATTTTTAAATCACAAAACCTTCCTTAATAAATGAATCAATAGGTTTATACTAGGTTATTCATCAGAAAATTATACTTAAATACATAATGATGGTTTGTGAGGAGTTTGTTATTACCAATGCATATCCCCTATGAGTGTCAAACCAGGTGTGCGATAAGGCATGTTGTTGTGTACCAGATTACCCCAAGTCAGTCCTGGAATATATTTTTGGGGTTTTTACCCCTATGTATATCTATTTCATATCCATATACACTTATAGAATCTTGAATTGGATGTATTTATAAGAAACCACTCACTATATCATTTACCAAAATTCAAGGGAATTTTTCTAAACATTTACTCATCCTTATACATATCCTTAGATACATCCCATGAAATATCTTTAGAAATATACCTTAGAAACTCACTAATATTTTATCATCACAGTTTCTAAATAATGACTAAAAATTTACTTTGATACCAAGTATAGTAACCTAGGCTGGACATAAGTGGATGTGACAGTACTTTAGAAGAATATGCAGCACATTAAAAAACATGCATGGTGACCGTAAAAGTTAAGAGTCTTTGGAAACATGAAAAAAAAATATTTTATCCTAGTGAAAGATATTCAACATACACATAATGATATCCACCATTATTACTGCTACATAAAAACTTTCTTCAAAATATGGGAAAAGTATCCATAATAAATGTTGGATATCAAATGGTTAGTAAGGGTAAACAAAGTAGATATGTAAGAATAATCAATAAAATAAGGGTATTAAAACATGATCATGAAAATATAAGTTCATAACCTGAATATCAAAGATCATATACATGAATCAAGAAATGAATATTGACATTTCATAATACATGAATCATAATAAAAGAAATAACTTATTCCATGAAATCATAACATTTGAATAAAACAAGTAATTATGGAATGGACATAAGAATATAATATTATTTCTTTATTATTCAATGAATTAATTATAAGACCATCCTGGTAGTATGGTTTCACTCCCTATACCATCTTGGAAGTCATGGTTCTTTACAATTTACATCTTAGTAGCATGATTTCTCTACCCATACCCTTTTTGTTGTCATATCTCACTCCAATAACCAACTTAGTATCATGAGTTCACTCCTCATGCCAACTTGGAAGTCATGGTGCACTCCCATGACTATCTTAGTAGTCAAGGCTCATACCAAATATCATATTAGTCTATGTCATGAGATATAAATATTTACCTAATGAATTAGAGGAATACATTAGTCCCACCAATATTATAATGAAATCATACCAACATGTGATTAAGAATCATAATCAATCATATCTTGACCCATGAAAAAAAATAGGTATCATAGTCATGTAAACATATCATAACATGTGAAAAAAGAAAATGTATTCATAAAAATTTCATAAAAATCCTAAAAAATTAAAGAAAAAAAGTAGTTTATAAACAAACATCCCATGAAAGGGAAACATGTTTCATAAAGGTTATGACATTAAGAATATTAAATTCAAAGAAATAATATGAATGGAACATTTAGATAGTTTTTTAAATGGGCATGAGTAATATCAACAGATGTCATCTTAGATGGAAAATAATTTTGAAATATCTTGTAAAACGTTTCAAGAGGAAAATACCATTTATTCTTTGAATAAGTAATTTCAATACTTAAAACCATTTGAAAATAATTTTTTTAGAAAATTCATTTAAAAGATATAAATAAGACATGAAATCATTTTAAGAACTATTTCTTTGAAAACATATAAAATAATATTCAAAACATTTAAAATACATTTTTTCTTTAAAATAACTTTAAATATATATGAATAATGATTTAAAACATTTTGAAAACCATTTAATTGAAAATACATTGAATAAATTATGAATAAATCTTGAAAATGTTTTGAAAATAATTTATTTTAAAATCATTGGAAAACATATAAATAATGATCGAAATTTTTTTGAAACAAATTTCATTAAAAATACATTGAGAACATATTAATAATTGAATATTTATTTTTAAAAATTTATTTTTAAATAACATGAAAACTTATAAATAATGCTTCAAAATTTTTTGAAACCCATTTCATTGAAAATACCTTGATAACTTATAAATAAATTTTGAAAAAGTTTTAAAAACCATTTCATTGAAAATTCATTGAAGACATATAAATAAATAATCAAAATATTTTGAAAACTATTATTCCTAAAAATTAATTTTTAAAACATTTTCTTAAAAAGTATAATTTTATAAAAAATGAAAAGGAAGCTTCAACGAAATGAAAAGAGGTAAATGTGTACATTTCGTATGAGGTAAATAAAATATTGATTTTGTACGGTAAAAAGAATAAAAAATGAATCATTTAAAAAGAGTCAAAATATTATTTTTAAATAATTTTTTAAATGGAAATACGTCAAAATATATTATAATTCTCCTAGGTGATTAGTATAAAACACATGGAATCCCTTTTTAGAGAACATGGTTTTCCGACCGAAGAGATGTTAATGTTATCCTTTCTTAAAAACAAATTCTTAAATATCATTTGTAAAAAATAATATAAAGATGGTACCAATGCATGATTTTAAAATGAATTTCCATAGGAGAAGAAAATTCATTATTGTTTTGATATATGGGGTGTATGATTACATAAAAGGAATCATAATCATAAACAATCTTGAAAACCAATGAGATTGTCTCAATAAACTCTTATAACTTGGTAACATGGGATCATAATCTTCATGTAAGGAAAAGAGTGAAATGAAACATAAAATAAATTTAAATAATGGAAATTTATTATATAACATGTAAAATGGAAGTATATACTCCCCTAAATAGAATTTAGGTTCATAACAAAACATGAGTATCATAGAAGGAAAATTGGGACAAAACTATTTTACCAATCTGGTAACATTTGAAACATAATACCAATGAAATATGGATCATATAACTAATATTTAAATATTAATAAATTTATGTATATTATACATAGAGTAAAATCATTGGCATTATATACATCACAAAAATGTATAGAGTGGTGAACACAACATGTATCTCATGAGAATAAAAAGTGGGATGAAATCCCTTTACCTTGGGTCTTGACTAGCATAGTTCTAATTAAAACCTCATTTATAATAAATATAAATTTATTATACATATTTTAATGAAATTTTTTATTATATTTAATACCATATAAAAAATTAATATGACTTTATATTACCTTCTGTTTAGCAATTTTTCGTTAATATTACAATTTAGGTAATATTTAATTTCTTTCGTTGGGTCTCTTAATTTGTTATATCTATGGTCCTTGAACATTTATAATTATTTAAGGAATGTAAAACATGATATAAATATAATCCATATGAATAATATTTTTATTATAATAATCTATATAATATATATGTATGAAATAGAATACATTATTCATAGAGAAGGTAAGTCGTACGTACGCTCGAACGTTGTTTCCGTTTTTATTGTTGTATTGAAAGAAAAAAAAGAAATTGAAATACACATTTATATGTATATAATATAATTATAGTAACATAATAATGTTATATATATCATATATTTTCACTAAACCCACCCTTAATTCATTCCAGGTAGTATGTGGATGAATCACATCGCTTTGAGGGGGTGTTAGTCTAGACATCCTCAAATGAGATTATCTTATTAACCCCAAATAAAACATCAAATGGTATGTGTTGAAAAAAATTATATATAAGATTTAAGAAATAATAAATATAATATATAACATATATAATCATATTTTCTATCATAATTTCCTCCATTATGGGTGGTAATGTAAAAATGAACAATCGTTGTTTTGTGAGGCTGTAGTTCGTCGTACACAGAAACAATATATTCGTTACCCATTTGATGAAGGAGTGTGTAAGTATATGTTGATCCCTTATGAAACAATAATAATAGTATATTTATGACAGTTTTTTTGTTATAAAATCATTTTTAAAATAAATTTTAGGTTATGGTGAAGGAAAATAATAGAAAGGACTTGAAAGAGGATATTACCTTTAAATTGAGTAACTCTTTTTGTTTGTGCCAACAGGCTTCCACGGATTTCCTTTTACCCAAATGAAGGACTATATGAGGATGTGTAGATTTTTGGGAAGTGTATTGGGATGTTTTTTTTCCAAACATATGATATTTTAGATGTGTGAGGAAGTTGGAGAGTTGGTGGTATTTTATGGGGAGGAAAATGATTAACTAGGATGATTTGAAAAAAAGTTAGGTGTAAACATGTTCTTACCTAATAATAGCCATAAAATACCAACCAAAATCCATAATCAATGGTTTATGGACTATTAATGGATAGAAAAATTGTTTGGTTTAGGTTTATATGTTATTTGGCCCCTTAAGAGTTAAGTTTAGTCTCTAATTAACCTTAATTTTACCTTAATCATTGTGATTAATTTTAATCACGTTTACTAATCCTTTTTCTAATAAATTGTTTTGATATTATTAAATATAAATATTATACTTCTTAAAATGGTTTATGTATGTTTTGAAAAAGTCAATTCACAGAAAAGGATAAATTAATATTTATCTTAATCCAGTAGACCAGACAAAATAATGTGTTTTTAAAGTAGGAAATTGTTCAAATGTTTATTGAGGTTTTATGTTCAATTTCAAAGTGAAATAGATTATAATGAACTATGTTTTTTAAATAGATTTATAAATGATCTAATTTTACATTAAATAAATTTAATATATAATTTATCTTTAAAAATTATTTAAAAAAATAGGCTATTTTTAACTAAAATTCAGTAGTTTTTACTATTTATCAAAAAATGAAGTACCTTAGAAAAATCCCACAAAATAATCAAAAGGTATTTTCATCATTATAAATTAAAAAAATAAAGAGTATTTAATCAAATAAAATTCATAAATTTTTCTAAAATTTATTTTATTGTTTTTCACAGAAGGACATTAAAAGTGATTCTTTCGAGAAAAAATAATTTTTAAAACTAAAAAGGACTGACCAAAAATCACATCTTTCATTATCAATATGTTTTATTTATATAAGAACTTATAAAAATATTTTAAATGTAGTTTTTACTATTATTATATCTATTTTTGACAACTTGGATATAATTATCTATATTAATTAATTATATAAAAAATCATTCATTGAAACTCAGTGTTTCATGCATCATATGTGAAGTCGGTGTTCCATGCAACATGTGCCAAGTCTGTGTTGTGTGGAACATATGCCAATCAGTTTTGTGTGTATTGTACCAATATAAGTTCTATGTGAAATGAATGTCTTAATTTTTTCATATCATAACATAAATGAAAATTTAATGTATTATGTTAAAATAACATTATGACCATAATAATATTTCAATTTATATTCAATCAGTTTAAATATTTATTTACAATTAAGTAGTATCCTATGGATTTATATTATATTTTTTTAAACCATATATTTTCATAAATTATATAATAATATTCATAACTTCTAATTTAACAAAAAGCTTCTATATTATAATATTAAATAATCATATTTTAATAATAAATTATGGTTAGCTAATCCTCAGTCTTTCATATTATGAAATTGAATGAAGAAAGTCATTGTTGTGTATAAAATAAGATAACTTTGTTGTTCTATATAGAGTAAGGTAATATATATGTTGCATGTAGTGCATGATTAACTTTATGTTGTGTGTAAATAGAGAAAAAAAGTGATTTAATATTAAATAAAACATTTTCAATGATGGGTGAAATGAAAAATATCAAAAAGATTAAATTAATTCAAAAAAGAAAATTAAAAAAATATCGGTGTGTTACACGATGTGTATTTCTAGATGTAGATATTTTAAATATCCCAAGACCTCTGATCCTCCTCTAGTGTTTTCCCGAACACATGGTAATTCCAATGAAACATAGACTGAACCTGAAAATAAGGCCTTAGTTCAAACAACTCTCATAATGGGTTTTAAATAATAATATTTTCTGTTATCCTAACAACCATACCTAGAAGTTCAAAATTTCATAAAAATGACCCATTTGAAAACACAATACGTTACACTCCCTACTTTTAGCTTTTGTATTGTATGAAATAGGATTAATCACATTTTTTAATAAAGACCTTACAAAAAATGGCGTTTTTTCATTTCCATTAAACTTCATTAATATTTCTTCTTATACATGTAATATAAGAATAAAATATTTTACACTATGATTAGTTCTTTACCCCATCCACATGGATATTTTCCAAATATTGGGTAATATTTCTTGGAAAACCTCTCATAGAATCCATGCACTTCTTCATGTGAAATCCAAGCCTCATTTTATCACTTCCACTTGCTAATTCGTTCCCTTTTTTATCTTTCTCATTGGTAGTATGAAATAGTAAGAAACTATTTCCTACAATAATCAATATTCTTAGAGTTTATAAATACATTATTTATAAATTTTGTGTTACAAATTTTGGGTAACTCCTTAAAATATTCTACATGGATGTTAAAAAAATAATACACATATCTATCTGTTGAATTAATTATATTTTTGAATTGATTTCTATTCCATTAATTATCATTTAGATGGGTTTTCTAGTGTGATCAATGGTTTGTAGCATTCTTCCATAGTATAAGAACATCCACATGGCTTTGATAACCATTCCACCTTTTGTTATTGACATATTTAGGGTAATTTTTCAATTTATTTCTCCCTTTTTACTACTCAAGAATGATTTACATCCATTTCAAATATGTCTCACCAATTTTTAATGTCTTATCTTATCATCATCCCTTTAAGTGCTCTTGGTTGGTACATAATATCATTCAATATAACTAGGAACACCAATGTTCTAGTAACAATTGAAATATTTCAAATATTTAGATCTAATCATGATAGATCTATTCATTCTATTTTATGAATTCAACACTTGTAGAACATTTATTTTTTTAGGTATTATATCATTAATTATGGACTTATATATTCTTTATGGATTTATATATTGTTCCAAAATTCAAAATCCCTACACATGAACCTCCATAAACACAAATAATGGATAATGAATCTTCTTAACTATGTAGTTTGTATATTCTATGCATAAAATTTACTAACACACCATGCTTTTTTTGAATAGAAATAAAACTATTTAAGGATATTTTTAGTTATTTTTACCTCTTGGTTATTCTAAAATAAAACTTCATTATACTAGTGAAATTCTGTGAATATTTATCCATTTGTATTTTCCCAATTTTTTAATTTATTCCTTTAATAAAATATGAATCATAATCAGTTAAAACATAATCGACTTGGTTATGGGATACCATTTGCAAATGCATGTACCACTTATCTATAGAAATTATTTTTCATATATATCTGAATAATAATTATTGGAAACTCTTATTTAATTATGAAAAAATGATTGTTACAATGTGATATAGATTATTTTTTTCTTCAAAATGTTGTGTGATGATTTTTCTCTATTGGAACTTCTTGACCAAAACATTCTATGATCCTAAAGCCTCTTTTTCTGAAAAGAACCATTTAATTATGTAGTTCCATGAAAATAAGAAATATAAAAATCATTACATATATGGGAATATGTTTTCAATAATATTTGACGTGAGAGTAGATATCATCAACAATTGTATTTGAATCATCCTCATGATCCACTCTATAACACTACCTATATTATTAAAAATGATTTCTCTCAATTAACTTATTTGATAAATACATACCAGTTTGATCACATTCAAATAATTTTATATTCTTTTTTTCCTTTTTGGATTTTTGGATTTTTCTCACAATATTTTCCTCTATATTATTTTTGTTCTTTATATTTTCATCATATACCTATATAATAAAATTGAAATAGGTAAAATATAGTCTATCTATACATGGAATATCAATAACATCCTCAAATATAATCATCAAAGAGTGATATTAAAAGAACATGAAATTTTTTGATCCAATTATACGATACATGGTTTTCTCTAATACGAATTAATGAGTTGTGATTGGAAATGCATGATACTTATCATAACACTCTACGATGGATAAATTTTTACTCCATAGAAAAATAAAGGGAACTTATCATCCACATCCCTTGGGTAACATTATGAAGGTTTCATCTAGTTTATAAGACATCTAAACATGAATCCCTAGGGTGAAGAGACACTATACATCTTACAATCAGACATGAGAGTTCCCAAGGATGAGGAATCACATCCTTTTCTCTAATACCATTTGAAGTGCCCATGTTCCATTATTTTACATATAGGGTGAGTGAGTAAATCAATGTTATCTTTTGATTTTATTATTAAATTTCTATTTATATAAACCTATGATACAATTTTAATTATAATCCCCTCTATGTATAACTCTAAACCTTATGTTAATAAAAATGAATTTAAATGGAGTAATAAATAGTGATTTTTTCAATGTGAGAGAATAATCCTTTTTGTGATTTGTTAAACCTCCACAACCATTGATTCTATACTATAAATGCATGTGGTTACACCAAAAAAAATTTCCAATCTAAAAATAATTTTAGAGTTACACTGTGACATTATGGAGTCCCACTGAATGAAGAATCCTCTCACAACAAGTATAAATATGTTTGAATAAAAAAATGTTAACTTTTTTTCTTATGGTTTCTTATAAAAAAATTATATATATTATTTTTTGGTAATCTTATATAATAAAACTACAAGTACTCACTTATTTATGAACATTGGTGTCTAATACATGTAATCATATTTTCATAATCGTCTTAGTATGCCTCTACAGTTTTCTCCATAATATATGATGATCAGGGGCAGGATGGTGTTCTTTATTCTCAACTTATTCATTAGCATCAACATAGTAGTGGTAATTTTTTATCCCTCATCATGACTCATTCATAGATAGTTTTATTCTTGAATGTAGTCATATTATACGGTATTTATACTATGATGATCTCGAATAGAAGTAATATTAGGTGCTCTATTCATTGATAGGTTAGGTTTTATCAGAGTTTCATAAGCAATGATGGGTTATCTCCTTAGTTTTACTTCCATAATATACACTCTTATATAAAAATAGAAATACTAGAATATTATATCTATATTTGAAAATTTTAAACTCCATTTTTCCCAATTGCAGAAAATCTAATCATTCAAAATATAGAAATTTATTTAATATGAATTCTCACCATATCATCAATTATATTTTTGATCAATTATCTAAAAATAATCATGATTATTTGTTCATAATATATATGAATATCACCGTTTTATTTTCCAAAAATATATATCCTTTGAATTATTTTTTAACTCTAACATGAAACGTGTAGAATCCATTGCACTTTGGAATTTTTTTATAGTGTGAAATGACCACCCATTTTGACGAATAATTTGTATTATTATACAATATATATATATATATATGAATCACAATTAATGATTATAATATTTTTATCTTGATGGAAAAAAACCATACATCTTTGGAGTTTACATCTCCTGATTTCCCATGAAAAAAATTTATCCTCTAGAATATAGGCTAAAAAATATATCACAAATAATATGGAAAATATATTATATATTACTTTGATCACATGACCTTTCCAAATATCAGAACAAATAACTGACACATAATCCTCTTATAGAGAATTTCTTATATAACAAAATAATTTTCTTACAGTTCACTTAAAACAAATACACTCTTTTGGATCTCAGATTATACTACGTATTAGGTAGTGTCCTATTTCACATTGAATGCCTTTATGTAATTGGACATCCTCTAGTATAATATTTTACTTGTTCTATATAAACATCATATATATGATATCAAATATCATATATATGTACATTTAATGGTTTTCTTAATAGGAATAATATGTTAACCATTGCATGACTTTTCTATATTATCATCATTAGGGATATATATGCTACTCATTCCTATTTTAATAAGATTCATGTCATTTTATTTTGAAAAATGCATACCCAAATAAATATGTTATGGATACACATTACACTTATAGATATGTAATGTATGATACATATATCATATGTTCTTATTTGGTTTACATTTTTCCCTCTTTTAGCCCCAATATATTATTGAATAATACAAAAATAACATATATATGAACATTAGATTATTCAGATTCAACATTAATAATTCAAAATTAATCAATTAAGCATATACCCTCTTTCGATAAACTCATGTTCGTATCATATTATTTAAAACATGTCAAAAACATTATGAATCATCAAAATAATTCAAGAAATATTAAACAACATTATTCAATTTTATTTGGAGTATATGAAATATCATATTGATTATTTCAAGTATCTTTTTTACATTTAATTTCATCCATTAGTGTAACTCCTTATACTAATATTTTAGCATTAATATACATTTTTGCAAGCTTCTACTAACTCTATTGAATACTTTTTCATTCATAGAATTCACACTACACTAGCACATAATAATTAATAATTAAAAACATACTAAATAATCACCACATTTAGATGTTGATGTTTTGAATAATTTCATATAAGATATATAACAGGTAAATACAACATCCGTTCACATTTATGATGGAATAATCTTAGGCATTTGTTCCGTTGTTTCCCAATATATATTTAAGTATTATTTATTATGATGGGATCCCCCTCTAATGAAAAAAAATCCATTATTACATGAGATATTCATGGGATATTATAACAAACCATCCATGGTCATCCTAAAATGTCACCAGATCTGGATTTATACCATTAATAGAACATAACTCCCAAATTATAGAGGTTTTCAACTAGTGGAGATGGGATAAAAGATGTAGTGGGAATAATCTTCCATCTAGTAAGAGTGTAATAATATCTGAAAATAAATAAACACATACACATGAGTTAAAATTATAGAACATATTATAAATCAAATGAAACATGGAAGGATAAAATAATTAAAATAAATCATAAAAATAATATATAATGAAATCAAAAAAAAATATTCAGTTTCCAATTTAGCCAACCACAACTAAAAAAAATAATGAAACTGAATATAAAATCCATCATGATTTACAAAAAACTCTGATATGAACCACAACCATGTCTCTAGGATACTAAAGATTCGCTATTCCAATCATAAGACTCTATAGGAGATGCTCTGAATGATCAAGGAACCCTAGTCATCATCCCCATTTATCATGCAACAAGTTCACCTACCAGAATGCATACATTAGGTTTCAATTCACACCAATGTGCACATACAAGGGGTGAGAAATAAGTCATAGTATACCACCATATTGGGGACCTATAATATATAATCATAAAAAGTTCACATACATGTGATATACCCATCCTAGTAGAAAAATACATATATAATAAAAAACTACATACAAGAAATGGGAAAATAAAAAAATTATAATAGCCAGCCACAAATTACATTCTGACTCCTGAGGTATGTATAACCCCTCTCTAGACCCTCTAGAGGAATTATTGTACGTGACCTAAATATCCAAAAAAAAATTGGCAGGTCTAATAGATCTAGAGAGGAGTTAAAATATTTCTAAATGTCAGAGGCTAGAACTCTAAAACAAATAATGTAACCATTGGAATATACATGAAAAAGAACATATATCGGGCTCTAAACTCAAATATAATGATATAAACTAGAAACATGAATATATACGTTTACCAAATAAGAGAAATTATTAGTCTGGATGGTCTTGTAGAATGAACTAGGAACTAGAAATTGACCCAATAATAGGTGATATCCATACCATACTCTTGGATTTAATAGTATCAACATCCCCTCATGCACAAAAAATCCACAGTACTTGAAACCAACTAGGTGATTTCCATAACACATCACAACATAGAATCCATTATATCCTGGGTGTATTATCAAATAGAGGGGGCATTTACTAATCTATATCATCTATTATCTCCCAAATCCCATCTAACCACAACCATCCAACAGTAGAGAGAACCACATCATAACTGAGTGTCAATGAATGTTCCAAGATATCAATAGGGTCACCTGAATGCATGCATGTCATAGGGTGTGGGAAAAAAATTTATTTTACCAATTTAGCACATTGGTAAACCATGATCGTCTCACTTGAAAAGCATCATATTATGATTACTCACTTAGTCTAAATCACCTGAATCTAATTCTTTTTTTTTAATTTTTTTATGATGGAAATGTATCTTTATTTGTATTTTGATGTTTATTTTCTAAAAAATTGAAATGGAATGTATAATTAAAATTTAATACTAAAAAACAAGTAATTATAAGAATAATGAAATTAGAATGAAATAACATGGTCATGAGGTTCACTTTTGTGTTCAATCTATATTATCGTATATTTTTTTATTCTACATTGATGATCCAATCAAGAAAAATCATAATAAACTATTACCCTATTAATTAGAAATTGTGAAACATTGAATTCATTCAATCAATCTAAATTCCACCACATATTATAATTATGGTTTATGGAACACATTAGTTGAAGGATTGACATAATCAAGGACATGAATCAATCGATTGTCATTTCATACATTCATTGGCTCAAATCCATGATGTGAAGAGAATACCAATGAAGAGAAAATAAATAAAGTGAAATAATGGAAATATATTTTACTTAAATTTCATGGTTGATGTTTTCCACAATCATTCATTCTAAAATTTTCAATAACAAACATAAAATAAATATTAATAAAGAATGTAGTAACACCTTGACCTCCCATGATCCAAGCCTCAGGTCATCACCTCATTGATGAGAGACTGAGATCACATTGGTGGAATTAGAAAGAATAGAATAAAAAGAAAATAATAAAATAAATAGAATGATAATAATGAAAAATAAGTATGGGGTATGACATATAAATAAGATAGAGATAAAAAAATAATATAACAAAATAGAATAAGAGTAGTGGAAATAAAAAATAATAATATAAAATAAAATATAACAAATAAAAAAAGTATAAAATTTTTGAATTGTAAGAAGAAGAAAAATGAATATAGATGAAGAAGAGAAGAATTTGGGTGGTGGAAATAGTTATAAAAATTATCAAGAATTATTATAAAAAAAATAAATCACATTAAAAGATAGTATGAAAAAAATCATAGGAAATAGAACTAAAAAATAAAATGAGAAACAAAATGAAATCAGAAGCAATATAAGATTTTCTGCTTCTCGCATTGTTATGTGGACTCCCCATTATAGTGGTATTATATTTGTTATTTTATAGGTAGAGATGTATTCCGCCCTCTATTCTTCAAAATAAGGATCTCCCAAATCTATTTTCATAATCCATGAGACCCTAGAGTTTAATGTTTTGAAATAACCCATTTATCTTAGGGGATCATAATAATTGTCGGAAAACATGGCAGATGCGAGGGATCTTAGACCTTAATTAATTAATGGTTTTGGGGAATTAGGCATACATGGGATCTCATGATAATTTTGAAACAAGGTAGTGGTTTTGGTGGATAGTAGACATGGAAACAATGGTATTCTTATTTATCTTACTTTCGATGTGTCCTGGTGAATCCTAGAATGGATTTTGGGTATTCATAAATGGTTTATAAAATGATATCTTATAGTGTAAAGGCACGATAGTGGTTCATGATGAAACCTATAACTTTGGTAATGAAATCCATGGAGGTTTTATATTGTATGATGTGGTGGATAGTTAGAGTAGTGCGATGTAGAGGGAACATTATAGTAGAAGGATCTATCAATTGGAAAAAGAGTAGAGTTTTAATAAATTTTGAATAATAACTCATATAACCCACACACCACATATGAACAAGAGTTTTGTGGGATACCTATAAATCAATAAATTCAAGGCATCCAATCACAAGAAACCCCTACCATGGTAGGCTCCCACACACTCACAGACACAGAGACACACATATCTAGAACAAGCTGCACCACTAGTCCCATGTAGGCCTTTGGGCCTACTATGCTTGTGTGGTATCTCTCGCACTCATACCGGGTATTTGGATATCCCTCAGTCCATGATGAATGGATGGCCCACTCGAGATGGCTAGATCGATTCTTGGTTTGTGGTTATGGGTTATCCATCCTTGGACAAATTGTTGGTACAAAAAAATTAAAATTTTAGAAATTATTTAAAACAGAAAATCCCAAATTTCAAAAACACAATAAAAACACCAAATTTAAAAATATTAATTAATTCAATCATTGTTTAATTTAAAAATTATAATTTCCCAATTTTTTTTTAAAAATCATAAATATTTTATCATATTTCATTAACATTTATTTAAAATCATTGAAAACTGAGTAAAAATAATGCACGAAATATGACTCTATAAAATACACACACACATAAACCATTCATTTCCTCAAGAATAAAATTTCAACATTGAATATTATTGGGAATAAATTATATTAATATTAAAATTCCAAAGTAATAAAATAATATAATTACCAAGGATGAATAAAATTTTAAAAAATTCACATATAATATCGGTTCAATTTCAAAATATTCAATGAAATAATCAAAAAAAGTGTTTTAATTTTCCCCTTTTCAAGATGACAAATATTCTTTTCTCTGTAATTCAATTTTCTCAATTGATTATTATTAATCATTAGAAATCATGATCTACCTCACAAAGGATTTTTTGACCTTATTTATCAGGATACAACTCATGTGGCTTTAATCTAATATTATAATAACAGGTATTTATCCATATGCTTGTAAATGATCTTTCTTATCTACATTATATCATAAAAAAGGCATATAAAAATATGATGACTTGAAATTATGGTCCAAATGACTCTTCATCTTAAGGTAACTGGAAAATGATGTTTAGAATTTTATGTCTAAGAGTAGAAGGGTTTCTCTTTATCTATAAAGTTTGACATAAAAAGTAAAAGTGTATTGCAATTATCTTCTTCAAATTGTAACAACTCTCATTTCCCCCAAAGCTCAACATAAAGGTTAATATCAATGAAATCATAAAGAATTATTTGTGATACTTCACTTCTTCAATACCTTTATACCATTTTTTCAAAATTAATTTTTCATATTTTTTATTTTTAAAAATTTATTCTTATATTAAAAATCACACCCACCACCTTGACAAATATGTTAAAAATCATCGGTCTCATAATGATTCTTTTGGATCCTTATAAGTCACAATCCATTTCGAATTTATGTTTTCATTTTATCGAGAATTGAAAATAATAAAGTACAAATAATGAAAAAAACCATTATTTATTACCTATAATAACACCCCATAATTTTTCCTTAAAATATATTTCATCTCATAAATCATGAATTTCACAACCCCCACACTTCAACATTTAAATACCATGAAAATTCTAAGAGAAGGGTGGTAATGGAGAAAAATGGAAGGAAATGTGTCTCATTCTTAACAAGGGAATTCATGGTCTCTATGGGATAAAAATCATTGAGGGAAATTTGTACTTCAAGGATAAGGTATTTGCAAAATATGAATCAATTATTTTAAATTTGGTTTTTCATAATCATAGAATTGACATGTTTAAATGCATGTTATTGAATGTGACATGTCCCAATAACACTCAAGAATTATTCTCAAGATATATCAAAAGTACATGGTCCTGAAATCCTATCGGGAATTGATGTATGATATTTTACACTCACTCAAGGAATTAAAAATAATGAAAAATCAATTCAGATGAATTTCATAGATTCATAGTGTGATTTTTTAGAGAAGTTTCATTTACATGAGTCAAATGATTTCCACAAATCATTATTACTTCTTTTAATATCCATGATTCATTTTAATAATCCAATTATCCATTTTAATCATTCAATCTCATTAACATTGAAATCTAAAATATATAATCATTGGATACATAAGAAACACATGTCTCCTAGATAAGTCATGTAAAGCATAAATTTAATTATGAGAATTTACTTTCTAGTTTAAATATCAAAATTGGTTTTTATGAAAAATGATGATTTTTGGAACATAATGAATATAAAAATGAAATTTTTATCTGATGAAGATTAGCCATATACCTTTATGATTATTGTTGAATTCCTTCTTCCATTATGAAAATATAAAATATAATTACCTAATTATGTACAAGGATCTTGTCATTTAGGCTCAAAAATTTAAGAGGCATAGGGCTTCATGATGGGATAACCCAAAAAATGATATTGCAATTATAATTCCTAGAATGAATATAAAGGGATATTTCTTGGTGTGATCCTGAATGTGGGCTCTAAATTTTTACTTTATGTAAATGGAACTAACAGATGTTATCCAATGTTTGATGGTGGATGGAGACATTTAGACTTGTACCACTTCATGTGGATTTTCACAATGTGTTCTTATTTGTTGTAGTGTGGAATGCATCACAGATAAAGTATACCAGATCCTACCATTTAAAATTAGGTATAGATTTCTTGGTTGGGGATGGATTAGGTATGGATCATCCTATTCCTTTTTTTAATATATGTGAAACATCCTTCTTTTCTCGTATTTTCTTAACATATGATGAAGGAATTGAATATATAATTGGAGAGTTAGATCATAAATTTTTGAAAAAAAATTAATTTTAAATTATTAATAATTAGTTTATTCCTTTGAATATGAGAATAATTTTATTTATTTACTTATTATTATATATTTATACATCCTCATTAGATTCCCCATATGTAATTTCATTAAAATCATGGAGCTCCATGTGTTCCTCAACAATTTTATGTTATATTTCTTCATGTTCCTTTAAGGAATAAAAAGAATTGAATAAATATAAAAATTAAAAAAAATTATGAGTTATACTGAAATTAGATTAAATAATATCTGAAAAATAATTGAAATTAATATTATCTTGTTTATTTGTTTCTGTTCCATCACTACTTCAATGGTGACTTCTTCTAAAAGGAAAATTTTTGTCGATGGAAGTGGGTATTCATGATCCCCCATCATTTCTTATAATTCTACTACATTGGTGGTTTTATGGTACATGGCTAGAAAAATATGAAATGGTGATTGATATTATACTTTATAGGAACCATGAATATCATGTCATACAACACACTCAATCACTAATTCATCTAAATCTTTTTGATCTCCCACAATTATCTCATGATGAAATTATTCCTCATCATAAATCTACTCTATCTCATCCTGATCCACATTGACCTAGTTCTTCAAATGGATAGACTATGTATACTCCAAATTATTTACATCAACGTTATGGGTATCCTCAAAAAATCCATACAGAATAGTGGATTATCTTTGATTTCATGTTCAGGTTTCTCATGGGATACATTGGAGTGTTCTATTATCCAATCCATTTTTACTTGAGGATATTGCACCAATTATTCAAGATGTTGCATAAAATATTTTATTTTTTGTTTAACCAAATGGTCTTGGGATTGTTCCTAGGGATCCTAATAAAAATTGGTGAAAAAAGGAACACCAAAATGATGTTTTGGACATTTATTGAAGAAATTTCAGGAAGTAATCCCAAAATTAAATCAGCTGACAACTAAATATTTCATCCACAGGTTGTTTGATGAACTCTTTGAGATGCAGGATGAGGTCCATAAATCCCCTTCCATGGATAATTTGTCTTTGGGAAACCCTGATCTATCTAGCCCACATAAAAACACAATGTTCTACTATCTAGGCTTATTCAATAATTGGTTCTTGAACCTATGAGTTTCTAGTCCAAGAATATTAATAATCATTCGAATTTATATTGGAAAATTTTTTTTATGGGTTTTTATATTGAAAAAAATTAAAATATATCTATAATGTGAAAATAGGAAAACATAATAAATCTATCATTGTTTCCCTAGAAACAATGTCGTTTTTAACATATTCTGATAATGGTTTATGGTAAAAGAAAATTTCATTTCATATGAAGAACCATTGCTACCTAGTGGCATCTCACTTGTGGTTCTTCTCAGTTTGGTCCCACACATAATCTAATTCACCTAAAGTGAATTATTCTTGTTGTTTTAATTATTTTATAAATGAATCGAAAAAATGATAGGATTTTGATTTTTATCATCTATATTTTTGAAATGAAATAATGAATGAAAATTTAAAAATAATCTAATAAGAAATGCTATATAGAATGAAATTACAATGAAATTACTT
This sequence comes from Viscum album, assembly GCA_963277665.1. Taxonomy (NCBI): domain Eukaryota; kingdom Viridiplantae; phylum Streptophyta; class Magnoliopsida; order Santalales; family Viscaceae; genus Viscum; species Viscum album. Next base: position 1,675,130,190 of record OY728150.1, on the reverse strand, counting down.
AGTCTGTAAGATTATATTTTTGTTCAATCATAACATGTTTTAATTTTTTTGAATCTAGTTTGATAATACTATCACAAAACTCATAATTAATCACTATCCATTAATTTAAAATTTTATAATATCGATGAAATTTTTTAAATATAAATTCCACCACCTCCTATAAGTGTGGTTGATGACACACCTCAGTTGAAGGTGTGACATCTTCTATGACCCAACTCAACTGAATATTGATTCAATATTTTACTGGATAAAATCAATTCTGTGAAAAGATAACCAATGAATATAGCTAAAATAAATAAAATAAATTAATTGAAATATATTTGAGTTTCATGTCATGGGTGACATTTTCCACAACCATGTGTGGTACTTCATTCATATACAAACATAAAATAAACATTATTCATGAATTCAAGAACACCTTGACCGCCCCTATACAAAGCCTCCAGTCTTCCCCTCATTAATGAGGATAATATAACACTTTGTTGGAATGGTAATAACATTGAAATAAAAAAATAAAAAAAAATATTGAGAATTAAAAATAAGTATAGAGGTTGATAGAGAAAGAAAAAATAGATAGAGAAAGAAATATAATCATATAAAATAGAAGATGAAGAGGGGGACTGAAAGAGTAATAAAATTAAATTAAATAAAAAGAAAATAAAAATTGAAATAATGTTATAATTATAAGAATTAGAAAAATAATTTAGAAGAAGAATATAACAAGTTGGGTTGTGGCGACAATTTGAAAAAATGAATTAATTATTATAAAATAATGAAATAACATTTAAAGATTAAGTAAAAAAAATTCGTATGAAATAAAAAAAATAAAAAGTGAAAAAAAATAAAATCAGTAGTAGAATAAGACTTTAGAAATCTCCTTCTAGTATGAAAATTTACATTTGTAGTGGTGGGTAAGATCATATTTTATAAGAAGTGAGCGATGACACCCTTCCATATTTAAAATTATGATATTAGAAATCTCCATTCAAGATCCATGAATCCTAGAATTTTAATGTTTTGAAATTCATCACTGGCCCCGAGTGATCAAAATAATTGATGAATTAGTTGGATGACGTGGGGGAGATTTTACCTTCATTTGTGCATAGTTTGGTGAATGAAGAATTATTGGGCACCCATTTGGATGTGGAAACATCCAACAGTCCAAGTGGATATTGGATGTCGCAGTGGTGGTATCCATCATCATCCATCCCTCAATGTGACCATATAATTCTTTGAATGTCATCACAATGTTATGATGAGGTTTGATAAATGATCTCGAGTTGTGTGGAGGCGCGATAGAGGGATACAATTCAACCTCAATGTTTTGAAGAAACATTCATGGTAGTATCAAATTGTTTATAGTGGCATCCAACATGGGTAGTGTGGTAGAGTGGGTGGAGCACAGTAATGGGATCTTTTCGAGGGAGGATGAGCTGTGTTTTAAAAAATTGGAACAATAACACTTATCTCCCTCACCCCACATCAAAATGAGAGTGTTGTGGGGTGATGGTATATAAATCAAGGTGTGACTTCCAGTGACTAGAATCCCCCCAAGGTGAGATCATAGCCACACATAAACACACATAACTTTCCCCATGCTTAGCCCATATAGGCATTTGGGCCTACTATGATAGTGAAATATATTGGGAACTCATGATGGGTGGCTGGCTATCCCTTGGGATGTGCTTGGCTAGACGGACCACTCAGGTATGCTAGATGAAATTTTTACTTGAGGTTGAGGGTTTTCTAACCTTGGCCTAATAATGGGTACATTAAAAATATAAATAAGTTTACAAATATTTTAAACATAAAACCTGAAATTTCAAAAACACAATCAAAACTAAAAACTCAATAATATTAATTCATTAAAACCCAATTAAAATTATAAAATTATAAATTCAAAATTTTTTATAAATCAAAATATTTATGGGTATTATTAATTGAAATTTATTTAAATTCACTGATAGTCGATTAAATATTGTGCTTGAATTAAGAATGTCTCATCACCTCATCAATGGAATGTATTGAGAGAAATATGCATCAACATTCTATACCAATGAACAATCGAATATGGGATCATCCAACCAGAAACCCACAATCCAAATAATGTACTAGAAGTAGTGATCAACTCACAACGAACAAATCATGAGGCCTTTATCAACACCCTAGAACTCATCATCCAACAAACATCCAACATAGGATCTCAATGACCCGCATTTTGTACAAACTGGGGCCACATAAAAAATGAGACAACGTGCATGAGACTCCCTTATGGAACCAATTCTCTTGGGCCATGCCTATTAAAAGACCCATAAATGGGAAAAAATCCACTTCAAGAGTGGGGCACCATATGATGATTCCTCAAGTTCATCCAGAAGCATGGGTTATTCCTAGTGTATAAACATACCAAATGGACCTCAATGTCCTCTAACTAATCCTCAATGAATATGTTTTTTAATGGGGGACCAAAATGAAAACATGTTAATTAGGGAATTCACAACAATCCTCATGACCACGAAAATATAAGGACCCTCGGGAAGGAATAGTTGGCATAAGAAAAAACATAGGGAAAATACCACAAAAGAAAACCTCATCCTATATTCCTAGAAAAAAAACCCATCAATGGGTAAAAAATAATCTATAAGGGTATTCAAACAGTTCTATATAATACATGAATTATAAATAGATGACTATATAATCCACTAATCACTTGATTTGAAGCATTCCCACAAGGGAATCCTCAAGAGTCCCTAATATTCCAATCAATATATCAATAGAACCTGATCATAACTGTTATCCCACATTGTTAACCCATCCTAAAGGCTACAATAGTATCGATCCTCAATCGTGAAAGATAAAAATCATATACTCTAACCTCAAAAAACTTATCCTGTCATATAGGAAAAAAATTATATCCTTAGAGATAATAATTGATCATTACTTCTAGGATCATTTTGATGGTACCTTAAAAATATCACCATGAAATGCTCAATCCATGATAGTATATGTGCTTGCATCCCTCATTTGGTCCTTGTAGCCGACAACCCACCCCCTATGAAGATTCTAGATAAAAACATTTATTATATTCTCCTTTAAAAATATCACTATACAAAAAACTATCCAAACAGAATCTAAACATTTAATAGATACCGACATCCTGATATATATGAAAAAACTCATAATGGACTAGTCACATGTCAAATTATGATTCCTTAGTAAAAATTATGCAAAATCAACCATAGAAGAAAAAATAAATTGTTTTTATATAGGGTAAATGGTGTGTAACCCAAAAGGTCCTCCCTGGTTTTGTGCATCGGGTCACTTGGAATGTACTTATCCAAATTAAAAAATGTAAACCTCACAATACATGATGTTTATGCAAAACAGGGTGCATTCTATTGTACCTCAACCCACATTTCATGTACAAGACCCAACTACACAATGAGTACCTCCCCATACAAGTCATCAACCCCAAACAGGGTTCCAATCTATGTAATCAACAATAAACCCCATAAGTAATCTATACAAGTACTATACCTGGCCACTGGTCATAAACCTCACACGAGTTTTGGTCATGGACCTTACATGGTCATGTGTCTTCAAGACACCCTGAGTCACTACAACATGATGTGTACTATAATGTACACAAATATAATAATAAATACCTTCTTCCATTAATAGGAATATCACATTAATTGAAATTTATAAACCACACACTGTGTATATTGGATTTCCCATATCGAAAACAACATACATCACCCAAAATATTTGATTCCTCCTTGATATCCATAGAATTACCCAGATAAGGTGATGAACAACCAATAGAGGATTTAAAAAATAATTACCCTTACTCAACATAGAAATATAGGAAAAAAATAGCATACATCCTCATAGAAACAACTAATAATTCACACAAAATTTATGCCATGCACCTGTAGAGCCTTAATAAACCTTCTGATGTGCTCTCATGTTGACTCCTCCCCCTCTCCCTCTCCATATTCCCCCCTATATCCCTCTCTAAAATGAACACCAGTCAACCATGGAGTATACATAGTAATAAAAACGGTCTGAATTGTAAAATAAACCTAGAAAAATAAAAAATGGATGAAAAATGGAAAATAAAATGAAAAAGAAAAGAAATGTGGGATGGGCTCAACCCTAATGCCAATAAAAAGGTTATAATTCACCTAGGAAAAAACCCCAATTCTGATCAAAAAAACAAGAATAGAATCTCAACATGACCCTACATTTAAAATATATCTCCATAAAAAATATGATAATAAATTAATAATTAATTAATTAAATATTGAATATTAACTGAAATTTAAAATGTCTTAGATATAAAAAACTACAACACTAGTGTAAAAAATCTATTCTAGGACCGATGGAGTGCCAAAAAACTTATCCATGATCATTATAAATGATACTTTTCCATTTTTTACATGAAAAATAATTGGATGAAAAATGTTCGAATTTACCATAATTTTCACAATGTGTGACGAGATGAGGCATCATGAAATCCCCATCACAAACATTTCTCCCCCCAAGAAGCCTTTATGGAAAACCAATGGACATGAACTCACTAAAGAACTGGATCAACCAAATATATCGTGACCATTCAATGACTAATATCACAACCTCCAAAACTCTCTCCCAAAATAAGGGGAATTCAACCATGACTGATCAGATGATCCCCACTGAAAGAGTATCATGATCGACAACCCACTTCCCTAATGAAAAACCACCCAGATGAGGCTTCATATATCATTGAACACAATGGATAGACATTCCAAAAACTCTCACACCTGAGTACCAGCATAAAATCCAAAAAATCCAAGATAAAAATTACTTTATCTTGGATTATAACCTCTAAAATCTTATCATTCACTCCCCACCATATTTTTTTTCATAAAAAAGTCTAAAAAATTCAAAATGACTCACTATCATAAGTTCCAAGTCATAAAGAAAATAGAATATCATTCATAAATCCACTAACCATGCTCTTTACAAAGGCCATATCCAACTAATTAGATCACCATAAACACTTTTATTAATCATAAATTTGTATCCATCATTCCAAGATCAACCACAAATCTATCATCCACTAGGCTATTGATCCAAACCCATATGTGTCCAACCATGTATCCACTACTCTACCCAATGAAAAAAAAGAGTAGTGATAGGGATATAACGAAACCTTTCCCCTCAAGACAACCAAGAAATATGGATTAATCATAGTGCTTCACTTCACAAATACCAAGAATCATTATCCCTAACCACACACCAATGATAGTAGACCACAATATCCCTACCCAGGAAGAACAACCATTCCCACACAATCCATTGGTGATTACAGGCCCAACAAGATGTCCTAAAAAATATGTAGAAAGAACAACTCCAACCCAAGGAATTAGAATATATGACTTTAGGCTGACTACAAATTCATGGAAACTCATGATCGATCCAAAGATTCCTCAAGAATCATTTTCAACGTTGATTCAAAAAAATGGCATGCAGATCCAAATTGTAATCCCATAATGGTCTCCATTAATCCCCTGAAAAAGGAACTATATCACCATCACTAGTAAACTGGTCACCCAAAGTTTCACATGGAATGACATCTAATGAAAATATACATATTCAGTTCAGTTGATAATATTTCCACCAAGTACATACATGAGAAAACATTTTATGGGAAACTGATGATAATTTTAATTACCGAATCTCCATCATTAGCATAACATCATAAAAATAAATATCTTATGTGAAACCTATGTACTATGAATGATGCATGTGCACTGGACTCTTACCCATGTTCGAATATCCAAAAAAAGGATAAATCCTAAATCCACAGAAAATGAAATCACACTAGGTTTAATCATCTATCCTTATAAATGAAATCCAAGAACAAAAATCTCATTCCCTAGAAAATCGGACATCCTATCGATAATGTATTCCATGAAACACGAGATAGATATCTATCAATCTTCTAAAAATTTAACAGACCAGTTATCTAACAACTCCTGATATCCAAAAAAACTAGCTATAAGACCATTGTCAAAAGAACTAGATCAGGGTGACCTAACACATCAACCAATCCGAATTAGCATAAGTCCTCAAGTGAACATCCCGAATAAACTAGGGGACACTGGCCAATGGTCAGGGTCTAAAAATTAAGTGGAGAGACTATTACATATGCTGATATTTCTATACCAGAGAAAAATATCTAAAAGAATACACATCGATAAACATTATAGTGTGTATAAAAATTAAACTGAAATAATGCATTCTGTAGAAAAACAAATGTGGAATACATTCATAAAAACTCTAAGAATAAAAAACAAAAAAAAATCCAGTTCCCAACTGGACTAATCATATATATAAAATAAATAATGTAAATATAAAACTCATCAGTCTCTACTACCAACTCTATGTAGAACCACAAGCCCTATCTCCACGATGCTCAAACTACACCAACCTTATCTTTAGACTTCATATGTGTGGATAGGCATTATCAATCAACACTAGGCCTCAACCCCATTCACCATAAAACATGTTCTCCAACATGAAATTATAGATCTGAACTACATGTACATCGAGAATCAAGTATAAGGGTGATAAATAAATCTCAGAAGGCCACCCACAATGGCAGAACTACAATAAGATGTCACAGAAAATGCATTCATAGAAGATATGCCTATCCTAGTCAAAATATAACAACAACATTCATAAAAATAATTTTATAAATTGAATGGGTGAGAAAATTAGAAAAAAGACAGCCACAATTCTATATTGACACCTGAGGTATCTCTACTTTGGATCTAGCCCCCTCTAAAGGATTTAAAACACATGCCTCACCGAGCCACATAGAAACTGGTGAATCGACCAGATTTACATAGGGTCTCCAAGAAATATAAATGAAATAGTCATAAATGTTATACCATAGTGTGTAACCATATATATCAACATGAAAAAGTCAAAAGATTGGTCCCTAGGAATATATTAAGATGATTTGAACTAGTGACTTGAACATCTAGGATGAAAAAAATTAGAGTACCTAACTATTTCATCATACAAAAAAATTTAAATATCATTTAATATTTAAGAGTTTTTTGTTGGGTTATGAGGACACCAAACTGGGTTTTGGTATTTTTTTTTGAGAAACTAGATTTTATACTTCCTAATATACACATTCAAATCAAGAACCAGTTACATGACATGAATCTATTATTAAGAAGATTCCATGAGTCTGTTTTACATTGTGAAAACATTACAGCCTATGAACGATGTTCAAATCTTGAAAATGTGGATTTTTTTTAAAGAAAGGATATTTTTTGGTGTCCATATAACTTAATGGATTCACAACGTGAATCTATATTTAACATCAGGAATTTTGAACAACATGTAGGTTTTATGCACAAATCATTTAACAAAATATCCTTATTTTTATGCGCATGACTCCTCCTAAAACCCTAAGTATATTCTGGGTAATTTGGCAACTCTCCACTCATTATGGATCACATAGTTAGACACATGATCTTCAGGGTTGTTTCACTACATCAAGTTTGGTCAGGAATCATTATACTATGTTTACAGATCTACTCATCTTGTGGGGATGTTCCTATTGATCGTTTGTCTACCCATTGTGTTATTTTTTTGGGGTTCTGGTCCACTGTTGGTTGTAGTGTGGTGGATACATTTCCATTCAGGAATGTTAGGATGTATCCCCTCCACAGTCATTTTTGTCTGTAGAAAGTGATTATATGATTTGTAAATCATTACTAAGTACTTCATTGTTGTCTTATCATTATTTCTGGTGTGTTTGGAAGAAGTTGTGGGCTTATGTGACCTGATTTTGACGTACGTGGTTTCATTTCTATCCTATTTTAGATGAACCCTGGATTATTTAATTTTATAAATTTTTAGTAAATTAATTGTAATGATTTATAGATATTCATATGTTGAAATGGGTTTTTGATAAAAGGTCATTTTCTAAAATTTTAATAAAAAAATTATTTTAAAGTAATTTTGAAATGGATTTATGAAATGGTTCTAAAATGATGGTTTTAATGAAATGATCTAGATGATAAATCACATGGTAAGCCTTAGGTAGTATTGTGAAAGGTTTAACTATATGACTTTTCCATTTTTATAGTTTGAAGGATCACTAGTGGGGTGTTCCTCAGATCCTTGGGTAATGTGTGTTGGGGGTTTTTAGATACTATTATGAAATTCACTTTATAGGGAATTCTAGTGCCCTATAAATTTGATTCATATGTCTAGTGAATTTTTGTGCATTATTGTATACATTTCGGTATACGTGATCCAGCTATCTTGAACTGTAGTGATTGATGGGTGATATTACCTATGTTTCGATTTGTAATATTTGTTATTGAGTACCTTCATGAAAATATGAGAGATGATTTTAGTATCTTTTACCTTTATTAGATAGAACTGGGTAAAATGGGGTTTTTATCAAGAATTTAATATAAAAACCAATTAATAGATTATCATTACTTATTTTATTTAAAGGTGAGATAATTTTTATTTTTATACAGATTGATGTTTTGTAAAACATGAGTGGGATACTGTTGAGCTTGTTTATGTCACACACATCACACCCCTTTGACTGTGTGTAGACCTAGTTATTTATTTTGATGTGTGGAAAATAAAATCCACTATAGTGAGATAATGAAATTTTAGTCTAGTGGACTTGGGTATCTCATGGTGAGATAGTGGACCATCATCTTCTCATCATACAAATTAGTTGATTCTCATTTTTTGGTTTGGTATTTTTATAATGTAATTATACCTTAGAGTTTGTTAGCTTCTTTTAAGATGTATAATTTATGTTACTTTCTTTTTGTTGCCATATTTTTATTTTTTCCTTTCTATTATTTAGTATTATTATGTATATATATTGTATTCCATCTATTTCAGGTTGGTAGAAATATTTCACTCTGGTTGTAGTTGTGCTTGAATGCTAGCCTCCGTCCCCTGGGCATTAGGAATGCCCTTCGAGTATGTTGTGGAGACATTTCAGTGCTAGTTTGTGAGGGTATCCCAAGCCAGCTCATGAAAATTTTGTACCATATAATAATTATGCTTAGTCTTGGGAACTTGTTCGATTAGAGGTAGGATTTTAGATACATGATAGGTAGGTTACGGTGAGTTCCTGGAAATATTTTATGATGAAAAGGTTCATGTTGACATGGAATGTTGGGATATGTGTCTCATGTTTTATGTTTCTGATATTAAGATCAATTTTTCCGAATGGTTTTATGGTTTGAATTGAAATTATCCTATTTTATGATCATTTATTATATTTTAAATATGTAGTAGTGTGTCTCTGGGATGTCTTCCATGGATTCTATAAGAGGGTCAAATATATTCACCTCATGGGATTCTTCCTTTGGATCATAGTCTTATTGATTTTATAATGTGAGTATTTCGAATCATGTGCCAAAATATACATCAAGTCCAAAACACAATTGTCAAACAATATCCTATTGCAGGAGGAGAAAGGGATTGATATCACGATTTCTTATATGAGAAAATTCCATCTATTAAGTGTAATTATGATCCTCAATAGGTGGTGTACTTTTAGGAAAATTATGATTAGATATTTGACATTTGGGACACACCTTAGAATCTCAAGGTGAATTTCACATTATTCAGACTTGAGGGTCCTTGAAAGAAATGGTGGGATTATATGGTACAGTCAGATAGCCATGTAGAATTTTACTGTAATAATTTGAAGACCCTCTTATTTTAGCAGTTATATCTATTGTGTTTGATGGTGAAAGAATCTGTAGATTTCCTCTATTGATAACTGAAAATGTGTTCAGCACCGGTGCACACTAATTAGTTTTAAGAGAGGGTTTGTTTTTTTCGAATGTAGTAAAGAATGATTAAATAATGGATATTAAATATCAATAATGTCAGATAATACATATTATATTACATGTATACATCATAAAATTTTCAACCTATGTGGGGATGGTAGATAGGGATATGATGAAAGAAATGGACATGGAAGATAATATTGACCATTCTTTCCCTTCTTTTCCACCGAGTGGTATCTTCATTAGAACCCAAGTAAATAAGTGGAATTGGAATGTGTGTCACAGAATTGGTGGAGGTGTCTCTCAGTAGTGGGCCTCTTATGAACCATTCTTTAAACAGAGCAGTGTGAACTTGAATTCCAACTAGTTTGTAATGGTTGGGCACTCCCTTTATTTTTTTCCTCACCTATGGAGATGTGCAATGGTTGTGGCTACTAAAACTATTTAAATTGATTATTTTACACTATTTATATGCATCATTATGATTTGAGATCATCTACTCCAAATGCCACAATGGGTTATCTATATTCTTCAATGTATATAAGGTTCCAGCTATAAGACTCACGAAGGAATCAACATCATAGATTGGATGGGTTTCCAGTGGATGTTTATTCGGGTTCGATAATAGTGATAGGTAAATTTTTATTTAATCTTTTATTGAGAATACATATTTTTATAATATTTCTTTCCAATCATTTATATTTTGATTTTTTTAAAATGTTGAAACATTTGATGAAGCTCATAAAATTTTTATTGATTTAGTGAAACCTCTAGGGGAGACGAATGAACATGGATTTCAGTTTTCTTATTGATATCTATTTATAAATGACATAGAGTTAATATGTGATTTTTTACATCTAGATATATATCAACTTAATTTCATCATCAGGATGGATTACATTGTAACTGATCATGATACAGTTGATTTTTTCCATCAACATGTCATGTTCCTTACTACAGATGGGAGCCCTCAGGTATTTCAGGGAGAGTAGGAGCCAATGTATGGTCATTCATGACCATTCCACCTAGAGGATTGTTGTTGTTTCTATACTATTATAGTTGATCATGATGTTAGTTCTTTTTTTGTTGACCTTCCCATAGTGGTTAGGAAATATTCTTATGTTTTCCAAGATGAATTCTACAGTCTCCCACTAGATGGAGATGTCGAGTTCACAAGTGATCATGTTCTAGGTATACACTGGATATCGATACCCTATTATCATATATCAACAGAAAATTTAAATATCTAAATATTCTATTGGATGGTATGATGGGGAAATGTTTTTTCCCCTAGTGTTTCACCTCATGAATCCCCAATGATCTTTTTCTTGAAATCTAATGGTTAAACTCAATTGTACATGGACTATTAGAAGATTTACTAGGTGATGGTTATAATTAAGAATCATTTTACCCATGTGGATGATTTATTTGAATTGTTTAACTAAAAAAGTGGTTTTCAGTTTTTGATCTTTATTTGGGTTATCATTATTTCAATGTTCAATTGTCTGATATAACAAAGAACATTTTAATAGATTGTATGGCTATTACGAATAACTTATGTTCCCATTAGTTTAACTTAATATAAATACTTTTTATGACTATTATGAATGATATATTCTGTAATAATCTTAATTCCTTTATCTTCATAATCTGGGAAAACATTCATGCATACTTGAGATCAAAAAGTTAGCATGAGCACCATCTGAATTTATTTTTATGGTATTGTAGATGTTAAATATTTATAGAAATATTTCAAAATGAATATTTTGGATTAGATATGTAAAATTATTTGGTCACATTATTTTTGAACTTCGATTATTAGTTGATCCTGAGAAGGTGAGGTCTGCATTGTTATAGGAGTAGGCATGAAACGTTTTTATGATTCAGAGATTCCATGGAATTTCTAGATATTATCATTGGTTGGAAAATGATTTTTAGATATAATAAAATCCCTTGAAATATATTCGCAATAAGTGATTGAGGATCCCATGAGATTTGATTTGTTAGTCTTCTTTCTATGAACTAAAATGACATTTGATATCAGCACAAATTTTGATCTTACTCGAACTTTATTATGGTAATATGTTATAATGTAATGCTTCCAATTCCAATATGTGTTTTTTCATATAGAGGATCACCATGTTATGACCTATAAATCACCTTGACTTCATCCGTATGAGAATAATTACCCCACTCATGATTTGGTGTATGCCCCATTTATAAATGAACTTAAATTTTGGAAACGTTATATTTTTGGGGTGAGGTTCACAGTCTTTTTTTACCATAAGAGGCTAAGATATATCTTTTCATATAACAAATTGAATCTATGATAGTGGTTTGTGGAATAATACCTTTAGATGATCGGCTTCAACATCGCATTCTCCCCAGGGAAGGGGAATTTCATTTCAGATGCTATTAGCAAGAATATTCCATCACTTTCTATTTTGGAATTGAAGGATGAGTGGAACCTTATAAAGATCATCACAAAGTTTAATATGGCTTCCTAGGATAATGTTTCAGGTATTCGTATAACTAGTTTATACTTTTTATCATCTCTAATTGAGTGTATTCTATACTTTCAATATCAAGATAATGATTTTGTGGGAATTTGAGAAATCCTCTATGGTTTTTGATACTAGTTATGGTCGGTCTCTCCATTAAAATGATATTATTAATTTTGGAGATCTGTTTTTTGCCTCAATGTATATGGGAAATTCATTATTATTTAACAATTAGATTTTTATGTGGGATATTCATCTAAAATCTATGAAAATGTATTACAGTACGAGATAATGATTCTGGTGACTGGGTATGAAGTGTGACATTTCATATTATGTTTCCTACTATTACACCCCCGAAGAGATAAATGATGTGCATAAAAATCATTTTTTATCTATTATCATTTATTTCTGATTTTGAAATGGGACATGGAGTCCAAGTATTTTATTATTAGATTGAAAAAAAATCTGAATAGAATGAGTTCTATCTTGGAGTGATTGATCTGTTGACCATGTAAGCCCATATTATTCAGATTAGGTACAATACTCAAGTTGATGATCTAGATATGTTTTATGTGGTTAATTTTATGAAATTACATGGTATATCCTCTATTCTAGTTTCAGAATGGGATCTAAGGTTTACTTCTAGATTTTGGAAGTGTCTGTAGGAGTATATGGGATCTCATGTTACGATGAGTAAAACATTCCATCATGTAATATAATCAGAAAAATAATAATATGGAGATATTGGAGGATATTAATCATGCTTACTTAATTAATTTCTCTACAGCATGGTATAGCCATATGGGACTGGTTTATTTTAACTATAACAATAGTTATTGGTGGTCGATTAGTCTATAACCCTTCAAGGATTTCATGTATTTTCAGTGTAGAGCACATCTTTATCAGATATAGGTGGATGTGGCCCCTCCTGTAGTACTGAGTCTCATTTAGGACGCACTAGGGGAGATTCAAGACATATTTTAACATACTATAATAGTTCAATGTTGTTGGAAGTCATATTCAGATCATTGATGTCACCCTTTAGAGTTTTCAATTTGTGAGCGGGTTTTCTTTATTTTTACTATGTGGATAGGTCTCCATCGACTTGTAAAACATGGAAATATGGCACCAAAATATGGTGATATATTTGAGGTTACTTTGAATATTGTAAAATTTATGTATTGGATAGAATTGCAGGCTGAGTTGATAGGTATTAATGATGTTTTCCACATATCTCAACTAAGGAAGAACCATCCCATTCCCTCTTATGTTTTGAATTGAAAAGAGATCGAGTAAGATACAACTGTATCTGTTGTAGAGAATCTGTTGGAGAAAAATTATTCACAGGTGAAAGTATTATTAATGGAATATATTTTAATTTTTGAAGTGTTAATATGACACAAATCAGAATCTCATGAGAAATGGGTGCACATATTTTTAGTGAGGAAGTAGTAGCCACACCTTTTTTTTAGAGAATCTATCTTCGACATTATTTCCACGGAAATAAATTATAATTATAGGGATATTATATCATCTGTGGAAAAATAAGGTATAAAAATTTAAATATTTAACAGTATATTTTCAGGTTCCAAGGGAATTAGAGTTGGTTGGGTAAATTTATACAGAACATATATTATGCACTTTTTGATCTACACATTCAGATCATGAACTAGTTACACATAATGAATCCATTTACATGTATATTTCATGAGTTTGGTTCTATGTGTGAAATTTTTTCAAGCCATGAAACAAGTTCACATCATGAAAAGTTTTATTGAGTCTCTTTTAAGTTGATGTAATGCATTTTTCTCAATTAATTATTTTCAGTATATTAATGTTTAAGACTCCTTGAACCCTAAGCCTATACAAGGTGATTTGGGGTGTCAATAATATTTTAAAGTTGAATCATTCAATGCATGAACTTCTGGTTGGTTACAATGCATCTCTAGTTAAGAGACCTTTCTGATTCTGCATTTTTATTAGCTGCGTCATCACCATTGCACAATGCTTATAGATTTTCTATTCTTTTGTTGGTGTTCTCCATGATCCTTTATAGATTTATTGAGACTTCTTCTTTTGGTGTTAAATACATTATTTGTTGTGGTGTGGAGGGTGAATACCTTTTGAGTTATGTTGTGACATGTCCCATCTTCGATCAATTTTGTATGTGGAATTCATTTCTATTATATGAGAATAAAATTTAGGTCCTCTATTATTATCTCTTATTTCATTTTGGTGATGGTGGATCCCATTGCACACATGTACAATCCATGTTTAAGGTTGGTTGTCCTTTTTCATTCCTATGTTTTATGAAACTTGAATTATTTGATTTTATAAATTTTTTTGTTAATGAATATTAATGATTTATCTATTTTCATGTGTGTAAAATTGTTCTTGAGAAAAGGTTCTTTCCCCAAAATATATTAAAAGAAAATGGATTTTCAATGTAATGAAAAATTGATTTATGAAATCGTTTTCAAAGACTGTTTTTAATGAAATGATTTAGGAAATTTACATTATGGGAAGCCATTGGTAATTAGTTGAATGGTGTATAAATAAGCCTCATCTGTTTTAACTATCAGGAGGTTCACTCATGTTGTGTTCCATTTCTACTTGGGCTAACATTCTTAGGAACTTGTTAGACATGGTTTGGAGGTTCAATTAAGGAGGTTTTCCTCTTCTCCCATTATTCAATGCATATATCTACGATCACAGTGCATGAAATTTTATATGATTGGGTATGAGTATTTTATAAATCCTAACCTATAGCGATACTTTGCGTTATTTTACATATGATTTTATATATAATGTTTTTCTTGATTACCTTATTTGATATGTGTGATATTATATGAAAATATTTTTGTTATATTATATTGAATTTTGAAAAAAGGGGATTGTCTTACTATGATTTTGATATAAAAACTGTTTAACAGATTATCAAGTATTTTTTTATTTAAATATGATCCAATTTGGATTGTTATACCGAGACTTTTTATGGAACACCTGTGTGGAATCATGCTGAGCATGTTTAGATCACACACTATACACCCCTTCAGGGGTGTGTGGACCTAGTTATGTCTTCTGATAAAGGTAAAGTAAAGGAGTTTCAATGAGGTAGAGAGGTTTTAGTTAGCTGCTCTTGGGAATCTTATGGTGAAATAGTGGTACATTGTGAGCTTAACTAAAAGGGTTATTGTTTCTTAATTTGGGTTTTTTACTTTTCTATTGGGATTGTACCGTAGATTTTTTCCACAATTTTGAGTTGTATATTTTTTTATGATTCTTTTATGATACAAAATATATAATTTATATTTCTTTTACTCTATTTATTTTGGTTATGTATATATATATATACCATTGAATCTATTTCAGGTTTGGATAAATCATTCCCTTTGATTAATGATGATGCCCATGTGCTAGTCTCCATCCCATGTGGATCAACAGAATCCTTCAGGTATGTTGAGGAATAGGTAGGGTTCCAGTTTTGGAGGGAATCATTAGTCTATTAAGTATACATTCAATTCCAATGGTCCTACAGAAGAAATCAGGTAGCTTCTATTGAACCAATAATAACTGGGCTCTATAAAATAAACTGAGAGTTCCTAACATCAATGTCCCCAAGAGAACAATGACATCAATTATAGATGAAACCATCTCAATGATTTCCATGAAACCTCATAGGCCTGAAGCCACTATAACTAGGGTGCACAATCATATAGAGTGGGGCTACACTATTCCATATTATCCAATAGATCCTTATTCCCGTCTCATTAGAACTAACCAACATAGGAGAGGGCCAGATCACAACTCTTGGAAAATTCTCGATCAAAGGTATTCAAAGGGTCTCATCCTCACAGAAATACCTTGAGAAAAAACTACCTCAAATTTAAATGAAATGGACAATTAAACATCATGTGATGAAACCTCAAACCCAAAGTCCATGTAGCTAAACTAGAAACACAAAAAATCTCTTAGAAAATAAAGGGCATGGACACTATCATAATCCCATAACTCAATATAAAAAAATAAAAATCATAGTATAACAATTACCCACCTCATGAAAACTAAAAATCCCGGATCCCATGGTCCCCAAGTGACTACACAAATCCGAATTCCTATCCAATAATTCCCTACTACACCAAAGCACTCAATCCATGACCATCCAAAGATACACAAATGGACCAAATGCTATAGAAAGAGTAGGACAAACTATGGGGGTTCCTATATCTCATCATAAACTAAGGGTCAAATCCATTACAAAAATACCCCAAACGAAACATAGAGGCCTCCAACTAATCCTTGATCAAAAACACACCAATAGTGGTCTCTAATAGAAAATAACACCAACCTGGTCATTTATAATGGTCCTAGTGACCACCTCAAAAGTAGGACCCCCACAAAGGGCTCCTAAACATAAGACAATCCTAAGGAAAATCCCACAATGGAAAACCACATCTAACCTTCCCTGAAAAAAACCATCCATAAGTACCAATTCATGAAATAAAGAATCCAAACAATGACATTACACACAATCACTCTGAATATCCAACTAGAGAACCAATGATCACATGATGAGATCTTGGCCCATAAGGGAATTGTAAATAGTCTATATGAATCCACTCAATATGTAAACAACACCAAATCTTACCAAAAATCTAATGGATTCATCCTAGCCCACATCCCCCAATAGTATTGATCCTCAAACATTGATGATAAACCTCAAATCCATTATCCTCAAGCAACCAGTGTTGTTATAAAAGGAAAAAATAATTTTGCATCAGAGATTCTACTCGATCATGTATTTTAGGATCCAATTGAAAGAACAATAAATAGATTTTCATATAACTATAGGGAGTCCAATCACCCTGATCACATCCCACACATAAGCCTCACATCTCACAACCCAACACCATGGAGGATTCCGGATCAAAACCTCATTGAAGTCCTCCTTCAAAATACACTCAGTAAAAAACACCATTAAGATGAACTCTAAATGATGTGAGTATTCCACCATTATAATTTATGTAGAAAATGATCATAATTAACTTCTCACAATTCTAATTATTTCTCCTAGATAAAAAATAATCAAAACATGCCAATGTAGGAAAAAGTACACAACATGTACATGGGATACATGACATGAAACCCACAAGGTCCACCCTAACCATGTTCATCAGGCCACTCAATATATAATTTTTTAGTGTATAATGTGTGTACATTAAATGGGGCACCTGCATGTTACCCTTTACCCACTGATCGTGTATAACACCTTACTACATGGCATGTACCACCTCGTACATGGTGTGTATCCCAAACGGTGGTGCCCATCTATGTACATAGCCATGTACCCCCACATTGGGTCTGGCCAAGCAATGTACATAACCAATGGTCACATACTACACACGAGTTTTTATCATATACCCTCAATTACTATGTGCCCCTAATACACAGTGAGCATCCACAACAGGACTTGTACTACAAAATACACAACATGTAGTCTAAAACCACCATTTAATCCAAAATGATATTGAGACAAAGTGTTTTATTTGAATATCATGATATATATATGGGGATTCCCAAATTAAACCCCCCCTCGAAATAGTCCGAAGAACCTGATTCCTCCCTAAAATCAATAGACACACATATGTCCCCAAAAACTGAAATAATTTATTAGAACCTAAGAAACACTTAAACTATAGCGATTTTTGGTGAAAAATAAAAAACTATGTAGTATTTGGGTTAAAACCACCAGATATTTTTACTAGATACTCACCACACACCTTTCGAGGTTCGATCCACCTCCCAATAATCCCCATAGGCAACACCTTCTCCCTCCCCTCCCCTTCTTCTCTCTCTATCCATCTCTCGGTCACCCAATAGTAAGTCCCCAAGGGGAATACATAGTAATAAAATGGGAGAAAGGGGGAACGAAAAGGGAAATATTAAAAATAGAAGAAAAAAGAAATGGAAATGGGGCATGAGCCTTGGCTTGGCCTTAGTAACCAATAAAAGGTTATGCCTAAAATTGGAAAAACCCCTCGTTCTAGACTTGATTAGGGAGAAAAATGTTCAATATGATGTCGAATTTAAAATATATCACCAAATGAGTGAATATTAATAAATTAATATTTAATTACACAAATACTAAATATTTAGGGAAAATTTTAACGGCTCATTTTTTCATAAAACTCATGTCCCTGTGTAAACAAGCTATTATAGTAACACAATTGTGGTTCAAAAAATTATCAAAGACCATCTTACAGGAAAATATACCATTTTCCCTTGAACACTTCAGGAAATAAAAAATTTCAAATTTCCCTTCATTTTCATAACCTGTGACGACATGAGGCATCACATATATGATGTGTGATGACACAATTACGTATAGGATGGAAGCAAAACAACATGAATCGTTAGGTTTTGAGTGTTTAAATCAAGTGGGTAGTGGTTTTGGGCAACCTTCTTAATATATTATTAGGTATTTTGAAACAATACCTTTGATGTGATATCGGTTGAGTGATCCTTGGTACAATTGGGTGGTAGTTAACATGAAAAAGGTTCCAATTGCTTCCACTATTTGTTTATTGAGGAATTAATATGCTTCTTTCACATTTTCATGAGTGGTTTTGAGGATGATCCAACCGAGTAGACATAAATGCTTACACAATTAAATGCATACATACCTACATACCTGTATACATACATCCATACATATATAGATACATACATACAAACATACATACATACAAACATACATACAAACAATCAAACATACATACATACATACATACATACATACATACATACATACATACATACATACATACATACATACATACATACATACACACACACACACACACACACACACATACATACATTAATGGATACATACATTCATACATACATGCATACATACATCCATACATACATACATACATACATACATACATACATACATACATACATGCATGCATGCATGCATGCATACATACATACATACATACATAAATACATAAATACATAAATACATACATACATACAAACAAACATACATACATACATACATACATACACTACTGGAAAATGTACCTATCCCCACGGTTTTCACCAAAACCGTGGGGATAGACCCCCCCTATACCCACGGTTTTGGAAAACCGTGGGTATAGGTGAATTTTCATGACCTATACCCACGGTTTGCCAAAACCGTTGGTATTGGGGGCTCTATCCCCACGGTTTTGGAAAACCTTGGGGATAGGTCCTGAAAAGTCACCTATACCCACGGTTTCCCAAAACCGTGGGTATAGGGGGGGTCTATCCCCACGGTTTTGGTGAAAACCGTGGGGATAGGTCTGGGATAAAATACCTATACCCACGGTTATGAAAAACCGTGGGTATAGGTCAATTTTGTGTGCGCGGGAAATTTTTTTTTCCGCGGGAAGGAATTTTTTTTTGGCGGGAACCCTATACCCACGGTTCTTCCCTCTATACCCACGGTTTTTATAACTATATTTAACTAAATATATATATATACATATATGTGAAGTTAGTGTAGTTGTTAGACGCGGTGTTTGCAGCGAAGAGGTTGCGGGATCGAAACTCGGCGCCTGCATTATTTTAGGACCTATACCCACGGTTTTGAAACCGTGGGTAAAAGCCGTTGACACCGTGGAAATTGTCATTGTTTCGGTGAAATGGTGGCAGGACACCTATACCCACGGTTTTCCAAAACCGTGGGTATAGGCTGGGGACCTATACCGACGGCGTTCCAGCCCATGGTTCCCAAAACCGTGGGTATAGGCCGTTTTTCCAGTAGTGATACATACATACATACATACATACATACATAAATACATACATACATACATACATACATACATACATACATACATACATACATACAAACATACATAAATTCATACTTACTTACTTACGTACTTACATACATACAGACAAACATACATACATACAAACATACATAGAAATATACAATCATACATACGTACATACGTACATACATACTGACATACATTCACACAGACATACATACATACATACATACATACATACATACATACAGACACACACACACACACACACAAACAAACAAACATATATACATAAAACAAACAAAAAAACAAAGAAACATACATACATACATACATACATACATAATACATACATACAAACATACAAACAAACAAACATACATACATACATACATACATACATACATACATACATACATACATATATATATACATACATACATACATACTTGAATGCATACATGCAAACATACATATGTATGTACGAACAAACATACATAAATACATACATACATACATACAAAAAAAATCAAAGAAACATATATACCTATATACATACAAAAATCTATCCAAACATACATTCATAGATATATACAAACATACCATTATCCATCCATCCATACATGAATTTATAAATACCTACGAACATACATATCAACATACATACTATTATGACCCATCATGGATACCTCGGTATGCTGATACCCAGGTTGAATCTAACATAGCTCGAAGCGTGTTCCTGATCCCCATGTGTATGAAACTAGCACTTAACATAAATCAAGAATCAAAAGGGAACATTATTGACTTCAAATTATAGAATACAAAATATATAGATCGTATGTCCACACTAGCGAAGGAGAACGTACCATAATCAAACTGGTAATGAAATACCCAAATAGTGCATCAATAAATTACATAACATATATCAAAGAAAATCCCATAAAACCAATGCAATTGGAATAATAAATCTCCCCTGGTCACCTCCATCCCTCCAGGCCTATTGAATAAAGTACACATGCTTCCTCCTTGAAGTGATTGTACTTTTATTGACCTAGCATAAGATAATCTATATGATCATGAAGAAGAAAGTAGGGTGTGAGGTAAACACCCCATTAGAGTTTCACAAAGTGTTCCATAATAAATACAAAAATAATAAACCATAAAATATTTTCATCAAAATAAAACAACAAATGGAATGACATTTACACATTTTTAATAAAACATTGTTTCCTAATAAAATAATGGATGATATATCAAAATGTGATTGACTGAACATTTTATATAACACATTGGTTTAAATCTGAGGGAATGAATAATATAATTTTATAATCTAAAGAATGTAAGCATCAAATCAATCATATCATAGAACTATGTATTAATCCTAGAGAAACATTATTTTTTGGAAATAGGATCCTCACACATATGAATCAACATCGCTACTCAAGATTGGTGTCCACACATAAATATACACACCCTTAGGGTCCCCTATTTTTTGAAATCATGCCGAAATTTATTTTCTGATTGTTTTCATCATCAATCCATTTCTAGGGAGTTCGAGTCCATGAGTTCTTGTCCCTGTCACACACTATCAACCTAGTATTATATGTTATTCTACTAATCAATCAAATAGTCATAGGAAAATTAATCCTTTTGAATAAATTCTAAATAATATTCACATATATCCATTTTGAACTTGTCTATATCATTTAAAAAATAAATAATCTTTTTCATTAATTTGTGTCTTTTTGAATAATATTTCAATTTAATCTATTTTTCTTCTGGAACATCATCAAATCACATAATCAAATCAATTTACAAATCAAGATGTCAATTTGTCCAAAATCCTCACATGAATTTAAATTCATTTAAAATTAGGGCTTTTTACCATTTTCATGATCAATCATAAAAAATACATGTTCTTCAAATCACATATACACAATTTAAAATCAATCAATAAATTTAACATTTTAATTAAAGGGAAAATCAAATGGAAAACCCTACCATTAATCACGTAATCAATTTTACAAGGCACACACAATAAGATACAACAATGGTGAAAGAAGGCATAAAAGATCAATGAAACAAACATAGAAATAAGAACCATAAAATATAGAATAGATGAATTAATAAATAGATGATATATCACTTTCTATGAATTAGAGAATATGATATCATAGAAAATCAAATGAAAGGACATCCATATAATGGAAGGAGATCCTATGGGATCACTGAAATTTTGATTCACAATGAGATGAGTTTGGGGATTCAAGGAAACCACTAGAGCGCCTCCAAAATAATAGAAAACTGATTAGGGTTGAGTGTGGGTCTTATGAGTCATAAAAATGGTCATGATATTTTTATATAAATTTTTTATGTCATTTAATATCCGCACACATGGTTAACCAGAGAGGTTGTAAGGTTAGTATTAAAGGTTCCCCTTGATCATTAACCCTAAATAACGTTTGGATGGAGTTCACGGTTTTACTACATTGTTTTACTATTTTTTTGACCAAATTTATAAACCCACTCTGTCAAGGAGTGCATTATTTGGAAGGGTGGCCACATAGTTTTGAATAACTATGCACCACCTTCTAGAGCACCATCACGTGGGGAACCGTTTTACAGGCCATACCACATTGTTTTATCTATCCATTCTCCAACATTGTAGAGCACTATGTATTCAAAAAATTTCAAAATAAATGAAATGAATCTATAGAAAGTCACCGTAAATGAAGAATAAAAATTATAATGATATACCTAAAAAAGGTAACAAGATGTTAATACCTTCCCACCATAAACAATTTACATCCCAAGAAATCCTACAAAATGATTTCATATAAAGGGATGAGGAAACTACTCCCTCATCAATTCCTCACAATCCCATGTCTTAGGTAAATTATACCCATTATTCCATAGTACATAGACCAAAGGATTCATATTCCTTTGAATAATTATTTTCCTAGAATCAATCATCCTTACTTGATTCTCATTGATAGATAAATCATGTTAAACATCAATATCTTTACATCTCAAAACTAAATAAGGGTTACAAGGTTACTTTCAATGTTGTGAAAAAAACTCATTATTGGTCGACATCAATTATGGTGAGAGTTTCAAATGGTAATCCAGTTTCACCAACTAATAAAAATATAAAAATCATCGAGAATCTTTAACACAAGATTCCCCTATTTACCAAGACATCAATAGCCCAACTGAGTTAAAATCTAATGAAATCCAAGAGTAACTAAAAAATATAATGGCCATCATAGATTATAAACATATGATTTATACCATCATTGTGACATCTATATTCTCTAACTAATCAACTGAATCATTAATTTCATTCTAGGACCAAAATATATTCAACCAAAGAAGATTCATCAATATTTGACGCCCAAAATAAAGATCTACAGTGCCACAGAGGGATATATTTTGATAAAATGTTTTGTATCAGTTATTATAGATAAACTTATCCATTCCCAAATAGCCATCCCAATATCCACTATAGTTCAGAATGCAAGAACACATAATATTCATAGGAATCTGTATAGCTCAATGTTTTTGTAAATCCATATAAAAGTGATGCTTCATTCTCAAATTAAAATAGTATATCAATGCCTCATAGATGCTATTCCAAAAAATAAAAAGTAAAATGGGGATCCCTATTAGAAAATATAGCTAATTGAAGTCCATTAAAGTGAAAAGTATCTTTCACATAATGACTACCCAAATCATCAAAATTTCTTGTATCTGGAATGGGTATTATAAGGACCTGGCATTAAACCTTACATAATATTGAATTAAATGAATAACTCATATTGAGGATCTTTTCAGGTTTAGAGATTTAGGGAATTATAAATAACTATTACTTCTCAAAATAAGTAGACACTTCTACCTAGTATCCATTTCATTCATATAATAAAAACTCTTGAAAAAAAAATCATGTCTAGTTTCATATTTAAGATAGCATGAATTTTTCTTTATCTCATCCTTGACCCTATTCCACATTATGTCCTGTGAAAAACATTTCAAAAACTTTAGATGAGCATAAAAATCTCAGTAAGGGATGCAAAAAGAAGGAAATTTTTTAGTTTAAAAAAAACAAGTAAACCATGAATACTTTAACATAAGTAATCCTTCTCACCTTTATGAAGCAGTTAATATTCTTCACTGAATAAAAGATCACTACTTACCAATTTTTTAAGAAAAGGTTACCATAAAACCTATATAAAGAACACAAAACATATAAATGTAACTTGGGACATAAACATACTTAAATGGAATAACCATACGGTCGACTTCCACACATATCACTAAATGGAATATCCATACAACCAACTTCCATACCCAAAGCATTGGAGGTTATAACGTAACCACTCGTCCAGGTTTTCATGGCACCACATGTCATATGGTTTATCATGTAACCACCCATCAAATTTACTAGTACCATAATAGAACATAAAATATTTCAAATATAAACTCTTTATTAGTAACATTTCATTCGAAATCACAATAAGTAATTTGAAGATATTGAGATAATAAATCCATTTTCATAAATCATTTAAAAAGATATTTTTAAATAAAAGTGTCCCATACCACATTGAAGACTTTAATTGAATTATAATTTTAAAACATTAATGTAATTAAAAATAAATACTCAAAACCATTTTTAAAAAATGGAAATTAAAGATAAATATTTTGAAAAATCAATATTTAAAACATTTCAAATTATATTTTAGTTAAAGAGTTTTTAACAAAATGAGAGACTCTTGAATAAAAATAATTGAAGAATAACATTTAATCATAACTTTATAATATCCTGAGAATAAAGGGATCTATGATATAATATGTCAAAGTATAGTATATACACCATATAAGAGTGAATTGGTGCGTAACAACATTGAAGTCTTTGTGGAAATGTAAATTTAGATGAAATCCCTTATAAAGATGGTATCCTTAAATTAAGGATATATCAATCACATAATTATATGTCACAAATATAAATACACCATATATAAGTGAATATTATGTTTAAAACAATCATAGATCATTCACAAATATTCATTGGATAACATATTCAAGAAGTACAAGTTTAACCCAATGAATTGAAATTGGTTTAAGAAGTTCCCTTGTAAACATTTAGCAGCCTAATGGCGTCACTTTAAAATTAAGAAAATGAGTTGATGAGATAAAAAGTGTATCTCATAACTTAGTCATTAAGTTTACATCAATAAGGATATTTAAGAACATATCCATGCATTATAAGATGTAAATTAAACGACATAACAAAATAAGTCATTTAAAAAGAGGAGGGTGAATGGTTCCCTTACCAGTTTGGTAACATACTAAAAATACGCCACATGAAGGAGGATCATAAAATGAATATGTAAATACTCATAAATTGATGTATGTTACACAAAGGGTATAATCTTGGGTAGTACATAAGCCACACAAAATAAAATAGTGGCAAATATAGCATGAATCTCACGGGAATAAAAAGTGAGATGAAACCCTTTACCACGTTGTAATCAACTGAGTCGTATGAAAAAAAGTTTAAAACTACCAAATTAATAACATAATACCATGAATATAATTATAATAATGATTATATATATCAATTTTCAGTACACAATACACAACATGAAATGAATAAGAGGCGAACAATGGAAATTTCACAGAATTAAAAGTGAGAAAAGGAAATCCCTTACCTCATTGTCCGACTAGACCCATTCATTATTTAATCTCCTGAATAATAAACTAATTTTAATTTATACTTTCTTAAGATCATTTATTAATGTTTATTATTCCATTCATATTACTTATTACCATTTTATAAACAATATTTAATCATTTAAATTAATAACGGTCATTAGG
This sequence comes from Viscum album, assembly GCA_963277665.1. Classification (NCBI taxonomy): domain Eukaryota; kingdom Viridiplantae; phylum Streptophyta; class Magnoliopsida; order Santalales; family Viscaceae; genus Viscum; species Viscum album. The sequence continues at coordinate 1,675,104,141 of OY728150.1, read as the reverse complement.
TCGATATTTGGTACTTGAGTAAAAAGAATGAACACATTATAATTAAAAGTTGTTCATGGGGTAAGATATCCATTATATTAATAATTATATTAATGATTTAAATATCATATATATCCAGTATATACATGTATTTATAATATTACATAACATTTAGAGGTATGAAATGAAATGCACCGTTCATGGAGACGGTAAGCCATACGTATGCATGAACGCTACTTACATTTCTATTTCTTATTTTAATGGAATTAAAAAAATAATGATAAATAGTTATACTATAATTATTTATAATATCATATAAAATATTATTAAATTTATCCTTTAGACATCCCACTTAAAGCATTAACGACTCATATCACTTTGAGGGGGCAGTAGTCCGCACTTCCTCTAATGAGATTATCGTATTTACCCACTATGGATTCCATAAAAAAAATTATAAATGAAAAATTAAAGAAGAATAAATAAAAAATAAACATAATATATATCATATATAAATACAGTTCCATCATAATGGCCACCATTAGAGGCGGTTGGAGATATTTGAACAATCATCGTTTCGTTAGGCGTTAGATTGTCATCCATAAAAACATTATGTTATTCACCCATTAGATGGAGGTTTCTGTAAGTTAGTTTTAATCCTTATCATAACAACATCCTAGTATATTGAAGATACTGGTTTTGTTACAAAATAATGTAATAAAAAGATTTTATGGGTTGGAGAAGTAAAATAAAAGAAAACAATTTAATAGAAATTGTTACATTTAATTTGGGTAACTCCATTTGGTTTGAAGAAAATAACTTCTTGAACTGCCTTATGTATAAGGTATGGCTTCTAGAAGGGGGAGAGGGATGTAGGGAGATTAAGTTTTCAGAGTTTGGACGAGCCAAAAGGATTGAGAGGTGCGAGGAATTGGTTATAAGTGGTCTCCTTTTATAAAGGGGAGGAGGGGCTCCTTAGGAATGTTTGATAATATTATTTTATTATATAATAATATTCGGTTTCTAAAGGTACAAAAATAATTAAAGAAGAAGATAAGATGACTCATAGTATAAATAATACCATCCAATAGGAATTAGACATCTTTTGGATGTTATTTTAATACTTATAATCTTATTTAATTAAATTATTTATTAATGAGGTAAACACTGCATCATTATTGTGTCATAAGTAATTTTATTTATTTGATGTCTAAAAATTATAGAAAAAATACCATGATGTAGTAAATAATTTTAGATTTCCAATGAATATTTATAGTATAAAATAAAACTTATATAACCCCATGTGAAAAAATAATTTACCAAAAGTTATTTTTTTGTGTCATTTTTTCCTTTACATTAAATTAATTAATCTAAAGTGTCATTATCATTAATAAGTGGATACATGGGGTCCCAAAATCGACCCAAAGATGACCATGGTCGGCCATTACTCATAAAATATGTTTAGGACAAGTGTTATGGTAATTGTGAATTATTATAATATTTTTTTAACCTTGAATTGCCCTATTTAGCTTTAACAGCGGTAAATAAAAGTCAAAAGTTATTGTTCACAAAAAACTATTTTTATCTTATTGAACCACATTTTACTTCTTGATTATAAACTTGTATGTACGATTTTTGAAATTCAATTCAATGAATTGGTAAAATTTCATTTAAATGAAAATGTCAGTTTTTTTAACTACTACTAAGTGGTTTCACTATTCATAAAAAATTGATGTTTTTCAGAAAAATACCAAAAATTCAGCCTAAGATATATTTAATATTCTGAATTAAAAAAATATATCTATTATATAAAATTATAAACACATAGGTGGTATTAATTAATTTTAAAATTAATTCCCGTTATCAAAATAAATTGCGTGTTTTTAGGAAACAATAACTATCAAAAGATTAATAATTGTTTATGTCAAATTTCAAGGTGAAAATTAATTACTATGACCAAAATTGGATTAAATGGTAAAAATATATTTTAATTAAACTTTAAAACCAATTAAAAAGATAATCTAACCATATAAATAAAATAGATTAAAAGGGACTTTTGAATAAAAATACAATATTTTTCACTATTCATTTAAAAATGAACTTGATCAAAAAATTACCAAAAAATTACCCAATGTAAAATTTGATTTCCTCATTATAAAGAAGGATTTTATTTGGTCAATTAAAATGTATTAATGCGACCAAAACTATATTTAAAGAGGGTTCTCTATTAAAAGGTTGTAAATCGACCATTTAATGTTAATTATGCTTAAAATTAGATTCGTTCACATTTTAAGCCTCTATCATTTAATGGAAAAATTTAAATATATTTAACAAACATTTATAATCATATTGTAGTTAGTTTTTTTCATTCCTGCCAATACAACAGCTAGGAGTTAACTACCATTTAAAATAATAATATTATATTATTAGTGTGTAATTTAAGATTTCAAGGAAACATGTTGTTGAGTATCAGGTATGCTAACGAACATAACAACCCCTTTAAAGTAAAATTAATATTTAATTCAAAAATATTAATAAATATGAAAATGTCATATTATTCATTTATCTGGGATTTTACATCCTTCCCCAATTTTGGGAACCGCGTCCTCGCAATTTTAAAATTGGGCTCAAGAAATTCATTGAAATCCCCACATCGAAAAAAGAGTCAATAAAACAATCACTTTAAAATAAAGTAAGAGAATTAAAAAGGTTATTTGAGAAAACAAATACAATGATTCCATGAAAACATGGATATAGAGGAGAAAAAAACCATCATGTTTTGATGGAGAGTGGTAGAAAACATGTTTAGGAGAATGTTAACCACCAAGAAATTAACAAACATTGGATGGGTTAAATAGTCTTTGATTCCCCAGTAGGAAAAGTTAACAGAACATGATTTTGTTTTAAATTACTTTTCATTGAAGAATTTATTTATGATCAAACCTAAAAACATAAGTAAATATACAAACTTGTCATGTATACCTTCATCTTTTACGAGATTTCTAACACAAACTAATATTTTCTCCAAATGATGAGTATTAATGATGACTTTTTTCACATTAAGAGCTCCATAATCAACTTCGAGAGAATCACATAATCCACAAAAGATGAACTATATATTTCCAATGTCATTAGACCTTAACAAAAACTGAAATTGTTAGCACCAGATCACATAATACCCAAAAAGGATAATCTTTTACAAAAAAACTACTCTTAATCTCCAACATTTGTCAAACAAAACTCAAAGTTCAACAAAGACCATTCAATAAATAGTTGTCCATAAAATTATTCAATGTAATCCAAACTAATATTGAAACCCAAATCTCAAAAGGATCTAATCACATAGTCTTCCAAGATAAATCTTAACATTTATCTCTAAATAAAATCAGTTACTCTTAAATTCTCATATTCAATAGTAATTAACCTAATAACATATCTTACATGATAGGTTAATCATTTCTATAGATAACCCAAAATTGACTTATTCTTGATTCATAAAATCATCTTACTAAAAAGAATTATTCATAAAAACCACAGAATTCATGTAGTCCAGTGGTAGGCGATAAATACCAGTCGCACTTTGGTTGTGGGTTCAATTCCCGAATTGTTTCCCGACGCGACATGTTGGGACACGGTCCACGTGTTGTCCTTTTTTCAAAAACTATATAATTTTATAGCATTTCCAAAAAGAGATAAATTTATCAAAAATAACCAGAACATATTTAAACCATGAATTATTTATAATAACTTTCATTTTGCATCCCAAAAAAATTATTAACCTATAATTTCCTCAAATTCAAAGATCATTTAAACCCAAATAGTGCTTTATAACTATATCCACAAAAGAAAAGATAATTTTTCATTTCATAAAATTTTCATATATCAAACTTCAGGTTTACAAATACTATAAAAAGACTTCTAATGTAATTCCCACCATCAACAGAGCCTTATTACTTTTATGCATTTCACCATCCTAAAATCTACCATAGCTCTTGAATCCTTTATATGTTGACTTCTTACTCATTCAACATTTTCATGATCCATTAACCATTCATTTTCAACTTATTCTGAAATACTTATTTCCTACAAACAGAATCATGAATCATATTCTAAGATTCAATAATATCAAAACATATGTTAAGAAATAATCCATACCTTTCAGTGGTCATTGTTAGTTTCTTCATTCTCAATCGTAATGGAATTAGGTATTGGTAATCAAATATTTGTACAATCCGGGTGATTCCATTCCCGAAACTTCATCGTAGGACAAGTGTTTTTATAATGACCATTCACACCACATTTAAAAAATTCAATTGATCCCTCAGAAATAACTTCTTTCCCTTACATAGAGTCAACTAAATTCTTCCTTTTTCCATGGCAGGTTCTTGCTTTATGACGTTCATTTCAACATATCTAGCATCTTCCTATACCTTGGAATAATTTCCTAGGTGTTTCATTCCACATCCGTGACACATAGGTTTTTGAACATACATACCTTTATGATTATGACCTGAACATCCATGGGGATTTGTTTCTCGCATATACGATGCCTTGTAAAAATCACCAAGGTTCAAGTGGTCAATCATGACTCGAGATAGTTGGTTGAGAATAACCAAAAGAGTTCTCATTGTAGCTCCTATTTCATTCAATTTCTCATTCAAAAAACCGTCATAGTTTTCTTCACATCCATTGTTAATTTGATGCCTACTAGTTCCAACCATTGACCAAAACCATAAAGATAAGTGTGATTATATCATTAAAATCATCATATAATATCTTATGAGGAGGGTAAATACTAAGATATAATTATTTGTGTTATATTAAACACATTCACTTTATCTAAAAAAATATGACTCTTTGTGAAATCCAAACCATTATGGTAATGTCACATATGCTTAAAGAACACCCTAACATCTAAGGTTATTTAAACTAACCTCTGATACCAACTATAAGGACCTGACCTTAAACCTTACTTAATATTGAATTGAATGAATAATTCACATTGAGGATCTTTTCAGGTATATAGTTTTAGAGAATTAGGACATAACGTTTACATCTCAAAAGATTAAAAAGTAAACACTTCTCCCCAGTATCCATTTTTTTCATAAAATAAAAACCCTTGAAAAAAATTGTAATGTCCAGTTCCATATTTAAGACAGCATGAATTTTTCTTGATACCATCCATGACCCTATTCAACATTTTGTCATGTGAAAAACATTTAAAAAACATGGGATTAGCATAAAGATCTCAGTAGGGGATACACAAAGAAGGAAAACTGTTAGTTTTTAAAAAAAAACAAGTAAACCATGAATTCTTTAAAATAAGTAATAATTTTCACCTGTACGAAGTAGTTAAAACTCTTTACTGAATAAAAGATAACTACTTACCACTTTTTAATTAAAAGGTTACTATAAAACCCATATAAAGAAAACATAACATATAAAGGTAACTTGGGACATAAACATACTTAAATGGAATTACCATACGGTATACTTCCACACATATCACTAGAAGGAATATCGATAAGGCCGACTTCCATACCCAATGCATTGGAGGTTATAACGTAACCACCCATCCTGGTTTTCACGGCACCACCCATAATATGGTTTATCAGGTAAAAACCCATAAAATGTTCAAGTACCATCATATCACATAAAATATTGAAAATATAAGCACTTCATTAGTAACATTTCATTCGAAATCATAGGAAGTAATGTCAAGATATTGAAATAATCAATCCATTTTTATAAACCTTTTAAAAAGTGATTTTTAAATAAAAGTGTCCCATACAGCATTGATGCTTTTAATGGAATTATATTCTTAAAACATTAATTTCCATATAAATAAATAATCAAAACCATTTTAAAACATATACATAATGATAAATTTTTAGAATAATAAATTTTTAAAACATTTAAAATTATATTTTTGTTAAAGATGTTTTAACTAGATGAGAGACTCTTGAATACAAATAATTGAGGAATAAAATTTAATCAGAACATTATAATATCATGAGAATAAAGGGAATCATGATATAATATGTCAATGTAAGTTATATACACCATATAGGAGTGAATTGGTGCATAACAACAATGAAGTCTCAGTGGAAATGTAAATTGAGATGAAATCTCTTATGAAGATGGTATCCCTAAAATAAGCATAAATAAATCACATAATAATGTGTGAAAAATATAAATAAACACAAGTGGATATTATGTGTAAAACAATCAGAGTTCATTCACACATATTCATAGGATTACATATTCATGAAGTACTAGTTGAAAACAAAGAATTGAAATTGGGTCAAGAAGTTCCCTTGTAAAAATTCAGTAGCCTAACATCGTCACTTTAAAATTAAAAAAATGAGTTGATGATATGAAATTAGTATCTAATAACTTGGAAATAATGTTTACAACAATAATTATATTAAAGAACATATCCAAGCACAATAAGATGTAAATTAAAAGATATAACAAAAGAAGTCTTTTAAAAAGAGGAGGGTGAAAGGTTCCCATACAAATTTGGTAACTTACAAAACATACGCCACATGAAAGAAGGATCATAAAATGAAGATGTAAATAATAATAAATGTATGTATATTAAACAAATAGTAAAATAATGGGCATACATACACCACTAAAAACAAAATAGTGGAAAATTTAGCATGAATCTCACGGGAATAAAAAGTGAGATCAAACCCTTTACCACCTTGTAATCAACTGAGTCGTATGACCAAAAGTTTATAACCACCAAATAAATCAAATAATAAAATGAAAATAATGATAATAATGATAATATATATCAATTTTCAGTTTACAATACACCGCATGCAATGAATAAGTTGCGAACAATGGAAATTTCATGGAATTAAAAGTGAGATAAGAAAATCTCTTGCCTCATTGTCCGACTTTACCCATTCGTTCTTTAATCTCCTAAATAATAAACTAATGTAAATTTATAATTTCTTAAGATCCTTTTTTAAAGTTTATTATTCCTTTCATATTAATTATTATCATGTTATAAACATTATGTAATCATTTAAGTTAATAACGGAGGTTTTGTTGATATTTGGTACTTGAGAAAAAAAATGAACACCTTATAATTACAAGTATTTCATGTGTTAAGATATCATGTATCTTAAGAATGATATTAATGATTTAGATATCATATATATCCAGTATATCCATGTATTTATAATATTACATAACGTTTAGAGGTAAGAAAAGAAATGCACCGTTCATGGAGACGGTAAGCCGTTCGTATGTATGAATGTTATTTCCAATTATATTTCTTATTTTAATGGAATTAAAATAAAAATTTTACATAGATATATTATAATTCCAATATAAAATAGTATACAATATTTTTAACTTCATCCTTTATAAGTCCCACATAAGGCATTAACGAGTCATATCACTTTGAGGGGGCGGTAGTCCGCACTTCCTCTAATGTGATTATTGTATTTACCCACTATGGAAACCATAAAGTATTTATATAAATGAAAAAATAAATAATCATAAAGAAAAATTAAACATAATATATATCATATATAAATATATTTCCATCATAATGGCCACCATGAGATGCGGTTGTAGATATTTGAACAATCATCGTTTCGTTAGGCATTAGTTTCCCATCCACAAGAAACATTATGTTCTTCACCCATTAGATGGAGGTGTGTGTAAGTGTAGTTCGAATCATTCACATAAAAACATATTAGTATATTAAATATACTTCTGTTGTTACAAAATAAAGTAATAAAAAGAGTTTATGGGTTGGATAAGTAGAATAAAAGAAAACAATTTAAGAGAAATAGTTACCTTTAATTTGGGTAACTCCCTTTGGTTTGAACCAAAGGACTTCTTGAAGTGCCTTCTGACTAAGTTAAGGCTTCTAGGAGGAGGAGAGGGATGTGGGGAGTTTAATTGGTCAGAGGTTGGATGATCCAAAAGGCTTGAGAGGTGTGAGGAATTGGCTACAAGTGGTATCGTTTTATCAGGGGGAGGAGGGGCTCTTTATGAAACTGTGATAATATTATTATATTATATAATGCTATTCAGTTTTAAAAGGACCAAAAATAATTAAAGTCAAAGATAATATGACTCATAGTCGAAATAATATCATCTAATAGAAATTTTACAGGTTTTGGATGTTATGTTAATATTTATAATCTTATTTATTTAAATCATTTATTAATGAGTTAAACATTGCATCATTATTGTGTCATATGTAATTTAATTTATTTGATGTCTAAAAATTAAAAAAAATATATCATGATTTATTAAAAGGTTTTATATTTACAATGAATATTTATAGTATAAAATAAAACTTATATAACCCCATATAAAAAATAATTTACTAAATGTTATTTGTTTGTATTATTTTTGACTTTATATTAAATTAATTAATCTAAAGTGTCATTATCATTAATAAGTGGCTCCATGGGGTCCCAAAATCAACTAAAATATGCACATGATCAGTAATTACTCATAAAATAAGGTTATGACACATATTAAGGTAATATTGAATTATTATAATATTCTTTTTACCTTGAATTACCTTATTTACCTTTAACAGCGATAAATAAAAGTCAAAAGTTACTATTCACCAAAAAATATTATTATTTTATTGAACCACATTTTATTTCTTGATAACAACCTTGTATGTAGGATTTTTAAAATTCAATTCATAAAGGCGGTAAAATTTCATTTAAATGAAAAGATCAGTTTTTTAAACTACTACTAAGTGGTTTCACTATTCATCAAAAATTAAAGTTTTTTAGAAAAATACCAAAAAATCAGCCTAAGATATATTTGATATTCTGAATTAAAAAATGATATATATTTTACCAATTCTAAACATAGAAGTAGCTTTAATTAATTTTAAAATTAATTCCTGTTATGAAAACAAATAGCATGTTTTTATGCAACAATAACTATCAAAAGATTGATAATTTTTTATGTCAAATTTCAAAGTGAAATAAATTCCAATGACCGAAATTGGATTAAATGGTAAATATATATTTTAATTAAACGTAAAAACAAATTAAAAAGATAATAAAACCATATAAATAAATTAGATTAAAATGGACTTTTGAATTAAAATACAATATTTTTCACTATTCATTTAAAAATGAACTTTTTCAGTAAAGAAAAAAATTACCCAAGAAAATTTTTATGTCCCCTTTATAAAGAAGGATTTTATTTGGTCAATTAAAATGTATTAAAGTGACCAAAAGTATATTTCATGAGGGTTCTCCATTAAAAGGCGGTAAATCAACCTTTTAATGTAAATTATGCTTAAATTTTGATTCATTCAAATTTTAAGCCTCTAACTTTTATTGGATAAATGTAAATACATTTAACAAACATGTATAATCTTATTGTAGTTATTTTTGTTCATTCCCACCAATACAATGTCTAGGAGTAACTACTATTTAAAAATAATATTATTATATTATTAGTGTGCAATTTAAGATTTCAAAGAAACGTGTTGTTGTGTATTGGGTACGCTATCGAACATAGAAAACCCTTTAAAGTAAAATTAATATTTAATTAAAAAATATTAATAAATATGAAAATGTAATATTCTTAATTTATCCAGGATGTTACATCCTTCACCCCTTTTGGGAATTTCGTCCCCACAATTTTAAAATTGGGCTCGAGAACATCATTGAAAGCCCGACATCGAAAAAAGCGTCAATAAACTATCACCTTTAAATAAAGGAAGAGAAGTGAAAAGGTTACCTGAGACCACAGATACTAGGACTCCTTAAAAACATGGATATGGAGGAGAAAACAAATCATCATGTACTGATGGAGAGTGATATAAAATATGTTTAGGAGAAATTTAACACCCAGAAAATCACAAAATTCCGATGGGTTAATTAGTCTTTGATTACCCAATAGGAAAACATAAAAGACAAGGTATTTGTTTTAAGTTACATTTCATTGAGGAATTTATTTATTATTACAACTAAAAACCTATGGAAATATAATTTTCATGTAGACATTCTTTTTTTACTTGATTTCTAACATAAACTCATATTTTCTACAAATGATGAGTATTCAAGATGACTTTTTCACATTAAGAGTGTAATAATAAACTTTGAGAGAATCACATAATACACAAAAGATGATCTATATATTTCCAATGTCTTTAGATCTTAACCAAAACCAAAATGGTTAGCACAAGATCAGATAATCCCTAAAAAGGATAATCTTTTAAAAAACAAAAAACTAATCTAAATCTCTAAAACTTGTCAAAGAAAAATCAAAGTTCAACAAAGACCATTCAATTAAAAGTTTTCCAAAAAATTCATCAAAGTAATCCAAACTAATATTGAAACCCAAATCTCAAAAGGATCTAATCACATAGTCTTCCAAGATAAATATTAAAATTTATCAAAAAATAACATAAGTTACTCTTAAAGTCTCATATTGAAAAGTAATTAAACTAATCGCATATTCTCAATGATAGGTTTTTCATTTCCATAAATAACCCAAAATTGACTTATTATTGATTAATAAAATCATATAACTAAATAGAATTAGTTATAAAAACCAGGGACTTCATGTAGTCCAGTGGTAGGCAATAAATACCAGTCACACATTACTTTTGGGTTCGATTCCCCCATCTTTGTCCGATGCGACAGGTTTTCACATGGTCCACGTGTTGTCCCATTTTCAAAAACTATTTCATTTTTTAGCATTCCCAAAAAGAGATACATTTATCAAAAATAACCATAACATCTTTTAGCCATGAAGGTTTTCTAATAACTTTTATTTTGCATCCCAAAAAATTTATTCATCTCTAATCTCCTCAAATTCAAGGATCATATAAACCCATATGGTTGTTTATAACTATATCAACAAAAGAAAAGATAATTATTCATTGAATAAAATTTTCATATATCAAACATCAGGGTTACACATAATATAACAAGTCTTCTAATGAAATTCCCATCATCAAAAGAGCCTTAATACTTTTAAGAATTTCACTATCCTAAAATCTGCCATTACTCTTGACTCCCAAATATGTTGACTTCTTACTCATTCAACATTTTTATGACCCATTAACCACTACTTTTCAACTTATTCTGAAATACTTCTTTTCTACAAACAGAATCATGAATCGTATCCTAAGATTCAATGATATCAAAACTTATGTTAGGAAATAATCCATACCTTTCATTGGTCATTGTCAGTTTCTTCATTTTGAATCCGAATGGAATTATGTAATGGTAAACAAATATTTGTACGATCCTGGTGATCCCATTATCGAAACATCTTTGTAGGACATGTGTTTTTATAATGACCATTCACACCACATTTAAAACATTCAATTGATCCCTCCAAAAGAACTTCTTTCGCTTTCATAGAGTCAACTGGATGATTCCTTTTTCCATGGCATGTTCTTGCTTTATGACCTTCAATTCCACATCTATAGCATCTTTCTGTCCCATTGAAACATTTTCCTAGGTGTTTCTTTCCATATCCTTGACACATAGGTTTTTGAACATACATACCTTTATGATTATTACCTGAACGTCCATGGGGAATTGTATCTCGCATATACAATGCCTAATAAAAATCACCAAGGATCATGTGGTCAATCATGACTCCAGATAGTTGGTTGAGAATAACCATAATAATTCTCATTTTAGCTCCCATTTCATTAAATTGCACATTCAGAAAACCATCATAGTTTTCTTCACTTCCATTGTTACTTTGATGCCTACTAGATCCAACCGTTGACAAAAACAAGAAAGATAAGTGTGATTATATCAGTAAAATCATCATATAATATTTTATGTGGAGCGTAAATACTAAGATATAATTATTTGTGTAATATAAAACACATTCAATTTATCTAAAAAAACTATGTCTCTTTCTGAAATCCTAACCATTATGGTAATTTCACTTATTCTTAAAGAACACCCTAACCTCTAAAGTTATCTAAACCGATCTCTGATACCAACTATAAAGACATGGCCTTAAATCTTACTTAATATTGAATTAAATGAATAATTTACATTGAGGATATTTTTAGGTTTAGAGTTTTAGAGAATTACGACATAACTATTACATCTCAAAATATTACGAAGTAGACACTTCTCCCGAGTATCCATTTTTTTTCATAAAATAAAAACTCTTAAAAAAAGATTCATGTCTAGTTCTATATTTAGGATTCCATGACTTTTTATTTATCCCATCATTGACCCTATTCCATATTATGTCTTATGAAAAACATTTAAAAAACTTGGGATGAGAATAAAAAGCTCAGTAAGGGATACACAAAGAAGGAAAATTGTTAGTTTTTAAAAAAATAATTAAACCATGAATGCTATAACATAAGTAATACTTTTCACCTTTATGAAGTAGTTAATACTCTTCACTGAATAAAAGATCACTACTTACCCTTTTTTAACCAAAAGGTTACCATAAAACCCATATAAATAACACATAACATATAAAGGTATCTTGGGAAATAAACATACTTAAATGGAATAACCATATGGTCGAATTCCACACATATCACGAAATAGGATAGCCATACGGTCGACTTCCATACCCAATGCATTAGAGGTTATAACGTAACCACCCATCCTGGTTTTCACGGAACCACCCATCATATGTTTTATCACATAACCACCCATCAAATTTTCATGTACCATCATAGAACATAAAATATTGAAAATATAAACACTTCATTAGTAACATTTCATTCGAAATCACAAGATGTAATTTCAAGATATTGAAATAATAATTCCATTTTCATAAACCATTTAAAAAGAGATTTTTAAAACAAAGTGTCCCATACCACTTTGAATCTTTTAATGGAATTATTATTTTAAAAATTTAATTTCCATATAAATAAATATTCAAAACCATTTTTGAAACATGGAAATTAAATATAAATATTTCGAATAATAAATCTTTAAAACATTTAAAATGATATTTTAGTTAAAGAGTTTTTAACAAAATGAGAGACTCTTGAATACAAATAATTGAGGAATAACATTTAATCAGAACATTATAATATCATGAGAATAAAGTAATTCATGATATAAAATTTCAATGTATAGTATATACACTGTATAAGAGTGAATTGGTGTATAAAAACAATGAAGTCTTAGTGGAAATGTAAATTGAGATGAAATCCCTTATGAAGATGGTATCCATAAATTAAGGATAAATCAATCACACAATTATGTGTGAAAAATATAAATACATCCAATATAAGTGGATATTATATGTAAAACAATCATAAGTCATTCACACATATTAATAGGATGATATATTCAAGAAGTACAAGTTGAACACAAAGAATTGAAATTGGGTTAATAAGTTCCCTTGTAAAAATTCAGCAGCCTAACGACATCAGTTTAAAATTAAGAAAATGATTTGATGAGAAAAAAGGGTATCTCATCACTTGGATAGTGTGTTTACATCAATAACAATATTGAAGAACATATCCCATTACAATAATATATGTTAAAATATATAACAAAAGAATTATTTTAAAAAGAGGAGGGTGAAAGGTTCCCTTACCAATTTGGTAACAAACAAAACAGATGCCACGTGAAAGAAGGATCATATAATGAATATGTAAATACTAATAAATGGAATTATATTAAATAGATAGATCATGGGCAGTACATACACCACCCAAAAGAAAGTAGTGGCAAATATAGCATGAATCCCACGAGAATAAAAAGTGAGATGAAACCCCTTACCACATTGTAATCAACTGAGTCATATAACCAAAAGATTATAACCACCAAATAAATCATAGAATTCCATTAATATAATGATAATCATGATAATATATATCAACTGTCAGTACACAATACCCCACATGCAATGAATAAGTGGCGAACAATGGAAATTTCACGGAATTAAAAGTGAGATAAGAAAATCCCTTACCTCGTTGTCCGACATGACCCGTTCGTTGTTTAATGTCCAAAATAATATACTAATTTTAATTTATACTTTCATAAGAACCTTTTTAATGTTTATTATTCCTTTAATATTACTTATTACTATGTTATAAACATTATGTTATCATTTATGTTAATAACGGTCGTTTTGTGGATATTTGGTTCTTCAGTAAAAAAAATTGAAGACCTTATAATTACAAGATGTTCATGTGGTAAGATATCCATTATCTTACTAATTATATTAATGATTTAGATATCATATATATCATATATATCTATTATATACTTGTATTTATAATAGTACATAACTTTTAGAGGTAAGATAAGAAATGGACCGTTCACAGAGACGGTAAGACTTACGTACACATGAACACTACTTCCATTTCTATTTATTACTTTAATGGAATTAAAAACATAATGATACATAGATATATTATAATTCCATTATAATATCAAATAAAAAATTATTAACTTCATCCTTTATAAGTCCCACATAAGGCATTAGCGAGTCATATCACTTTGAGGGGGCGGTAGTCCGAACTTCCTCTAATGAGATTATAGTATTTACCCACTATGGAAACCATAATTTATTTATATAAATGGAAAAATAAAGAGGAATAAGGGGAAAATAAACATAATATATATCATATATAAATTAATTTCCATCATAATGGCCACCATGAGAGGCAGTTGGAGATATTTTAATAATCATCGTTTCAGTAGGTGTTAGTTTTCCATCCACAAGAAACATTATGTTCTTCACCCATTAGATGAAGTTTTGTGTAAATGTAGTTCGAATAATTCTCATAAAAAAAACCTATTATATTTAATATACTTATGTTGTTACAAAATAATAGAATAATAAGAGATTATGGGTTGGAGAAGTAAAATAAAAGAAAACAATTTAAGAGAAATTGATAATTTTAATTTGGGTAACTCTCATTGGTTTGAACCAAAGGACTTCTTGAAGTGCCTTATTCCTAAGGTATGTCTTCAAGGAGGAGGATAGGTATGTAGGGAGATTAATTGGGTAGAGTTTGGTTGATACAAGAGGCTTGATATGGGTTTGGAATTGGTTAGAAGTGGTCTCCGTTTATAAGGGGGAGGAGGGGCTCTTTACGAAAGTGTGATAATATTATTTTATTATATAATGATATTCGGTTACTAAAGGTCCAAAAATCATTAAAGTCGAAGATAATATGACTCATAGTCGAAATAATATCATCCAATAGGAATAAGATATGGTTTGGATGTTATTTTAATATTTATAATCTTATTTATTTAAATCCTTTATTAATTAGGTAAACACTACATCATTATTGTGTCATAAGTAATTTAACTTTTTTGATCTCTAAAAATTTTAAAACAAATACCATGATGTATTAAATCATATTATATTTTCAATGAATATTTATAGTATAAAATAAATCTTATATAACCCGATGTAAAAATTAATTTACCAAAAGTTATTTGTTAGTGTCATTTTTTCCATTACATTAAATTAATTAATCTAAAGTGTCATTATCATTAATAAGTGGCTCCATGTGGTCCCAAAATCGACCCAAATATGACCATGGTCGGAAATTACTCATCTAATAATGTTATGACAAGTGTTAAGGTACTTTTTATTTATTATAATATTCATTCTACTTTGAATTACCCTATTTACCTTTAAAAGCGGTAAATAAAAGTCAAAAGTTAATATTAACAAAAAAAATTATCTTATTGAACCTCATTTTATTTTTGATAACAACCATGTATTTCGGATTTTTTAAATTAAATTAAAATAAGCGGTAAAATTTCATTTAAATGAAAAAGTCAGTTTTTTAACTTCTACTAAGTGGTTTCACTATTCATAAAAAATTGAAGTTTTTCAGAAAAATACCAAAAATTCAGCCAAAGTTATATTTGATATTCCGAATTAAAAAATGAGTTCTATTTTACCAAATTATAAATATATAAGTGGAATTAATTAATTTTAAAATTAATTCCTGTTATCAAAAAAAATAGCGTGTTTTTAAGAAACAATAACTATCAAAAGATTGATACTTTTTATGTCAAATTTCAAGGTGAAATTAATTCAACGTCCAACATTGAATTAAATGGTAAAAATATATTCTAATTACACTTTAAAACAAATTAAAAAGATAATCTATCCATATAAATAAATTATATTAAAATGGACTTTTGAATTAAAATACAATATTTTTCACTATTCATATAAAAATGAACTTTATTCGAAAAATACCATAAAATTGCCCAAAGTAAAATTTGATGTCCCCATTATAAAGAAGGATTTTATTTAATCAATTAAAATTTATTAATGTGACCAAAACTATATTTAAATAGGGTTCTCCATTAAAAGGCGATAAATCGACCTTTTAATGTAAATTATGATTAAAATTAGATTCATTCACATTTTAAGCCTCTAACTTTTATTGAATAAATGTAATTACATTTAAAAAACACGTATAGTCATATTATAGTTACTGTTGTTCATTCTCGCCAATAAAAAGGCTATGAGTTAACTACCATTTAAAATAATAATATTATATTATTAGTATGCATCTTAAGATTTAAAAGAAACCAATTGTTGCATATCGGGTACTCTATCAAACATAGAAACCCCTTTAAATTAAAATTAATCTTTAATTCAAAAATATTAATAAATATGAAAATGTCATATTTATCATTTATCTGGGATGTTACAGGTATAATGTTAGTGGATTTGGTCAGCCAAACGATCACCACCCATATCCCATTAATTCATTTCTCGGTATATATAATCCCAACCATAAAGTCCATATAAATCACATCACACTTCAAATTCTGCATTGGATCTGACTGAAGAAACTCAAAGGTTTCTGGTTCTCTACTTTAACCTGTTGAAATATATAACAATGAGAGATACATTCATTGATGTTTCTTCTCAAACATATCCAACAAAATAACTACCTCATATCCAATAATATCTTCATGTATCCTGGGTGAAAAAAACAAATGGAATTATAGGAGTCCCCTGTCACATCATTTCTTATAGGAAAATACACAATGCAACAATTATGAAAACATAGGATACCTTATGAAGAGAATTCCAAATCCAAAATGGTCTCCCCACCATATATAGGGTCCATAATAACATATAATTCTTTATCAAAATGTTCCTCCCATTAAATAATATAGGTAAGGGGTTAGTGAATTTAATTTTTTTAAAGACAATATTGGTCATATCCTCCAAAACTTTTAAATGAATCACAAAAAATAGATAAATCAAATTTTATTATTATTATAATTCCTTCATGACCGCGGTATAATGATTCTTACTCAAGGCATATGTGATGATATTCCCCAAACTAGGTGCGTATGAAATATAGAAATTGAAATATTATATGTACACCAACCAATTGTTTTGATGGTTCATATCATTTTTCAAGAATATATACCTCTATATTTTGTGGTCAGAATTAATGGTAAAACATTCTTTGAAAATTTATTTCTTCCAAATATTAAGAGCTTGAATACCAAATTCATGTTCACGATTATGGTTCAGATAATTTCTCACATGTTCCCTAAGATGCATGGAGCTATAAGCTTCCATGGGATCAACATGTATAATGATACATCCCAAACCTGAACATGATATATCAAAAAAGGAAACATATCCTTTCCCAACATCTGTAAGAGATATCATTGTCATAGATTTCAAATGATATTTCATCACAACAAACTAACTCTGAAATTTGTAATACTAAATGAAATTTACTCTATTCTGAGTGGGAGAATCAATTAGATAATCCAACATTGAGAAATCCTTTTTAAACTCACAGTAATATCCCATCAATATGAAGATGATTCGTATCACGAAGACATTAAATGGATTCTCCCATTTCAAAACCGTATTCACATTCTTTGGATAAAATTATATACTATGTTATCAGGCCATGTGTACAAAAAAACTTCACAAATCTAAAAACTGCATTTTAATAGCTTGGCATAATGTTAGTGATCTCTTCGGATTTGCATATGTAGTTACCAGTGACCCACATGATCATCTTCAATTTTTTGTAATGTATGATTTCATAAAAAACATGATTAATGAGTAAAGGATCACATGAAATATCTTGTTCATCAGAGACATAAAAAATTTAATATAATTGATTAGAACAAATGGCGCAATGAGATACTCATAATGTGCATACCTACTCTCGATGGTGTCCTTCTTAATGATAGTTTATTTAATTCTCAACTAGTGATAACAAGATATATGTTCAATCTTAAAATCCAATTTTCCATTTTTAAAAAATAAAAAAAATCATCAATCCATTACAAAAAAAAATTTATTTATTTACCCTAACTAGATTGAGAATTCAGTTATAAACTCGTAGTTAATTTTTTCCTTGAAATTTATTTTCGAAGGGAAAATATGGTTCCCAAGGTGACACACATATGCATATAAAATATTTCTCAAGTAGATCATCCAAATGAGATTTAAATACATTCAAAGCTACTGGTTAAATATTGTATGAAGAAAGAAAAACTAGCTGTGTACCTGGTAATAAAAAAATAAATAACTCCACCATCCTTTCTAATGGTATGGAAGTGAAAATAGATGTAAAAACATCATGAAACCTGATGAAAACTAAAGGGATATCATCACTAAATGATTATTCCTCCAGGTAAAAATTAAACATCGATATTACCCTGATAGATCTTAAAATAGAAGTATGTATCTACTAATCCTTATGTCCCATTCTCCATAAAAATCGAATACCTCATTAGGTGTAATATAGGAGACCCATCAAAGATAATAGTCAATGTGGGCCTTATTCAAAATCTAACATTCCATCCTAAAATATATGTCAAGAGGTTTTATGTTGAGAATCCGAAAATTCAAGCTAAGATCAATCTATGATAAAAAATTTCCACCAGGACACTGAAGACCCTACCCTATCCTAATTCAGAGCTGAATATAAATATATATCACATACAAACATCTCATATCGATGATTCAAAAGGATCACGATATGAGTTGATATAAACATGTGAGATGATCCTATATAAAATAAACTACCACTAAAGTTGTAGTGATAGTGATGGTTCCTATCACAATCACTGGATCCACATATGCTTCCTATGTAGACTCTTCCACTACATGAATAATAATTGTAATGGATTCTTATGGTTAAAAACCCTTAATTCATAAAGAATATGATTACAGAAAAGTACATTTTGGTGGTGACGAAACCATTCCACTATGTAGCGTAGTAAAGATATGGAAGAACATGTGTAAGCAGCCTGAGTGAACACACAATCTATAAGTCATGGGTGTCTTAGTGAAAATATATTTCAAATTCTCATAATTCCACACTGAAAGACTATTAAAGGACCTCTTCTTCACACTACAGAATATCATGATGATTTAGGCTACTGAAATCCACTATGAGACTCATCACACTTTCTCCTTCCGTTAAAGAAACTCACATAACTACCAAAAAGAGACAAATGACCTCCCATAACCCATGAATGTTTTTCTTGTCATGCTCAGCCATAAAAAACATAGCTGTCATGTCATCATAACAAGCGAGAATTAACATGAATACCTGAGATAATATATTATAAAAAATACCTATATAATACCTTTGAGCATTAATTTTATCATTTTTCACCACTTTTGGAGAAAACTAAACAATCTCTGGAAAATGGATCACAAACTATTTCACAGTCCTATCACCCTAATAGAGTTCTATAGACTCCATTGATCTCACTAAGAGTATTTAATCTTGAAAAAAATGATTATTTAAATGAACTCAAATGTCTTTCCACTCCCTACCATCATTCTTCTTCATTTTTACCATCAAACACCACGATCTCCTTCTAGGTCCCTCAAGCCCGATGTTAGAACATTACATATTAATCAGATCATGAATTTCCATAATTTTAGAATGAAACTCTACATTTTTAAAAAAATACTACGACTATTTAGGATTATTACTTCTATTTAACACTATTGCGTTTGGTGAATAAAATTTTGAGAATTATTTCAAGATTAATCCCTTCATGCTTCCACTTATAGAACCTAAATGGGAATTGGTGCAGGTTCTTTTTCCAGAGATTGGAATACACCAACCATTGTCGCAACAAGATTCTAGTCCACTATAGGATTCATTCTCTATGGTTCACTAGTATCTTCCTCTATTTGGATAATCAATCATATTTTCAGAGGTTCGATGCTACAAACAAACAATAGACAACATTGAAACATCATCAGGGACACAAAGAGAAATAAATAAAATAAGATATACAAGAACATCAAATTTTTAGAATTTTAAAATATTCAGATCGACTAAGGGATTTAATGAGATAAAGTTATTCCTTGAATTTGTTTTCCCAAAATCCCATGGTGACTGAGGGAGCTTTACAATGAAATCTGAATAGCCACTCACTCAAAAACACCTCTTAATTCCCACCAATCCTACCTCTTATTACTAGAACATCCTAGAATATTTATCGGAATCCTAGAATGATGAAAAATCAATTCCTATGATAACAATTTTTGATGAAATACCCTAGATTTTCTGGAATGTTGTCACCAGAGAAAACTCTAACATAACCCAAATTTTGTTACTAATCCCCACAGGTTTGAAAATAGAATACGGAATCAAACATGAATTTTACGGAAAATGATGTCCATAAAATAATGTTAGAAAAAGTATACATGTTTTTATTTCAATCCTAATAAAGTAAAAACAATCATAATCAAAAAGTAAAACAATTCTAATATAGTTTTTATCAAATAATTCAACATTTATAAATGAAAAATATTAGAAAAACCATATAACAGGTGGTTTAAATATCCATTGATCTAATCTATCACCCCAATTCCCTTGAATAAATTAATCCCACCTCCAATATGATGCACATTTTTTGAATAGTAATAAGATAATCACAAAAATTAGAAGGAACAAGTTGGGTGTGATCTAAATAGGCTAGTATGGTCTCACTAGTTGTTTCATAATAAATTCCATAATAATAAATAAATAATTAAATAAATTAAAATAAAACATGGTAAAGAATAAAATTTACGCATTTTCAATGAAAAAATATTTCATAATAAAAATATTGTAGATATATTAGTATTAGATTAATTGAACATTATATATAAAACATTTATACCAATCAGCTAATATAAATAATAATGTTCTAAAATTAATGGAATGTAATCATGAAATCCAGCATATCTTAGAAAAATCTTTTAAACCAAATTTTATATTAGTTTTTTTAAATAGGATCCTCACACATCCCAATCATCATCATATCTTAGGAGTGGTGTGTACACTTAAATCAGCACCCCTAAAGGGATACTGTAACACCCCAAGTTTTTATAAAAACAAAAAGAAATGCATGGAACTTTTTTTAAGTAGATATTTTTAACTAGCCTTTAAAGCATAACTTTTATACTTCTCTGTTTTGAATTGCAAGAATCTATCATCTATAATTATGTTCAATATATTATTTGGAGTCTATTGGAACCAACTAGTTTTATGGTGAATAATAGCATACCCTTATGAATAGTAATATGAATAGTTATATAACCCTAATGAATAGTAAATTGTATTATAATTTTATTTTCTAAAGGTTTTAAGATAATGACAACTTGATTTATTTTTCAATGTGATATAAAAGGAGTTATAGTTTTTAAATAATTAATTTTTAATAAAGATTGGTTATATTTAAAAATTAAATTAAAAATATATAAAAAATTATTTTAAAAAAATGGACTTCTTTTTTGAAATTTACACATTGATAAATGGTTATGTTAAATTTTGGGAATTTTTCTGAAACAGTTGATTTTTCAGTGAATAGTAAAAAAGACAGTTCTTAGTTTCGGTGTGTTAATGACATCATTAATAATATAATAATGATGTCATAAATCTGGTTGACTTGTGAATTGTTAAATAAGACGTGAGTTTTCACAAGTGGCTTATACCAAGGGAAAATACCATGGGAAAGCCCATGGTTTTGCAATTACCACCCATGAGTTGTCTCTTGGAAATTATTTAAATATTCCCTTACTTTTCCTATAAATACCAACCGATTCCTTCATTAACTTCATTCCCAATTCCTCCTAAATGAATATATGGACTCCATACCTTCGTAGTTTTACTTCCATGTTTTTCTTAAGCCCCTAAGGTCCCAAACATTGAGATTCATGGGTTACTCTATAAGGTAATAAAATTCTCCATTTCTTTCTTTTTTCCATTCATGTTCTCTTTTAGATGGTATAACTATAAATTTTCCATACCATGTTCATATTTCCTTATTTTTTATGATATAATATATATTATTATTCATTCATAGATGGGTGACCCCTATCTCCTCTCTTTTTAATATATTCTAAAACCATGTTTCATAGTCGTTAGACTGCCAAATTTTTGTAAGAGATTTCTCAATTATTCTTTTATTTTGAGTTCCTTTCTCATTCATTGTTCATCAATTCTTAACCAAATGGCATTAAATCTCTATAAATAATAAATATTCTGTATTTTCACATGTTCATGGAAAATTCATCACCATTATATTTCTCTTCTTCCACTTATTCGTGGAATAAAAACATTGTTTGTGATATGTCGAATTACTGACATCATTGATGATGTGAATTCAATTTTCAATTATCTCCTTCAAGTATGGTTTTGAAATAATTTTTATGGTTGAGAAAAGTTAAAAATATGTATTATTTCTCATCCATGGTTCTTTAATTCCTCTGGAATCATGGTTTTAATTTATATTATTAAATGAGGATGTTATTACCAAAAAATCCACTAAAATGATCTAAACGAACATCCTTAATATTCTTAGTTATGAATAATCCTCATGTAATAATTAAAAATGATAATTGGTATAATTTAGGTTACTCTATATATGTAAATACTAATCCATTCAAATTCTGCAGTTTCACTTCCAATTGACAAGAATGTCCACCATGAACCAATCATAGAAATCATGAAAAGAACTCACCCAAAAACAGTGCAAAGAGAAAAATACTAACAATTAAAGGGTGAAATGATGTTAAGAAATTATAATATAAGATCTTATAAACATGAAAATGATTATATAAAATACTAATAACACAATTTTAACTATTATACAGGAAGTTAAACAAGTTTTATGTAAGACAAACCCGAGGTAAGGGAATTCTTTACCTGATTGCCATTCATTGGGTTAACCTTCTACTTCGTTATTTATGTGATATTAAATTTGTTTGTGTGATAGGTTTTGTTTATATTCTATTTAATTAGGTTTATTTACAGTGAGTGATAATATTCCATCCACATTATTATTAATCACTTCAATTATATGTTTTATGTAAGTTGCCTTTCCTTTAAAATCATCTTTCAAAATTCAGATTTATGAAATTACATAGCAATGTTTTTATGGAATCATTAATGTTGTATGATTAATTTTTGGTTCTTGGGAATTTTTTATGATGAAGTATGGTGCATATATCTTCTTCCAATTCATTGGGTATGTTTATGTTAGAGGTTGGCTGTATGGTTACTCTAAGTGTAACTCTGATTGTTACAAAATGTAAGGTAGTCGTGATAGTTACAAATTATAAGGTATCCTAGATGTTTACAAGATTATATATGTAATTCCCCAAGATACCTTTATGATTATAGTTATGTTCTCATGTTTTTTTTGGATCTTGTGTAAATCACATGTTACACAATGTAAGTGTATATGGGTGACAAGAATGTCTTTTGTAAATGCTTTCATATGTTATGTGTATTCATAGAATAGTGTGGGTTTTTCATTATTTCCATACCTTACTAAGATTTTGTGCTCATACCATGTTTTTAAATGATTTTAATAGGTTAATGGATGCATAATAGAAGGAAGGAATCCATGTTAAATTTTGAATAATTTTCAAGGAGTAATGTTTAAGTTTTCTTGTTTTATATTTTGAAAAAAATTAAAATTATATTTATGGTATCCACTCTGTAATAATGTGTAATGTTATAAATTTTTTTTCCTAGTTATCGAAATCTATAAACTTGAAAAGATCCTCAATGTAAAAGGAAGTGATTTCTTGACTAAATTCAAGATTATGTATATAATAAGGTCGGGTCTTTATAGTTGGTATCAGAGAATGGTTTAGATAACTTTAGGGGTTAGGGTGATGTTAATAGAATACCATAAATGATTTTAACTCTATGTTTAATTGAAAATGTTATAGAATTTAATGATTACCATGTTACTTCATCTAAGATATGTTTGATCAGAATGGTTGTTCGTAGAAGGAAGAGAGATGTTGAAGAGGAGAGGCACTGACATAATGACATCCTTCCAGAACTACATCCTGGAATGGTAGGGATTGGAAACGAGCTGTTTGTGATAGTAATGGCTCTGCTAACATAGGCAATCACTACTGGAAATGCTGTTTTTCCCAACGAGTGTTTACCAACGGTTTTCTAAAACCGTTGGTCTTGAAGGATCAAGAAAGTCTTTCCCAACGGCTCACTGAAACCGTTGGGAAAAGCCACCCCTTTGCCAACGGTTTCATCAAACCGTTGGTAAAGGGGTGTTTTAATCACCCTTTTTTCAATGGCTCAACAGAACCGTTGGCAAAAGTCACCCCTTTTCCAACAGTTTCCTCAAACTGTTGGTAAAGGGGTCCTTAGCATCTCTTTCCCAACAGTTCTTAAAAACCGTTGGGAATTATTTCCCCCAAATCCAGCCGCAGGGCTGCTCTCCCCCATTCACACAGAAACCTAATTTCATCCGCTCCACGGCTCTCCTCTCGCGAAATCCCCTATCCGAAGAGGTGAAAGCCATCTGAAATCATGTATCTTTTCATTTATACACACATACTTCCTTATTTTTATTGTTATTGCCTTAGTATTTTAGTTTTAAGTTATCAATCCACCTCCAGCTCTATACTACTCTCCAAATCCCCCATCCGAATAGGTGAAAACCCATTTGAATCATCTCAAATCAAGTAATTTTTTGTTTATACACATATGGTCCCTTGTCTTTATTATTTTTATTGTTATTGCTCTAGTATTTTAGTTTTAAGTTATCAATCCAGCTGCAGCTCTCTGCTACTCTCGAACTCCCCCATAGGAATAGGTGAAAACCCATCTGAATCGTCTCAAATCAGGTAATTTTTTCTTTATACACATATGGTACCTTGTTTTTATTGTTATTGATCTAATATTTTAGTTTTAAGTTTGGATTTTGATGTGATTTCACCGTGTAAAATAGGGAAATGAATTAATATTTTGTTAATTAATTAGTTTCCCCTGGAATATCAGTTGTGTTATAATGTCCATGATAAATAAAGGGGTAATGCAATAAAAGACCTTGAATAAATAAATTGTGGAAGTTGGGGTATGTTGCCTCTATGAGAGGTTTTTTTTTTGTTTCATTGTATGTTGTAGGCTGTTTTATGGGGATTGAGGTGACCAGTTGGGCTTTGTGATATGTGGGGTTGTAATGTGATGGTTAGTGGGCATGGATGTGTCATGTGAAGTTGTATGATATTGATGATGTGTGGTGGTGTTGTGTCGTGTGGAGGTGTTGTGTGATGAAGTTGTGGTGTATAATGTGGTGAGGTGGTTTTGGTTGTGCGGTGGTTTGTGATGTGCAATATTTTTATTGTGATATGTGGTTGTTTTGGTGAGATGGTTGGTCGATGTAACATGGTGTCGATGGTTATTGTGAGATGGTGAGTTGTTGTGTGGTGGTTTTATTAGTTTCCTGGTTATCTATGGAATAAATTATGCTATTAAAAAAACAAGATATTAAATAAATGAGATGGAATAGAAATAGATGTGTGGTAAATGGATTTAGTTAATTTAACATTAAATGAATGGACAATGTAAGTGTGAATGAAGTGGCTTATAAATGAATGTGAGAAATGCTATGCGTATTGTGTGGTGGTGGTGTGGTTTATGTGTTTTATGATAGTAGTGAAGTGTGTGATTATGTAGTTAATGTGAAGCCATAGGTTGAGTATTTTGTGCTATCTATATATCATGTATTTTTATGTTATTTCTACACATTCCAGGGGGGTGGTATGTCTAGGTGGTGGTGGTGGGGTTGTAGGGGAGGGGGTGTGGGCTGTTTTGGTGGGTGGGAGGGGCTATCTAGGGGGGTACGGGGTGTCCAGGGGGGTACGTGGGTGGGCGGGCTGTCCACAAGGGTGGACGGGCTGTCCACGGGGGTGGCCGGGCTGTCAAAGAGGGGTGGGCGGGCTGTCCAGGGGGGTGGGTGGGCTGGCCACGGGGGGTAGGGGTGTCCAAGGGGGTGGGTGGGCTATCCAAGGGGGTGGGGGGCTATCCATAGGGAGAAGGGGTGTCGAGGGGGGTGGGTGGGCTATCCACGGGGGTGGTTGGGCTGTCTAGGGGGTAGGGGGTGTCCACGGGGGTGGGTGGGTTGTCCACGGGGGTGGGTGGGGCTATCCACGGGGGTGGGAAAGGCTGTCCACGGGGGTGGGCGGGGCTGCCCAGGGGGTGTGGGCTCTCCTGGGGGTCTGGGTGGGGTGTCCTAGTGGGGGAGGGGTGTGTGGGGTGTCCAGGGGGTGGTATGTCTAGGTGGTGGTGTTGGGGTTGCAGGGGAGGGGGTGTAGGCGGTTTAAGAGGGTGGGTTGGGCTATCCCGGGGGTGTACGGGGTGTCCAGGGGGTACGGTGGATTGTCTGATGTTTCTCTAATGATCAAGGACGGAATGTTTGGAGGACATCACAAGTCCTAAATGGTTGATCATAGAAGCAATTTCATGATCATGGATGTAATGCCTATAGGGAATCTCTTGATTTTGGTGATCTTCTCCATTTTCATCAAAAGACATGTTTGACACACTCGGAGGGAAACTCTAGAGTCAGTGTGACATGTCTTGAAGGGTGATTTATGTCCATAGTGACATGATTTGAGGACATCACATGACCTAGTTGGTGTGCCTGGAGGGTGTTAAGGGAGCCATCTAACATTCCTGACATTTAATATGAGACTGAGATAATATGTATTGATTCCCCTATATAGAAGGAGATACATATCTATTGGAAAACATGTAGTCTATATGGTGAGAATTAAAGGCTTTTCATTACAAGGGTGGCATATTCATGGGTGCCATCTGATTTTATTTGACATGTCAAGGGGACATCAAATGGTCAAAATAGGTTTCCAATGGAATGTATTGTGAACATGATGAAATTTCCTAGTGAAATAAAATTTCATAGGTGATTCATGTTATGAACATTAGGGTCAACATATATTTCCTTCACCTTAGTCTCCCATATTTTAGTATTTCATCCATCCTTTTATCCCAAATTCCATAGATTTATACATTATTTTATTATATTATGTCTCAAATTATCTAAAATATGTGTTTGATGTTCTTCACGTGACCTATCATAATTCCTTCTCATAATCTATAGTGATCATGGGAAGATCCCATGCATGATTCATGATCACTCAAATTATTCTGCAGATCATACATAATGGAAGCCTTATAGGATGTGAGATGATTATATCTATGAAATCTACTCAGGTACCTGGTGAGGAAGTGCATATTAATTAAAAAAGGTTAATCGCATATTAGGATACCCGACTAATATGGTTATGGGATGAGGCATGCTCTGATGTGATAACACATTATGTTCTTGCTGGTTTTACATTTTTTCAACAACACATTAGTATGTTTTTTTCACATGTGAAGTTGATACCATGATTATTTTCTTCCTTTATCGTTTACTTAAATGTATTTTCTATTAAAGTTCAATCCTATTGAATTGTTTATGACAAAATGACTTATATAAATTATTTTTACAAAATGGACAGAAGTTGGATGTATGAAACCGACCGTATCTCAAGCGATTTTCAAAACAATTTGGAGAGCTTTATAGATTTTTCATTTCACAATGCTTCAGATAGTGGTCGCATACACTGCCCATGTTCAAATTGTGTTGTTAGAACTTGGTTGAGTCGTGAAGAAGTCAGCTACCACATAACGAAAAATGGTTTTCAAGCAAACTACTTTGTGTGGTATCACAATGCGGAGAAAATGAAATCTCAAATTGGTGATGATCGAAATGAAAGGACTGGAATGGAGAATTTGTTAGATGATCGGTTTCCGTTTATTCGTCATCATGAAAAAGAAAGGATTTCGACTCAAGAAGACGTCGATATGAGGACAACTGATGCATCTAGTGAAAATGATGATATTGATAGGGTGAAAAAATTGAATGATGCTGCTAGGACTCCAGTATATCGATAATGCGATAAAATGAAAAAGCTGGAATTTTTAATCCGATTGTTTCATGGAAAAACTATGTATGGGATTTCTAATACAGCAATCGATTACATTCTTACCCTCTTGAAGGATTTACTTCCAGATGATGTAGATATTCCCTCAAACCACTATATGGAATGGAAGTTAGTTGAAGAACTTGGATTTTCCAGAAACAAAATTCATGCTTGCCCGAAAGATTGCAGTTTATTCTGGGAAGAAACCGCTGAACGAAATGAATGTATAAAATGTGGCACATCCCGCTGGAAGTCAAAATCTGATGGAGCACCATCCCGCATTCCACAGAAAGTAATGTGGCACTTTCCATTGATCCACAGACTCCAGAATCTTTTTATGTCTGATGAAATATCAATAAAAACGAGATGGCATGATACCGAGAGAAAGAAGACTAATGATGAGTTGGTTCATCCTGCAGATGGATTTTCATGGCATAGATTTGATGCTCGACATCCTGATTTTGCAGCTGACGTACGTAATGTGAGGCTGGGTCTTTCATGCGACGGTTTTAATCCGTTTGGGCAGATGCTTACTTCGCACAACACATGGCCAGTTTTTATACACATTTATAATCTTCCCCCATGGTTGTGTATGAAAAAATCTTTCACTTTCATGAGTATACTCATATCTGTTCCTTCTGATCCCAGCATTGATATTGATGTATACATGCAACCTTTAATAAAAGAGTTGAAACTTCTTTGGGATGTGGGTGTGGGCACATACGATGCATGTTCGATAGACATATTTCATATGCGTGCTGTGCTTATGTGGATGATCAATGATTTTCCGGCATATGCAATGATGTCTGGATGGAGAACGAAGGGAAAACTGTCATGTCCAGTTTGTATGAAGAATACACGATCCAGAAGACTGAAACATCGTTTTAGTTTCAGTTTTATGGGACATCGATGATTTTTTCCAAAGGATCATCCATATAGAATGAATCGTCGAAGATTTGATGATAATATAGAGACCGATGATCCACCTCAGCATATGTCTGGAACTGATGTGCTTAATTAATTTAAAGATTTAAGTTTTTCGTTTGGGAAGGGTCAAATGAAATCTGGAAAGAGAAAGAATGTTTCCACAGAAACCTGTTACAATTGGAGGAAGAGGAGTATCTTTTTTGATTTTCCTTATTGGTCAACCAATTTGCTACGTCATTGCTTAGACGTAATGCATATTGAAAATAATATATGTGAAATGTTGCTTTCAGTTCATCTAAATGTCAAGGGGAAGACAAAAGATGATTTACGATCTCGACGTGACTTGGGGGATTGGGGAATCAGACCAGAATTGCAACCTCTGCGTATCAGTGAAAATAAATGGAAACTTCCATGTGCTTGTTATGTGATGACACCTACTGAAAAAAAAACAATTTTTGGAAGTATTAGAGACTATTAGAGTTCCTGATGTCTATTCAAGCAACATATCTAAACGGGTCAACAGAAGAGAGTTGAAGCTAAAATCTTTGAAGACTCATGATTATCACGTTCTACTGCATGAGTTGCTTCCAATAGCAATCTGTCATCTTTTTTCCAATAATGTAAGGGTGGGTGTTATTCAGTTGTGTCATTTGTTTAGAGATCTTTGTGCTAAGAAGTTGTCCAAGTCATTCTTGAAAAAAATGTTGACAGATGCCCCATTAACTTTTTGTGAGTTGGAGAAAATATTTCCCCCATCATTTTTCACATGCATGTTGCATCTGACTATCCATATTCCAACTGAAATACTTCTCGGAGGACCTGTTTCTTTTCTTTGGATGTATCCAACTGAAAGAAATATGATCACATTAAATTATTATGTTCGAAACAAGAATCATCCCGAAGGTTCTATCGTGAACGGTTACTTAGCTCAATAATGTATGGATTTCTATTCAATGCATTTTTCTGATCTTACTACAAGAATGAACAGACCAATGAGAAATGAAGAAGAACAATATGAGCAAATTGAACCCAGTTTTCCATCACTTCCTCAAATAGGAGGAATTCCTGGATCATATACATTGAAGACATTAAGCCATGAAGAGCGGGAGACGGCACATCGCACAGTTTTGTTCAACTGTGATTTGTTTGATGACTATATCAGGTAACAAAATTGAATATGTATATCTTACATATATATCTGTTAAACTAATCATATTTTTTTATCTACAGGGAACATAAAACAATGATAAATAGGAATCATCATTCTTTATCTTTGAGAAGGAGAGAGACTTTTCATAGCAAAGAGTTTTCTGCTTGGTTAAAATTGAAGGTAAAAATATTACTGTTTAAATTAATTATTTCAATATTTACTTAAGTTTAACTGTCGTTTATATTGCAGGTATTGAGTTTGTCTGCTGACTCTGTCTCTGAGGAAATAAGAGCTTTAGATTTTGGTCATAATACCGTGGTTCCTGACTGTAAATCAATTGTTATCAATGGGTACAGATTTATTGTCACTGAATGAGCCAAAAACATGAGAACACAACATGATGGTATTATGGTTACTGCCACAACAGATTGTTATGCCAGTGCATCAGATAGTAGACCGCGACTTGAAAATGTGGGTTATTATGGAGTCGTTGAGAAAATAATAATATTGGATTATTACTCTCATGGATGACTCACAATGATGAAATGTCATTGGTTTGATTCGATGATGAGACATGACACATTTATTGATGATTGTGGATTTCGAGTAATTAATATGACCCGCACTCTTGCCACTGAAGAACCATATGTGTTGGCATCAATGGCTAAACAAGTTTTTTATGTCAAAGATCAAATTCAACCTGAATTTGGTGTCATAGTTGAAGTAATTCCAAGACATATTTTTGATGATGCTGATGATGGAATTGACACTGTCCCTATTGCCATTGGAACCAATCCATTTATTTCTTTTGATGACTCCAATAGCTCAATTGTCAGAGTTGATTGTGAACCTGAAGTTGTGGTTGGAAATATATAGAATCATTCATCCATGTTCTCAATTCTGTTGGTTTACCTCGATTTGGGTTGTTAAGGTTGGTAATATTCATATTTATTTATTATTGATCACAAATATGTTTTAGCTGACTTGACCATTATGTGAATTTTCAATTTTTATTGGTTGCTGTTTTATTTGAATTTCATTTTCTAATTTGGAATTGAACTGTATTCAAACCAAATCAAACAATATTTCTAACTTGGTGAACATTACAACTTGTATGTTTTATTAAATTCATTCAAGCTCTTCTAAAACAATTGATAGCTAAATTACTAATGAATACCCTCATTCCATCATATATTTAGTTTTTTGGTTTACACATTAATTTTTTTTCTAATTAATTACATATTTGTTTTCAAATGCAGGAAATGCAGCCAATTGAAGAGAGACGAAGAAAAAAAATGGCGGAGAACAATCGTCAGATGGAGGAGATGGGCATTCCACCATTAGTTCCTACAGTGAGTACTTTATTTCAAATATATATATATATATATATATATATTTACAGAATATATAATGTCATGTGATTAATTTTTTTTGTAAACTTTTTTTGTAGGATCCACCATTACGTCGATAGTTATTCGACGAGGATCCTAGTACTCAGCCCGGTGGTACGAGGAGGGTTCGTACCAGAGGTGGACGTAGAGCTGCGCGTGCCCGGCTAGACCCTGCCCCTCCCACTGACATTTCAGCCTTCCCACATTCTGATCCCGGTTTGTCGTTAGGGACACACAGGGTATTTAGGCCTCCCATGTTTTCGCTACCTTCTGCATCTTCTGCCCCATCATTTTCACATCCCATGATGATTCCCACTCCCCAGTCAGCATCAGGTCATACAGCTATTCCATCTTCTTTTCCTTCTACTTTTGTCTCTCCGAGCTTTTATATTCCATCGTCTTCAACTCCTGTTCCACCAGAGGGTGTTCCATCAGGTTCTTTGGATCCGGCGCCACTCATTGATCAGACTAGCGCAGGTATATTTATAAAACCCTAACAAATATTTATAGCAATATTTATTTTCATTATAACATGTTTTGATAAAATATTTGTTTTTCTTTCATGACAGATACATATACTGACAGGAGGCGGGGGCGGGGCCGTACACGCATGTGTTCGGTGTGGAACCGTTGCACACAGGTTATGGTGGAATATAATGAAGACAATCAGATGGTTGAGAAAACAGGGCAGGAATGTCGGAGTTTTCTGGCGACGCTTTCCAAATACTCCGACATCATTCCTGTCAGCCCTCTATCGTGGAGACATTTGCCACATGAGGTCAAAGATAGAGCTTGGGTAGAGATATGGGTAAAAAAATTTGTTGTATTTAATGCCATGAATTATTTTTGTATTTATATGAATTAATATTTTGATTTCAGCATCGATTTAATTTTCCTGATGGTGAGGGTGCACGACTGGAACGTCTAAAGGATTTAGGCGAGCTTTGGAGAGCCTACAAGCATGAGCTGTATATTGGCTGGCATGCTAGAGTTGGCACTGAGTTAGAGGTGGTACCAGTCGTGGATGATTGTCCTATAGAACAGTATCATCAGATGATTACTCATTGGACGAGTACCCAGTTTAAGGTATGAATTACATTTGAGGTATTTAAATAATAACTTTCAAGTTTTGCATTAATATTATCCTTTGCATTATCGAATTTTATTTAGGAATCATCTGAAAAAAAAACCTTGATGCAAAAAAATACCTCCATACACTAGGACGCACGACGATGCCGGATGATGAGAGGCAACAGGTATGACAATTGTTTATAAGTTTTCTTTACGACTTACATTTTCTTTTGTTTCCTCAATTATTTAATCATTTGCTAAAGTTTTTATATAACTTTTGTTTTCATTTTCATTGTAGAGGCAAGTACAAAATATTGAAGGACGTGTGCCTCGGGCAAAACTGTTTTGCTCGAGTAGATGAAAAAAGGATGGAAGTGCTGTCAATGAAGCGACTCAGCAGCAGATTGGAAGTTTTAATCTGTTGATTTTATATTTTAATATCTATTTCGTAACTTAATAATATATTTATATTTGTAACAGGATGCTTTAGAGGCCCTCGATGCCCAAGAAGCAGACAATTTTGGGCCATCTGATCACTTAAATCAGGTGTTGGGAGAGGATCATTCTGGCAGAGTACGCTACCAACCTAGGATAGCCCCGACAAGGTATTGGACTGCCTCAGGAACGAGTTGTAGTGCCACCGAGCTGCAACAAGTTAGGGAACAGGCAGAACAGGCTGAGAAAAGGGCCACAGAGACGGCAGAACAGTCTGTTAGGGCAAACGGTGCATTTATGAAATTTATTGAAGTTCTACGTCCAACACTTCCAACAGAGGCCAGCCCAGCGATTGATGAATACATGTCGTCGATACATTCTATATATGGTGCACCAGGTGGCAGTTCCAGTGGTGGTCAGGACGATGACCAGCTTGAAGATGATGATTGCGAGGAGTCTGATGCGGAAGAGGAGGGAGATGAGGAGGGCGAGGAGGAGGGAAAAGGCGAGGAGGAAGGCACTATGGAGGGTGAGGACGATGAGTAGGACGATGACGAGGGTGATGATGATGATGATGATGGTGATGGTGATGCTGATGTGGGACATATTGATCCGTTACATTTTTGACTTATATTACTGAGATTTGATGTTTAATATATTCTAGTTATTGGTTTTATCTAGACTCGTAGTATAGTATTGGAGTTGAGTTATATTTATATATTGTCTGTTTTTATGGATGTTGTTGTCTTTTAGTGGTTCTGTGTTTGAGAACTCTGTGGACAACCCCCCTCATTCTTTGACCCTGGACAACCCCCCTCCCCCTTGGACCCCGAACACCCCCCAAACACCCCCCGGAAAACCCCGCGGACAGCCCTCTGGACAACCCCCCGTACAGCCCCCAACCCTCCACCCTGAACCCCGAATAGCCCCCCAGACAGCCCCCCGGACAACCCCCCACCCTCCCCCTTGGTCCCCGGACAACCCCCAAAACACCCCCCGGACAGCCCCCTGAACAACCCCGGACAAACCCCTGAACAACCCCTGAACAACCCCTGAACAACCCCCTGAACAACCCCCGGACAACCCCCTGAACAACCCCAGACAACCCCCTGAACAACCCCCAAACACCCCCCGGACAGACCCCGCACAGCCCCCCCACCCTCCTCCTTGGTCCCCGGACAGCCACCCGGACACCCACCGGACAGCCTCCCCGGACAGCCCCCGTGGACATCCCCACTGGACAGCCCCCCGTACAGCCCCCAACCCTCCACCCTGGACCCCGGATAGCCCCCCGGACAGCCCCCCGGACAACCCCCCCACCCTCCCCCTTGGACCCCGGACAACCCCCCAAACACCCCCCCCCCGGACAGCCCCCCTGAATAACCCCGGACAACCCCCTGAGCAACCCCTGAACAACCCCTGAACAACCCCCTGAACAACCCCCGCACAGCCCCCTGAACAACCCCGAACAACCCCCCCCCCCCGAACAACCCCCAAACACCCCCCGGACAGACCCCGCACAGCCCCCCCACCCTCCTCCTTGGTCCCCGGACAGCCCCCCGCACACCCACCGAACAACCCCCCGGATAGCCCCTACACCTTCCTTAATTTCATTAGCTCTGAAATGTTTCATATCACTATCAACTAAAATCTAATCCATACTAAATATGATATAAAAATATTCTATATGAATTTCCATAAGATTTTAAGTGAAAACAAAAAGTGATATACGAAAAACTGACCAAATGCATTCGAAATGTGTTGATGCTTTAGGAAAACGATCCATGGGTCATATGTGACGTGTAAAAATCAACCCCGCCTCAATCCAAGGTGTGGTGTGGTCAGAACAACTCAATGTGTATGTCTTTTGTTTCAAAAGGACATCATTTCAAGTGAAAAACATCAACTGGCATACGGAAAACCGGCCAAACGCATTCAGATTGTGTTGATACATTAAGACAATGATCCATGGGTCATTTGAGACGTGTACGAGTCAACCCCACCTAAATCCGAGATTCGGTGTGGTCGGGACAACTCTAAGTGACTTTCTTTTGTTTAAAATGGACAATATTTTAAGTACATACAGAAAACCGACCAAACGCATTCGGTTTCTGTTGAAACTTTAGGAGAACGATCCATGGGTCATATGTGATGTGTACGAGTCAACGCCACCTCAATCCGAGGCGCGGTGTGGCCGACACCACTCAAAGTGTCTCTATTTTGTTTAAAATGGACTTCATTTTTAGTGAAAACAAAAAATGACATACGGAAAACCGACCAAACGCATTCGGTTTCTGTTGAAACTTTAGTATAACGATCCATGGGTCATATGTGACGTGTACGAGTGAATGCCACCTCAATCCGAGGCGCGGTGTGGCCGACACCACTCAAAGTGTCTCTATTTTGTTTAAAATGGACAATATTTTGGCCGTTTATGTCACCAGAACTGCGTTGTGGGTCACCGGGGGCACATGGCATGTCCGATTGACGTGCCGTCTGCGCGTACAAGTCATGAATAATAATTAGAATGTTGCACACTGGTTTCAGGTCAATCCGAGGTCGTCCGCTATGAATTTGACCGTTTGACGCCCGTTTTGGCCGTTTATGACACCAGAACTGCGTTGTCGGTCACCGCGGGCACACGGCACGTCCAATTGACGTGTCGTCTGCTCGACCACTTCATAAATCACTCACCCGTATTTTTCGTCTGATTTCAGGTCATTCCGACATCGTTCGGCCCATTTGGACCCCCCTCACGCGTGTTTATGAAGTGCGTGCATCATTTAAAATACAAATATTGAGTCGTACCGCGCAAACCGCACGTCCGATTGACGTGCCGTCTACGCGTACACGTCACGAATAATAATTAGAATATTGCACGGTGGTTTCAGCTCAATCTGAGGTCGTCCGCTATGAATTTGACCGTTGGACGCCCGTTTTGGCCGTTTATGACACCAGAACTGCGTTGTCGGTCACCGCGGGCACATGGCATGTCCAATTGATGCGTCGTCTTCTCGACCACTTCAAAAATCACTAACCCGTATTTGTCTTCTGATTTCAGGTCACTCCTACTTCGGTCGGCCCATTTGGACCCCCCCTCACGCGCGTTTACGAAGCGTGTGCATCACTTAAAATACGAATATTGAGCCGTACCGCGCAAACCGAATGTCCGATTGACGTGCCGTCTGCGCAAACACATCAATAATAATAATTAGAATGTTTCACGGTTGTTTCAGCTCAATCTGAGGCCGTCCGCTATGAATTTGACCGTTGGACGCCCGTTTTGGCCGTTTATGACACCAGAACTGCGTTGTCGGTCACCGCGGGCACCCGGAACGTCCGATTGACGTGCCGTCTTCTCGACCACTTCATAAATCACTCTCCCGTATTTTTCGTCTAATTTCAGGTCATTCCGACTTCGTTCGGCCCATTTGGACCCCCCTCACGCGCGTTTACGAAGCGCGTGCATCACTTAAAATACGAATATTGAGCCGTACCGCGCAAACCGCACGTCCGATTGACGTGTCGTCTCTGCGTACAAGTCCCGAATAATAATTAGAATGTTGCATGGTGGTTTCAGCTCAATATGAGGTCGTCTGCTATGAATTTGACCGTTGGACGCCCGTTTTGGCCGTTTATGACACCTGAACTGCGTTGTCGGTCACCGCAGGCACACGGCACGTCCGATTGACGTGCCGTCTGCTCGAACACTTCAGAAATCACTCACCCGTATTTGTCGTCTGATTTCAGGTCATTCCTACTTCGTTCGTCCCGTTTGGACCCCCCTCACGCGCGTTTACGAAGCGCGTGCATCACTTAAAATATGAATATTGAGCCGTACCAC
This sequence comes from Viscum album, assembly GCA_963277665.1. Lineage (NCBI taxonomy): Eukaryota > Viridiplantae > Streptophyta > Magnoliopsida > Santalales > Viscaceae > Viscum > Viscum album. Next base: position 1,675,067,102 of record OY728150.1, on the reverse strand, counting down.
GCAAACCGCACGTCCGATTGACGTGTCGTCTACGCGTACACATCACGAATAATAATTTGAATGTTTCACGGTGGTTTCAGCTCAATCTGAGGTCGTCCGCTATGAATTTGACCGTTGGACGCCCGTTTTGGCGGTTTATGACACCAGAACTGCGTTGTCGGTCACTGCGGGCACATGGCACCTCCGATTGATGTGTCGTCTGCTCGACCACTTCAGAAATCACTGTCCCGTATTTGTCGTCTGATTTCAGGCCATTACGACTTTGTTCGGCCCGTTTGGACCCCCCTCACGCGCGTTTACGAAGCGCGCGCATCACTTGAAACACGAATATTGAGCCGTACAGCGCAAACCGCACGTCCGATTGGCGTGCCGTCCATGCGTACACGTCATGAATAATAATTAGAATGTTGCACGGTGGTTTCAGGTCAATCCGAGGTCGTCCGCTATGAATTTGACCGTTTGACGCCCGTTTTGGCCGTTTATGACACCAGAACTGCGTTGTCGGTCACCGCGGGCACACTGCACGTCCGATTGATGTGCCGTCTGCTCAAACACTTCATAAATCCGTCACCCGTATTTGTTGTCTGATTTCAGGCCATTTGGAAATCGTTCGGCCCGTTTGGACCACCCTCACGTGCGTTTACGAAGCGCGCACATCACTTAAAACACAAATATTGAGCCGTACCGCGCAAACCGCACATCCGATTGATGTGCCGTCTACGCGTACACGTCAAGAATAATAATTAGAATGTTTCACGGTGGTTTCAGGTCAATCTGAGGTCGTCCGCTATGAATTTGACCGTTTGACGTCCGTTTTGGCCGTTTGTGACACCAGAACTGCGGTGTCGGTCACCGCGGGCACACGGCACGTCCGATTGACGTGACGTCTGCTCGACCACTTCATAAATCACTCACCCGTATTTGTCGTCTGATTTTAGGCCATTTCGATATCGTTCGGCCCGTTTGGACCACCCTCACGGGCGTTTACGAAGCGCGTGCATCACTTAAAACATGAATAATGAGTCGTACCGCGCAAACCGCACGTCCGATTGATGTGCCGTCTGCACGTACACGTCACGAATAATAATTAGAATATTTCACGGTGGTTTCAGGTCAATCCGAGGTCGTCCGCTATGAATGTGACCGTTTGACGTCCATTTTGGCCGTTTATGACACCAGAACTGCGTTGTCGGTCACGGCAGGCACACGGCACCTCCGATTGACATGACGTCTGCTCGACCACTTCATAAATCACTCACCCGTATTTGTCGTCTGATTTTAGGCCATTCCGAAATCGTTTGGCCCGTTTGGACCACCCTCACGGGCGTTTACGAAGCGCGCACATCACTTAAAACATGAATAATGAGTCGTACCGCGCAAACTGCACGTCCGATTGACGTGCCGTCTGCACGTACACGTCACGAATAATAATTAGAATGTTTCACGGTGGTTTCAGGTCAATCCGAGGTCGTCCTCTATGAATTTGACCGTTTGATGCCCATTTTGGCCGTTTATGACACCAGAACTGCGTTGCCGGTCACCGCGGGCACACAACACGTCCGATTGACGTGCCGTCTGCTCGACCACTTCATAAATCACTCCCCTGTATTTGGCATCTGATTTCAGGCCATTCCAAAATCGTTCGTCCCGTTTGGACCACCCTCACGCGCGTTTACGAAGCACGCGCATCACTTAAAACACGAATATTGAGCCGTACCGCGCAAACCGCACCTCCGATTGACATTCCGTCTGCGCGTACATGTCACGAATAATAATTAGAATGTTTCACAGTGGTTTCAGGTCAATCCAAGGTTTTCCTCTATGAATTTGATGGTTGGACGCCCGTTTTGGCCGTTTATGACACCAGAACTGCGTTGTCGGTCACCGCGGACACACGGCACGTCCGATTGATGTGTCGTCTGCTCGACCACTTCATAAATCACTCACCCGTATTTGTCGTCTGATTTCAGGCCATTCCGAAATCGTTCGGCCCATTTGGACCACCCTCACGCGCGTTTACGAAGCGCACACATCACTTAAAACAAGAATATTGAGCCGTACCGCGCAAACCGCATGTACGATTGACATTCCGTCTACGCCTACATGTCACGAATAATAATTACAATGTTTCACGGTGGTTACAGCTCAATCTGAGGTCGTCCGCTATGAATTTGACCGTTTGACGCCCGTTTTGGCCGTTTGTGACACCAGAACTGCGTTGTCGGTCACCGCGGGCACATGGCACGTTCAATTGACGTGCCGTCTGCTCGACCACTTCATAAATCACTCACCCATATTTGTCGTCTGATTTCAGGCCATTACGACTTCATTCGGCCCATTTGGACCCCCCTCACGCGCGTTTACGAAGCGCGCACATCACTTAAAATACGAATATTGAGCGGTACCGCGCAAACCGCACGCCCGATTGACGTGCCGTCTGCGCGTACATGTCGCGAATAATAATTAGAATGTTGCACAGTGGTTTCAGCTTAATATGAGGTCGTCCGCTATGAATTTGACCGTTGGACGCCCGTTTTGGCCGTTTATGACACCAGAACTGCGTTGTCGGTCACCGCGGGCACACGACACGTCCGATTGACGTGTCGTCTACTCGAACACTTCATAAATCACTCTCCCGTATTTTTTCGTCTGATTTCAGGCCATTCCGACTTCGTTTGGCTCATTTGGACCCCCCTCACGCACGTTTACGAAGCGCGCACATCACTTAAAGCACGAATATTGAGTCGTACCGCCCAAACCGCACTTCCGATTGACATGCTGTCTGCGCGTACACATCACGAATAATAATTAGAATGTTGCACGGTGGTTTCAGCTCAATCCAGAGACGTGGTGTGGACGGAACCACTCAAAGTGTCCATCTTTTGTTTTAAAAGGACGTCATTTTAAGTGAAAAACATCAACTAACATATGGAAAACCAACCAAACACATTCCGAATCTGTTGATAATTTATCCCAAAAATCCATGGGTCATATGTGACATGTACGAGCCAACCCGGGATGAATCTGAGTCGCGGTGTGGCCATGATAAGTCTAAGTGACTCTCTTTTGTTTAAAATGGACACCATTTTAAGTACATACGAAAAAACGACCAAACGGAATCGGTTTCCATTGAAACTTTAGGAGAAAGATCCATGGGTCATATGTGACGTGTACGAATCATCCCCGCCTCAGTCCGACATGCGGTGCGGCTGACACCACTCAAAGTGTCCGTCTTTTGTTTCAAAAGGACGTCATTTTAAGTGAAAGGCATCAACTGACATACGAAAGAATGACCAAACGCATTCAGATTCTATCGATACTTTAGAACAACGATCCATGAGTCATATGTGATGTGTACAAGTCAACCCCGTATTAATCCAAGACGCGGTGTGGCCGACACCGCTCTAACTCTGTCTCTTTTGTTTAAAATGGACATGATTATAAATGAAAAGAACAACTGGCATACGTAAAACCGACCAAACGCATACGTAATATTTTGATAATTTATCACAACGATCCATGGGTCATATGTGACATGTACGAGCCAACCCGGGATGAATCTGAGTCGCGGTGTGGTCAGGATTAGTCTTAGTGTCACTCTTTTGTTTAAAATGGACAACATTTTAAGTACATACGGAAAACCGACCAAACGCATTCGGTTTCCATTTAAACTTTAGGAGAACAATCCATGGGTCATATGTGACGTGTACGAATCAACCCCGCCTCAATTGGAGACGCGGTGTGGTCGGCACCACTCAAAGTGTCTCTCTTTTATTTAAAAAACACTTCATTTTAAGTGAAAACAACAACTGACATATGGAAAACTGACCAAACAATATCGGAATATGTTGATACTTTAGGACAACGATCAATGAGTCATTTGTGACGTGTACGAGTTAACATCGCCTCAATCTGAGGCACGGTGTGACCGGTATCATTCCAGATGTATGTATTTTGTTTAAAATTGATATCATTTCTATTAAAAATATATGGTATATGAAAAACCAATCAAATTATGAATTGAATTCAGGAATCCACATGTGATTGTCATCTAAATTTTAAAATGAATCCTAAATGAATTATGTATGTTTATAATTATGTTATGAATTCTACTTTAATTATGGATGTGTATATTTTCAGGATGCATTATATGTGTTGGTTGGTTGGTTTGCATTATTTGTATGTGTTGGTTTGTTCTCTATATGTATGCATTATATGTGTTACAGGTACAATAATTGGATTGAAAAATGAATTGAAAACGAGGGCATAACTGGATTGAAAATTGAATTGAAACCGAGGGTGAATTCCCAAAAACTAGACCTGCTGTGCAAATTGCAGGCTTCTGTGCAATTTGCACAGCAAAGCCTATGCCAACGGTTTGAAAACCGTTTGCATAGGCTCTATGTAGCTGTTTTTACCAACAGTTCAAGGAACCGTTGGTAAAAACACCCTATCCCAACGGTTTGAAACCGTTGGGATATCATGCTGAATGGTTGTTTTTACCAACGGTTCATAGAACCGTCGGTAAAAACCTTTCCCAACAGTTTGTAAACCGTTGGGAAAGAAAATTCTCTGTTGATTTCCCAACGGTTTGGCAGAACCGTTGGGGTAGGTTGATTTTTTCTAACCTACCCCAACGGTTCTCTGTAAACCTTTGGGAAAAGCCTTTCCCAGTGGCTTACTTCCCCACGGTTTGCAGAACCGTTGGTATAACATATACCAACGGTTCTGCATCCTTTCCCAATGGTTCTAAACTATTGGGAAATGCTGGATTTCCAGTAGTGAATAAATTGTGGTGTCATCCATGCAAGAGAACCAATAGAGGTACCACAACATAACATGATAGTAGTGGAACATTTTATGAGACAACATCCTCCTGCATTCAATGGATCTTCTAACAAAGTAGCATCTCAAAGATGGATCAAATCCTTTGAAAAGAGATTCAATATTATGAAATGATCAGACAATCAAAAGGTAAGGCTCCCCATTTATCATTTTGAAGTGGAATCTGATCAGTGATGGTCAAAGGTAAGGAATTTCAGGGGTAGAGAGGATTTTGATGCCTCAGAGTGTGATGAATTTAACATTGTTTTCATTGAAAAATAATTTACTAAGGTCATGCTACATAGGATGGAGAAGAAGTTCCTTGAATTGAAAAATAAAGAGGAAGATTCATTGGCTGTGTATGAATCGAAATTCACCTGACTGGCAAGTTATGCTCCAAATCGTATGCCGGATCGTGATAGAAAAATCAACTGATTTTAATCAGGATGGAATCCAAGGTATTGAAGGGTGTTGGCCTCCCATGAATTAAAAAGTTATGAGAAAATTTTTGGATGTGAAAAGATAGTATAGATGGAGTTTGTTGATGATCACATGCATTTTTTCAAAAAAGAGAAGAAGTCCAATTGACAAGCAATGTGTAAGAATCAACCAAAGAAATTTGATGGTAAGAAAATCCAATTTTATGTTTGTGAAAAGTGTGGTAAGAAACAACCTGGGGAATGTCTTAGATAAACTGGGAAGTGTTTTAAATGTGGTATGTTTGGACATATGGCCTGAGATTGCAATGAAAATGATCCTAAGAAAAGTCCTGATAAGCAGACTGTAAAGTGTTTTAAATGTGGTGAGATGGGTCATTATGAAAATGCCTGCCCAAAGAGAGATCTGAATGATGAAAAGAGGAAAGGCTAAAAGAAGAATGGTGTAGTGAGATCCTTTGCAACTACATCAGCTAATGGAAAGACATCCAATGATGTTGTATCAGATACTTTGTTTATTCACTCAGATTTTGCTAATGCATTGTTTGATACGGGGTCTACACATTCCTTCTTCTCGGAGAAATTTTCCAGTAAATTGGAAATATTAGCTCAACAAATGAAACCTGAAGATGTTTTTAAAACACAATGGGAAATGTTATATAAAAGTGGAATTATAAGAATCTTTCTATTAGGGTCTGTGGAAAGAAGTTACTTACAAACCTTGTTATTGTACCCTTATTAGAGTTTGATGTCATTCTAGGAATGGACTGGCTTTCTGATTATCATTCTAAGATTGACTGTAGAGATAATGAAGATGTTTTTCAGAAAGACTTTCATTTTTTGTACATAAATTTACCCATACAATTGATAACATGTCAGGAAGCTGAGAAACTATTAAAAGATAGAAATGAAATTTATATTCTCATATTGTCGAAAATAAGGGAAGTATTCAAATTAATGATGTGCCAATGGTAAATGAATACCGTGTTGTTTTTCATGATGATTTACCCAGTGTCATACCTGATGATAAAGTTTAATTCACAATTTACTTAGTTCTTGATGATAAGTCAATTTCAAAACCCCCATATCATATGGATCCAATATAACTTCTTGAATTTAAAAATTAGTTGCAGGATTTGCTTAACAAAATCATCATTCATCCTAGCACATCATGATGGGGAGCTATTATTTTTTTGTTAGAAAGAAAGATGGTTACATGAGACGTTTCATTTATTATAAGGATTTGAATAACATCACTATTAAAAAAATTATCCTTTCCCTCATATCGATGACTTGTTTGATCAGATCCAGGGAGCTCAGTACTTTTCCAAGATTGACTGGAGATCCAGATACCATCAGCTGAAGGTGATGAAGGATGAAATCCCAAAAATAGCCTTTCTTACTAGATATGGGAATTATGAATTTGTTGTTATTGCATTTGGATTAACTAATGCACCTTTTGTATTCATGAATCTTATGAATAGATTATTTCATGAGTTGTTGGATAATTTTGTGGTTTTATTTTTTGATGACATTTTGATATTTACTAAAAATAAAGAGGAGAATGAAAAAAATATAAGGGTTGTTTGGAAAACGATAAAAGAAAACAAACTATATGAAAAATTTAGCAAGTGTGATTTTTTATTTCAACAGATTTATTTTCTTGGGAACATTGTAAGTAAGGATGGAATAATAGTTGATCCTTCCAAAACAAAAGTAGTTCATGAATGGAAAAAACCCACAAATGTTACAGAGATTCATACTTTTCTTGGGTTAGCATGTTATTACAGATGTTTTGTTATGAAATTTTCATGGTTATCTATCCATACAACTAAGTTAACATGAAAAGGGGTTAAATTTGTTTGGATAGAGGAATGCTATGTTTTTTTTTTCATGAACTGAAGAAGAGATTGGTGATTTCTCCAGTTTTGGCCTTACCTTCCCGGAATGGAGAGTTTTTCATCTTCAATTATGCTTCTTTGAAGGGACTTGGTTGTGTTTTGATGCAGAATTATCATGTAATTGCAAATGTTTCGAGCCAACTTAAACCTCAGGAGCTAAATTAGCCCACACATGATTTGGAATTGGCATCTGTTGTTTTTGCTATGAAAATTTGGAGGCATCACTTATACGGAACCAATTGTAAAATATATACTGACCATAAATGTCTAAAGTATATATTCAATCAAAAGGAATTAAACTTGAGGAAGAGAAGATGGCTAGAATTGATAATGGATTATTACTGCACGATCAATTACCATCATGGAAAATAAAACAATGTAAAAAATTCCTTAAGTAAGAAACATCGTGCATCATTAACCATGACATGTTTGGGACATAGTCCCTTGATTAATGATTTGATGAATTATGGCTTAGAATTTGTTGGTGTAGGGAATACCTATGTTTTGTTTCAGGTTTCTGTGAAGTCTTCATTGTAAGACAGAATTAAGCAAGTGCTTGAAAATGACCGTGAGCTACAAAAAAAGGTAGAATTGGTTAAAATGGGTAAGTTTCCATAATTTAATCTTGATAATGATTTTGTTTTATGATTTGGTAAAAGGTTGTGTGTGCCTTGTCATTCATATTTAAAGGGAGAATTGTTGTGTGATGCTCATAGTTCCTCATTTTCAGTTCATCCTAGAAGTACTATGTTGTAAAGAGACATTCGGGAGTATTCATTGTGGGATGGGATTAAAAGAGATATTGTTGATTTTACTATTAGATGTTTGACATGTCAACATGTTAAAGCAGTGAGACAGTTACCGAAGGGTATTCTTCATCCTTTTCCAGTGCCAGAGTGAAAATGGTAGAATGTTTCCATGGAATTTGTTGTGGTACTACCAAAAACATATTGAGGTAACAATGCGATTTGGGTTATTGTTGATCGGCTGATAAAATCTGTACATTTTCTTTCTATTTGAGATACAATGTATTTAAATCAGCTTTCTCAATTGTACCTCAAGATGATTATCAGGTTACATGGAGTTCCTCTTTCTATTATACCTGAACAAGATCCCGGGCACACTTATAACTTTTGGAAGGGACTTCAGAGGTAGTTGGGGATAGAGTTAAATTTCAGTATAACTTTTCATCATCAATCAGATGTGCAGTTAGAAGGAACGATTCAAACAGTAGAGGGTATGCTTCAAGCTTGTTCAATGAACTATTAGGGAAGTTGGGATTAACATCTTTCTTTAGTTTAGATTTCTTATAATAATAGTTTTCTTTCTAGTATTAAGATGACACCTTTTGAGTCCTTGTATAGGAAGCAGTGTCGGACTCTAGTTCTTTGGGATGAAGTCGTTGAATGAAAGTTGATGGGGCCAGATTTAGTAGATGAAGTGGCAGTGAAAGTGAGGATGATCCAGCTTCACATGAGGACAACTCAGAGCAGGATGAAAAGTTATACAGATAATAGAATGAAAGACTTATCTTTCGAGGTAGGTGACCATGTTTTCCTTAAAATCTCTCCTTGAAAAGTGTTATACATTTCGGTAAGAAATGGAATCTAAGTCCATAGTTCGTCGGTCCTTTTGAAATCATGGAGAATGTTGAAACAGTGGCATACCGCATAGCTTTGCCTCTGTGTTTGTCTCAGGTACACAATTTTTTTCATGTTTTGATGTTGAGAAAGTATGTTCCAAATTCTTCACATGTTTGGATCCCAGAAACAGTTCTACTGGAAGAGAACCATTCTTATGAAATGAAACCAGTTCAGATTCTTGATTGAAGGGAACAAATATTGCAGATTAAGGTAATCCACCAGGAAATGGTTTTATGGAGAAACTACATGTTTGAAGAAGCAACATGGGATTCTGAAAATACTATGAGGGAAAAGTAACCTCAGTTGTTTAATAAGTAACTAAAATTGCGATGAATCAATTTCCAGATGGTGGGGATAATGTAAAAACCCATGTTTTTATAAAAAAAATAGAAATGCATGGAACTTTGTTTTAAGTAGATATTTTTAACTAGCCTTTAAAACATAACTTTTCCACTTCTATGATTTTAATTTCAAGAAACTTTCATCTACAATTGTGTTCAGAATTTTATTTGGATTCTATTATAACAAACTTTCTTTCTGGTGAATAGTAACATACCCTAATGAATAGTAACATGAATAGTAATATGACCCTAATGAATAGTAAATTGTATTATTATTTTAATTTCGTAAGTCTTTAATATAATGACTTCTTGATTAATTTTTCAGTGTGAAATAGAAGCAGTTATAGTTTTTAAATAATTAGTTTCGGAATTAAGTGTGATTTTATTTAAAAATTAAATTAAACATTTTTAGAAAATTATTTTCAAAAAATGGACTTCATTTTTGAAATATACACATTGATAAATGGTTAGGGTGAATTTTGGGAAATTTTCTGAAATAATTAAATTTTCTGCGAATAGTAAAAAAATACAGTTTTTAGTTTCACTATGTTACTGAAATCATTAATGATGTAATAATTCAGTCATAATTATGGTAAACTTTTGTATCGTTAAATAATAATTGGGGTTTCCCAAGTGGCTTATACCATGGTAAACCCCATGGTTTTGCAAATACCACCCATGAGGTTTCCCTCGAAAATTATTCAAATATTCCATTAATTTTCCTATAAATACAAACCCATTTCTTCATTAACTTCATTCCCAATTCCCCCTCAATAAATATCTGGCCTCATTACCTTCCTATTAGTGCTCCCATGGTTTCCTCAAGCTTCCAAGGTCCCATCCTTCATGTTCTAAGGGTCACACTATAAGGTAAGAAAATTCTCAATATCTTTCTTTTTTCCATTCAAGTTCTCTTTTATGTGGTATAACTTTAATGTTTCCATACCATGTTATAATTAACTTCTTATTCTTGATCTAATATATATTATGATTCATTTCTGGATGTGTAACACTTGTCCCCTCTCTTTTTAATATTTTCTAAAACCATGTTGTGTAGCCATTAGGCTGCCAAATTTTTGTAAAGGATTTTTCAATTATTGTTTTATTTTTAGTTCCTTTATCACTCATTATTCATATCTTCTTACCCAGGTGGCATTAATTTTACAGAAATGATGTGTATTCTGGATGTTCTCATGTTCATTGAAAATTCATCATCATTATTTTTCTCCTCTTCCACTAATTCAAGGAAAAAAACATTGTCCCTCATGTGTCGAATTACCGACATCATGGATGATGTGATTTCAATTTTCATTAAATATTTCATGTATGGTTTTGAAACCATTTTTTTGGATGAAAAAAGTTATAATATATATATTATTTTTCATCCATGTTTCTGGAATTATTTTGTAATCACAATTTTAATTTATAAAATGAAATGAAGTCGTCATTACATAAAAACATTAAAATGATCTAAACGAACGTCATTAATGTTCTAACTTAAGAATCACCCTCAAGTAAGAATTAAAAATTAAAAATTGTATAATTTATATTAGTGGATATAAATAAATACTACTCCATTCCAATTCTATATTTTGACTTCCAATCGACTAGAATTTCCACGGTGAACCAATCATAGAAATCAAGTAAAGAACTCACCAAAAAACAGTGCAAGGAGAAAAATACTATCAATTAAAGGGTAAAATGATGTTATGAAATGATAATATAAAGTGTTATAAATATAAAAATGTTTCATTGAAATAATAATAACAAAATTTTAACCATAATACAGGATGTTTAACAAACTTTAATGTAAGACAATCCCAAGGTAAGGGAATTCATAACCCGATTTTCATTTTTTGGGATAACCTTCTACTTCGTTATTTTTGTGCTATTAAAATTGTTTGGGTGATTTGTTTTCTTATATTATGTTTAATTATTTGTATTTAAAATGGGAAATAATATTCCATCCACTATATTAAGTCTCACTTCAATTATATGTTTTGTGTAAGGGGATTTTCCTTTAAAATCATCTTTCAAAATTCGGTTTTACGAAATTGCAAAGAAATGTTTTTATAGAATTATTCATGTTGTATGATTATTTTTTGGTTCTTTGGTATTGTTTATAATGAATTTAGGAACTATATATCCCTATAATTCATTGAGTTTTTTTATGTTGGAGGTTGGCCGTATGGTTACTCCAAGTGTAACTGCGATGGTTACACAAAGTATGGTTGTTGTGAGGGTTACAAATTATAAGGAAGCCAAGATGGTTAGAATATTATGTATGTAATGCCCCAATATACATTTATAATTATATATTTGTTATATTGTTTTGCGTGGATCTTGTGTAAATATCATGTTACACAATGTAAGTATATATGAGTGACAAGAATGTCTTTTGTAAATGCTTACATATGTTATGAGATTTCATGGACTAAGGTGCTCCTTCCTTCATTTCCATACCTTACTGAGCTTTTGTGGTCATACCAAGTATTTAAATGATATTTATAGGTTAATGGAAGTGTAATAAAAGAAAACTATTACTTGTTAAATTTCAATGAATTGTCAAGGAGTCATGATTATGTTTTAGTGTTTTATATTTTGAAAAAAATGGAAACTTTTTTTATGGTATCCACTATATAATACTGTGTAATTTTATGAATGTATTTTCCTAATTTTATAAATCTATAAAAATTAAAATATCATCCATGTTAAATTATGTGTTTTCTTGACTAAATTCATGATTATGTAAATAATAAAGTTGTGTCCTTATACACACACTTAATGGAAATCATGAAAACATGGTTTAGTTTGTGTTTTCTAAATAAATATAAAAATATAGAGTCAATTTATTGCCATGGTTTTTCCAGTCACCCACTAAATACCATGACTTTCATCTTCTTTAGTGAATCAATCAATCAATCCTTTCAAATTAATTCAACATGTAAATTTCCAGAATCAGTTTGTAAAATATCCTTCTCATTTCAAAACCAAATAATTGGTTTTAATCAATTCAAACATTTTCAAATAATATTTTAATTAAATCCATTTATCTCAAGGTTCAACATCGAATAATTTCATCAAATAATTTTCAAAACAAATCCATTAAAGTTTCCTAAAAACAAGGAATCATTTCATTTCCATTGAAATTGGGGGTTTTCATATTTTCCATACCCTTTTAAAAATAAAAAATTAATCATAAAAAATTTGGGTTGTCAAATCATTTACATATTTAAAATCAATAAAATAATTATATTTTCTATTTTAGAGAAATCTCTCATGGAACCACATACCTGTAATCACATGACCCAGTTAACATGAGACCCATAATGGGATCCACCAACGAAGAAAAATGAATAAAAGATCAGTGAATCAAACATAGAAGAAGGATATATAAACATGTAATTAGATCTATCAATAACAAGATGATATATCACTATCTACGATGGAAAGGATATTATATCAAGAGAAACCAAAAGGGGGTATATCCACATACCATAAGAATATCCAATAAGATCACCAACATTTTGATTTATAATAATAATCGGTTGAAGAGATAAAGAATCCTCTATAGTGCCTCCAAAAAAATGAAAACTCATTAGTGTCAAGTGGTGGTGGGGGGGGGGGTTCTATGAATATTATATGAGATTTACTCAATTTGTAATTAATTTTTTGGGGAAATTAAAAACTACCAACATAGTTTGTTAGGGAGGTTTCATGGTTAGAAGTACTCATATTAGTTAATCATGTGCCCTTACAAGACTTCTATACATGGTGCATAGTCTGAATGAAGTGTAGAGACCCAAAGCTTGACGTAAATGGACAATACATTACTTTTATGGAATAATTAATACATAACAAAAATTGGCACACATGGATTGTAATAGTTTAGTGTCTTTGGAAACCTGGAACTTAATCTTCTAATCGTGGTGAAAGATCTTCAACATCTCCCATAAAGATCTTCCACTTTTTGTTTGCTTACCTAAAACCTTTCTTTTAATCCTGGGGGAAAATAAAACATAAAAATGTTGAGCTCAAATGTTCAGTATGGGTAAGAATGGATAAAATAAAACATACCATATACATTTGAACTTAAATACATGAACATAATGTTTAAACATCAAAATCTTGAGCAACGACATAAAACATGGAAGTACATAAGGCATAGATCATAATGGAACATGAATCATGATAAAATAGAATGAGAATAAAACATGTAATTGTGGCATCCATTAAGCACATGTAAATATTTCTATAGTATCAAAGGCATTTCTGCCAAGACCATCTTAGTGGACAAAGTCCCTATCTGAATCGAGTTCACTCCTCGTTCCAGTCCTGTAATACTGAACCTGATTTACTTACCGTTCCAGCCATGTCTATCTCATGAGATATAAATCTTTACCCAATGCATTGGAGGGAGATATAGGTCCCTCCCATCTCATATTGAAATCATTATTTCGTGTTCCAAAATATAAACATAAATCATTCATCATAACCCACGAATAAAATGGGTTTCATAAACATCATTCCATCATAAGGTAATCCATACAAAAAAAATTTGGATATCATTTCATCATTACAAAAGTGAAACCATGTAAATCATAGAGACATGATACTTGAAACATACACATGTAAAATAATGCCATCTTAGATGAAAATGATTTTGATAAAACACTTGAAATGAATTCTTTAATAAAATATCCCTTTTTCTTCAAAATAATTTTTTTCACAAAATTTCATGCAATTTTAAAATAAAAGGATTTTGTTGAAAATAGTCATGAAATATTTTGGAGGAACCTTAATGAAAAATAGGCTTTATGAAACCGTAAAAATACTTTCATGATGTATACGTTAAAAAAACATTTTTCTCGTACTTTTGTCAGAAAAGTCAAAATGTACCCTGTAGGGTAAATAAAAGAAAGATTCCTTCCATACGATGGGGTAAAAGTCAAAATGGGTAAAAGTGATTTAAACAAACATGAATACAATTTTATAAAACATGGACATGGATGATAGAAATAACCACAGTACATACTTATGAATAAGCATCTCGGATGAAAATGAGATTTAAAAAATTATCCCTTACCTTAGGTCTGATATGCTTCCTATGGATCCGAACCTCCTCTTCTTTAAATCACCTCTTTGAGACCTCCTCTTAGGGAACTAGAATTGTTTTTTGAAGAAGACCAGAACCTCTAGGTTTTTTCTAGGGAAGTGTAGAAGAGAATTTGGCAGGGGTTGGCCGAGCTTTAAGGTTCAAAGTGGTGTGAGGAAGAGATGGAGGAGGTGCCCTTTTATAAGGGAGGAGAGGGGCACCTTTGGAAAAAGTAAAAATATTATTTTATTATGAAGTCATATTCGGTTTTTAATAGCTCCAAATTGATTTATTTCAAAAATAAGGTGGGTATGGGTAGAAATACTTTCATCCAATAAAATTTAGACAAGTTTAGGTATCTATTTTAACCTTATCATTTAGATTTAACTTTAAGTTAAATAATTTAACTTTTACGGTGTCTTCTTGTTTTCTTACACAATAAGGTTAATAAACTCACTATAACAAGACAAACGACCCCCAATTTGTTTATTATTAATATATATAAACTTATCTATGTCATTTGGCCTAACATTATATTTTTAGGAATAAAATAACAATTAATAATATAATATTTCTTTTAAAAACTATTTTATGTCAATTTTGACACTATTTGGTAATTGATTTTTGTGAAAATCATAACCGAATTATTAGTTCAAATAAAGTTAACTAAATCGATAATAACATGTCATTTTAACCTATAAAATTATTGGAATTCATAAAAAGTCTCAAATTACATTTATTTGGGTATTTATAACATCAATTATGTCAATATTTCATTAATAAGATAATTACTGCATCATCTTTGTGTCATAAATAAATTTAATTATATAAAGTCTAGAAATTATAAATAAACTACCATTATGTAGGAAATCTTTTTATATTTCTAATGAATATTCGTAGTCGAATTTACCTTACGCATAACCCTATAATAAAAATTATTTAGTTATTAAACATTGATTTTAACTATTTTAACCCTTATTTAAATAAATTATTAATAAATGTCCTAATCTAATCCAAGTGGGCCTAAACGGTCATATTTTATTCCTAAGGTTGTTTTTGGTCGAATTACACTTATCCAATAGAATTATTTCATGTGTTAGGGTAATAATAATATCATGTTTACCCTTAATTACTTTTAACCGTGGTAAAAAAAATAAAAAAGTTACTATTCACCAAACATTATTTTCATCTCATTGAACCATATTTTAGTCCTTGATATTAACCATGTCTCTCAGATTTTTAAAATTAAATTCACAGAAGTGGTAAAATTTCATATAAATGTAAAATTCAGTCTTTTAACTACCACTAAGTGGTTTCACTATTCATCGAAAATTACAGTTTTTCAGAAAAATACCAAAAATTCAGCCTAAGCATTATTTGATATTCCGAATTCAAAACCGATGTCTATTTTTAAAAATTCTAAACATAGAAGTGGCATTAATTAATTTTAAAATTAATTCCCGTTATCAAAACAAATAGCGTGCTTTTTTTAAGAAACAATAACTATCAAAAGATTGATACTTGTTTATATCCAATTTCAAAGTGAAATTAATTAAAATGATCAACATTGGATTAAATGGTAAAATTATATTATAATTACACTTTAATCCCAATTAGAAAGATAATATAACCATATAAATTATTGCGATGAAAAAAATTGTTCTTAATTAAATTATAGCGTGTTTTTACTATTCATTAAATATTAAAGTTATCAGAATAATATAAAAATTTATCCAAGGTAAATTTTTTATATCCTGATTCCAAATAAGATTTATTATTTTCTCAAATTGAACATATAGACATGTAAAAAACAATATTTAAAGTGGGTGCACCATCAAAAGGCGGCAAAACTGCATTTTTTGAAAAATACTTATTTTACTCGAAAAATTGATTTTGTTCTAGAAAATGTGTAAGATGAATAATAATATTATAAAATTCAAAATGTAGTTGATACTATTCATAATGAGTACTTCATATAACATATTGTTGTTTAGCGAAACTAAGTATTGCGTACAACACGCTATCGTGGAAGGTCGCGATTGCGTGTAATGCAAGCCAAGTGAGGGATGCGTGTTGTGCAATATCCTTTTGGTGTAGCGTACAACACAAGAAATTAATGAAATTAAAAAGAATATTTTTCATAAAATATCGGGGTGTTACATTCTACCCCCCTTAAAATGAATTTCTCCCTCGAAATTCGTCGGGGTTATAAATAGTTTACTACTCGAAAGTTTCTTTAATAGAAACCCACATCATAAAAAAATACCAAAATATGGATTTAAAAACTAAAGTATGAAATGTAACGGTTACCCAAATTAACTCATCACTAGGCTTACACGTAAGAGAACATAGATGAAAATATGGATATGGAAGAAAAATATAACCATCATGCTGTGATGGAGAGTGTTAGAGAACAATGCTATGAAAAATCCAACAATCACAAAGCCATAAATTTGTGATGATCTAGGGTACCATCTGATTCATCGGATATAAGGGCACTAGGACAACATTTTTGGTTTTCAAGATCATTTCCCAAAAGTTGAAGAATTTGAATTAGATTAAATACTTACATTATTTTGGTACAAACTCACTATTGTTCGTGCCTTGAACAATTTACACTTCATCTCTTAAAGATATGAAGTTGAATTTGTTATTTGTGAAGTGTTAGCAGATCATGTGATAGAATGTCCGGTCATTCCATCTGTCTCAAACAAAAGGTAAGGAAAAGTTATTAAATATACATAAGTCGATATATAGAGAGATTAGTCATATATGGTTCCTAAAATGGAATTATACTTCAAATATCATACTTCATAATATAATACAACTAGTTTCTACTAAAAAGGGACTTCCTGTAGGACAGTGGTAGGCGATAAAGGATTGTCACACTTTAGTTGTGGGTTCTATTCCCACATCCTTGTCCGACGCGATGGGTTTTCGCCCGTCCTGCAGGTTTTCCTTTTTCTAAAACTACATTACTATAACATCCCATCAATAATATCGAATAATGTTCTATCCTAAAACAATACTAAATTATGTCCAACATAATCCATTCCAATTCTTATCTAAAATACTTCGGTCAAAGCTCATAGTATAAAGAAAATGATTACTTGAAATGTCATCAACCAACCATCATTTATCCCCCATACATCTTGTTGGTCACATTCCAATCATGTGAATACCTTAATCATGTATTCTCTTGAAAAATTAATACGCATTAAACCTTAGTGAAAACATGAATGCTGTCAAAAGCTAACTCTTTCCACATACCAAAATCCAAAAATTCTATATACTCAAACCATGATATAAATTTCTCCTTATATCAGTCATTAGCTCATGAATACTATCAAACATTTAATTTTCTCATTATCCCTTCATTATGCGCATATCATCTACTTTCCAAAATTATCTGAATAACCTTTCATGGCTACTGTTCCATTCATCATACACTTTCAAAACATAAGGAAAGACAACAGTGTAACAATCCTTAGATGTATCTTTATTCCATAGTACAATGATATTACTTATACAACATTACACTTGATAAACATGTAATCATTCCACTACCTTATTAAACCATTGACCGAGCTTCAACAATTATTTCATCTCACATATCATTGGTAGTCTCTTCATCATCATCAACATAAATACAACCCATACAAACATACTGATTCTATTCATGAGACTTTACCTTAGGGAATTGGTTTGCATAATGCCCGTACATTCCACATTTAAAACATTTACCCATTTTTGTTGTCGTAGCAATACCATTATCCTCATCCATGGTGTTAACAGAAACTTTTCCTTTGCACTTACTGGATTTATGTCCTTCTTTTCCACACCCAAAGCATCTTCCAGTTCCTTTGAAACATTCTCCTTGATTCCTCTTCCCACATTATTTACAGAGGAGAAATTGAACTTTCATTCCTCTATGATCATCATGAAACTCCATCTTTCTCTTATTAGGTGAGTCAGGAAACTTACAAAATTTGAGTTTATTGATCTTATTATGAGATTGCTGATTCAGCATAATAATGATGGTTGGACTTCCAAATCCCATTTCATTTTGTTGCTCATGAACAATATCATTCCATTTTCCATCATATCCTCCATTATCGTGAATCATCTTGGTTCCACCCATTTTCTAAAACCCAAAAAGAATAGTGTGAGAGGCAAAAATCATAATAAAGGGGGAGTAACTTCAATATCTAACATCTTAGGATTAATCAAATAATGTTACCATAATTATAAGACTATAAATTATTCATATACTTATCCTTAGGGACATCCCTAGACATACATTAGAAATATATCTAGGGATCTCACTAAAGTTCTCACATCCTAGTTTCCAATGGTTGACCAAACCTTTCATCTGATACCAACTGTAGAGTCCCAAATCTTGACGTACATGGACCATACATTTCTTTTGCAGAATAATTAATAAATAACAAAAACAGACACACACGGATCATAATAGTTTTGTGTCTTTGTAAACATGGAACGTAATCTTCTAATCATGGTAAAAGATCTTCAACATCTCCCATAAGGATCTTCCACTTTTTGTTTCCTTACCTAAAACCTTTCTTTTAATCCTGGGAGAAAATAAAACATAAAAAGGGTGAGCTCAAATGCTCAGTAAGGGTAAGCATGGATAAAATAAAACATACCATATACATTTGTACCTAAAAACATGAACATAATGTTTAAACATCAAAATCTTGACCAACGACATAAAACATGGAAGTACATAAGGCATAGATCATAATGGAACATGAATCATGATAAAATAGCATGGGAATAAAACATGTAATTGTGGAATCCATTGAGAACATGTAATTATTTCCATAGTAGCCAAGGCATTGCTTCCAAGACCATCTTAGTGGACAAAGTCCCTTTCTGAAACGAGTTCACTCCTCATTCCATTCCTGTAATACTAAACCAGATTAACTTACAGTTCCAGCCATGTCTATCTCATGAGATATAAATATTTACCCAATGTATTGGAGGGAGATATAGGTCCCAACCATCTCATATTCATATCATTCTTTCATGTGCCACAATATAAACATAAATCATTCATCATAACCCAAGAATAAAATGGGTTTCATGAACATCATTCCATCTTAACGTAATTCATACAAACAAATTTGGATATCATTTCATCATTACAAAAGTGAAACCATGTAAATCATAGAGAAATGATACTTGAAACACACACATGTAAAATAATGTAATCTTAGATGAAAATGGTTTTGATAAAACACTTGAAATTAATTCTTGAGGAAAATATCCTTTTTTCTTCAAAATCATTTACTTTTCACAAAATGTCATGCAATTTTAAAATAAAAGGATTTTGTTGAAAATAGTCATGAAATCAGTTGGAGGAAGATTCATGAACATAAGGATTTATAAAACTGTAAAAATCATTTCATTCTGTATACGTTAAAAAAAGATTCTTCTCTTACTTTTGTGGGAAAAGTCAAAAAGTACCTTGTAGGGTAAATAAAAGAAAGATTCCTTCCATACTAGGGGGTAAATGTCAAAATGGGTAAAAAGGAATTTAAACATACATGAATACACTTTTATAAAACATGGAAATGGATGATAGTAATAACCCCAGTAAATAATTACGAATAAGAAATCTCAGATGAAAATTAGATTTACAAAATTATCCCTTACCTTAGGTCCGATATGATTCGTATGGATCCGAACCTCCTCTTCTTTGAAGCACCTCTTTGAGACCTCCTCATAGGGCACTAGAATTGGTGTTTGAAGAAAACCAGGACCTCTAGGATGTTTCATAGGGAAGTGTAGAAGAGAATTTTGCAGGTTTTTTCTGAGCTTTAAGGCTCAATGTGGTGTGACGAAGAGAGGGAGGAGGTTCCCTTTTATAAGGGTGGAGAGGGGCATCATTGGAAAAACTAAAAATATTATTTTATTATAAAGTCATATTCGGTTTTTAATAGCTCAAAATTGATTTATATCAAATCTAAGGTGGGGATGGGTCGAAATACTCTCATCCAATATAATTTAGACAATTTTAGGTTTCTATTTTAACCTTATCATTTAGATTTAACTTTAAGTTAAATAATTTATCTTCTACCGTGTCTTCTTGTTTTCATACACTACAAGGTTAATAAACTTACTACAACAAGACAAAAGACCCCCAAGTTTTTTATTATTAATATATATCAAATTATTTAAGTCATTTGGCTGAACCTTATATTTTTAGGAATAAAATAACAATTAATAATATAATATGTTTTTAAAAAACTAATTTATGTCAATTTTGACACTATTTGGTAATTGATTTTTTTGAAAATCATAACAGAATGATTAGTTCGAAAAAAGATAACTAAATAAATACTAACATTTCATATTAACCTAGAAAATTAGTGTAATTCATAAAAAGTCTCAAATTACATTTAGTTGGGTATTAATAACATCAATTATGTCAATATTTCATTAATAAGCTAATTACTGCATCATCACTGTGTCATAAATAAATTAAATAATTTAATGTATAAAAATTATAAATAAAATTCCATTATTTAGGAAATATTTTTATATTTCTAATGAATATTTATTATATAATTTATCTTATGTATACCCCTATATTAAAAATTATTTAGTTATTAAACATTGATTCTAACTATTTTAACCCTTCTTTAAATAAATTAATAATAAATGTCCTAATCAAATCCAAGTGGTCCTAAATGGTCATATTTTATTCCTAAGGTTATTTTTGGTCAAATTACCCTTATCCCATAGAATTAAGACATATAATAGGGTAATAATAATATCATGTTTATCCTTAATTACCCTATTTACTTTTAACTGTGGTAAAAAAAAGTAAAAAGCTATTATTCACCAAAAATTATTTTCATCTCATTGAACCACATTTCAGTTCTTGATATTAACCATGTATCTCAGATTCTCTAAATTCAATTCAAAGAAGTGGGAAAATTTCATTTAAATGTAAAAGTCAGTTTTTTAACTACCACTAAGTGGTTTCACTATTCATCGAAAATTGCAGTTTTTCAGAAAAATACCAAAAAATCAGCCTAAGCATTATTTGATATTCCGAATTCAAAACTGATGTATATTTTTCAAAATTCAAAACATAGAAGTGGCATTAATTAATTTCAAAATTAATTCCCATTATCAAAACAAATAGCTTGCTTTTTTAAGAAACAATAACTATCAAAAGATTGATACTTGCTTATATCCAATTTCAAAGTGAAATTAATTCCAATGACCAACATTGGATTAAATGGTAAGAATATATTCTAATTAACCTTTAAACCCAATTAAAAAGATAATATAACCATATAAATTATTGCGATGAAAAAGTTGTTTTTAATTAAATTATAGCGTGATTTTACTATTCATTAAAATATGAAAGTTATCAGAATAATATAAAAAATTTATCCAAGATAAATTTTTATATCCTGATTCCAAAAAAGAATTTTATTTTTCCAAATTGAACATATAGATATGTGAAAAACAAGATTTAAAGTGGGTGCGCCATCAAAAGGCGGCAGAACTACATTTTTTGAAAACTACTTTTTTTACTCGAAAAATTGATTTTGTTCTAGAAAATGTGTAAGATGAATAATAATATTATAAAATTCAAAATGTAGTCGATACTATTCATAATGGGTAGTTCATATAACATATCGTTGTTTAGCGAAACTCAGTATTGCGTACAACACACGCTATCGTGGAAGGTCGTGATTGCGTGTAATGCAAGCCAAGTCAGGGATGTGTGTTGTGCAATCTTCTTTTGGTGTAGCATACAACACAAGACATTAATTAAATTAAAAAGAATATTTTTCATAAAATCTCGGGGTATTACATTCTACCCCCCTTAAAATGAATTTCACCCTTTAAATTCGTCGGGATTATAAAGGGTTTACAACTCGAATGTTTCTTTTATAGAAACCCCCATCGTAAAAAGGAATATCAAAACATGGATTTAAAAAATAAAATATGAAACTTAACGGTTACCCAAATTATCTCATCACTGGGTTTCCACAAAAGAGAACATAGGTGAAAATATGGATATGGCTGAAAAATCTAACCATCAAGTTCTGATGGAGAGTGGTAGAGAACATGGCTATGAAATATCTAACAATCACAAAACCAAAAATTTGTGATGATCAAGGGTACCATCTGATTCATAGGATATAAGGGCTGTAGGAAAAAAAATTTGGTTTGCAAGATCACTTCCCTAAAGTTGAAGAATTTGAATTAGAATAAATACTTACATTATTTTGGTACAATCTCACTGTTGTTCGTGCCTTGACAATTTCCACTTCATCTATTAATGAAATAAAGTTGAATTTGTTATTCGTGAAGTGTTAGCAGATCATGTTATAGAATGACGGGTCATTCCATCTGTCTCAATCAAAAGGTTGGAAAAAGTTATTAAATATACATAAGTCGATATATAGAGAGATTAATCATATATGGTTCCTAAAATGGACTTATACTTCATATATCATACTTCTTAATATAATACAACTAGTTTCTACTAAATAGGGACTTCCTGTAGGCCAGTGGTAGGCGATAAAGGCCTGTCGCACTTCAGTTGTGGGTTTGATTCCCACAGCCTTGTCCGACGTGATGGGTTGTCGCCCATCCTGCAGTTTTTCCTTTTTGTAAAACTACATTAATATAACATCCCATCAACAATATCGAAAAAAGTTTTATCCTTAAACCATAATAAATTATGTCCAACATAATCCATTCCAATATTTATCTAAAATACTTCTGTCCAAGATCATAGTATAAAGAAAATGATTACTTGAAATGTCATCAACCAACCCTCATTTATCCCCCATATATCTTGTGGGTCACATTCCAATCATGTGAATACCTTAATCATGTATTCTCTTGAAAAATGAATACCCATTAAACCATAGTGAAAACATGATTGCTGTCAAAAGATAACTCTTTTAACATACCAAAATCCAAAAATTCTATATACTCAAACCATGATATAACCAACTCATTATATCAGTCATGAGCTCATGGATACTATCAAACATGTAATTTTCTCTTAATCCCTTCATTATGCGCATATCATCTACTTTCCAAAAATATCTGAATAACCTTGCATGGTTACTGGTACCATTCATCATACACTTTCAAAACATAAGGAAAGACAACAATGTAACAATCCTTAGATGTCTCTTTATTCCATAGTACCATGAGATTACATATACAAAATTACACTTGAAAAACATGTTATCATTCTACTACCTTCTTAAACCATTGACCGAGCTTCAACAATTGTTTCATCTCACATATCATTTGTAGTCTCTTCATCATCATCAACATAAATTCTACCCATATGAACAAACTGATTCTCTTCATGAGACTTTCCCATAGGGCATTGGTTTGCATAATTCCCATACATTCCACATTTAAGACATTTAACCATTGTTGATGTCGTAGCAATACCATTATCCTCATCCATGGTGTTAACTGAACCTTTTCCTTTTCACTTACTGGCTTTATGTCTTTCTTTTCCCCACCCAAATCATCTTCCAGTTCCTTTGAAACATTCTCCTTGATTCCTCTTACCACATGATTTACATAGGGGAAATTGAACTTCTTTCCTCTATGACCATCATGAAACTCCATCTTTATCTTATTAGCCGAGTTAGGAAACATACCAAATTTGAGTTTATTGATCATATTATGAGACTTATGATTCGGCATAATAATGATGTTTGGACTTCCAAATCCAATTTCATTTCATTGCTCATGAAGAATATCATTCCATTGTCCATCATATCCTCCATTATCGTGAATCATCTTGTTTCCAGCCATTTTCTAAAACCCAAAAAGAATAGTGCGAGAGGAAAAAATCATAATAAAGGGGGAGTAACTTCAATATCTAACATCTTAGGTTTAATCTAATATCGTTACCATAATTCTATGACTATAACCTATACTTATACTTAACCTTAGGGACATCCTTAGACATACCTTATAAATATCTCTAGGGATCTCACTAAAGTTCTCACATCATAGTTTCCAAAGGTTGAGTAATCCTTTCTTTTGATACCAACTGTAGAGACCCAATGATTGACGTACATGAACAATACATTAATTTTTCGGAATGACTGATACATAAAAAAAACAGACACACAAGGATCATAATAGTTTAGTGTCTTCGGAAACATGGAACGTAATCTTCTAATCGTGGTGAAAGATCTTCAACATCTCCCATAAAGATCTTCAAATTTTTGTTTCCTTACCTAAAACCATTCTTTTAGTCCCAAGGGAAAATAAAACATAAAAAGTGGGAGATCAAATGCTCAGTAAGGGTAAGCATGGATAAAATAAAACATACCATATACATTTGAACATAAAAACATGAACATAATGTTTAAACATCAAAATCTTGAGCAACGACATAAAACATGGAAGTACATAAGGCATAGATCATAATGGACCATGAATAATGATAAAATAGCATAGGAATAAAACATGTAATTGTGGCATCAATTAATAAAATGTAATTATTTCCATAGTAGCCATGGAATTGGTTCCAAGACCATATTAGTGGACAAAGTCCCATTCTGAATCAAGTTCACTCCTCATTCCAGTTCTGTAATACTTAACTGGATTAACTTACCGTTCCAGCCATGTCTATCTCATGAGATATAAATCTTTACCCAATGCATTGGAGGGAGATATATGTCCCACCCATCTCATATTGAAATCATTATTTTGTGTGCCATAATATAAACATAAATCATTTTTCATAACCCAAGAATAAAATGGGTTTCATAAACATCATTCCATCATAACGTAATCCATACAAAACAATTTGGATATCATTTCATCATTACAAAAGTGAAACCATGTAAATCATAGACACATGATACTTGACACATACACATGTGAAATAATGTCATCTTAGATGAAAATGTTTTTGATAAAACACTTTAAATGAATTCATGAGGAAAATATCCTTTTTTCTTCAAAATAATTTTCTTTTCACAAAATGTCAAGCAATTTTAAAAGAAATGTATTTTGTTGAAAACAGTCATGAAATATTTTGGAAGAAGCCTCATGAAAATAAGGCTTTATAAAACCATAAAAATCCTTTCATTCCGTATACGTTTAAAAAACATTCTTCTCATACTTTTGTCAGAAAAGTCAAAAATTACCTTGTAGGGTAATGAAAAGAAAGATTCCTTCCATACCATGGGATAAAAGTCAAAATGGGTAAAAAGGACTTTAAACATACATGAATACTCTTTTATAAAACATGGACATAGATTATAGCAATAACCCCAGTAAATACTTACGAATAATCAATCTCAGATGAAAATGAGATTTACAAAATTATCCCTTACCTTAGGTCTGATATGCTTCGTATGGATCCGAACCTCCTTTTCTTTGAATCACCTCTTTGAGACCTCCTCTTAGGGCACTAGAATTGGTCTTTGAAGAATACCAGGACCTCTAGGATGTTTCTAGGGAAGTGGAGAAGATAATATTGCAGGGTTTGGCTGAGCTTTAAGGCTCAATGTTGTGTGAGGAAGAGATGGAGGAGGTGCCCTTTTATAAGGGAGGATAAGGGCACCTTTGGAAAAACTAAAAATATTATTTTATTATAAATTCATATTCGGTTTTTAATAGCTCCAAATTAATTTATTTCAAAGATGAGGTGGGGATGGGTCTAAATCCTCTCATCCAATAGAATTTAGACAAGTTTAGGTTTCTATTTTAACATTTTCAATTAGATTTAACTTTAAGTTAAATAATTTAACTTTTACCGTGTCTTCTTGTTTTCTTACACTATAAGGTTAATAAATTTACTATAACAAGCCAAACTAATCCCAAGTTGTTTATTATTAATATATATAAACTTATCTATGTCATTTGACTGAATTGTAGATTTTTAGGAATAAAATTAAAATTAATAATATAATATGTTTTTAAAAAACTATTTTATGTCAATTTTGACACTATTTGGTAATTGATTTTTGTGAAAATAATAAAAGAATTATTAGTTAGAAAAAAGTCATCTAAATAAATAATATAATGTCATATTAACCTATTAAAGTATTATAATTCACAAAAGTCTCAAATTAAATTTATTTGGGTATTTATAACATCAATTATGTCAATATTTCATTAATAACATAATTACTGCATCACTTTTTTGTCATAAATAAATTAAATTATTTAATGTCTAAAAATTATAAATAAAATAAAATTATGTAGGAAATATTTTTAGCTTTCTAAAGAATCTTTATAGTCGATTTTATCTCATGTATAACCCTATATTAAAAATTATTTAGTTATTAAACATTGATTTTAACTATTTTAACCCTTCTTTAAATAAATTAATAATAAATGTCCTAATCTAATCCAAGTGGGCGTAAATGGTCATATTTTATTACTAAGGTTGTTTTTGGTCGAATTAATCATATCCAATAGAATTAGAACATGTTTTAGGGTAATAAATATATCATGTTTACCCATAATTACCCTATTTACTTTTAACTGTAGTAAAAAAATTAAAAAGTTACTATTCACCACAAATTATTTTCATCTCATTGAACCACATTTTTGTCCTTTATATTAACCGTGTCTCTCGGATTTTCTAAATTCAATTCACAAAAGTGGGAAAATTTCATATTAAATTTAAAAGTCAGTTTTTTAACTACCACTAAGTGGTTTCACTATTAATCGAAAATTGCAGTTTTTCAGAAAAATACCAAAAATTCAGCCTAAGAATTATTTGATATTCCGAATTCAAAAGCTATTTCTATTTTTTCATTTTCAAAACATTCAAGTGTAATTATTTAATTTTAAAATAAATTCATGTTATCAAAACAAATAACGTGCTTTTTTTAAGAAACAATATCTATCAAAAGATTGATACTTTTTTATATCCAAGTTCAAAGTGAAATTAATTTCAATGACCAACATTGGATTAAATGGTAAAAATATATTCTAATTACACGTTAAACACAATTAAAAAGATAATCTAACCATATAAAGTATTACGATGAAAAAAGTTTTTCTTAATTAAATTATACCGTGTTTTTACTATTCATTAAAATATGGAAGTTATCAGAATAATATGAAAAATCTATCCAAGGTAAATTTTTATATCCTAATTCCAAAGAAGAATTTTATTTTGTCAAATTGAACTTATAGACATGTCAAAAACAAGATTTAATGTGGGTGTGCCATCAAAAGGGGACAAATCTACATTTTATGAAAAATACTTATTTTACTCGAATAAATGATTTTGTTCTAGAAAATGTGTTAGATGAATAATAATGTTATAAAATTAAAAATGTAGTTGATAATATTCATAACGGGTAGTTCATATAACATATCGTTGTTTAGAGAAACTCAGTATTGCGTACAACACACGCTATCATGGAAGGTCACGATTGCGTGTTATGCAAGCCAAGTCAGGGATGCGTATTGTGCAAGCTCCTTCTGGTGTAGCGTACAACACAAGACATTAATGAAATTAAAAAGAATATTTTTCATAAAATCTCGGGGTGTTACATGAAGAGTAAAACAAAATATATTCTAATAGTGAAAATCACCTCTATCTTGGGGTGCACAATATGGAGGTCTGGATACATGATCTTAACAAACTTTGTACACCCTTCGAAAGAAACATCACCGGGTTCAGGATGTAAAGGAAAAAACAACATGGTTTCTTGAAACAAACAACATGGTTTTACCTAACTATGTTCCAAGATTCCTAGCCCCATGTTCTTAGAAGATTAAAAAAACTATTTAAATGAACCTAAACCAAGCACCAATCAATGAATGATCAAAACATGGGGCATGAAATACCTAAAAGAAAGAAATTAATTTTTGTACATACATTCAAATACTATAAAATCCCCTTAACCACATTTAGTTATTTTTACGATACTTATTTTGATTTAAATTTGGGTAATTTATGTTTTTTAATGAATTTATTCCAGATATAAGTATTAATAAAGTTTTAGTGGGTGTGTTTTGGGTATAGGTTGATTTGGAGTCCTTTTCTGAGTTTTTATATATGAAATATTTATTTACTATGTATAGGATAGATTCACATCATTAACAAGATACATTATGAGGATTTATTTCTCAATTAGAATACATAAAATAGTATAATGATATGAGTAATTTTCATGATGTGAATTGTTTTCACGACCTGAAATGGTTGGGATTCGGTTTTTTAACATGAGGCGATTCCTTTTTTGTGTATATTCTACTAAGGATATTCACATTATGAATAGATGATTTTGGATGTAAAATCCTCATAAATAGCGTGTTTTTATTCTAGTAATCAAGAAACTATTTCTTTTTTATGAAACCTCTTCCCTCAAACCCTTAGGGTTACATTAGGTGATTTTTGAGTGATTACTTCCATTCAATATTAATTTATTTAGAATATTATCTTTGATGAGTTTCCTCACTATGATATCCTCTTTATCTCTATTAACATTCTATTATAGTGGGGTGGTCTAGTTTTTATTGATTAAATGATCCTTTAATATTGATTTTTTAACATTGATTTTATTATTGTTCTCCTTTGTCTATATTCGTCATTTTCATTTCCCATTGTGGGTGGTAATTTTATCATTGATTAGAGGTAGGTGGTTCCATATTCCATTAACATCTAATTTATACCTTGAATTATTTTATTGTAATGAAATTAATTATAAAATTATTTAGAAAAACTAATATTTTAGATGATTGATGTCTGATTTCCAAAAGAGAATGAAAATTGCGAAAACCCCCAATTTCAATGGAATTGTAATTTTTGGAAGTATTTTCAAAAAATCCAATGATTGATATAGAAATTAACATGATGAAATTATTTAATGTTTAAATTTCAGATAAATGGATAAAATTAAATGAGTATATGAGAAGTCATGAAATAAGGAAAACCTATGAGTTGGTTTTGGAATCAGAAAGGCATGTTGAAAAATGAAATTTGGGAATTTGTTTTTGAAATGATTTTAATTGATTTATTTTACCATGATTCATTGATTGAATGATTAAGAAACAAGTTATATTAGGTAGTTATGTGTTAATTAAGACAATAACATTGGGATCTATCCCCCACTAAATGGATTGATGATAAAACTATGGTATAAAATTACTCCAACAATATTTCTTCATCGGGGAATTGAGTGCCGATGGCCTGAGCTGAGGGATGTGTGCACATATTAAGATGAGATCACTAATTGAGTAGTATGAGGATCATAATTCTAGATATTAACATATTGTAAGGAGGATTACAGGATGCAATGATATGTTATATTTTATTATTACATTCCATTTATTAATGAACTTTTTTTTTCCAACAACTTGTTTATATATTTTATATATATAAACTGTTCAATTAATATTTTTTGATATCTATTAAATATTTTTTTTATGAAATCATTTTTTTGAAAATATGTAAATTGCACTCAATGTCTTATTGTCCATAAATTGAAAGAATTAATTGTTTATTAAAATAAAATTTATTATGGAACACTAGGTGAGACCTTGTTGGGTTTTTTATCTCCCACTCAACCTTTGGCTTTGGGAATTTGTAGACTACTTAATTCCAGGCCCAAGAAAAGGTAAAACACTATATAGATGTGGATAATTTTCATGATCCTTTTGACCGAGAGTGATTTAGGTGACCATGGGATATCCGATTCACCAGTTACATGGGATTTTTGGGATATTTTACCTAGTAAGATGTTATGTCTTCCAATGATTTACTATTTAATATTATTTTACCAGTTTTATTATAGTAATTTTTCCATTTGGAGGGTTGATCACACATAACTTTATCTTTTTTATTTATATATTTTGTGGACAAATTTAATCCTTCATGATTTTTTCATGATGCCTGGTTCAAGTCAACACCCTGTGGGGATTTAGAATTCACTTCAATCCATGTTAGGATAGGCTCTTGTATTAAGGTAATACGATATCTGAGATAGTTAATGATAAAGTTGTATAAGAGGAGGTTTTTGAATCCTTCCTTTATGTCATTTTTTAGTTTGGGTTTTCCATGTGGACAAGATATAGGATTTTTGGGGCTTCAGATGTAGTTTTGGGTGAGGTCACGAACAACTATCGTTATAATATTCCCCGAGATACCATGGGTGTTGGGGAAAAGTGTTTTTGAGGAATAATTTCTCCAACATTGATAATATTCTTTTATATTGATCTTATTATTTTGAAATCCCAATATTGAATTGTTCATGATTTAATTTGTACTCTTATATGTCTTATTTTCGTTTTTAATCCATGTATCCCTGTTCATGGTTTAATTTTCTTCTTTTGATGATATATAGAATCACGCCTCCAATGTGATTTTTAAGTAAGCTATAGGAGGAAGATGATGTTGAAACATAGAAATTTAATACTATAGTGTACCAATATCTTGTTACAATATCGGTTCCCACTATCAAACTTTCTACAAAAGTGCATAGACCCTTTTTCATTCATATACAGGAAGTGGAACTTCAAATGAACATATCTATAATTATTTATTAAGAGATTCTTTGTAACACCCCAAGCTTCTACGGTACGTTTCCCTTCGAATAATGCGATAGCGTTTGTTGTACGCAACCTCGAGTTCTAACACACACCACAACTAATTAAACTAGCCGTTGTGAATAGTAATACCTACTTTTTGAAATCATATATATTCTATATTTCAAAATGGACTTCATTTTTGGATTCGGAATATCAAAATTAGCCTAGGGTGAAATTTTGGTACATTTCGGATAACTTTCATATTTTGATGAATAGTGAAAATTTCTAAATTTTAATTAAAAACAACTTTTTTAATCAAAATAATTAATAGTGATAAATTATGAATTTGAGTGGTTTTAAAGTATATTTAGAATATATTTTTACCATTCAATTTAATGTTTATCATTGGACATAATTTTACAATTAAACCGAACATAAACAAGTGTCAATCTTTTGATAGTTATTATCTCTTAAAAACACGCTTTTTGTTTTGACAGCGGGAATTAATTTTAAATTAATTTCTGCCACTTCTGTGTTTTGAATTTAGGAAAATGGATTCCATATTTGGAATCAGGATGTTCAAATTGTGTAAATAGGTAACTTTTGTTTTTAGACATTTTGAATAATTACTGCGGTAAATATTTTATTTACCATGGTTAAAGGGTAAATCCGGTAAATAAGGGTTAAAAAATAATATTATAATAATACAAAATTACCCTAAAATGTGTCCTAACCTTATTGGTGGACACATACCCGACCATGGGTATCCTTGGGTCAATTTGGGGACCCCTTGGAGCCACTTGTATGTGGTAGGGACACATTATATTAATAAAGTTAAAATAAAAATAAAAATGGCATAAGCTTACATCTTTTAGAAGAACAATTTTTACATAGGGTTATACATGTTGGATTTTCGATTATAAATATTAATTAGAAAGCTAAAATGATTTCCTACATAATTTTGTTTTATTTATAAATTTTAGACATTAAATAATTTATTTTATATATGACACAATGATGATGCAGTAATTACTATAATAGTGAAAAATTAAAATAATTGATATTATAAATACCCAAATAAATATAATATGAAACTTTTAATGAATTAAACTAATTTTATAGGATAATATGATATATTAGGATTGATATAATTGACTTTGTTCGAAGTAATCAATCTGTTATGAGTTTCAAAAAAATCAACTATTGAATAGTGTCAAAATTGACATAAAAGAGTTCTTAAAACAAATATTATATTATTAATTGATATTAAATTCCTAAAAATCTAAGGTTCGGCCAAGAGACTTATATCATGATAGGTTCATCATTAATGTACCACTTGGGGGTCTCTTGGATGTATATAGTAAGTTTATTAACCATATTATATAAAAATACAAAGAGACATTGTAAAAGTGAAACTAATTAACACAGAGTTAATACTTAAAGATAAGGTTAATATAAGTACACAAACCTGTCTAAATTCTATTGGTTGAGTGGTTTTCGACTTATCCCCACCTTAACCTTTGAATAATAAGCTTTGGAGCCATTAGAAACAGAATATGAATTTATTATAAATTAATATTTCTAACTTTTCCAAAGGTGCCCCTCACCCCTCTTATAAAAGGGCACTCCTCCTTCTCATTTCTTCACACTTTCAAAGCCTTTTGGTTCGGCCAAACTCTTCCCAAATACTCTCCCAACATCCCTCACTACAACCTAGAGGCCTTAGTTTGATCAGAAAGCCAACCTAAGGAGCCCTTTTGATCAAATCAAAAGGAAGAACCCGAAGAAGAGGTAATGATTTCACCACCCTTTTCTAAGTTCATTTCTTCTTCCACTTCTTCTTCCTTTGTTCTTACCATTCTGAAATAATAACTCCAGTATCTCACATATACTGTGATGTTATTATAAATATGGTACAATCATATTCAGTATTCTATCCACCCTTTGAATAACATGTCACCATACGTGCGTACGTACGGCTTACCGTCTCCACGTCGTGGTGTAATTGTTATTCAATATAATATTATTTGGATGGGTATAATAATGATGTGTAACTCATGTAAATAATAAATATAACATGTTAATTATTCTGTATATATGATATACCATCCATTTATATATTATTTTAATATCAAAAGAATGATATTGTCGCTCGTGTGTACGTACGGACTACCGTCTCCACGAACGCGATGAGATTCATTCTCCATCGTATCTATTCAAGTATAATTATCATTTGATGATTTAAAAATGATGTTTAAGGACTGTATATCATTTTGGATATGAATAAGATACAACAACCATGGCTTATGTAACAAAACATATAAAAGAAAATGAGTAAGTTAACTCCCGAAACGACAATAATTCTAAGATATTATTAACAAATCAATGTTAAAAGATCATATATGATATCATATTAATATATATGATTCTTGTATAAATTAATAACAACTATTTCACCATTATACAGGAGGTTAACCTACCCCAACCAAGGAAAAGTACAAGGTAAGGGTTATTTCACAATCTCTTCATTATTCGAGGTTGTTTATACGTAATAATCTACTGGGATCTCTTTATCATCCACATCCATGTTTCTTAAAAATGTATTTCAAAATATTTTTACTATTTACAAGAATATGGGTTAAAGTCATTTATACCCTTGTTTGACTTTTTATAAGAGGTTTATAAAGGAATCTTTCCGTCGTTTTCAAAACAAGGTCCTTTTTAACCTTTTCGACAAAATTGAGGTAAGAATGTTTTTTTTAACTTATACGGCGGGTGCGGTTATTTTCCGCCGTTATAAATCATCGAAGATTTCCTTACAAGCTTATAAGAATATTTTCAAAGAAAATGTTTTATTTTATATGGATCTTAAATGATTTCAAAATAAAAGGAGATATTTCTTTAAAAAGAATTTTGATTTCATCTATGTCAAC
The DNA here is from genome assembly GCA_963277665.1 of Viscum album. NCBI lineage: Eukaryota > Viridiplantae > Streptophyta > Magnoliopsida > Santalales > Viscaceae > Viscum > Viscum album. The sequence goes on along the minus strand of OY728150.1, from coordinate 1,675,033,392 downwards.
ATCCTTTGATGGATTTTAAGATTATTTGAAGTTGATTTATTATAATACAAAACTTCTATATTGTATTGAAGGTTTATTGATATGTTTGAATGTGGATGTGCTATTTTATACCATTCATAGTTTATGGTGAAACTATTGACATTTCTTATGCTAGTTTTAACCCGAATGTTTATGTTATATTTCAAACTTTTCTTCAGATGAATGTGCTAAACAAGTATGTTCCGGGTTGGGGACCAGTAAAAGTAAGCCCTCCAGGTTGGGTACTGGTAAAAGTAAGCCCTCCAGGTTAGGGACTGGTAAAAGTAAGCCCTCCGGGTTGGTGTCCGGTTATTAGAGGCACTCCGGGTTGGTGTCCGGTTATTAGAGGCACTCCGGGTTGGTGTCCGGTTATTAGAGGCACTCCGGGTTGGGTTCCGGTTAGAAGTAACCCCTAGGTCTTGGGATGAGGCCTAGACAATGAAATTAACGTTTGGCATTATGCATTCCAACATTATGAAAGTGGTTATTGATTTTTGCATGTGATTATTCGATTAGTAGAATATCCATGTGAATAAGTAAATGGAATTATTTCATTTTTACTTTTTCCATACTATGTTGAAGTTCAAGTTTAAAAGGCTTTTGTTTTAGTAATGCATTGCCTTAAATGTTTATTCTTATTTATGAAAGTTTCCGCTATATTGTTGTCCTTACTGGGCATTTGAGCTCACCCCTTTTCTATGTTTTATTTTTCCCAGGATGTGAAGAAGTAAGTTATGAATGACCTGCAGGGATTTTATGAGGGGTTAATAGTGTGGATTGTGGAAACATTATGTTGTTGTATTAGTTTTTCATTTTATGATGTAATGTAAAACTTATGAATATATCTAGTGTTTCCAAGGCTACTAAACCAATCGGTCTTTCGAGATTTGATCTTTCTTGTGATCATGCCAATGTTATGTAGTTAATGCACCGACTCTGGGTAGCTGGGGTCGGGGCGTTACAGTTGGTATCAGAGGAAGTTTATTACAAACCTTGGAAACTAGATTAAGATAAACTCTGATTAGAGCACGTAGACCTAAGATGAACTTTGAGGATTAGTATAGAAGAACTTCCTAGAATTTTGGTATTGTAGATATTTTGTGAGTTTTCCGAGCAATACATCCCTGTCTGGATACGAGCAGGTAGAGGCGGCTCTGGCACAGATGTACCTAGGGGTAAAACCCGAAAACACCGCTTTGAGCTAGAATCGAACGGGAACTGGTGCACGACAACGGGCCTTGCTGCACTCTTGGTTACGACACTCCCGGGGGATATGCTTAGGATAACTCTCACTTTCTTTACAAATCATTATGAAGGGTTTATGAGTATATACTTCCTCAAAGAAAACATATTTATGATTATGGATTATATCCATAGATAGTTCAATTTATGTTAAGTGTTTTATAAGTATGGAATTATGTATTTTGATTCATAAACTAATCTAGTTTATGCCATTGTTTAGAAATGGCGCCTAGTGGAAGAAATGGAAACCGTATCAATGCACGCACTCCATGTAGGGATTGCCCTCCTGCTCAAGATAATTATAGTGGGGCTGGTGATGCAACTGGTGCTGATCAGCTAATCACTATACTGGGACAACTTACTCAGGTTATGAATAATAACCTTACCCGTATGGAGCACCCTGATCCGCAGCGTGGAGGATCAATGTTAGATCGATTCATGAGGCAACAACCACCAACGTTCAATGGGAATACAAATCCCTTAGTAGCTGAGCAATGGATATTTTCCCTAGAGAAAATATTTCAGGCTTTGGGGAGCAGTGAAAGGGAAAAAGTTATCATGGCAGTTTACCGCCTCACTGGAGATGCTGATCAATGGTGGTCATTGATTCAAAATACGAAGGAAGATGATGAAGTATCAAATATGGAATGGAGGGAATTCAAAGATCTGTTTTTAGAAAAATACTTCCCTCGCGACCATCGAGCGGATATGGAAAGACAATTTCTGAGTCTGAGACAAAAGGAGGATGAGAATGTCACAAAGTATGAGGCTAACATTACAAGGTTAGCGAGGTATGCTGGAGATTATATTCGCAACCCAAGAAGTAAGATTGATCGTTTCTTTTATGGGTTAAAACCATTTCTCCGTCGAGCATTAGTCTCACAATCCTTTACATCGTACGAAGACATTGTCTCATGTGCTATAAAGACCGAAAAGGAATTCTCTAAGTCTTATGACTTTAAAGCAAAGCAAGAGAAGAAGAGACCTGCTGATCAATCTGGGAATGGAAATAAGGGGAAGAAGGGAAAGGTTGAATATCCATCTTGTGGTAAATGCGGGAAGAAACATCCTGGTACTTGCTTGAAGGGAATGGGAGTCTGTTACAAGTGTGGTGAAAAAGGCCACCAAGCTCGTGATTGCAAGGGGAAGAAGGAAGCTACCAACGTTCAGTGCTACAATTGCAGGGAGATGGGGCATTATGCAAATGCATGTCCTAAGCGTCAGGAGAACTTACCTCAGAAAAGGCCAAGGGATCAAGGCCAGGCTTATGCTATCACTACTGCTGAGGTAGAAGCTCCGAAAGACGTGGTGGCAGGTAATTTAATGGTTTACTCAAGTTTAGCAAATGCATTATTTGATTCTGGATCATCGCATTGTTTCATATCTTCCCAGTTTTCTAAGAAAATTAGATATTTCCAATTTGATTTAATAAGGGAGTTGTCAGTTAAAACTCCTAAGGGAAGTATCGTTGCAATAATGTTTTGTGAATCAGTCCCCATTAGAGCACATAAATTTTCTTTATCTGCTGATCTCATCGTCATACCTATGATCGAGTTTGATATAATCCTCGGTATGGACTGGATTTCGGACTATGATGCGAAGATTTATTGTAAGAAGAAAGAGGTTACGATTCTTGATGATAATGATAAGGAACACCTTATTTTTAGAGCAGAATCGTCACCACATAATTCTTATTTAGATCCACCCTCAATAGCTCAACTAAATTCAATTATTGGGGAGGAAGAGAATGAAATAACTGCGGGTGAGGAAAGGAATGTTCAAATAGAGGATGTACCTGTTGTGAAAGAATTTGTAGATGTATTTCCAGAAGATTTACCTGGAAATCCTCCAGAACGAGAAGTTGAGTTTTCTATTGATTTGATTCCTGGATCAAGGCCTATATCGAAGACCCCTTATAGAATGGCCACTGTAGAGTTAGTCGAACTAAAGAATCAACTAGAGGAATTGAGTAATAAGGGATTTATTCGCCCTAGTGTTTCTCCATGGGGAGCCCCTGTTCTTTTTGTTAAAAAGAAAGATGGATCTATGAGGTTATGTATCGACTACAGGGAGATCAATGCTATAACGATAAAGAACAAGTATCCCCTACCTCGTATTGATGATTTATTTGACCAACTGCATGGAGCTCAATACTTTTCAAAGATTGACCTTCGATCTGGATACCATCAGTTGTGTGTGAAGAAGGAAGACATTCCGAAAACAGCATTTCGAACCAGGTACGGGCATTACGAGTTTACTGTAATGCCGTTTGGATTGACTAATGCACCCTCTGTATTCATGGATCTGATGAATAGAGTCTTCAAGGAGTATCTCGATGAATTTGTGGTGGTATTTATTGATGATATCTTGGTATACTCCAAAACCTACGAAGATCATGAAAATCACTTGCGCATTATCTTGAAGACTCTGTGGAGGCATGAATTATATGGGAAGTTTAGCAAGTGTGAATTCTGGCTTCAGGAGATTTCTTTTCTTGGCCATATTGTCTCTAAAGATGGAATCTCTGTTGATCCTTCTATGACCAAGGCAATCCAAGAATGGCCAGCACCTATGAGTATAACTGAGGTACGTAGTTTTATTGGTTTGGCAGGTTATTATCGACGTTTCGTCCAGAATTTTGCCCGATTGGCTAACCCATTAACGAAGCTCACACGTAAAGGGGTTAAATTTGTTTGGACAAAAGAGTGTGAAGAATGTTTCGAAGAACTGAAGAGAAGATTAGTCAATGCTCCTATATTGACTCTACCATCGGGGAATGATGGGTTCGTTATTTATAGTGATGCATCGAAGAAAGGACTTGGTTGTGTCCTTATGCAGAATGATAGAGTTATTGCCTATGCATCACGACAGTTGAAAATTCATGAACAAAACTATCCTACTCATGATCTTGAGTTAGCAGCTGTGATCTTTGCTTTGAAGATATGGAGGCACTACCTCTATGGTGAAAAATGTGAGATTTATACTGATCACAAGAGTTTGAAGTATATTTTCTCACAAAAAGAACTCAACATGAGGCAAAGGAGATGGCTTGAATTACTCAAGGATTATGATTGTACGATACACTACCACCCGGGGAAGGCAAACAAGGTGGCAGATGCTTTGAGTAGAAAAGACCATGGAGTTTTGAACAATATGAGAATTGAAAGGGATCCAATTTTCATGGATCTAGTGAAAATGGACATGGGAATAACCAGGGAAGGTGAAACATCAATGCTTTTTCAAATGGTTGCCAAACCATCTTTACTAGAAAGGATTAAGAGTTCTCAGACCGATGATGACGAATTCCAAAAGAAGATTAAAGCTGTAAATGATGGGAGATTGAGAGACTTTTTGTATGAAGATGGAATTTTGAAATTCGGGAAGAGACTTTGTGTTCCCAATATACCTGATCTAAAAAGGGAATTGCTGGATGATGCTCATAGTTCCAATTTCTCTATACACCCTGGGAGCACCAAAATGTATAGAGATTTGAAGGAACATTTTTGGTGGGACAACATGAAGAGGGAGATTGCTGATTTTGTGTCAAGATGTATGGTTTGTCAACAAGTGAAAGCTGGAAGGTAACAGCCTGGAGGAGTCATGCAACCTCTTCCCATACCGGAGTGGAAATGTGACAATGTTACGATGGACTTTGTCATGGGGCTACCGAAGACTCCCAGAAGGAACGATGCAATATGGGTTATTGTTGATCGTCTTACCAAGTCAGCACATTTTCTTGCTATAAGAGAAGATCTACCCCTGGAACGTCTAGCAAGACTATACATTAATGAAGTTGTGAGACTTCATGGAGTACCCCTATCAATTGTTTCTGATCGTGATCCTCGTTTTACTTCAAGATTCTGGAAAAGTCTTCAGAAATCCCTGGATACAGAACTTCATTTGAGCACTGCTTACCACCCTCAGACAGACGGACAATCAGAACGGACTATTCAAACCTTAGAAGACATGTTGAGATCTTGCTCACTTGACTTTCAGGGTATGTGGGATCAATATTTACCACTGGTAGAATTTTCCTATAACAACAGCTTCCATTCGAGTATACAGATGGCACCATATGAAGCGTTATACGGAAAGAGATGTCGTACACCAACCTGTTGGGATGACGTTGGTGAATGAAAACTTGTAGGCCCAGAGCTGGTGGAGGAAACGGTGGAAAAAGTGAAAGTAATCCAAAATCACATTAAAGCAGCTCAAAGTAGGCAGAAGAGCTATGCCGATAATCGAAGGAAGGATTTGGAATTTCAAGTCGGTGATCATGTTTTTCTGAAGGTATCTCCGTGGAAGGGAGTCATACGTTTTGGTAAGAAAGGTAAATTGAGTCCCAGGTACATCGGACCTTTCGAAATTCTAGAACGAATTGGGGTTGTAGCTTACCGATTAGCAATGCCGCCAAGTCTCTCCAAAGTTCACGATGTGTTCCACGTATCTCTATTGAGGAAATACATGCCTGATCCGACGCATGTACTCACCTATGAGGAATTAGAACTGGAACCCGATCTGTCTTATTGCGAAGAGCCCGTCAGGATTCTTGATACAAGAGAACAAGTACTGAGAAACCGGACGACGCGTCTGGTAAATGTTTTGTGGAGAAATCATAAGATGGAAGAGGCAACGTGGGAACCCGAGGAACTTATGATGAAGAACCACCCGAGTCTTTTTATGCAGTAATACCCTAGAAATTGCGAGGACGCAATTATTTGAAGGAGGAGAGAATGTAACACCCCAAGCTTCTACGGTACGTTTCCCTTCGAATAATGCGATAGCGTGTGTTGTACGCAACCTCGAGTTCTAACACACACCACAACTAATTAAACTAGCCGTTGTGAATAGTAATACCTACTTTTTGAAATCATATATATTCTATATTTCAAAATGGACTTCATTTTTGGATTCGGAATATCAAAATTAGCCTAGGGTGAAATTTTGGTACATTTCGGATAACTTTCATATTTTGATGAATAGTGAAAATTTCTAAATTTTAATTAAAAACAACTTTTTTAATCAAAATAATTAATAGTGATAAATTATGAATTTGAGTGGTTTTAAAGTATATTTAGAATATATTTTTACCATTCAATTTAATGTTTATCATTGGACATAATTTTACAATTAAACCGAACATAAACAAGTGTCAATCTTTTGATAGTTATTATCTCTTAAAAACACGCTTTTTGTTTTGACAGCGGGAATTAATTTTAAATTAATTTCTGCCACTTCTGTGTTTTGAATTTAGGAAAATGGATTCCATATTTGGAATCAGGATGTTCAAATTTTGTAAATAGGTAACTTTTATTTTTAGACATTTTGAATAATTACTGCGGTAAATATTTTATTTACCATGGTTAAAGGGTAAATCCGGTAAATAAGGGTTAAAAAATAATATTATAATAATACAAAATTACCCTAAAATGTGTCCTAACCTTATTGGTGGACACATACCCGACCATGGGCATCCTTGGGTCAATTTGGGGACCCCTTGGAGCCACTTGTATGTGGTAGGGACACATTATATTAATAAAGTTAAAATAAAAATAAAAATGGCATAAGCTTACATCTTTTAGAAGAACAATTATTACATAGGGTTATACATGTTGGATTTTCGATTATAAATATTCATTAGAAAGCTAAAAAGATTTCCTACATAATTTGGTTTTATTTATAATTTTTAGACATTAAATAATTTATTTTATATATGACACAATGATGATGCAGTAATTACTATAATAGTGAAAAATTAAAATAATTGATATTATAAATACCCAAATAAATATAATATGAAACTTTTAATGAATTAAACTAATTTTATAGGATAATATGATATATTAGGATTGATATAATTGACTTTGTTCGAAGTAATCAATCTGTTATGAGTTTCAAAAAAATCAACTATTGAATAGTGTCAAAATTGACATAAAAGAGTTCTTAAAACAAATATTATATTATTAATTGATATTAAATTCCTAAAAATCTAAGGTTCGGCCAAGAGACTTATATCATGATAGGTTCATCATTAATGTACCACTTGGGGGTCTCTTGGATGTATATAGTAAGTTTATTAACCATATTATATAAAAATACAAAGAGACATTGTAAAAGTGAAACTAATTAACTTAGAGTTAATACTTAAAGATAAGGTTAATATAAGTACCCAAACCTGTCTAAATTCTATTGGTTGAGTGGTTTTCGACTTATCCCCACCTTAACCTTTGAATAATAAGCTTTGGAGCCATTAGAAACAGAATATGAATTTATTATAAATTAATATTTCTAACTTTTCCAAAGGTGCCCCTCACCCCTCTTATAAAAGGGCACTCCTCCTTCTCATTTCTTCACACTTTCAAAGCCTTTTGGTTCGGCCAAACTCTGCCCAAATACTCTCCCAACATCCCTCACTACAACCTATAGGCCTTAGTTTGATCAGGAAGCCAACCTAAGGAGCCCTTTTGATCAAATCAAAAGGAAGAACCCGAAGAAGAGGTAATGATTTCACCACCCTTTTCTAAGTTCATTTCTTCTTCCACTCCTTCTTCCTTTGTTCTTACCATTCTGAAATAATAACTCCAGTATCTCACATATACTGTGATGTTATTATAAATATGGTACAATCATATTCAGTATTCTATCCACCCTTTGAATAACATGTCACCATACGTGCGTACGTACGGCTTACCGTCTCCACGTCGTGGTGTAATTGTTATTCAATATAATATTATTTGGATGGGTATAATAATGATGTGTAACTCATGTAAATAATAAATATAACATGTTAATTATTCTGTATATATGATATACCATCCATTTATATATTATTTTAATATCAAAAGAATGATATTGTCGCTCGTGTGTACGTACGGACTACCGTCTCCACGAACGCGATGAGATTCATTCTCCATCGTATCCATTCAAGTATAATTATCATTTGATGATTTAAAAATGATGTTTAAGGACTGTATATCATTCTGGATATGAATAAGATACAACAACCATGGCTTATGTAACAAAACATATAAAAGAAAATGAGTAAGTTAACTCCCGAAACGACGATAATTCTAAGATATTATTAACAAATCAATGTTAAAAGATCATATATGATATCATATTAATATATATGATTCTTGTATAAATTAATAACAACTATTTCACCATTATACAGGAGGTTAACCTACCCCAACCAAGGAAAAGTACAAGGTAAGGGTTATTTCACAATCTCTTCATTATTCGAGGTTGTTTATACGTAATAATCTACTGGGATCTCTTTATCATCCACATCCATGTTTCTTAAAAATGTATTTCAAAATATTTTTACTATTTACAAGAATATGGGTTAAAGTCATTTATACCCTTGTTTGACTTTTTATAAGAGGTTTATAAAGGAATTTTTCCGTCGTTTTCAAAACAAGGTCCTTTTTAACCTTTTCGACAAAATTGAGGTAAGAATGTTTTTTTTAACTTATATGGCGGGTGCGGTTATTTTCCGCCGTTATAAATCATCGAAGCTTTCCTTACAAGCTTATAAGAATATTTTCAAAGAAAATGTTTTATTTTATATGGATCTTAAATGATTTCAAAATAAAAGGAGATATTTCTTTAAAAAGAATTTTGATTTCATCTATGTCAACATCCTTTGATGGATTTTAAGATTATTTGAAGTTGATTTATTATAATACAAAACTTCTATATTGTATTGAAGGTTTATTGATATGTTTGAATGTGGATGTGCTATTTTATACCATTCATAGTTTATGGTGAAACTATTGACATTTCGTATGCTAGTTTTAACCCAAATGTTTATGTTATATTTCAAACTTTTCTTCAGATGAATGTGCTAAACAAGTATGTTCCGGGTTGGGGACCAGTAAAAGTAAGCCCTCCAGGTTGGGTACTGGTAAAAGTAAGCCCTCCAGGTTAGGGACTGGTAAAAGTAAGCCCTCCGGGTTGGTGTCCGGTTATTAGAGGCACTCCGGGTTGGTGTCCGGTTATTAGAGGCACTCCGGGTTGGTGTCCGGTTATTAGAGGCACTCCGGGTTGGGTTCCGGTTAGAAGTAACCCCTAGGTCTTGGGATGAGGCCTAGACAATGAAATTAACGTTTGGCATTATGCATTCCAACATTATGAAAGTGGTTATTGATTTTTGCATGTGATTATTCGATTAGTAGAATATCCATGTGAATAAGTAAATGGAATTATTTCATTTTTACTTTTGCCATACTATGTTGAAGTTCAAGTTTAAAAGGCTTTTGTTTTAGTAATGCATTGCCTTAAATGTTTATTCTTATTTATGAAAGTTTCCGCTATATTGTTGTCCTTACTGGGCATTTGAGCTCACCCCTTTTCTATGTTTTATTTTTCCCAGGATGTGAAGAAGTAAGTTATGAATGACCTGCAGGGATTTTATGAGGGGTTAATAGTGTGGATTGTGGAAACATTATGTTGTTGTATTAGTTTTTCATTTTATGATGTAATGTAAAACTTATGAATATATCTAGTGTTTCCAAGGCTACTAAACCAATCGGTCTTTCGAGATTTGATCTTTCTTGTGATCATGCCAATGTTATGTAGTTAATGCACCGACTCTGGGTAGCTGGGGTCGGGGCGTTACATTCTTCACCAAAAAATCACTATATTTACAAGGATATAATGTTCTTAAATAGGAAATTTATTTTTTGAAAATAATAAAAGTACATTTTTATTTTTTTGAAAGACTAGCAGCAAAAAATGTGAAATATTCTACCTTCAAGATTGAAGATCCTAGTACGATATATTGAATTTTGATTTTTACAGTGTAGAATCATGATGGGTTGGATTTTAAGGGAGTTGTTGTAATTTTAAAAGATCATTTATGTCAATAATTTGCGTTTTTTGTGAGGGCTATGATGTTTCTCAACCTCCAATAGTGTCACTTGGAAATCACACAATATATGAACCGTTTTGTGGAACATGTTTAGTTTTCAAATATTGTTGAATCAAGGTGATGATGAGGAATTGGTGGTTATAGAAATTCCTCCTTAATAATATCTAAACGTAGTTTTTTTCACTGAAGATCACATATTATACTAATGTGTTGGATAGAACACTGATGGTTGATCATGACATGGCTATTAAGCATGAGTAGACTAGAGTTCCTTTGTCTCATACTGGTAGTTATATCAGTTCCTTTAAAGGAAATAGAATACATGATATGTATCATGCTGGTTCTAGATAGTATGATTCATCCATAACTGATGAGTTTCCTTGAATATTCCATTTAACTTTATTTTAGTATGGTGATTTTTGGAAATCAAAATGGGATTTTACAATGGGATAAAATATCAATAGTTCTTATGGTCTACGAAAATATATATATTTTTTCATATACTTATTTTTTTTCTATGTGTAGTGGAGAAATATATTCATCACAAAAATTTACTAAGGTATAATAATATGCTTCATTAACTAAAGGGTTATTGCTATAGGCATCCAGAATGATGCTTCTTCACGAAGTAGAAGAGTTTTCATAGAAAACTAATACATGTCTATTAATTATGAGAGGTAGCATCACTATAGATTCATTTTTAGTAAATAATTTATTTGACATTGGTTCATCTCAATCATTTATATCGACTCATGTAGTGATGTTTCTAAATATTTCAATATATATTTTATCTTTTTTGATGGATATTAATACATCCATTAGTATAAAGATATGGAACGGTAATTAGTGTCCTAAATTATTTCTATTTATCGTATATTATTATTTTGATGAATTTTAAGGTTATAAACAGGAATTCTCTTTATGTTATTTCTTGAATAGATTGGATGGTTGATAAAATGTACATGGTTCACTCTTGTCTTCAGAGGTTATCGTTTACTGCACCAAATGGTGTGTTCAATATTTTTTAGGGACAATGGGACATGAGGTCGATTAGATCCAGACTACATTTTATTGAGTTAGGAATGGTAATAAGAATTTTTTTATTACAAATTATATTAAGAATAGTTTATTGATGATATCTTTCTTATTTCTATTGATATTCTTGATTTTTTTCTTCTAATTTCTCTAGAATTCAACTAGTAAAGGAGGTAGAGTTTGTTATTTAATACCTCATAATCAGGTAGTATCTATTACCTATTTTCATATAATACCAGTGTCGTTTAAAGAGTTTAAATCCTAATTGGATAATTATTTAGGGAAATTTTTCATATAACCAATTGTGTAACCTTGGGTGGAACCTATTATATGTTTTAATAAATCTGATGGAATGATTCACATATTAGTTGATTACAAAAAAATCACACTACTCATGGTAAATAAAAAGTTTCTATTATCATATATTAATTATATACATGAATATTTTAAAGGGTGAAGTGGATATCAAAGACTGGTAATCTATTTGATTATCACCAATTGAGAATTAAAGAATACGATATTAAGAAGACCACCTTCATAATTAATATTGGCCGTTATGATTATATTATTATGCCATTTTATCTATCTAATTATCATATTGTTTTTATGGATTTGATGAAAAAGATATTTTATAAGTACCGTGAAACATTCATGGTGGTATATGGATATATCATCTGAGTTTACTTTTAGACTGAGGAGGATCTTGAGAATCATTTGGGAGTTGTTTTGTAAATTGTGATAAATCAATAAATTTATGTGCTGCTTTTGAAATATAATTTTCTATTTTGAGAAGATAAGTTCTTGGTACGTGTGCTCTCTAAAGTAGGTTTCTTATTAAATATTGATAAGGGTAAATTTTTTATGACATGTGATAAATTACACAATTGTTGCTATATAAAAGTATAAAATTGATTTTCAAAATATTACAACAGATTCATTAGAGATTTTTTGGAGTTGGCCACTCAAATAACTGCTCTCACTCCAAAATGAATGATTGTAATATGAGAAGAAAATATTCAGGGTTTCTTTTCGTTGAGATGAAACATCATTTTCATTCCATTACAATGTTTAAATTTCTAGATGCGGGGTAAAATTATGGGGAATTTCTTTTTCATCTGTTTTAGTTTTGGGTTGTGATTTATGAAGGGTGGTCATCTGGAATCCTTTTGTTATAGGAATCTTAGGTCACATAGGAATAATTATTAGACCCATGAAATCTAGATAATATATATGATTATTTCTCATATGAGATAGTGAAACCATCTTTTTGTTAATTATTTACCATTAATTCTTACCATAAAATATCAAGTTAAATATTTTATCAAAAATATTTGAATCTCTGATAGAGTCTTCGAGTAAAGTTACTGTAGTCTTTTGATTTTGGTATTTCCTACAACCATGGATAGGAGAATATATTTTCTAATTCATTGATTATGAATCTTTTTACCTAGTCCATGAATGAATAATTATAAGAGTGAAATATAAGGGCTGTCTTTTCTCAGTTTCATTTCTGTGTTTGAGAAAATGATTTTGACGTTTTGTTAGTGAGTGTGCAGCTAGCCTCCTATCTAATTTAAATAATCCATCAAGATTAGTATTTTTAATTATGCATTTTATGGTATTATGTACACTCTTTAAGGTGTGTAGACCATCGAGGAGTGTTTATTAACATTGAATGTTATCCTATGTTTTTGGAATCAATGTGTTGTTCCATTGTCTATGAGAAAGGATGTGATGAAGGATTTCCATAATTTCTACTACGTGGTGCATCCCTAATCCATGATGATGTTATATGATATGTATAGATAATTTTTATAGCCTAGTATGAGGGAAAATATCAGTAACATTATATCTCATTATTATCCGCACCAATTGATTAATCCTACAACCAGAGACATTCGTGGTTACTTCAACCACTTCTCGTATCAACATGAAAGTGGGATGAAATTTATATAGAATTTTTTGTGGGGTTTTCTCATACCCATATATATAAAAATTTGATTTGGGTTGTGATTAATAGGCTGAGAAAATCATCTCAAATTATTCGTATTTGAGATAAAACCAAAGTTAAGGATTTTTGATGTCTCTATATGAGAGAGAATTTTCATTTTCACGAAGTTTCTTCAATTATTGTCTCTAACTGGGATACCTATTTTTTATATCACGTTTTCAAATTCCTCTAAATTTATTTTTATCTCAGGTACATTTGATCATTGAATATCATCTATAGATGGATCATTTATTTGAACAAGCTATATAGATTTTTGAGGACATGCTTTATGCTTGTGCCCTTGACTTTTTGGAGTTAGGGATGTTCATTTTGGACTAGTTTTATTTTACTATAATATCTTTTTCCTATATTCTATTAAGATGTATATATTTTAGCCTTTTTGTATGTTATCATGTAAATATCCATTTTTCTGGAAAGATAATACTGAAGCTTCTTTTGTTGAACAATGTTTGGTTCAAGAGGTGATGAATAATATTTAGGTGATTCATTAGAGAATGGAGACAATATAGTCTATGTATAATACCATAAATAATCATCATTAAAACCCATTTTATTTATCTATTGGTAACTTGGTTTTTTTATTATTTCACCTAGGTTGGTTCACCAACATCTTTGAAGATAGTAAAATATTGTTCTATGTTTTGTGGTTCCTTTTGATATTTTTTGTGTGTGAGGAATGGGGCATACCATTTGGAATATTCAAAGTAGTTGAACATGATCAACAACATGATTTTTGTATCATAACATTAGATTTATCTTTATGAAAATTCCCTTGTTTTGGCATTGGAGGATCTTGATGTTGAACCTAGTTTGTCTGTGACTGAGAATTCAGTCAAAATTAATGATTTTATAGAAATTTTTATCAGTACTGGAATTGTTGGTATTAGCGACGACTTATTTTCGGCAGGATCCCATCAAAAATAAGCTTTAGCGACCCTGTCGCAAATAATCGTATTTGCGAAAATATTTTCGGCAATGCACTATTTGCACCGGGAACCTGTCGTAAATAATCGTATTTGCGATGGGAAATATCGCTGTCACAAATAAGTCTCCGATTATATGTATTATATATACATAAACTTTTTCATGATGGGCCTGTCTCAAATAGTTTTGGCGACAGGCCCTCTCCCCGTTGAAAAATAAATAAATATATATATATGTATGTATAACGTTCTGCGACGGTCTCATCACAACAATGTATTTGTGATGGGCAAGTAGTTCCGTCGCAAATATGTTTTTTAAAAATATATAGTTAAACTATTTGCTACGGGGTCCCGTCCCAAATAATAAATTAATTTATAAAAAATAAATTTAAAAAAATTACAATTAATGAAAAAAATAATAATATTATTATTAAAAATATTAAAAATACTAAAATTTTCAATATTCACAAAAAATATAAAAAATCACAAAATATTATTATTATTATTATTATTAAATAAACAAACATTAAAAAATAAAATCCTAAAAAAATATATTTTATAAAATAATATTAATATTATTAAAATAATTAAAAAATAAAAAAATATTAAATTTTTCAATATTCCCAAAACAAATATAAAATAAATAAAAAAATATTAATAATTAATTTATGTAATATTTGCACCGATATAAAGGACCGAAAATGTAAATAATTCATATCATAATGTTAAATTCAAATGTTTGTTACATAAAAAAATCACTAGGGTTCTTCTTCTGGAGGAGGTGGAGGAGCTAAAGGAGCTGGTGGAGGAAACTCCATCCCTAAACTATGAGTCAGATGGCACATGTACTCCATCTGCTCGTGATGCTGCTGCTGCCATTGATGCATCTCCTCCTCATGTTGTTGCTGATTCTGCTACTCCCATCGACGGATCTGCTCCGAGTAATGCTGCTCCTGCTGCTGCTTCCACCGACACATCTCTTCTTGCTGCTTCTGCAAAGTCTCTATAAGCTTAGCTTGAGCTCGCAAGTACTCCTAATACTGTGAGCTAGAAGATGATGTATCTCCATGAGCTCCTCTCGAGCTGGACATCGACATTTCAGAAGCACCTTAACAAGTACCCAGAGTCAAATGAGATCCTATACCAACTACTCTTCCCTTCTCAAAGCCATATTGAGTCGCCTGCATCCATGCCACCTCATCGAAATGGTGAGCACTGGTCTGCTCAGTCGCCTCGTCCTGACCGTCAGCCTATGTCTGAGAGGTCACAACCTCATATGACTCCTTTAATTCCAATTTAAAATTAAAATTGTGAAAATATTATATGCAGTTAATTGTCAAACTGAAAAAATAATACTAACCACAATCTGACACTGGTGATCACCTCTAATCTCTCCAGTGGCTAGATCACTGTACATTTTTGGATAAACGTCAAACTTCATAATATCAGGATGCTCTACTACCTAAAGAAATATAAAATAAACTGTTTATATTTAAAGGAATATAAAATATTTAAAAAATATCCTTACCAGATGATCTCTATGTGAACTTAATGTACGACTACCAGCTCGATGTGTCACCTCGAGTCTCCCCTTGTTATGTCGTCCCACTGAAGATCTGTTCCCATGTGATTCACGGCTGAGAAAAATAATTGCGCAAGATAGCGCTCCCCTTTCCTATAGCTACATGCTAAAAACTATGATAAATGAATATATAATCAAACAATTCATATATATATATATATAAATTAATAAAATCTAACTAAAATATACAATTTACCATACCTCCATGTGTGTGGATCAAAGCCAAGACATGGACGTCGCTCAGGGATAGGGTTAAGAATCCTCAGTCGCACAAGACAGCGCCCCCTCTACGTACCTCTTAAACCACTAGTTAGCTGAGGGTCAGATGATCCCACATCCCCATCATCCAAAGGTAGCTCAGCCTCATCTAACTCACGTAATAGATCAGAGTCCATCTGAAACACAAAATGATTGTTGTTAGCAGATAGCTGAAAATAACTATTATATATAGATATATATTAGTTAGGATTATAACTAGAATTTAACTGTGTCAATGTTCATCTTCATCCTCTTCCCCATAGTTGTCAATGTCAATGTCTTCACCTTCCTCCTCAGCATCATCAATATCTATATGAGTTTTCATTTCAGCATCTCTTTTCATTTCAAATTTCTTTGTAACATCATTGACATCTTCATCACCATCGATATTTAATTGTGGGGTGTCATCATCGATATTCACTCCTCTTTGTGAATTAGATGGATTTTGAGAAGTCTCTTGAAAAATTTCAATTCCTTCCACTTCAGCGGAACCACATTCATTTTGAGTGAACTGAATTTCCCGATATTTCATTTTTATTATGCTCCACTAATCGCTTATGACTCTTAAAGTAGCACAGTACTTTGCATAATAAATTTAATGTGCCTGTTGAGCCAGTAAAAATGGTTCATTTACTACAAGAAGAATTTTATATTTAATATCTACTATTCCATGAGTCGGATGAACACGCAAGCCTCTCTCAATATCCAACCACTGACATTTAAACACTGTTATGTAATTCTGTCCTAGATAACATAGCTCAATAATATCATCCAAAATGCCATAAAAGTCAACTTTAGTTTCTCTGTGACGTGATCCTCTCAATGAAAATACACTGTCCATTGTTTTTTTTGATTCCCTATATGCATGTGTATGAAATCGAAAACCATTCACCACATATGCATTATAATATTTAACCATTTTGGATGGTGGGTTACTTAATATACATAGTCTCTTATCAATTTTATCAGTATATTGAGACACCTGAAATTTTTTAAAACAATTATCAATATAATAAATAATAAATGGAATTTATATTAAACCATCAATAATTTATATTACAAGTTTTTGAAACCATTGAGAAAATTATTTTTATCTGAATTCTTCAAGAACAACTGTTGTAATTTGTGTAAGTTTTTTCTTGATAGGAATATCATATAACCTACAAATAAAATAAGTTTAAATACTATAACATAAATTATAGATTAAGTGATAGAAGCACTCACAGGACAAAGGATGTAATTTCTTCATAGTTGAGAAGAACGTATGTATGAGCTCTGTGATGTTCAGCTTCTGAAATCCATCGTTCATGAACTCCACTGAAACCAAGATTTTGCTGATTAAAAACTGTTAATTTATTTTCCATTTCGTTATTAACATTCCCCTCGTTTCTTCCCATATGATTGTGTTTTGAGGGATATTGATAATCAAAATAATGAGAGCATAAAAAAGTAATTTCCTCTTGCAAATAAGCTTCAGTAATTGAGTCTGCAACTGATGCTTTGTTACATACTATTTTATTCAATTTTTTCATGCATCTCTCGAATGTGTAAATCCATCAAAACTGTACTAGACCTCCACATTTATCATTATGTGGAAAATGTAATATCAGATGTTCCATTGAGTTAAAGAAAGCCAGAAGAAAGATTTTTCTAGTTTACATATAATTACAGCAACATCTTCTTCTAGTTTTCATAGAACATTATAGTCTGTTTTCACTGTACAAATGTCTCAAAAAAAATATGATATGTCTATTATGGAATCCCAAATCATAGAATTTAAAAAACCTCTAAATCCAATCGGCATAAGTCTTTCTATTATAACATGAAAATTATGACTTTTCAATCCAGTAATATAACCATTCTTAACAAATCTTCCAAAATTGGAATCATAGCCATCAAGAAGTCTCAAATATACAATTCAATGAAAAAAATAATAAGTGACTATCTTTGGAAAGTGTATAAGCTTCTTTTGGACTCATTAACCTCTATGATCTGACATTTTCAAATAGTTCAAGATCTGGTCGCCTGCAAATTTGGGCAAGATCTAATCATGCCTTTACTGTATTTTTGGTCTTACATACTGTATCCAAAACTCTATGAAATAAATTATCAAAACCATTCTTCTCAATATGCATAAAATCCAACATGTGGAAAACCAACAAATCAGACCAATACGGTAGATCCCAAAAAATGCTCTGTTTTATCCAATTATGTTCTTTCCCAAAGCCATGAATTTTCTGTTGGTTTACTATTGGTCCAAATGTGATGGAGGGGTAATGAAAATACAACTGATTTTAACTATGTACCTGAGATCATCATTGGAGGTTCATCCCCTTCAATTGTACCTTTTTTGAAATGAAATTTGTTCCTCCAAAAAGGATGATCGGTTGGAAGAAATCTATGATGACAATCAAAATAGAAAGGTTTTTTCCATTGATGAGAATAAAGTCTTTGTTTTCTTTCATATAGTAAGGACATGATTTTGGATCATGTGTACTCCAACCAGATAACATTCCATATCATAAAATGTTACTAATCGTCCACATCAATGTAGCTTTTAATATGAAATTTTGTTTTGCAGCAACATCATATGTATTAACACCATCAATCCACATTGTATTTAACTCATCAATAAATGGTTGCAAATAATCATCAATATTCTTTTTTATATGTCCAGTGATTAATAGAGCCAAAAATATATAAGGCTCCTTCATCAACATCCATGGAGGTAAATTGTATGGAGTTATAAAGACTAGCCAAGCTGAATACTGACTACCATAAGAACCAAAAGGACAAAAACAATTATTATAAAGACCCAATCGCATGTTTTGGGATACTATAGAAAAATATTGTTGTAGAGGGTCAAAATGTTTCCATGAATCACCATCAGATGGATAGTTCAAGCTTTTATCAGTTGAAATCTTGGTTTTGTGCCATGACATCATTGACGTTGTGTTCTAAGACATAAATAAATGCTGCAACCTGGGTGTAAGAGGGAAATAACTCAACTGTTTTATAGGAATCGATCTAGAATTCCCTGGTTGAGCTTCTTTATACCTCGATTTTCCACATGTGGGAAAACTATCCAATGACTCATTTTCGCCAGAAAATAAGATGCAATCATTTGGACATGCATGAATCTTGTGATAAATAAGGTCCAGATTATGAATCAACCTCTTTCTCTCATTGTAATTTATAGGCAACACATTGTTTTCATGTAATAGTGTTTTAACCAAAAAAAATATCTGATCAAAATAGTTGTTTGACATTTCATTATATGATTTAATAGCCATAAATTTTGCAATAGTTTCTAATTTTATTATCTTGAAACTAAGATATAATGAATCCTCATCAGACATTAACAACTCATAAAATTTGGATGGTGCCAACTAAAGAGGTAAATCAATATCATCATGAGTTTTAGTTTGTTGCACAGATGGACCTGTAACATCATGTAATAAATTTTGAAACCTTGATGGATCTGGAATCAAGTTATTAGGATCTTCTCTGGAACTACGTTCACCGTGTTGATACAAAAAAGCATAATCTGGTTGAAAACCAAACCGCAAGAGATGTCCCTTAACCTTGTCAAATGTGTCAAATGTTCTCAGAGCACAATTTTTACCAGGAAACTTAATTGTGCCTTCTGAAATATATTATTATTTTGATGATGCAATTTCTAAAAAGCTTCAACAACCTCAATATATACATGATTTAAACCAGAACCATTTGAATTTCTACGCTGATTTATCCAAGTGTGATAATCTAATAATGACTGATGTCAACTTCCTTGTTCCATATTTTTCTACATAAAATATAAAATCATCACTATTTTTGAATAATTTGAAATTATAAAAACACTATCTGAAAAAAGAATATAAAAAATTACAGCTACTTAATAATTACCATTAATTAAGGGCGATACAATTTCCAGTTGACTAACAACTACTCTTTTGTCTGATTACTCATTTACTTGCATCTTTCTCACACTAGTTATTGCTAATTATTTCTAATTATAACTATTTATTCCTAATAATTCATAATTATGGCTAATTATTACAAATTGTTACAAATTATTACTAATTATTACTAATTCTTACTAATTATTACTAATTCTTACTAATTATTACTAATTAATAGAATTTATTACTAATTAATACAATTTATTACTAATTATTACAATTTATTACTAATTTAGAAATACTTAGGAGTACATAGAAAAAGGAAAACTGCTTGAATATTGAAATGAAATTTGGTAATCATCGTTGTGGAGATGACTACAAATTTTCCCTTCATTATCCAAGTAGATTTCATCTACTAATTATTACTAATAAAAAAAATTATATTATCAATATTTGTGAAAAAACCGAATTAATATTATTAAAATATTAAAAAAAAAATATTAAAATTATCAATATTCACAACATGCTTCGGTCTATTCTTAACATATTCAAATCTCATAGGGTCTCCAATTGTCAGGTCATGCACAATAAAACGTTTGTATCATCCATGTCCAATGTAAACTCTATAATTTTACTTTCATGTTTGATCACCTCGCAAGTAGTGTAGCAATAGGACGACCAAAGAAATTTCATTCTCATCTCTAAGAATCATCTCACAAGACCCTTTATATAGGTCATTCTTCTTTAAAAATTTGAGGGGATATCAGTAACATTCTATTAAATTTTAAACGAAGAATAGTCTCTGTAAAGGTTCATGTGAGATAATTAGTATAGATGATAAGGGCATGACTTGGGTTGTCCTATTGCAACGCTACTTGCGAGGTGATCAACCATGCAAGTACAATTATATAGTTTGAATTGAACATGGGTGACACAAATTTTTTATTGTGCATAACCTGAAAATTAGCGACCCATTGAGATTTGAACATGTTAAGAATAGAGCAAATCATGTTGCGAATATTGATAATTTTAATATTTTATAATTTTTTTTATAATTTTAATAATATTAATGTTGTTTTTTCATAAATATTTATATTATAATTTATTTTATTACTAATTATGACAAAATATTACTAATTATTACTAATTATTACAAATTATTACTAATTATTACTAATTATTACTAATTATGACTAATTATTACTAATTATGAGTAATTATTACTAATTATTACTAATTACTACTAATTATTACTAATTATTTCTAATTATTACTAATTATTACTAATTATTACTAATTATATCTAATTATATGTAATTATATCTAATTATATGTAATTATATGTAATTATATCTAAATATATCTAATTATATCGAAATATATCTAATTATATCCAATTATATCCAATTATATCCAATTATTCCCAATTATTACTAATTATTACTAATTATTACTAATTATTACTAATTATTACTAATTAATACTAATTATTATTAATAATTACTCATTATTTCTAATTATTACTAATTATTACTAATTATATCTAATTATATCTAATTATATCTAATTAATACTAATTATTACTAATTATTACTAATTATTACTAGTTGTTACCAATTATTACTAATTATATCTAATTATATCTAATTATATCTAATTATATCTAATTATATCAGATTATTACTAATTCTGTCATACAAATTATTATTAATTATTAATAATTATTACTAATTATTACTAATTATTGCTTATTATTACTAATTATTATTAATTATAAATAATGTTACTAATTATTATTAATTATAACTAATTATTACTAATTATTACTAATTATTACTATTTATTACTAATTATTACTAATTATTACTAATTATTACTAATTATAAATAATTATTCCTAATTATTCTTAATTATTCCTAATTATTCCTAATTATTCCTAATAATAGTATTCATAGCTAATTATATCTATTTATTCCTAATTATATCTATTTATTATAAATTATATCTATTTTAACAAATTATATCTATTTATTGCAAATTATATCTATTTATTACATATTATATCTATTTATTACAAATTATATCTATTTATTACAAATTATATCTATTTATTACAAATTATATCTATTTTTTACAAATTATATCTATTTATTAAAAATTATATCTATTTATTACAAATTATATCTATTTATTACAAATTATATCTATTTATTACAAATTATATCTATTTATTACAAATTATATCTATTTATCACTATATATAGCTATTTATTACTATTTATATATAGTTATTACTATTTATATCTATTTATTACTATTTATATCTATTTATTACTAATTATATCTATTTATATCTAATTATATCTATTTATTACTAATTATATATATTTATTACCAATTATATATATTTATTACTAATTATATATATTTATTATGAATTATATCTAATTATTACTAATTATATCTAATTATTACTAATTATATCTAATTATTACTAATTATATCAAGTTATTACTAATTATATCTAATTGTTACTAATTATATCTATTTATTTCTAATTATATCTAATTATTTCTTTTTATATCTTTTTATATCTATTTATTTCTAATTATATTGATTTATTGCTAATTATATCTATTTATTGATAATTATATCTATTTATTGCTAATTATATATATTTTTTACAAATTATATCTAATTATTACTAATTATGTCTAATTATTACTAATTATGTCCAATTATTTATAATTATCACTAACAATATAAATTTCTTAGTAAAAATAAATATAAATAAAAAATCACTTGAAATTTAATTTTATTACCACTAATAAACAACAATTAAAATTAACATAAAAAATAATATAAGTATAAAAAAATAAAATATAAATACCTTAAACATTGATATTCTGAAGGTATTGGCGTCTTCTAATTGCTCTCGTCAAAAAATATCAACTTAAGTAAATTTATTCGTTGAAAGTGAAAAATTAAGAGAGTAGGAGAGGAAGATCTGAGTGATCTGAAAAGAAATTGGTGGGGGTATATATAGGTTAGATTAGTTGCGACGAGGTTATTTTCGACGGGCCCCGTCGCAAATATCCTCCCCTTCATTTATTACTGTCGGCAGTTAAAAGGGTATTTGAGACAGGACCTGTCACAAATAGTTTTTGTAGGAACACTTTTTGCGACGGGACGACATCCCGTCGCAAAAAGCTATTAACCTCTGCCAGGTATTTGCGCGGGTACCATCGCAAATACCCTTTCACGGTTTGGTACGCAAGCCGTGTGGGTTGGCATGCAAGTCGCACCAAACTATTTGCTACGGGAGACATCGCCTCGTCAAAAATACTATTCACGTGTTTTGGCGCACAAGTCGAGCTAAACTATTTGCGACGGGAGATGAAATCCCGTCACAAATAATTGGTTTTTTTCAACGGGAAATCTTCCCTGTCGCAAATAACTTCCTGGACGGGTTATCTGCAATGGGTATTATTCCCGTCGTAAATAACCCATCGCAAATATTGATTTTTCCCGTACTGTATTAATGTGAAGACGATACATTTCATCTATGTACTTTTTATGCATGGTTCAAAATCATAGGATATTTTGGGGTATGAGGAACTAATGAGGGATATGTGGCAACATATTTTGACATATAATCCCATTGATTGGATTTCCGAGGATATAAATGGTTTATGGTGGGGTGGTTGTAAAACCCCGTTAACATTATAAGATATTTTATTTTACAATGTTTTGTTATAAACATTGGGGATATATTTTTTAAAATTAATAGAATATAGGTGTAAATGTTCATAATGACTTAGGGGGTTCTCTATGTGTCTAGATTGTGTTAGAATAATTTTCTGAGTTTTTCTGCATGAACTAGCTGTGTACTATCTTATGGAATGATTTAAATCATGAACATGTAGGGAAATGTGAAGCCATATCTTGGAAGAATTAATGAAATTGTTTCATTATGTGAATAATTTTTAAGCTATATGTTTTTTTCAATGATGTCATATGGTTAGGATATTGACTTTTAACTTGAGGTTACACGTATATTAGCATATACACCTCTCGAGATATTCCCATCGTGAATAGAAGACTCATGTTGTGGATTCCCCATGCTCGTCAAGTTTTTATGTGCTACATCCTAAAACCAATTATATATTCATTTATAATATTAACTCTATCCCCTTGGGAAACACCATGTAATAATTGGGAGATTAATTCCCATCCAAACATCTCATTTTTTCATTTGATATATAACGATTTCCCTCACAATAGGTTTCTCCTTCTCTCTACAACCCTTCTGTGAAAGAGGTTTGACATCATGATTTCCAAATGATTCAGTGTTTAATAATGATGATTTTTGATCATTTATTTCCTTGATGATCTCCTTTACATTCATTCTTCTTTTCATTTTCCAAATGGGAGTGTTGATTTGATCTTTTCTTAAATGTTGTTTCTTTCATAAGAGTTTACCCTAAAATGGAAACCCCAGATTTACTAATTCATTGGATTTGAAATTATAAATAATTTAAAAAAATCATATTTTATATTATTGATTATTGATTTTTAAAAGGGAATGAAAATTTTTATAAACACCAATTTCAATGGAATTAAAATTACTGGGTGGAATTGATAGAAATTGATGGATTCATTAGGATGTTGTCTTAATGAAATTATTTCATGTTAAACCTTAAGATAAATGGATCAAATTTAAAGGTGATACAAAAAGGAATAAAATTATAATAACATAGGATTTAATCTTGAAATGAGAAATTCTGTTGAAAACCAAAGGTTTGGAAATTGTATTTTAAACTGATTTGAATTGATTTTTTCCCATGTTAGATAGATTGATTGACTAACGAACTTGTGAGGCCAGGTAGTTAGTGGGTAATTAGGAAATCAATGATACGATCTGACCCCGTAATAATGGATTGAAAATGAAAACAACGACATAATTTATTAAGACATGATTTCCCCGATGGGGAGTTGAGTCCTAATGACCTGAGCACATAGATGTGTGCACACATTTAGTAGGGATCACTGATTGAGTTGTTTGAGGATCCTGTTGTTATAAACTAACAAACCATATGGATTATTACAAGATTCTATGATATGTTTAATATGATCATTACATGACATTTTTTATTGAACTATTTTTTTCATTTAAAATGATTTTTGTAAAAGTTTTATATAAAAGATCAATTAATCATTGTTTTGATATACATACCATCTTTTTGTTTATGAAAGAATGTTTTGTTGAAAATATGTAAATTCCATTCAATTAAATACCTTCATTTATATAAATTGAATAAATTAATATTCTATTGTTATAGAATTGACTATGGAACACCTGTTGAGACTCTACAATACTATTTATCTCACACCCTACCTTTTCCATTGGGTGATTGTAGATTATATAATTATAGGTCCAGTTGGAAATAACCACTTTGTGGTGTTGGATGTTATTGATCATTGGAAGGCAGAGTGATAGAGGTAATCATTAGAGATGGGATCCACCTATTACATGAAATGTGTCTAATAATTTACCTTGTAAGATGTTGTGTCTTTGGATGATTTACATTTTCTGTATTGTTTTACCTATTTGATTCTTTTACATTTTCTATTTATAGAGTTGAGTATACCAACATGTAAAACTTTTTTTGACTATTTTATTGAAAAATTATTCCCTTGTGATATAGTAGGATTCCAGAAAGTAATTGCCAACCCATTGGGATTGGGAACACCCTTCGGGCCATGTGTGGACTAGTTCGGTTTTATGGTACTAGGGAATCTGGGCTGGTTTGGGACATACATACATACATCTGTACATAAATACGTACATACTTACATGCATACATACATAAATACATGCATACATACATACATAAATACATGCATACATACATACATACCTGCTTACCTACATATGTACATACATACATAAATACATACATATTTGTATTTATTAGATGACTGGTTAGACATGCTAAATATTACTAGCTTGAGAAACATTGGAGAGAAAGGGAAGTATTGATAAGGGGAAACCATTATCATAAAAATAAGAATTATTGTAAACTATGATATTCAATTGAGACAAAATCCACCAAGGTAAATATTTGAACATAAAATGTTACTTTCCCTAGAGAGATAAGGAATTATATTATCATCATAGAATATAGCAAAACATACTTATATGGTCATAAAAAAGAATCATTGTGAATAAAGAAAAGAAGTTGAGTTAAGAGGTGACCCATACAGTGGTGCTAAAGTAAGAATCAAAAAACATAAGAGGGTTAATGTAATAACCCAAATAATATAAAGATAAGAATTGTTCATTTATTACTAATATTATTTAATTTTATTATATACTTCCATATTAATTATATGAATATTATTTAACATTTTGGTCAGAAGTAAAATACATCATTTCTAACAAAATTGGGGATTCATGTAGTATATGGTTTTATTTAAAATATTTATTTTCCAAATTTTATATTTTTTTTAAAGACCTGGAAATTACAAGGAAATTTTTTTCATAAATACTTTGGAATTTTACGAGTCTGTATTTTCTGACGAAACGTGATTCCAAGACCTGGTGTGCCCGGAATCAATTTTTGATGTTTTGTTTGGGTACGTTCAGTAAATGTACGAGCGGGTTATCCTATCTTTTGAACTGATGCTTGGAATTGAAATCTAAGGACACCGATGAACTCGCAGAACCAGTTTTCTCTTAAGGGGACCTTCACAGCATTTTCAATTTATGCAGGTAGAAAGTTAATTATTGGGAATTTAGAATAAATTAAATAAAATTGTTGTACACAAAATTATTTATTTTTGGTAGTTATAATCTACAAGAGGAAGTTAAGGGTGTGAACACACCCCACACAACCTCCCTTGAGAGGATTTAGTGTGGTGGGACCAACATGAACCCAAAACCTTCCACCTCCCCTCAACTCCCCATTAATTCCCAATTTTTTATCTTGAAAACTCCTCATATTTATTATGGTGGAGCCTCTCCACCTCCCGCCCATTAAATGCGCCAAACTATCTAATTAATATCAGTATTAATTATTTGACACCTATTTTGAATTAATATCAATTGCATAGAAATTCTATTAATTGGGCAGTCTTATTTTCTTTTTGTGTTGGAAACTATCTTTTGGGGAAAGGCTCTGGAGAATTTAAGAGAGGTGATCCTTCTTCGACGAAGAACACCATTCTTCAATGGAGAACATCCCCAACGAAGAACGCGAAGGACTTCTTCTAACGATGCTTCTTCCTCAGACGCACCTCGACGTCAAGGAGTCTACGTCGCCTAAGACAACGACTCTTCTGCCATCATTGACGGGAAACCACTGTTCTACCACGACGCTCATCTTCCACAGCTCGACGACGTGCGACGTCTCTTGTGAGGTAGGGGTTTCGTATAATTTATTCGTGAATAAATTCTCTCGATTGTGTTGTTCTGTCTTTGGAATAATCTTGTCCATATGTTACCACCTAACATGGAGGACACGGGATGAAAGATCGCTGCCCGACAACCCTCCGTTGTTCTTGATTTTTGATTTGCAATTGGGAAGCAACGATGATCGAAGGCAGCGGCCGCACGGCGGCCACATGCAGAGGAACCACGGCTTGCAACCGCGGGCCGTTTGGCCGAAGGAGAACTAGTCGGCTAAATCTGGTCGTGACAAAGGAGGACCACAATGCCATAAGGGGAGCCACACTGCGGAAGACCATGGCCCGTGTTCCACGGCCCGTCTGAGCGGTCCACTTACGCCGGGAAGGCCGACCGACTTCGGGTCACCGGTTTGGGAGGGCGACGCCCCTTGGCACCGCCGGTTCGGGATAGCGGGGGTCCACACCCCCCTCAGACCACTCGGCCCTCGGGTCGTGCTGCTTTTATGTCCGGCCGAGACACAGCCTGCCGGGCCGTGTGATTTATCGGGCTGGTCCGACCCATCAAGACTGGGTTTACCCGACCTGTCGGCCCACTGGGCTTAACGGGCTAGGCCTGTTTCCTCTTAAAGGTGAATATCTTGAAAACTGCGAGTCCGATCGGCGCGCCGTCAGCGACACTAGGACCCTAATTTCATGGAGGTCCTTTTGTGATACTCTAAGTGATTTTTGTACGATGTTGGAGAATGTTTGTGTTTGGAAAGAGCGTATTTCCAACCGGGCCCCTAGAACAGAAAAGCCAATATCTTTCAGACCGAGCATCTGATTGACGCGTCGTCTGTCGCATCGGGTTCCTTTTGACGAGACAGAACTTCAGGATACATCAAATTTGGAATTCGTGACAATTGATGTATCGACCCCTTGGATCGAGGAGCAGACCCTCCCAGAATCGAGCGTGTTGTGTGCAGGATCCCTAGAGCTGGCTACGACTGCGTCGACTATTATACATGAATTCTCTGGGGGATCAATAGCGATGACTACACTACTGGAATCCTCCATGGGTTTGACAGCGACGACTGCCATACTGGAATCCTACGTGGGTTCGACGGCGATGAATACTGTTCTTATATCCTGTGTGGGTCCGACAGTTTGACCTATTTACTTGTATCCTGTGTGGGTCCGGTAGAGTAGCTGGTCTTGTATCCTGTGTGGGTCCAATAGCTTAGCTGGTCTTGTATCTTATGTGGGTCCAAAATCATAGATGAATTAGTGACTACATCTGTTCATCTCTATCACTATAGGAGAGATTTATACCTATGCGAGATGAGTTTTGACTTTCAATCATTATCATCTATGTGATTGACTTATTTCCTGTGTAGACTAAGTTGTGCTTGGGCTCGAGAGTTGGGGCCGAACTGAGATTGATGACTTTGGTATATGTATGGGCATATACCTAATTAGATTTGGTTTATACATCATGATTGTATATTTTCATTGTGGCTTATCCTTATTGAATTTTGGGATACTTTTGGGGGTCTCGGGGTCCCTACTAAGTATCTTTATACTCACCCCTGCACAGGCAATGCCTGCAATGCATTGTGTTGGATGTAGACGATGGACATCGCTGATCTTGGTAGAGGCTTGTAGAGCTAGACGGTACCCGAAGTTGGACCACTTGGTGAGACATACACGGAGCAGAAAGATGGACCCGTGGTGCTGGGGAGACTATCTATACCCAACCTTCAGGTAGGATTCCCGGAGGATGACTCAGTGGTTGAATTTTACATTACTGCAGTTGTGCTAGCTTTCAGTTGTACTGTACTTTTAGTTGGATTTGTATGTTGACCCATTTACTTTTCAGCACTTATTGACCCAACGATGGTTCAGGCTTCGATGGAGAATGTGAAGATCATCCAGGAGCGGATGAAGACTACGCAGAGAAGAAAAAAGTCATATGCTGATAAGAGGCGGAGACCACTGGAGTTCGAGGATAGCGACCACATTTTCCTATGGATCTCACCTCGACGAGGTCTACGGAGATTTCGCAGGGGCAACAAGTTATCTCCACGATTCATCAGACCTTTTCAGGTCCTCAGCAGAGTATGAGAGGTAGCTTACCTCCTGACCCTTCCACCTCAGGTGCATCGGGTGCACGACGTCTTCCACGTATCTCAGTTGAGGAGATACGTGAACGACCCGACCCACATCATCGATCACGTGGTGCTATACATTGATGACAGGGTGACATTCACAGAGGTCTCGGTGGAGATCGAGGATCGACAGGAGCGGGTCTTACGTTGATGGTAGATTCCTCTGGTGCGCGTTCGCTGGCAGCACAGGAACCTCCAGGAGAGCACTTGGGAGCGGGAGGCTCAGATGCATGCTCAGTACCCCCATTTGTTCCCCTAGTGTGTGTTGTATCATTACGAGAATGTAAAGCCCTGAGGTGGGGGTAATTTAAAGACCCAGATATTTGATGAATTTTTTTTTCTTAAATACTTTGGAATTTTACGAGTCTGTAGCTTCTGATGACACTTGATTCCGAGGCCCAGTGTGCCCGAAATCAATTTTTGAAGTTTTGTTTGGGTACGTTCAGTAAACGTACGAGCAGGTTTTCCAATCTTTTGAACCAGTGCTCAGAATTTAAATATGAGGACACCGATGAACTCGCAGTTCCAGCTTTCATTTAAGGGGACCTTCACTGCAGTTGTGTTTTATGTAGGTTGAATGTTAATTATTGGGGATTTAGAATAAACTAAATAAAATTTTTTTAAACAATTTTATTTATTTTTGGTAGTTATAACCTACTAGAGGACGTTAAGGGTGGTCCCATACCCAACATAACCTCCCCTGAGAGGATTTAGTGTGGTGGGACCCACACGAACCCAAAACCTTCCGCCTCCCCTCAACTCCCCATTAATTCCCTACTGTTTATCTTGAAAACTCCTCATATTTATTATTTTCGAGCCTATCCACCTCCCCCCCATAAAATGTGTCATCCTATCTAATTAATATCAGAGTTAATTACCTGACATCTCTTTTGAATTAATATGAATTTCAAGGAAATTCTATTAATTGGAGAGCTTTATTTTCTTTTTGTCTTGGAAAATCTTATTTGGGGAAAGGCTCAAGAGAATTAAAGAGAGGTGATCCTTCTTCAAAATAGAACATCGTTCTTCAACGAAGAACATCCCCGATGAAGAATGCGAATGACTTGTTCCAACGACACTTCTTCCTCGGACGCACCTCGATGTCATGGATTCTACGTCGCCTATGACAATGACTCATCCACCATCGTTGAGGGGACGACACTGTTTTTCCACGACACTCATCTTTCACGGCTCGACGATGTGTGACATCTTTTGTGAGGTAGGGGTTTTTTATAATTTATACATGAATAAATTCTCTCGATTGTGTTGTTTTGTCTTTGGAATAATCTTGGTCATATGTTACGACCTAATGCACAGGGCATGGGTTGAACGAACATGACCAGACGACCCTTCGTTGTTCTTGATTTTTGATTTTCAATCAGGAAGTGGTGATGATGAACGGCGGTGGACATGCGCCAGCCCCGTGCGGAGGAACCACGGCCCGCAACCACGGGCCGCTCGGCTGAAGGAGAACCGTCCGTCTAAAGCCGGCTGCGCTGAAGGACGACCGCGGTGCCACAAGGGGAACCGCGCTGTGGAAGACTACGACCCATGTTCCACGAGCCTCTCGGCGGGCGAACTGGCTGGTAGGCGGCCTTCCGGGCTGAGTCGAACTGCGACATTAGGGGGGTGGCACGCTGGAGGAGCCGCGACCCGCCCAAGCGGGCCGCTTTCACCGGGAAAGTCTGCCGGATTGGGCCAGCCTGTTTGGGAGGGCGGTGCGGCTTGGTGTCGACGGTTCGGGAAAGCAGGGGGCTGCGTCCCCCTGCAGACTGCTCGGCCCTTTGGCGGAGGTTCTCTTCCAGGCGGCCTGGCCGCGCCCTGCCGGTCTGGGTCACGCCGTGTGGGGCTGGGCCTCGCGGCGCAAGATCCGGCCACACCGCGTCGGGCCGGTCTACAACCCCTCGGGCTGGGCCGCGACTCCTCAGGTAGGGCCGTACGATTTATTGGTCCTATCTGACCCTATTTCGGGTCAGACTCGTCATGACCGGGTTGACCCAACTCGTCGGCCCACTGGGCATAATGGGTCGGACCCATTTCCTCTTAAAGGTGAATATCCTGAAAACCGCACATCCGATCGACGCGCCTTCTGTGACACTAGGACCCTCATGACATGGTGGTACTTTTGCGATACTATAAGTTAATTTGTACCACATTGGAAAATGGCCGGGTTTGGAATGAGTGTATTTCCAACCGGGCCCCTCGAACGGAAAAGCCAATATCATTCAGACTGGGCGTCCGATTAACGCGCCATCTGTCACGTAGGGTTCCTTTTGACGAGACGAAACTTTGGGATACATAAACTCTAGACTTCGTGACAGTTGATGTATCGAACCCTTGGATCAAGGAGTGGACCCTCCTGGAATCGAGCGTGTTGTGTGCGGGAACCCTAGAGCTGTCTGCGACTACGTCGACTAGTGTACTGGAATCCTCCGTAGGATCGACAACGATGTCTACTATACTGGAATCCTCCATGGATTCGACAGCGACGACTACCATAATGGAATCCTACGTGGTATTGACGGAGATGACTACTGTTCTTGTATCATGTGTGGGTCCGACAGTTTGTCCTCCGTACTTGTATCCTGTGTGGGTCCGGTAGAGTAGTTGGTCTTGTATCCTCTGTGGGTCGGACAGCTTATCTTGTCTTGTATCCTCTGTGGGACTGACACTTAGATGAATCAGTGACTACACTTGATCATCTCTATCCCTATAAGAAAGATGTATATCTGTGTGAGATGAGTCTTGACTTTCAATCATTATCATCGATGTGATTGACTTCTTTCCTGTGTGGATTGGGTTGTGCCTGGGCTCCAGAGTTGGGGCCGAACTGAGATTGATGACTTAGGTATATGTTTTGGCATATACCTAAGTAGATTTGGTTGATACTTCTTGATTGTAACATTTCATTGTGTTTTATCCTTCATGGAATCTGGGAGACATTCGGGAGTCTCGGTGTCCCTACTGAGTATCGTTAAACTCACCCCTGCACGGGCAATGGCCGTACTATACTGTGTTGGATGTAGACGACAGACAACGCTGATCATGGTAGAGGCTTGTAGAGATGGACGGTACCCAGAAGTGGAACACTTGGTGATACGTACACGGAGCAGACAGACGGACCCATGGAGCTGGGGAGACTATCTGTACCCACCGTTCAGGCGGGATTCCTGGAGGACGACTCGGTTGTTGTTGTTTTACTTTACTGCAGTTATGTTAGCGTTCAATTGTAATGTACTTTCAGTTGGGTTTTTATACATACCCATTTACTTTTCGGCACTTACTTTTGTA
Organism: Viscum album; assembly: GCA_963277665.1. NCBI lineage: Eukaryota > Viridiplantae > Streptophyta > Magnoliopsida > Santalales > Viscaceae > Viscum > Viscum album. Next base: position 1,675,000,701 of record OY728150.1, on the reverse strand, counting down.
CTCAGTTTACTTAGTGCTTATTTCAGTTGTGTACACTATTGTGTTGTTTACATTTTTAAAGGCAATGCCTTCCCTTTTATCAAGATTTACGCCTTTCGTGCTAGTCGCCAGACCTTGGCCTATGGAAGACGGGCTTGGGGTAGTCACGGCACGGGCCCCGAGGATGGTTCGTGACATTTTTTTGATAAATGAAATTAATTTATGGTTTCATCATTCCAAAAATATATTACGAATAATTTTTAATAATTTTTAATAAAAATATGACTTTTCAATAAATTGTGAAATATACTTCTTTTAATTGAAAGATATCTTTTATTTTAAACTATTTACAATGTAAAATACACCGATGGATTAGTTTAAAATATTATTTTTTATGTTTCACAAAAACTAATGTAATAAATATTTTTATAATCAAAATTATACATACATATCTACAAAAACATTTATATACTAAAAAAATCACTTTTTTGGAAAATTATTCTCATCAGTTTTGTAGGTTTTATATTAAATTAAATTATTCCATTTTTAGGGATTTAATTTGATAAAAGGATCAAATATTAGGAATTAATACGTTCTAATTTGGTAAATAAGACCATTTTATTGGCCATTATTAATAGTAACTATAGTAAATTGTTTTAACCTCCGTATGGGTAAATCAGTTAATTATGGTAAAAAATAATATGCTACAGACTAAAATGGACTAAACAAAATCGATTAATATTATTTATGGGTGGGGTTTGACCTTAATCATTTAATATTCAATTTTATTTCAATTGTTTTTACTATTTTTATTTGAAAAATAATTATATATTATTTGCTGTAAATAAAATTTCAAAATGCCACACTCTTTCTTTTAAATTTATTTTATATGTTTTCATATGGATAGAATCATGAAGCGAATTAATATTAACTGATACTTTTATAATTAATAATTTTTTTAATAGGGTAATTTTTTCAATTTTCCTAGAATAAACAATTACCTTATATTATTTGATTACACTAACATAGTGTTTGTGCAAGCCATAAAAAATTACACAATTATATAAAAATACATAAAAAATTAATATTTTATGGAATAAAATATTGTGTCACATGAATTATATAATAAACAATAATTCATTATTTATGGTGATTTGGATTATATTGAAATTACATTTCTTTTATGTTGTTTACAAAATCATATTTTTTGAATAATTTTTAAAATGATAATCAAATTATTTTATATTAAATATATATTATAAAATTATTTAAAATTATTAGTCATATTGAAGTAAGAAAATTATGATGATAAATATTTGGAAATTCCATTATTTTCCCATTTATTATCCAATTATTAACTTAAAAGTGATTTTATAACACTTTTATTTTGAATGTTGTGTTACCATAGTTGAGGTTAAAGGTAGATAACAGAAGTGTAAATCCAATAGTTATGATTTAAATTGAGAATAAAATATATAAAATATTGAATATATAATTAAATTAATACCATATTCTCTTTATATTTTAATTCTTATCATTCTGGAACCATTTTACATGAGTTAGACACATATTATATTAAAATATTTCATGTTTTTCCTAAAGTTATCCCCCCTTAATTATAAATGAGAACCTCCTCTCATATATCCTCGCACTATTATAAAAATATAGTTTATAAAATATCTCCCAAAAAACTTTCCCCAAACCCTCCCTACATCCTAGAGCTCTTATTTTTGGCATAATACAACCATTATAGGGGTTACAGCGTAAAGGAAAGGAGGTTGTCTGAAAAAGAGGTATAACTTTGAACTAAATATTTTAGATTTATTTATTCTTCTAGCTCTATAAAATATTTTTCATCAATGATGAAATAATATTATTTTTATATTACATATATTGATATATTATTAGGTTAATGTAATAACCCCACTCCATAATCTATTTTATAAAATTGAAAATGAAAGCATTGTTTCTGTGAACAGCAGACTACTATCTCACGAAGAGATGTAATTCATTTTCCATAAACACCTCTTTTGGATATTTATAATTATGGATTTAATATATATATATATATATCTGTGTGTGTGTGTTTGTGTGTGTATCTAATGATATTCATAAAATAAATATCAATATGAAAATATAATATATCATGTTTTTTAAAATAATAACATCAATTGAAAAATGATTACGTCATTCATGTATATGCAAGAATTATCATCTCCACAAAGCGATGTGATCCAATTTACATTACTGAATCCCTTGGATGTTATTTATAAATTTGTAAATGTATAATATGATATTTATTATATAATTATCAGTCATTAATGAAAAAATAATACTTACCTTCCCTCATTCATGTTTGTTTAAAAATGGAAAATTACTAATGCATATGTACGACCTACTATCTCCCATATTGTAATTTAATTTATCTTTCGTAACAAAAAAAATGGTTGGTATTGAAATTATATTAAATATTTAAAATTGATAACTATTTCCTGATAACAATTCTATTTATTTTGGAACAGTTATCTCTTTGACAATAGTCAACATACCGAAATCATTATGAAATTATGAACCAAATCTGCTCAAAACACCCAATGTGAAAACAAAAAATTATGTAATTAAAAATGAAATTAAAATAAATTAAATAAATGTTTTAATAGGTATTAAATTGGAAAATTTATTTAATAAATAAAATAATTTATATAACCTTATTATATAGGTGTTAAATGATGTACATAGAATGTTTGGACTCGATGTATCATATTTCAACTAAATTTCTATTCATTAAGGAATTTTTTGTGTTTTAAATATAATATATTTTATATGGTGATTATAATTAAATTTTAAATATTATACCCTGAATAATTCAGAATTATTTTATTTTATATTTCAATTCAAGTTATTTCATTCAATATGATTTGAGTTTATAGTAACTAAATGGTAAGGATTTCATAAGTCTATCTCCTTTTATTGAGTTATATCATTTATTCATTGATTATAGTATGAAAACATTATGCTCAAAATGAATATTTTATGAATTATGTTGAATTTAACCTTTTTTGATTTTTTACATATTTTACATAACATCCTCGTTGATTAATTCTAATTTCAATGATATGATCTTTGTATGTGTTATTTAGCTCATATTTAAAATATCTGGTAGATATATTTATGTTATAAAAATATCTTATTTTATGATTTTTATATATTAATAATTGTAATGTATGATGATATTGTAGATGGATGTGCTCCCACGGAAGTATAGGCCACATGTGCCCCAAAAATTCATATTTTTAGACATATATTGGCTAGGCTATCAGTTGTTCTCCACTTGATCCTTTAGGATAAAAATCAAACCCACAACCTTTCTTGGGTGGTTCATTGGGGATTTAAATTAGAGATTTCCATCATTTAAACTTATTCCACTTTATCCTCCTTTAGTGGATCCACAAGATTCCATCATCTCCGGTTTTCTCTAGCTGTTATCCCTCCTTGGTGCCTCGGGTGTCCAAACATCGACTCTAACCTTATTTAATTCAGCAATGACATGAGTGATTTTATTTTATTCTAATCTACCTATCATTATGGATCAATCTATTATCATATAAATGATGGAATGATAATAGTGTGTATTTTGTTAAAAAGTCTCATTTTCACAGGGAAAACATGATTAATATTCCATATATCAGTGTTGGTCTCTTATTATAATGTTTGGGTATGATCATGTAACTAGAGTTATTTTCAATCATTTCCTACTCTTGGGACCTTTATTGTATGATTAAAAATTACCTCCCCTCAAGGAAGTCTTTCTATGTATAAATATTCTCATTTTTTATTTCATTTTAGTATGGGTTTGGGAGGAGTTCTCTTCTAGTCATGAAAGGTTCTATCCTCTTCGTTGGTCACATAATTCTCAAAGAGTAAAGGAGTTCCCTTTAGTGGAACTAAGAATCTGGAACCCTAGGATTCCAATTTTTTTAGAATCCATCTACCATCAAATCTATTAAAAATTTGGTTGGATCGTTCTTCTATTCAAAAAAAAAACTCTTTCTATGGAATTTAAAATGGTGGATTGTATTTGTGTGGAGATCTGTGTTTCCTCTAATCTATCAAAAAATATCCTTCTTCATGAATGGAATGATTTATCTTTAAGAAAAATCATTATGTTCCATTTATCTTCTATAATTGTTTGACTATGTTTTCTTCTTGGTCATTTTGAATCCTTATGCTGGAGCCATGGCCTCTGTAATGAGTCTCAATGTGAGGTATTGTCTCAAGGGTGCATGAATTCCACAAAGGGTCACTCTGTGGATCAATATGATATAGATTCAAGGAATTGCATTGAATAATTACATAAAAATATTTTTAATAGAGTTGAAAATATGGTGTATGTGTGTGCCATAATCCTAGAACCTCTAACTCAAATCCATATTCTCATACTGAGGTAGTTTTCCCTCTATTTCTTACAATATCTCTTGTGAGATTCTTCGATATGGTGCTCTAGATACTAGATCATTCAAAATATCACTGACCAGGTCCCCTTCTTCCTTTGACCTAGTTATTCCATAAAATTTTCCACAATTTATTTCTGAAGTATTTTTACTCATGCTTTAGTTCTTCTTATCTCCAAGCCATAAGAACAATTTAGATAAGCCACCTCTTTGCATTCAATATGGTTTGAACCATATTTCCTCAATAATTCAATTTGAAGTGAATTATTCCACCTGTAAATTGATGGAATAATTTTCTCCCTCCCCATACCTAGTTCTTAATTAGGTAATTCTCTAGTTTATCTATGAATTTTCCAAACCCAAGCCTCTGATATATTAGTATCCCAACAATCAAAAACCTTTTGATGAACCTAGTACTTTATTTCATCTTGGTCTGAACCAAATTTTATCTAGTATTTTCTAAATTGTGGTTTCTAGTCTCATATTAATTGAATCCCATGGGTATCCTTACCTAGGTGAGTCTAACCATACTAATAATTCCTTCCTTATTTTGAATGATATATGTGATTTTTTAATCTTGCAATCCCTTGTTCAAGGTTTCCCAAAGTTGGATAAATCCAAAATACCTCTGAGCAACATTGAGCCACCATATAGAACCGAATTAAATAATAGTAGATTGTAATATTATATTACACTCAAATTTGATCTCTAATCTGAATCTCTCCATTCTCAATGATTTATTCCATCTAGTAGAATTATAAGGGTTACTGATCCTTGTCTAAATGAACATTTATATTAATGAAAATTCAGAAGAAGAGTATAACCTTTTTGGCCATCATGGAATTAAAACATAAACATGAGTCCATAAAATAAATGTCTACAATTTAGAAAAATAATATATTTATAAATGGGAGTCTGATTAACATCCAAATATGGATTTTCTGGAATGATCAAATTCATGTGGATGTTTAGACAGCTCTATATAGAACATCTCCATTGAGGTCTGTAACAAGGATGGATAATTTAGTAAATTTATTTTTTATGCCAAAAGTGACCCATTTTAGAGGAATGATATTTGGGATTCTTTAGGGGCCTTCAGTAATAGCTCTTTCAAAATAATTGTCCGAGGAGATTTCAGCACCATTATTGACACATCTGGGGGTGTTTCTCCAAATAACGGTATCCATGACTTTTAATACTTTATTGAATACAACAAGCTCTTGGACCTGGGTTATTAATGTGTTTCTTATACGCAGTGAAACAATATGAAGGGAATTTGTAAAATATAGAGTAGACTTGATTGATGTTTCATAATTTCCAGGCTATATATATCTTATCTGGTTGTTCTAAGAACCACAATTATTGATATTTATGTATTCGGGACACTATCCTTTATAAATTTTATTATATGAGTCTAAAAAATGGATTCTATTATACTTTTCATTGGATGTGGTTGGATAGTTTAAGATAAATGGTTATATCTTTTGATAGGGCTCCAATTAATTGTGTTGATTGGGTAGCTTTTCAAAATAAGGTATCAACATTTAAGAGTGAAAAATATAATTAGATATATTTTCTCCCAACATCAATTTTAATCTATGAAATCAGTAGTAAGAGATCAATCAACATAAACATATTTTACAAACCAAGTGGGATGATAATACCTTCATGCTCTTATAAAGTAAAAAACATAATATGGAGGATATTTTACCTGTTTCTAAAAAACATAGCATAGAGAGATCAAAATATAAATAAATCGTGAATGGGGATAGAAATATATAATACTTCTATCATTCTATAATGATATTTTTTAAATGGAAGGCTTAATATCTTCTTTATAATGGGTTTCATACCAGTGATGGATATATTATAGATCATTTGTAAGTGGAATAGTTTACTGAATCTCTTTTGAACTAGTTACAGGTCTAAGGGGAAAAAATCTCAAGATTCCAGAGCTTCTAACTATTAAATTGATAATACACCATGTTCTATTAATGACATGTAAAACCTAAGGTTTTGTGTAATCCTAAATGAAAATGGGATTTTTGGATTCTATTAATGCACTCAATCAAGAGAGTTCATTAGACCCATATTCTTATCTAGGTGCTTTATATTCTTATTCATATAACATAATCAAAGGGGATTTGGCATGTTTTTCTATAACTATTTTAGTGGTGGTAATTTTCTAAGATTTACCTCTATAATAGTTTTGGCTCTTGTTTCTAAATTTAATCAGCCAACTGTTTCCTGAATTTATGACATATTAGCATATGGTGATTTTCATATAAATTGATGGACACCATTCTAAATAAAATATTTTCTCTTTATTTAATCAGCCAACGATTTCATGAAATTATGACATATTAGCATCTGGTGATTTTCAAATAAATTGATGGAAACCATTCTAAATAAAACAAATTCTCTTTATTTACCACTATATTTATCTTATAAAAACTTTTTTTTATTAAAGGTTGATGATATTGGGAGGATATAGGGATTCCCCATGAAATGATTGATGATCTAATTTGGAGAGTGATCAGAACTAATGGGATGATCATCATTGACAAGGAAATGGCATATGACCAGATGGACTAGTCTTTTATTCCCAACTTTTTTCAAAACATGTGCTTATTCAGATTGGAGTTTCAATCTAATCTAATGGTTCTTCAAATATCCCTGGTTCACTATATATATAATGAGGAAAATATCTTGTTTCTTCTAATTCACATGGGGTTTGTGAAAAGGTAACCCTATCCCCCATTTTCTTTTCATTTGACCCAAGGTTATCCTCAGTATAAGTCTCAATAATATTCTTGAAGAAGGTATGGTTCATTCATTTATAATAGTGGTATGTTTTATGGAATTTATTATATTTTCGTTGAGAATGACATGATTTATTTCATCAATGGTAGTGAAAATTGTATTTGGTATTCAAAGATATCTATCTAGGAATATTTTTACAAATCCAACCAATGTGTTAATACTAATAAAGGTTTTGTTCTTATATCCAACAAGTTCTCTTTCAAGAGATCCATGCTTATTCATGATATAATTTTTCTTTCTAAAAAATTATTTCCTTTAGAATAAATTTGTTCTCTCTTATAAAATGAGAAGGTTATAATTCGTCATTATGATAAAATAGGGAAATCTTTAAAGGAATGGATCCTAAAATGAAAAATTAACTTTATTTCCTTTGGATAAATAATTACATTGTCTAATAGTGTTATATCATCCGTCCCTATAATTGTTTTAATTGTCTGAAGACCACCGAATGCAGTGTTCATGAATATTTAATGATACACACCTTTATTATTTGGGATCTCACCAAGAAGGCCTCCATCATTTGAAATGTTGGTATAGACTAGAATTACCTTTCTATATGTGTGGATGGGGGTATAAATGTCAAAGGTATTGAATATATTATGTTTTTTAGGCTAAAAAATTGTGGGAGGTCATATCAAATGAGTATCTATTGTTTTATTATATTTAGAAGAATGATGTTGATTGTACCCTCGAATAGGATATCATTTTGCATTGCTCCTATATTTTCATTAATATAAAAATACTTGGGAAATAGATTTTGGAGAATTCCTGGTGGATCATTGGGTTTGGAGAAATTTCATTCAATAAACGCAATTAAGATATCTTTTCCTTACCCTATTCTAATTTTCTAGGTCTAGATATCCGTTTTAGATAGGTTTTTCCCTTAATTAGTTCATACATTCAATACATAATGAGGATCAAAAGAAAGTGTTTTGTAGAGTTAATTATTCTAATTATCTTATCTCATGTTTCATTACTTCTTCAATTACTGAGAAACTGAACAACTCTAATTTTTAATTAATGATTATATCCTCCACTAACCTGGATAGTATGGGTATATGATCATGGTGAAAATAATTCTCTTTTAAATTAAGTTATATTTTATAGAGAATCTATGACTATTCCATTCCCATTTATTATAATCATTACCACATTTTTATTCCTCTTGAATCGAAATGAAAACACAATACCAATTCACAAAATGAATCTTTTCCCCTCTTTTTCATTAATAGTGAACTAATTGTATATACAAGGATGCATGTATCAGTCCATCTAATTTCTCTAGGAAGGGATTGACCCATGGAATGTTTCATCAAATGAACCTGGGAAATACAATTGTGGAACTTAACATAGGCCAAGGGGTGGAAAATATTGACTAAAAATTATTGTTGGACCATCAGGGAAAGTCAAAAATATGTCTATCATTAGAGTCTCTAACTAAATATTCAATACACCAGGTTCCAATTTCATTACCACCATCAATCTATTATATATTAGTGTATGAGAATTGTTGTTATACAAGTTGTGCATTACCTTATCATACATATATGTTCCTATGTGTGGATTCACATGGGAAGAAGGATCTTGGATTATAGGATGAATGGATGGACCTCTATCATAGACATCTATGGAATAATGATGGCACATTTGTATAAGGGACCAGGAATGGTGGTGGTATAGTTCAAGATTTACCTAGATTAGACTTCATTGATTATTCAATGTACCTTAGGGAGCATACATTACTGTTGGATGAGGCCTTGGAAATGATTCAGGGGAATAAAATATATAATTATAATTTTATCCCTTTATCTGATGATGAATGAGACTGTTTCATTGTGGTTAATTCCATGAAATTTCATTTTTTTCTTTGGAATACCATTTATCCTATCATAACCCATATTTTCATTCTCCATACAAATATGAAGGTACTTTACACATGGAGAGAGAGTAATATATTGGTGGATCTTCTTTCTTCCAATGGTAATCATAACAAAATAATTACGGTGTTCTATAATATTGGAACTCTCCCTTTTTATTATTATATGATTGTTATTGGGGATTCCCTTGGCCTTTATCATTTTCACCTACATGATCTCATGTTATTTTCATGTATTTTTGTTCTTATTTTTTAGTCTTAATATTAAAAAAATATTTCAATTTTTAATAAATCTTGATAGGTTATATCATGGATACTTTTATTTTAATATTATATGAAGATTCATTTGATGTTATTATTTCATGGGTATTTTGATACCCATTTTACCAATGTGGTAAGTTATTTATGTATAATCCTATTTAAATCAAGAATAACTGTTCTTATATTATCTTTAAGAAAATTATATGATCATTATTTGATAAACCCAATTGAATTTTTATTTTCCAATATATATTGGTAGATTTTTTATGCTTTGGTACCTTTTTTTATCTTTGTTTTGTTTTTAAAAAACATGACCTTATTTATCCTATTTCGGTCAGAAAACCATTTTTTTCTATATATCCACGTGTTCTAAAATGTTTTTCAAGAATATATTTTACTATTCCTAAATTATTTTTTAAAGTAATTTTACCGTTATTTATGCCTTTAAAAATTATTGTAAAAGAATCTTCATGTAATTTTCTTAACCGGTTACATTTTACTGACTTTGTGGAAAAAATATTTTCTTATCAATTATGACAAGAAGATAGTTTCCTACTACCATTAAATCACAATTATTTAAATATTCATTTAAAATAATCTATGTGTATTTACAAATAAAATGTTTTTATTAATATTTTAGAAATTTTTTGTTTTTAAAAGTGATTTATAGAGTAGACAATTTATATTTCTCAATAACTATTTATTTATATTTTAATTGTATTTTAAGTCATTAATTACATAAACCTTCAATGTTACCTACACACCACTATGGATATGATGTAATGTAACCATCCTAATTTTTTCATTGAATTTATTATGATTCATTCAAATAGATTTTTGTGGTATCATTTTTATTTCAAGGGATAAATTAGTTTGTGGAAGAACAATTGTTATTATTATACTGAAAAACGAAATCATTCATGTGTTAGGATTATGTTATTCTTCATAGAAATTGAATATGATAAAAATTGATCCAAATATAATTAATGATGATGGGTGAGGAAAATATATATATCCAATTCATTGGGTAAATAGATAATGTTAAGTAGTTATATATTCCTCCAATGGTATTTTTCAAATTTACTGGGTTGTAGAGTCTATTCAGAAAGAGTAATTGTTAGAGTGACATGAAAATGTTATTCTGAGATACCAATATGTTTTTATAATTACATCATGTTATAATTTATACTTTCCTCAAGTATTATTTTCAAATGGTTTGTGTTTGTCAAATTATATGTCTCTTGTATAATAATAAATATTCCTTTCATGTCTCCCATTCCATTATCCATGTTTTTATGGTTATGTATTCTCTTATGTTTTTCTTATGAACTTTAATTATGTAAAAATACCATTATGATCATCTTATGTTCACTAGTCACATTAAATTGTTATTTATTATTTTTACCCTTACTAATCATTTGACCTCACCCTACACATTTTTCCCTTTTAACATGTTGAAATAAAAAGTTTTGATTTTATTATTAAAGAAAAGGATACTCAATATAAATAAATTAGTTAGAGTTTATATAAATTGTAATTAAAAATTTGTTTATATATAATATTTTTTATTTAAGAGTTTGTCAAAATTATATAAATTTCGAAACCTTAATGGTCTTGGGATATTTCAGTGATTTGTTATTTCCTTTTGTTGTTGTACATTTAATTTCTAATAATCATGTGTCACATCTATTTTTATCAATGATAGAAATGTAAATATTATTTTTTACAATAGGAACTAGGTGTGCAGGTATGGGGATATTATTATCAGTATTTGAGGGAGGTTTAGATAAATTTGTAAATAAATATATTTTCTGGAAAGTTTACATAATAGTTATGAATTATATAAAGGTTTTATAAGTTTAAGGTTGATTATAATGAAAAAATACTATAAAAATCTTTTTTTAAGAGATGGAATTTTTAGGTGATTAAGGATATTTAGGGATACATTTTATTATGTTGACATATATTTTATCCTTATATTTACTATGAATAATCATTCAGGAATAATTCTGTTAGATTTTTAAAGATATAAGATAAAGGGGTATGATATAACATTTGAGGTAAAAATAATTCTATCCATTGACGATAGTGAGGTTATTTGTCATTAAAACAATATTGGTTGATGACGTTTTTGGATGAACAATGTATTTTCTTTTTTTGTCAAGGATGTTTGAGAAGAAAGGAATTCATAGAACTTTGTATAAATGTGTGAGGAAAGACCAGAAAGTTATAATACATTCCATGGTAAATCTGATGATGATTTATTGGTCAATATTTCAAAAATATCATATGTTGGTTGGAGAATATATGATGCAATATTTAAAAAGGAAAGGGGGATAAAAATATGTGGTCAATTAGTATGGTTGGTCTTGTAGAATAATGTGTGTAATATAGAGCCGTATACTAGTGTTTTCCAAATTTGTGTGGTCCAAAATTAGAAGTTGGTCTAGGATTAAGAAAATTGGATTCCCTTTATTATATCATCAACATATTAAAAAATAATTAATTTCACAAATACAGGCTTCATGAAATATATTTTACGAAAATAGGAATAATGATGACGGTGTTCTTTGCAATTATGATGATCTTTGTGATTAGATAAGGAAAGAATCATTATGGGTATGTATTGTAGTGGTGAAGGTGAAGAGAATTGTGATAGCACAAATTAAGTAATACCATTGTAGAGACATAACGTATTTTATGGAACACTTCTCAATTATGGTGAGCTTCATGAATCCAAAACATAACCATGGTGCTTCGTGAAATAGTGTGAATTTCTACAGAAATTTCAGAGTACTGGGATTTTGTGAAGACATTGTGCTAAGGTGGCTGGATGGTTCTGGAGTTGGAAGGAAATTCCAATAAATAGGACCCTCCCCCTTGAGAAATGTACATAGACTTCAAGATAATTTTAATGTTATCGAATTGTGAAGAAGGTTCACAAAGAAAGTGAACTCTTCAAAGGCAGTGATCTTCGCAAAGGAAAGAAACACCGAGGGGGGTCTTTGAGATTTAAAAAAGATGTGATATTCTCAAAGGAAAATCAGTGATCTATGAAATAGGGATATCTAAGATTTAGTTATCTTTGCTAACTGGAGAGCATCACAAACTATAGTGCTTTTTGAATCTGGGAGGTTTGTGAAGGAGCTCTACCATTGGAAGTGTTGTGTACCCAAATTAAGTGAAAAGTGCTTTAAAGTGGATCAAGATATGATCAGGGTATATGAATAAGTGTAATTACGAATTCCAGGTAAATTCATACCAACTTCTAGATAGGAACTGGGAGAGTTTTTTTGAATGATCAGATTTGAGAATGTTTGTCAAGAGGAAGATAAATAATTCATTACCCTATTTATGCTATGAGGTTTCTCATATACATTAGGATTATCACCCAAGTACTACACGAGTAAAATGGAATATCCTACTCATTTTCATCCATATAAAAGGATAGTTTTATATTTTATTTTGTGTTACTAAATTATTTACATAACATACCAATGATGTAGCTACTTTTTTTGAGTAATGAACCTTGTAAATCTTGTGTTCATGTGGCTGTGTGCATTCAACAGGGAAAAAACTCTATAACAAAAGGCTATGGTTGTTTCAAATAAAGGAAACATAAAATGAAAATAAATCACTAATTCATCCCCTACCCCTATTAATTGTACCTGGATCATGATTGGGAACATTATTTGGGATATATGGTTAATTATTTGAAGAATTATATAAGCTAGAACATGGGTGTTAATTTGAAAATTTTGGTGTCAAATATATTATTTCATTATATAATGGTCTATACTGCTTTTATATCTTTTTTGGTTGATATCAAATAATTAGAGGAATACATTTTTATCCTTTTCTATATTGTGCAATCATTTAGAAGTTTAGTTTTGTTCTTCAATCATGAAAAATTCATATGAAATAATCATTTTTGGCTGAAAAAGATGGTATTGTGTTGGAAACTGATTAATATATGAAATTATACTCATCAAGGAACTACTTTAATTTATGATCAATCTATTCACTATTTCAAACCTCATTGATTTATTATTATCTATTCAATGAAATTATCATAAACTTTAACATTATTATGAATGATGTTTTATATGAATCTCCATCAATATATGGACATTAAATTTACCAATATTTCAATATTTATACTTCCTAATAATGTTCTACTATTTGAAAACATTCTTATATGTTATTCTAGATTAACTTCTTATTTATTGTTCCCTCTTTCTTTAAAAATGACTCATTTTACCTTTTTATGATTTGGGTTTTCAAATAAATGTATTTTTCAATTTTGAAAATTTTTTCCATTGATTTCCATATATTTTATCTTTAAATCCATGGAATATATTTTCAAAACATTTAAAAAACTTTCTATTTGAAATGTGAAAAAATTTCTAGGACACAATTTTAAAAATTTGATTGAATATAGACACCCATTTGAGGATAAATTAAATTATTTTCAAGAATAATTAATATTCATTAATAATAATTTATAGAATAATATTAACTAGACTAATTTTAGTTCATTTAATAGTGGAAAAGAAAAGGATTTATATATATATATCCACACTAGGTTTTCATGTATTATAATGTTTTATTTAGAATACTAATTTGCAAATTATATAATTATATTTTTACAAAATGAAATTAATATTTGATATCATCCTACAAAAATTATCTTAGGATATATTTTTGAGAATTGTTGGTAAAATTTTTTTTTACACAAATAGTAAAAAATACTGATTTTTATAGAAATCATCATTTTGTTTTATATTATATAAATGTTCACATTCTTTTTTTGGATTTTTTAAAAACTGATTAGTCAATTTAAATTATATTATGATCCAATAAATGTTATTGTAATTTAATAAATAGTATAATTTTTTACAGAAATATTTTGATACATGAAAGTTCTTTTACTTAAAAAACTTTTTCATAACATTTTTTAGGTACAATTTTAAATTAAATTATGAAATAATTTGAAATTAATATTATAAAATGGATGCCATAATTTTAATTATGAGGTTTTAATTTTTATTATTAATTCCCAGTTATTTTTTGTTGTTATAAATAGAAACCATAGTAAATATTTTTCTCCTCAGAAAAAATATACAAGGCCATTATAGTCAAACACACCATGATATGAAATAAAAAATTCTCTAAAAATTTAATTTACTCTATTTTAAGAGTTTAATTCAACCATAATTTTATAATATTCTATTTTATGACATGTTATTTCCATTTGGTCTTTGAAAATGAATTTTATATTATTTTATGTACTGAAAAATACAAAATGTCACTCTTGTGATTTTAAATTTATATTATATGTTCACTTATCTATGAATGTAATTTGTTAATGAATCTTAACATTTATTTGAGAATAATGAAATTATTTTTATTTTGGTATTTTTCTAAATTTTTAGTGATGATATATTGACCTCAAATTCATACACAATGAAGAAATAATAGTTGTTAAAGTAGTTGAAATTTTAAGTAAATGATTTAGAAAAACATCAACAGTAATATTTTATAGAAGAATTATGGTTTAACATGATATTTATAGTTTAAAATAATTTATTATTGATGGTAAAATGTATTACATTATAATTATATATAATTCATTTGTTTTTCAATGGTAAATTATTTGAATTCTTGTTAAAATTACATTAAGAGTATTTTATGTTAAATATATTTTATTAAATTATATAAAATTTTTAAAAATCCTGATATTGAAAAATAATGAGGACAACTAGCCTAAAATTCAATCCCTTGGACATTTAGGATCCAATTATTAACATAGATGTATATTTATAACCCTCTTATATTGAAAAAGTGGATACCATAATTAAGTTAAAAATATTAAACAAAATGGTTAATCCAAAAGATAAAATTTAAAATGATATATAAACATATAAAATATTGATTTGGTGGTTATATTATGTCCATTTAATCTGTAAATTCAAATTAATTTCCATTTCAAACAATTTTACTTTAGTTTGACACATGTTATTTTAAAAATATTTCGTTTATTACCAAAAGATACCCTCCCCACAAATATAAATGGGAATGTCTTTTCCTGTCATAAATACTCCTTTTAAACACTATATATTGGAAATACCAAGAAAAACTAATTTATAAATTCCATATATATATTAAATAGGTACTATTTTGGGCATCATACCAACCACAGTTGGATTAATAAGTAAAGAAAAAAATATTTTTTGAAGAAGAGGTAAGAATTTTAATTGAATGTTTTCGATTTATATATTTTTCTATCTTCTTCAGATCTTATTAAACCATATTGAAATATTAATATAAGTATATAATAAATTTTTGGATTTAATTAATTAAATTAAACAACGTATACTCATCACCTCTTCCATCAAATGGGAAATTAAACTACAGTTTGTGTGCATGGTCGACAACCGCCTTAGGAAGCAATATATACTTTTTTTCATCAATGCCTTTTATGGATGGTTATAATTATGTATTTAATGTTTATATGTTATATTAATGAAATAATTATGATTTTTTAAATAATAATATATATTTTATTTTTACACTTTTCCATCCATTGAAAAATTATATCATCGTATGTGCGTATTTGTGAATTACCACCTACATGAAGTGATGTGATTAATTTTTCACCACTACATCACATGGAAATTATATAAAAAGCATTTAAAGTCGTAATATAATATATATTAAGTAATATTAATTTTTTAATGATAAAATTAAGATGTATTTCTTTTTATCATGATGATTGAAAAAATAGAAACATTATTCATTCCTATTTCTGATCTACCATCTCCAAGGTTGTGACATAATTTATTTTTCATAACCATATTTCATAAATAATTTTAAATTTATAATTAATTTATAAAAATTAATACAGTGTAATTATTTTTTTAGTGATGGTGGAACTATTACCTCATATACCAAGTCCAACATACCAAAGTCATTTTTAAATTTTGAACTGAACATCCCCAAAACCCTTAAAATGGACATAAATAATTAAGTAATTAAAAATGTATTTAAAATAAATTAAATAAATTTTTTATTTATATATTTTTAAATACCAAAAATTATATTAATAAATAATATATTTGATATAAGTTTATTATATAGGTGTTTAAGTAAAGAGATCGAAGGTCCGGACACGAGGTAAGGTATTATGTCCCAATTTCCATTCATTGAGCCATTTTTTAATGTTATAGATATTTTTTTTATGGATTACATATTTATCTTTTACATGTTATATAATGTATTGTTCAATATTTTTTAAAATTTATGTTTCAATTAAAATAATTTATTCCATGGTAATTTCACTTGAATGTTAACAAGTTGAAAGGGTTTATTAACTCAATATTCTTTCATTGCGTTATATCACTTATTCATTCATTATATAATCCCATTATTGTAGGTGAAATAATTTTTTAATTTATGTTATATTTGGATTTATAACTATTAAACATAATTTCTACATTAATTAATTCTCAATTCAATGATATGATTTGTGTAATGATTATACATAAAAAATATCCTTTTTTGGGATATATTTTTATGTTATGAACATATCCTATTATATATGGTTTAAAAAACACCCATTAGAATGATATATCATGTACAATGGTATTTAATGATTCATTTTACGTTATTCTTTGAGGGGGTTCATGTTTCAAAAGTTACCAAAGTTGTATAGGATTTATGTTGAAATAAAATTTTAATTTATATTATTTAAGATTGAATTTCCTTTGAAAATATTCTCTAGATATTTCATGAATTTTTATGTTATAGTAAAAAATTTCTCTTCATTGAATTCAAAATGGTCAAGAATTTTTAATGAAAATTCTACCTTATTTCTCCTCACCTTATTAAATAAATTTTCTTCCAAATCAAACTTTTTCTAAAATTTCTACTAGAATATTTTCGAGTTTTATTCAATGAATCTTTAAATTCATTTTATGATGTCTTATGTTTTGCAAATATTCTTCTAGATATCTTCTTGTACTTTTCTAAACAAGGTACTTTTTACTAATGTTATGAAAAAATATTTTATTTATTAATTTTGAAAACAAGTAAATTTTTTACCATCCTTATTTCTCAATGTTGTAAGGCTTACTATACATGTTTTAGTTGTTAATTTACAAAAATTACAAAATAATCATGAAATTATTATTTTTTAAAAGTTATTTTAAAATAGGAAAGCATATTTTTCTCAAGAATTATTTTAATGGAATAGACATTCATAAAAAAAATCAATACACGATGTTACCTATGATCCAATAGATATATATAGTAAGGACACAATCCATATTAATTATATAGATTGATTTAATCATTAACGTGGCTTGATACCTATGTACAATGATACACAAACCAACTGTGACAGTTCCCAAAGGGAAATCCCAATACCCATTAGTAAGGGAATAAAACCCAACATAAAGAAGAATCAAAACAAAATGATTTTGTCACACAAAAAATAAATGAAGAATCAAAATGAAAGTAAGTATTTAAAAAATAATTTAGTAGAAATATCTATTATAAAATATATAAGAATAAATTAAATAGTACAACATCAAATTACACAACACTTATCAATAAAAATATCAAAAACCCTAAGAAATAGGTGGATCACATCACCAATGGTCTCCTCCATCACTCTAGGTACCTCTAATCAAGTACCCCCACCTCCATAAAGATACAATTTCCATTTTATTATACCTATAATAATATAATCTACAAATCCAAGAAGGAAAAATTAGGTGGTGTTCTAAATATCCTAGTAGGGTCTCACCATGTGTTCTATAAACAATACAACAGTTATAAACCATTAATTATTTCAATTAAAATAAAACAAATAATGGACTTACATTTACATATTTTCAACCAAACTTTATTTCATAATAAAAAATATTATAAGTATATTAAAACAGTATTTAATGAACATTCTAAATATAACATTTATATAAATATGTCAGCATAAATAAAATAGCTATATAATAAATTGAATTTAATCATCAAAAAAATTATAAAACCATATAATAATCTCTACAATATGTTATTTTCAAGACATATGATACTCATACATATCAATCATCATCATGGCTCATGATAGTTGTGCAAACGTAAATCAACACCCAATTACGGGAGCCCATTATGGGTAATCATGCTGAACTTATTTTAAATACTGTTGTCATCCTAAATCCATTTCTATGGAGTCATTTATATAGGGTCATGTTCTTAGTGTGATTTTCCTAGTCAACAAATAACTACCCATGATTCATATACTTTAATCAATGAACCATTTCAAATCAATTAGAAATAAAATTTCCCAATTTCCATTTCAATATGACTTTCTCATTTCCAAAAAATATGATATGTTTTCATCAATTCATGAATTTTCATATCATCATTATATTTATTTCATTTATATCATGGGTATATATCAAATCATTTCATCAAATAAATTTTCAACTAATTCCATCAATATTTTCTCAAATCCACCCAAAAATTTCAATTTCATTAAAATCGATTCATTTTTACAATTTCCATGAACTTTTTCGAATAAAACATCTGTCATCTCAAATATAAGTTCTTAAATAAATAAAAAACTCATTTAAAATTAATAAATAAATTTATGATTGGAATTTTTTGGAAATATTCTGTAGAACCACCTAACATTAATCCCACATTAGAATTTATATGAAACATTTAATGGGATAGTCCAATGATGAGAGAAGGGAAAAAAGATCAATGAATCGAACCTAAAAAATATCTATCAAAAAAGATATAAGATACAGAAAATATCATGATGATTTATCAATCTATAATAATGGTAGAAGAGGAGTACATAAAAAACCAGAAGAGAGGGGACGCCCTTACCAAATTTAGATCCAATGATACAACCAACACTTCGATTCATAATGAGATGAATCTAGAGATCCCAGCAACCCTCTAGATAGACTCAAAAAAAATTCGGGTTTATTGGGGGGATTAATCATCATAAATAAGTATCCTGATATTTTTAATTAAATTGATTTGACAATTTAAAACAACAGACATGGTATGTTGGAGAGTTCTCATGGTTAGGGGTAACAATGTGCCCATACTGGTTTTCTGGATGGGGCAAACAATTTGGATACATACTTAAATTAACAATGGGATAACCATGAAAACCCTCTCTATTCAGTGGTTAATGGTTTGAACTAACCCTACACCCCCTTCTACAAAACCATCACCTTACAAAAGATTTTTTGGGCTAAACCACACATTTTTATAAAAACATATACCAAGTGTTAACATCCCCATAAGATTCCAATTTTTTTGAAAGACTCTTAAGAAGACCCAAAAGAGATTCCATTCAAATTATGATAAAAATATGCTCATGAAATCCATAAAACATTGAAAAGATATGTTATAACCATCCCATATTAAAAACTTTTTTTACCCTATTGATCTATCCAAATGATTCCATATCAATTATATAAGGAATCATCCTTATCATTAGTGACTCATACTCCATTGTATCATGAACATATTTAACATACTACAATATAACATGAAACAATGGTAACAATTTCCCATGAAGTACATTTTCCTCAAAATCAAAAATACTTACCAGATTCCCAGTCATGGATAAATTGGGTTCAACATCATGATCTTCTTAGTATAGATCATTGGAAGGGTTAGAATGATACATTCAAAGAGTAGATACGTGATATTAATTGTTGATCAAAGTCAACTATGGTGAAGTGAAAAATTGTAATACACTGTCCACACCTGCTCAAAAATCTAAAAACAACCCAAAAACCATGGCGCATGCATTCCATGTTTCCCAATGTGTCGATCACCCAATCGAGGTGACACTATCAAGAAGACATGATCACTAATTAAAAATAAAAATGTTCTATATCAACAATCAGTAAAGGATTTTTACCATCACCTTTCCATCAACATTATCTAATTAATCAACTAAATATTTGACGTCATCAATTGGATCAAACATGGTCCAACCAAATAACCTTTAATAATATTTGACCAACACACCAAATATCTACAAGAAATACTATAAAAATCCTCAAAGGGAGCCATTATAAAAGTGTATTGGTAACTCTTGTTATTAGAAAATGCAACCAATACAAAGGGTTAATCCAGAATCTGACAATGTCATGAACACAAGCATGTAGAATTTTCTCAATAATATATATAGATATCACTTACCAAACATCCATATATGGATGATATATCATATTCAATCTAGATTAGGCTCCTAATTAAATTTATAGGCCTTTTAAAAAATAATATTTAACACATATATCCTATATAGAAACTGTATAAAACCTAACTCAATGGAAATAGATGACCACTCCCACAAGGAGACATCTAATATCCTCACCTATGGTTATATATCGAATAGGTATATTGTGATATTATTCAATAAACTTATTGATCACCATCCATCTTTATTTCTTCCCTTGAGGGAATATAGAATCCCAACAAAAATTTACATAGAAATCTTGTCCGACTTCTATGTTGGAACTTGAAGAGACTGAAGAAAACATAGAGGTATTTAGTAATTGGATTTAATCATTTGGATAGTACTATAATGAGAGAAAATGTCAGTAATTTCTCATCTCATACATGACCACCAGAATCATCTCTTTATATCAAAAAACATCTTTCTAGTTCCATGGTTCACTAATCACTAGGAATTATGGATGTACACTACCACGACCTTTCTTAAAAGAAATGGCACATCACACCAGTATTGAAAAAATAAGATTTGTTTTGAATAGAACATCCAATAATAGATGAATTACTCAGCATAAATAGATTCCATAATTCCATTGAATTCATCATAAATTTTTTTCTCTCAATGAATGATCATGAGAAAAGGGGTGGCTTATTAAGACTGTGTGTAGACAACATCGATGGCATCCTCAAAGACACCCAACAAAAACAATGTAAAGAGGGACATTAGATTCCACTAATTTGATGATTCCTATATAAAATAGATCAATAGTATTCTTCCCAAATAATTAGTGATGAAATCCCACTTAACAGTGGTGTAGAAAACATTGAAATTAAAATACTAAAGGAAATTCATCCAATGTATGTGCAGAAGGGTCATATACTTGTGTGAGATGATATAAGTCAATATTTTGTGTTAATAATAGATGATAATACATTCTATAAAAATGTAATTTTGGAAACTCTTAAGGTCATTCATTTTGATAGAAGGTTTAAGATCATAGGTCAGATAATTTTTATCCTATGGCCTGATATATTTGGAACTATTGGTTATTATATAATCAACTCACATAATGATATGGACCAAACCCAAAACAGATGCATCACCAAGCAACCATTATACATGAACAGCCTCTCAAAGTGTCAACAGTAGAACCAAAGTAAAATTAGTTTTCATCTGAGCCGAAAAAACATTGAATTTTATCATCCTAAATGAATATCACTCATTTCTTAGTGAATGTAGTCATCAGAGAGGCTAACATCAATAAATTCTAAACAAACATATGGTATTATCCAGCCCATACCAAGAAGCCTTATATCTCAAAAAAAAAAAAATTGTTTCTACCATTTGATCAATAAATTCACTTTCTCAATCAAATATATACTATATTTTGATACAAAATTTCCAAAGAACATCACATACGAAATCTAGAAATAACATTTCAATACCTTGGCATAAATTCAATGATTTTTTAGGATTTCCATAAATAAAATTATATACAGTAAATTATCCTCCTTAGTTTTGTAGTAAACAAGGATGAAATACCTAAAAACCACTGTGAATGAGTAATTGAACTCATGATATATCATGTTCATTAGAGCCATAATAAATATATGACCATTGGTTATACTAAATGACAAAACAAGATACTCGTAATGGATATACAAATTGTTCAAGGTAGTTTTATGAATTAAATATTCCTTAATTATCAATTAGTGATAACCGGATAAAATATAAATATTCAAAAACCACTTTTACACTTTCAACTCATTAAATAATTCATTAATTAGTGGAAAAAATATTTTTTTCTTAACCATATGTTGATTGAGTTTATTGTAATCAACACATAAGGGAAGTGTTTCATCATATTTCTTTGAATAGTGAATAGGTTCCAAACATGGTGACGCACTTGGGTATATGAAACAATTATATAACATATCTTCAAATAGGATTTAAACTCCATCAACTCTGCTGATTCTATAGAAGAAAAAGGACTAATCACTAGCTGATTACTTGGTCATAAATCAATAAAAAAACAATGACCCTTATCGGTGGCAATCTAGAGAAATTATTAGATGAAATGTAAGGAAACTCAAAGAAAACTAAATGGAGATCATCGCTACAAGATTATCACTCAAACTCCCTAAATTATAAAAAAATTACCCTACCCATATTGGAAAAAGGAGGTCTAGCTCTACTCGACCTCGGGTCCCATTCACTCTACAAGCCAAGGCACACCCAATAAGGTGTTCTATTATAGAAACATAATTAATAATAATAATTCTTGAAAATATTGGAAATTGACCAATCCATCAGGAAAATGAACTCAAGTGGTTTCATTTTGAGAACTAGAAAATTCTAGATAAGCTCAATATATGATAAAGAGAAAACATAATCAAGACACTAAAGAACATGCTCTCTATTCATTCCGAGGGGCATAAGAATATACATAACATAAGAAAATATCATAAAAGGGTGATTTAGAGTATAAGAATTAGAGTCAATATAAACATGTTTGATGTGTTGGAATGAAATAAATAATTTACAAAATATGAATCTATAGTGATGGTATCTTTCATAACCCCTCGATCTACATCAATTTACATTGGAGGCTCTTCCACTATGTGAAAAATCATTTTTTTATATGACTATGGATGGAAACCATTAAGTGATGAAGCATAAGATTCATCAAAATTAATTTTTGTACTAAATATCTTGTGCCAATGTGCATATTGGATGAGTTGTGGAGAGTGAATGTAGTTTTTCTAAGTGAAGACATGAACTAATGATATTGGGTGAGTTGGTGTAAACCCATATTGAATATCCCACCATTCCATACAGAAATAATGCAAATAGAACTCTTACAAAATAATAATGATTTATAGAAAATTACTACAATCTAAAACATCCATGAGAATCATAACACATTCTCTTTCCCTCAATGAAAATCATAGAAATTACACCAGGAGAAGCAGAAAACCCCATCAAACCTGACATTCTAGACAACTCAAGACTCTACATTAACACTCTATACAACACATTATCCTAATATGTGAGATTAAACATGGATAATTCTCATCATATATACAAAAAATACCAATATAAAATATCGGGGATTTTATTCTCTCATTTATCAACACCTTAAGAGAATACTAATGATGCTTAAGAAAACGGTTTGTATACTGTCCCATAGTCCTTTAATACTTCTAGAGGATAAGAAACTCTATGGTTTTTTATAATAGCACTGAATATGGATAAAATTGATTATTGAAATGATATGTAAATTATTGCCACTCCAAAAATTCATGATTTCTATCAATCACCATAAAATCTGACCATCTCTTTCTAAATCCCTCAAGATTTATGGTAACACATTTAACATTAATTAAATCATTCATTTTAAATAATTCAAAAAGTTGTTTTTTCATTTTTAAATAATCCTTAACATCTTGAAGATTATTATATCCTTTTAAACCTAGTGATTTATTTTAATGAAAATATTCTTCATGATTATGAGATTCATCACATTGAGGTTCCCCTATTGGAACTAGAATGGGAATAGGTGAAGGAATCCATCTTAGATCTTGGAAAATATGCACCAATACCTCAAAAAGATTCTGATACACTAAGATTTTATCATTTTTTTTCATCACCATCTTCCACTTGTGGAAGAATAAAATGTCTTCTGGGAGGCATGATGTTAAAAAAATCAAAAAAAATAAAAATAAAAATTTACAAAACATACACATATTAATAAAAATGTGATAGATTCTAAAAAATAAATAATATGGGATTGAAAAACACTCATATCAACTGGGAAAATACAAGGATGAGGTCAAATTATTCCTCAATGCCAGTTTTCCCAGACAAAAATGGTGACTTTAGGATTTTTATGATGAGGGATGGATATAAAATCACTCTTAAATATTTCCTATGTGGATTCGAACCAGCCTCTCACCTTCCTTGAAATACTAAAAATCATACTAACATATTGGAAACATGCACAAGATGATGATCTGATAGCAATTTGTCCTGAACAAGAATAAATTTTTAATTTTTCTGATACCTAACCATGATTTAACAAAGCATTGATAGAGTTCCTGATCCCCATGGGTTGGATACTACAAGACAACATCAAACAAGAATCACAAGGTATATGTATTCCTCAATATAGTGGATTCAAAAAAGATAAAAGTCGGTATATCAATATTCATTAAAAAATTATAGTAATCAATAGGTAAACAAATACTTAATTAGCACAACATCAAATGGATTAAAATCTATCAATGAAAAGCATAGAAAACAAATGTAATAAGTGGATCATATCTATACGAGTCACCTCTATCGATATAGGTCCATAGAATCAGGTACATATGACTCATACAAGAAGATATTTTTTTTGGATCTTGAATAAGATAATACAAAACACCTAAATATAAAAATTAGGGTAGAAGATAAATAGTACAGTAGTGTCTCACTAAGTATTCCATAGGCAATACCATTAAAATAAACCCTTAAGTGTTTCATTTAAAATAAAATAAGGAATTACATAAATTTTAAATATTAAAAAAAACATGCTTTCATAATAAAAAATATACCAGATATATCAAAATATTTTTAATTGAATATTTTATATAATATATTTATATGAATGTATTGTCAATAACAAAAACCTTCTATAATAATTGATAGTTAATCATAAAAAATATTTATTATATTAATATGTATTTATGTAATTTACTATGTTAGTTTCAGGATGTAGGATAATCTCACCTTTCAATCATCATCACTACTCAAGATAAGTGTGCAAACTCAAATGAAAACCCCATTAGGGGAGACCAATATGGGATATCATTACAAAAATGGTTTAGTCAGTGTTATCATCATAAATCCATTTCATGTGATTCAATTTCCTGACATGCTCATCCTCGTCATCCACTAACTACGCATATTATCATTTTCTTCACTTAATCAATTAATCAATCCTGAGAAAATCAACCATTTGAAATCAAATCAAAATACAATTACCTAATTTAATTTTTAAACACACCTTTTATATTTCAAAACTAAATCATAGGATTTTATCAAATCATGCCTTTGAAATCATGTTTAAATTTATTCTATCTATATCAAGGTTTTAGATCAATTAATTTCATCAAATAAATTTCAAAATATGTCCACAACCTGATTTCAAATCCACCAAACAATTAAAAGTGTATTAAAATTGGGGGCTTTCACAATTTTGATTCATTTTCTTTATAAAACATCAATTTTATCAAACTATGGGTATTTAAATCAATTGAAGTATCATTTAAAATAAATTAATCAATTTAAGGTTTAAAATATCGAAAAAACCAAATGGACGCACCTATATTTATTATCGTGATAAACATAACACAACACCAATAATTGGATCTGCCAACGAAGATAGATGGTATAAAAGATCAGAGAATAATGAATAAAATTAAGATCCATAAAATGGATAATTTATTTAGAAATAAAATAATGATCTATGACTATTTAACAAATAGAGAGTAAGAGATAATAAGAAACCACAAGGGTGGAGATCCAGTTAACGGAAGGGGACCCAATGAGATCCCCACACAATAATTCAAAATGAGTAGTAGTTGGAGGGCCGATGAATCCAATAGAGAGAATCAAAAATAAAATAAATCCAATTAGGGTTGATAGAGTTTTAAGAATCAAAATACTAGTCCCACGAATTTTAATTAAAATTTTGGGGCAATTAAAAACCGCATACATAGTTTTATGGCGAAGCCGCAAGTTAAGTAGTAATTGTGCACCCCACGTGGATATCTATGTGGGGATTATTGTTTGGATTCATGGATAAATTAATAGAATGAATACATTGAAAACCCCCTCTATACATTGGTGCACCATTTAGAGGGTTGTGGGTATGGTTTGAAAGAATCATACTCCCACTTCTAGAGTACCATCACATGGTACATGATTTTCTATATCAAAGTGCATGGTTTTACCTAACAGTGCACTAACCATGCACAACCACATGGGATAAAAAATCAGAATAATATTAAATTAACCTAAAATAAATACCCAATCAAATAATGACAAAAATGTTAGAGAAATAACTAAATTATTATAACATGAAGTTATAGATTACGATTATATCATAGAGATTGGCATGGAACCCATTTCTTTTCCATTCATAAATCAATAAATTAAACAAAAATGATTTTTTGTGTGTTTATTAATGAAATATTTTATGTGTTATAATTATATTATGAATATTCAAATTTTTTATGACGATGTGTGAGAAATATATTGCTAATGATGATAGAAGATCCAGTTATATATCTCTAATGCATTATGAAAAGGTACTAAGTTAACCGATTATATGAATCTCCAAAGATTTTATTTCAATTTACCATGTTGGATATTCTATTTGTAAGAGAAATTTTAATGGTGATATGAGAATGATGTTCCATGTTACTAGTATGTTTTCTTTCTTATTAAATAATAGGATAATGTATCCATTTCAATAGGATTGTTTCCAAAATGATCGGGATTGTTTAATTATATGAATATTTTCTTGTGATAAATTTTTATACCATGTCCCATTTTTTTATCCATGATTTGATGGTTATGAATTCTATTATTTCATTATCATGATATTTATAGTGTTATGATGAACCTGTGCTCATATTATTCTCATTGTTGACATTCAAATGTGAGTCTTTATGTTTACCCTTATTGAGAAATTTACACTATCATTCTAATATTTCATTTTTTTCACACAATGATGAATTTTTTATGTCTTTTAGGCCTAATAATGTTAAACAGTGGGAATAAATTATTTTGGAATGAAATATATTTTTTTTACCTGGTTATATATGTATCTGTGTTTTTAATTAAGAGTTTATCCAAATTCACTAAAACACCAAACCTAATTTGTCATAGGGTATATAAGTAATCAAATATTTCATTTTGATGTTGTAAGTTATAGATTATTAAAATTGTATCATGTTTATTGGTTTCAAAAATAGAAATATAAAGAATATATTTTATCATATGATTTGGTAGTGTTCTTAGGAACCTTTTATAGTTACCATAAAATGGAAATTCAAATATCATGAAATGAAATTTATTCATTTTTATTGAATAAATAAGGAAGTGTATACACAATATAAATGAAATGATGTTTTGAAATATCAAACATGTCTCATAGATTATAAATTAGAGAAAAATAACCCGTATCATAATTCTTGACTACCAAAATGGGTTATAAATCTCTTATATAATAAAAAAACTATAATAATAACTAATTTTATATCCCAATTCAGACTTATTAACTTTTATACACATCATTTATAACTATCCATTACAAATATGTTACCTTTTTATATTTACATCATCAAATGGTATAATGTTTTAATTATTTGTTTCATACATGTTTCATGGGGATGGGGTTAATTATCAGTTATTCATTAAAATTTTATCATTCCCATATTATTTTATATACACAAAAATTTGGGTTTCAATTATTCTATATATCTCATTTAGTTAGGTGAAATACATATATATTATTTATAAAAAATTGAATTTCAATGAACGTATTTTGGTATAAAAATTATGTATTTTGATAAATATATTAAATATTGAAAAAAAATTATAGAATAATTAAATCATATTAAATTCATTATTGTTTCATTATATTTCAATTATATAATATTACAAGATCATTAATCACATATACACTTTAACATTGTTCATCTTGGTTATAAAACCAACCCAAATAAGAGTGTTTCATAATGATTTAAGGATCAAGGAAATGTTTCTATATAATGTGAATATAAATATTACATAATAGTAACCATGTCATTAACATATTTTAATTTCATTAAATTCATTTCTATAACCATTTATGTGGGGTAGTGATGACAAATGGGTTTTTTCATTATTGGAAGTGGAAATCCACACACACGTGATTAACATTTCCATTTCTCAATGAATGGGTTGAATTCAAGTTATATGATAAATTGTTATTTCCAAATTATAATTATTACATTATAAACATATTTATTCTCTAGATCAATCCATTTACCATCCATGAGGGGTAGTTATGGAAAATGAACCACCTGGCTTTGGGGATGTAGTAATTTTCATGTACATGTGATTCATGTTGTTATTTTTTTAGTAGATATAAAATACTAAATATTGGAAGATATATTATTTTAATAAAATTTAATTAAATTAATAAAAATTATATGATAAAATTAGGATTGATATAAATAGTTTATAAGGGGAAAATTAAAAGAAAAAAATGAGGATAATAACATAATCTTATTGAGAACTTTATATTAACCTTAGAAATTATAATGACACATGATTGATGTACCTGGAAATTACATTACTTTTAAACAATTATTAATACATTAAAAAAATATAATACAAAATACCATATTAGTTTAGTGCCTTGGGAAACGTGGAACACATTATTCTAATTTATTGAATGACCTTCAATATCTCTTATAAAGATATTCCCCTTTTTTTTCCAACCTAAAAATATTATTTATATCCTAGGGAAAAGAAAACATACGAAAGGGTGATCTTAGACTCTCATAAAGTGTAAACATGGAAGATATGTAAGAATTATAAAACATAAGGGTATGAAAACAAACACAGAACATTTGAAGATCATACCATGCTTATCAAAAGATAATATAAATGAGTCATGGAATAAATATTGATAGTTCATAAGACATGAATCATAAAAATATAAAGAACATAATACACTAAATCATAAAATAATAATAAGACATAAAATTTGTGGCATATAGATAATCATATAAAATTATTTTCGTAATAGTTAAGGAATATCAATCATGTCAATATTTGTAGTGTTGGTCCTCTCCCCATACAATATTAATAGTCATGGTTCACACCCAAAACCATTATCAAAGTAGGGATCACTGCTATAAAAATATTGTATGAAAAGGTCCTTTATGTATATCTCATGAGATATCAATCCATACCAAATGTATCAGAGGGAGTTATAGGTCCCACACATCTCATAATGAAATCATACATACATGTTCCAAAACATCAAAAATAATCATATCATAACCCATAAAATGAAATAGGAATCATAAATATGAAATAATATCATAACATGTATAAAAGATGTAGGCTTCATAATCATTTCATTAAAAGAACAACCTATTAAAAGAAGTGTGTTTCTGAAAAATCATTCCATAAAAACATAAACCATTTAGATAAATAATATTCATTGTATACATGAACTATGGGAAGGAAATTCCATCTTAGCTGGGGAAGGATATTGTATGATTACATGGAACATGATATTTTGTTAAAACTAAATTTTTAAAACCTAAAACACATTCACATCCTTTCCCTTTGAAACTAATTTCAAAACCTATAATAGAAACATGAAAAATCATTTCAAACTTTTCTTTATAAAAATATCTTTTCTTATTTGAATTTGTTTTTCATATCATAAAATACTGAAAAATTTTAAAAGTTTTTTTTTATTTCAAAATAACCTTTTAATCGTGTATGGTATGATTCAAGGAAATAAGTAATCATGAAATCATAAGAATACATTCCTGTAGTATAAGTTAAAATAAACCATTCTTCTAGTACTTTTTTCCAGAAAAGTCAAACAAGAACATTATTAGAAAAATGAAAAAATATTCCTTTAGAATCATTTAATAAAAATTCATACTAGGGTAAGAATGAATTTAATTAATTTTTTTGATAATAATAAAAATAAGTTGGAATTAATTTTTAGGAATCTTAGAATTTTATGATAAATATACCCCGACAAATACTTACATATAAAAAAGCATATATATTGTTGAATTTATTAAATTAACCCTTACAACATTATAATTAGTTGAACAGTATTTATCTAGAAACAAATAAAATTATATGGATATGGAAATACCATAATATTATGGTTAAGACTCATTAATGGAATTCATGGGTTGTATATACCCCACATAGAAGAAATAGGTAGTGTGTGAGACATGTGTCCCACAAAAGTAAAG
The DNA here is from genome assembly GCA_963277665.1 of Viscum album. Lineage (NCBI taxonomy): Eukaryota > Viridiplantae > Streptophyta > Magnoliopsida > Santalales > Viscaceae > Viscum > Viscum album. Next base: position 1,674,969,996 of record OY728150.1, on the reverse strand, counting down.
GTGAGACTAAAATCCATTAACATATGGCCATGTTCCATTGAATATATCATAAAATCATGTATAATGTATTAAATAGTGATATAACCATGATCTCAAATCATAGTTATATTTTTTAAATCATATGTGATTATATTATTACATGTTTAATAATATTTCATTATTACTCTACTTTCAGGGGTTATTTGATGCATGTTTTCTTGTATAAATCATAAATATTATACATGGGTTTCCTTTATATGATTTATAGAATGATAATAATGTAATAAAAATCATATTTATTAATTATATAGATTTTTATAATCATTATTTGAATGAGATAATGGATAATTAATCACATCACATCGTAGAGACGGTATGTCGTAAATATGCACGAGTGATGATGTCATTCCCTGTATTATTAAATTTTATAGAAGTGGATGGTATATATTATCATCCATAAATAATATTTTTTATTATAATCATAAATAGTTATTATTTCAATTATTATATACAAAAAATAAAAGGGGTGGTGAAAAAAATTTCACCATGGGGTTACCACTGTTAGTCGTACGTACGCACACGTGGGGATATCATTTTTCATAGGATGGATAAAAGGTGAAATATGATTGTTACATAATCATAATAACAAATAATCATATATTTTTCAATGTATTAATTAATTTATAATGGAAACAAATCATTTATAGAAAGTTGAAGATGAAATAATTTTGAAATAATCTGTAGAGGAGACTTCCTCTTCTTCAACGTGCTATATCTAGATATCCTCTTAGAAGAACTAAAGTTGCTATTTTGAGAATAAAAAACCAATAGAATGTAAATATGGATGTTTATAAGTGAAATATTAAGGATATAGTCTATATTTAAGTATTAATGTGTTGTGAAAAAATGATTAAGGTGGTTACCTTTTATAATTGAGGTAAGGGGTACTTTTGGAATCTCCAAAAAATATTAATCTCTAGTAAAATAAAATCCCATAAAAATGTCCAAGATTTTCTATTTTAGAATATGAGATGAGATATGGTTGTAATATAATCATAAAATAAATTTTAGGCAAATTTTCTTTCAATTTATTAATTATAATTGTAAATAGTATTTAGTTATTCAATGTAATTTTAACTAATGTAACAAATGTTCCCATATTAAAAGACTATAATTTTAACAAATCTTATGTTCATTACACCATAACTGAAAAACATAGAATTTTTTTTACCAAATAATAATAATTTTCTATTTTTAGAAATATATTATGATTTTTAAATAATTCAATAAAACATTATTTTGAAAAAATATTAATAGTATCAATTTTGACACTCTTTAATTCATAAATTATTAAAAATATCAATATAAGACGTTAAACTGAAAAATATTTATTATATAAATAATGGGTAAATTTCATATATAATTTTTTTGGATATATTATTTTTCCCATATTAAATTAATTTTATTATTTTTAATAACATTTACTTTATATTCATATCAATAAAATAATTACTGCATTTGTTGTGTGTATTTATTTAATATATCTATTTCATGAATGAAAATAAAAAATATAACAATATAACAATGATAAATCCTATAGTTTTAATAAAATACTTATATTATAATGTGTCTTTTGGAAAATAAATTAATAAAAATAATAAATTTGTTAAATAATCAATGTAACAACTTTAACGTCACATTAACTAAAATATTGTAAGTGTCATAATCTTTTCCATAGTGATCGAAATGGGAAAAAACATAACCCTTGGATGATTATATTAGATATATACACTATCAATGTGATTTTATCAAGTATTTTTTTCTTTTAATGTTTATAATTATTTTAATTAAAGTTACTTTATATATTTTTCAATGTTAAATAATTTCTGTATGATCATTGTATAATACTATAAGGTAATTATTTATATCCTAAAAAGATCAAATAAATTACCATTATAAATAATTTTTTTAATTAAATTAGAATATTTATAGTATAACCAATATTATGTATAACCTAATATAAAAAATTATATATTTATTAATATTAGTGTAAGTCATATTTTACTTTTCTATCTATAAAATATATTAAATGTCCTAATCTCATCTAAATGGATTCTAAAGGATAAAATTTTGACCCCATGATATTTAGATCAAACCAATATAATCCAATGATATTAGTAAATGTGTTAGGATAATTTTGTAATATTATTTTTACACTTAAGTACCTGATTTACGTTTTTACTATAATAATAAAAATTACTAATGTTACTATTAATTTTGACTAAAATAGTAGAAAAATATTTAATAAACTATTACCCATTTATTCTGAATATATAATACATTTTTAAGAATTCTATACATATATGTTTCAGTAATTAATTTAAAATTACGCCTGTTGTTGTATAGAGAAAATGATTTTTAAAAGTTTAAAACAAGAAAAAGATTAAAAAAAATTACATCTAAATTCATTGTAAAAATAATTCTAATGAAAATGATTATATTAAATTCTAAAAATACAATATATTGGTCTTTAAAACAATTCATATATATAATTTAACACTATTGCTAAATTAGATGAAAATTTATTTTTTCAATTAAAATGCATAATGTTTTACTATTCATAAAATTGTGAAATTATCAGAAAAATACTTAGAAATCAACTGAAGTAAAATTTTATACAAATATTTCATATAAGAAGTCTATTTCATCAAATAGAATATCGAAATCTATCATAAAGTGGATTTAAATTGGGTGTTCCATCAAAAGGGGGAAAAACTGAATTTTTTGTAAAATACTACTTTTATCTAAAAATTGAATTTTTTCTTAAATAATTTATAGAAAAAATTTAAGATGAATTTCAAACATTTATAATGAGTGTATTGAATATATATTTCATTAATTAAATCCATCATGAGTGATTTTTTAAAATCAATTAATTTATTTAAATAGTTTTCAGAAACTCATTTCCTTTTATTTAAAAAGGTTCTAATTTTTGTTTACTAATTTTTTAAGGGATGGCGATGAAGCCTCAATTTATTATTAAATAAAATAAAATACCTCTTTTAACAGGGTATAGGGAGACCCATTACATAGCTAGAAGGCTCAGTGGGCTTGTAGCTCATTACATAGCCTGTAGGCCCTAATTTTTGGCCCAATGCCCATTCTGTGAATAGTAACCCGCCTAATATAGTACCATATAGTACCACCACTGCTAAAGTGCCATGCCGCCAATACAGTACCCACCGATCAACAATACCACTACTGCTATAGTACTGCTACAATACTACTACAGTACCTGCACCCAATGGGTTTTGAACCCCCATTACCACATCTTATTTTAATTTTTTATTAATTACTCACCAAATAACTAATTATACAGACATGTGTTAATCATATTTTTATAATTCAATTAATACAGTTCATAACTACAATTATAATTTCTATGTTATGAGGTAGCAAAATAATATTTTTTTTGTATCGTTATCTTGGTTTTGCATGAAATTAATTCAATGAAAAGAACATGAAATTGTGTATAACAAAATCCAACCATAGTGTTCTGTATATGGAAATGCTAATTAAGTGTTGTGTGTATCACAATATTATAATTATGTGTCATAAAACATAATACATCACTGAAATTAAAAATAATCCATCTTAAAAAAATCATGGGGTGTTATATTCTACCGCACATAAAATGATTTTTCCATAAAAATTCATCTTGATTATAAAAGGATTAATATTTGAAAGTCTCTTTCATAGAAACCCACATAATAAAAATGAAGTCTGAAACAACCTTTTAAAAATTAATAGTTTGAAAATAAATGTATCCCAAATTAAATCATAACTAGGTCACTATGTTGGAGAACATATGTGAAGATTGGCCATAAAGTAAAAGAATAAATAATTATAGAAATTTATAAATATCAGTGATCATTAAGAAGAAGTTTTATCTAATGAAATTTAACAATTAAATCACATTAATATAATGAAGTATGAAATAGGTCCTTTATATCATAAAAAATTATGACAATAGGACACCATTTTACATCATGACCCCTTTTTATAATGTCAAAGAATTTTCCTGATAACATATATGTACTTGATTTTAATACTATATCACCATTTGTTGTGCCTTTACCATTTTCCACTTCATATCTTATTCAATGAAATGAAGTTGAATTTATAATTCATAAAATTTTGGTAAACTCTCTGATCCATAAATTTAATGATAGGTCATTCGTTCTATGTTTATCACAACACATGTTATAAATCATGCATAATCCCACCTATGGTGAGATTATAAATTATTTTAACAAACATTATCTAATGTTAACATTATCTTTATGTAAATTTATAACCATAAAATCTTTAGGAAAGATGAAAATAAAAAAAATAAGATAAAGGGTCACTAAATCATATTAAAATTTAACCCTTATATATCATAAAGAAAGTCTTGTTGGTCAAATTCCAAACATGTGAACACCTTCATCGTTTATTCTCTTAGGTCATGGTAATATCCCAAATTTCCATTTATTCTTATAGAAATCATACTGGCTTCTTTATTTAATTTCTTATTGGATATATTAACTAAGTCCAAAAATTTTGTATACGTCATCCAAGATAGAATCACCCTCTTGATATTATATTTTTAATTAGTTCCAAATAAAATAGTATCATCTGATTTACTTATTGATATACAATATATCTCTATTCCAACATTATTATCTTATCACTTGTGATATATTAAGGTTTATTTTTCCCTTAATCATGTGTTATAAAAATATATCATCTTACCCTTAAATAACTTTTCAATGTCTTTATAAGTATTCACTATATCATTTCAAATCGTTAATGAAAATAATATACAAAAAAACATTTATATATTTCATGATTCTTATAAGAAAACCATTGAATTCTGAAACTTATACACCTAAACTTTCAAATATTATTCTTAAACCATTACTCAGTATCAATGATCTTAGTCTTTCATAAAATATGAACAATGCATTATGGTTTCTAAACCGTAATCTTTCCAAGATTCTTAGGTTAAATGTAATAAATAATGCTAGAAAATCCCATACCTTCAACATTTTGTTTAAAATAATTTTATCCTCGATAGTCTAAAAAAAAATTATACCACCTTCCCGACTCTCTTCATGATATTTCCAATTATGAAATCTAATTTCATAATTTTTATACTTTATAAATCTAATAAATTCAATTTTAACCATGTTCTCTCTAGTTCCTATTACTGACTAAGAATATAAAGAAAATTGTGAGAAACAATTATTATAGATGAAAATCACATAACTATGCAGAAGTGATTATAATCATCTAATATATGACACCTTAATTTCAATCCTATGTTTTTCATGACTACTACGAAATTTCTAGGATTTTAACCTATAGTTAGACTTATGCATAGAAATATAACAAGACGTATAATTAAAGATATCTAGAATGATATCACTAATGTTATCACATACTAGTTACTATTGGTTAACTAATCCTTCACTCAGATACCAACTTTAATGACCCAATATTGATTTACATTAAAATTAAATTAATTTAAGGAAATAATTAATTAATTACAGAAATAGACGCTCAATGAGCGTATTAGATTAGTTCCTTTGGGAACATGGAATACATTCTTCCAATTTTGAGAATGATCTTCAAAATATCCTGAAAAATATATTACCCTTTAGTTTTATAACATAAAACCATTATTTATATCAAGGGGAAAAGAAAACATAAGAAAGGGTTTGCTCATATTCTCAAAAAGGGTAAACAAAAAAGATATTTAAGCATAATTTGAACATAATGGTTTGAATACTTGAGAAAATTATTTTCAAATCATAACATGTATATAAAAATATTATATGAATGAGTTGCGGAATAAATATCAATAGTTCATAATTCATTAATAATAATTTAATAAAGATCGAAATACATTAAATCATAACATAATAATAAGACATCGAATTTGTGGTAGACACATATGCAAAAAAAACTATTTCCATAGTATCCAAGGGATCACTAATAAGGATATATTAGTAGTATGTGTTCCCTCCCCTTACCTTCTTGGTAGTCATGGTTTACTACCATGGCTGTATTAGTAGTAATGGTTTACTCTCATAGCCATCATGGTGGACATGGTCCTTAATGTCTATCTCCAATGACATAAATATTTACCTAATGCATTATAGGAAGATATAATTCCACCCCTATGAAAATGAAATCATACATAAATGTCCCACAAGATCATAATCAATCATATAATAACCTATGTAATGAAATTGGTACCATAAACATCTAATTATATCCCAACACATGGATAAGAAACAAGTTTTATAATCATTTCATCAAAATCTTCATGGGAGAAAAGAACATATTTTCATAAACATCATTCTATCCTATCATTAACAATTCAATGAAAAAATATAATTGGAATTATTAAACTATAAGAAAAATATATAATATTATATAGTGAAGGATTTTAAAAAATCACTTGGAAAAATATATTTCCTTAATAATAAGTTTTAAAACAGAAAAAAATTTCAAATTATTTTCCTTTAAAATTACTTTGAAAACATATAAAGGAATAATTAAAAATCATTTAAATTATTTCTTGAGGAAAATATAAATTTTTGACTTATTTATATTTTCTTAAAATACTAAAAAATTTTAAAACAAAACATTTTATTTTAAAATAAACTATTGGTCGGAGTGGACACTCATGAGGGGGGTGAATTGAGTTCCAATTAAAATTTCTGCTAAAAACAATTTCTATTAAAATCCCCCAATTTCATAAACAAATTAAACTGTAGTGAATTTATACAGATTATAAAGGTTCAATTAGTTTCTCAAAGATTGATTAATTCTCAATTAACTTATTCTTTTGATTAAATTAACTTTTGAAACTAACTTGCTGGTTTATAATAAATATAAACACTTGCAAGTTTAACTATCAAAGTAGCTTTGAAAATAAATTATATTTCAAAGTAATAGCAGCGGAATATGAAATAAATGTTTATAGTATGGATATAGGTTTTAACTAAAAACACAAGATTTAACCAAGAGGTTCAGTCTCAAGCCGAGACTTAGTCCTCTCAACATTTATATAAAGTGATCCACACCCTGGATCTGTGTTAACAATAGTGATCACACTGTTCAGGTCAAAAGACCTCTACCATAGTTATACGTGGGATAACAAACAACAGCTCAAAGCTGTCCAGGTCACACTCAACCTCTACCAATATCCACAGTGGGAAATAAAGAATGTAAAGATTGTGAGTGAGGATTTACAAATCATCCAGTTCAGGTTCAGGAGACAGTGTGTGTGTAATAATTAACATGCAACAAAAACTGCTCGTAATGAAAATACTAAATCACTTAGAGCAAGAAAAAGAGTTTAGAATGGCTCTAGTGATTGCAGTGCAGCTCTGGACTCCTTTGGATTTGATCAGAAATGGTTATGAGTCCTTCTCTGGTATTTGACTGAAAAATAGAGTATCATTTCTTCTTTCAGTGCTTCTAGGTTCAGGTTGGTTATCGGCTCAGAAAATGAAGTGTTTTGTGTAGTTCTTCTTTAGCATAGATTGCTCGATGTATGCTCTGTGTTCTGGAGTCTGGTAGTAGTAGTCTTGTGAGTGCAAGTTCTCCAGTTGTTCTTGGAACGTTTTGATCTTGATCGCAAGTGTGTTCCCGTGTGCTCAATCTCTTTTAGTCTCTTGTGTTAATTCACCGATTCATACACGTTGTCTTTATGCCTTTCGCTGAGAAGAAGGAATGATTATACTTTTCAATGATACTTTGTTTGGTTTCATGAAATGGAAACAGAAATCATTTAATAACATTACATGCATAAAAAGTAACAAATGTAGCCGTTTGTGTAATAAACAAATAGTGTCTAGGATATAGGATTTGACTCTACAGTTAATTATAGGTAGCCGTTTGTTTGTAGACGTGTACAGTTGAATCTGTGTAGGATCTTCCATCAGTAGCTCTTCAAACTCTTATTGGTTTATCGGTTTATCAGTAGCTCGATGAACTTAGTTCCATCGGTTTCTCTAGCTCTTATCGGTAGCTCTTATCAGTAGCTCTTATCGGTAGCTCTTATCGGTAGCTCTTATCGGTAGCTCTTATCGGTAGCTCTTATCGGCAGATCTTATGCATCGTTAGCTCTGGATATTATTCATATCGGTAGCTATATGTCTATCGGTAGCTATTATGCATCAGTAGCTCTGAATATTATGCATATCGGTATCTCTCTGTCTATTAGTAGCTCTTATGCATAAGTAGCTCTTATCGGCAGCTTTTATCGGTAGCTCGATGAACTTAGTTCCATCGGTTGCTCTTAGCTGTCGGTAGCTTTATGCATCGGTAGCTCTGACTATTATGTATATCGGTAGCTCCTCTGTCTATCGTTAGCTCTTATACATCAGTAGCTCTGACTATTATGCATATATGTAGCTTTGGCTATCTATCGGTAGCTCTGTTCAGGTCAGTGATACTTATACATGACTGTCTTATGCAAAACACATCTAATTCACTTAGAATCATTTCAAAACCTATATAAACATGGATAATCGAGATTAACATAAATCAGAAATTATTGTAACATTATTATTAACTTGATCATCGATTTCAAAGAATTAAAGTGTAGATCAAAAGTAATTGGGAATATCATAATATATGAACACATAATTGGGATTGTCAAAACATGTGAATACAAGATTGGGATTATCGAAACATATGAGGTCAAAAATCTCCCCCTTTTTGATAATCACAACTTATGATATCGCCATTTTAAAATAGTGAGAATATAGTATTAGATAGTATAACATTAATATGAAAATTTCTCAAAGAAAAAAGTATCAGAGGAAAGAGGAAATAGTATCAAAGGCTCCTCCTTTGATCATATTTCTCCCCTTTTATATTTCTCCCCTTTTCACCCCTTTTGAGCATATTTCTCCCCCTTTGTGATAACCAAAAAGTGGGAAACCAAACATAGAAAACTGAGAAACTGAGATAGTGGAAAAAAGGCATTTGTATTAGATCAGTCAAAAAATTACATAAACAGAATGGAAGAAAAAAAATGATTCCTATCAAACAGCCTTGCCACTTTATCAAGCCATATCTTCAATGTGAGATTTTCCCTTGGGATTAGAAGAGAATTCGGGTGTTGAGGAAAATGGGGAGGACTTTGGAATTCCAGAAATGATCAGAGGAGGCTGAGCAACTGATACAGTGTCGGGCCTGTATTGGGAAGTCCTTTGAGTGATCATAGGTGTGAGACATCTTATGGCTTGAGCAGGAGTCATCTGAACTAGAGACGCAGTAGAGGCAGAGGCAGGCAAAGCAGGAAGTACAATTACCAGTCTGGCATCCACATACAGGAAGGGCAACAACAGGTTTCTGAAATCCATTATAATTCTTCCTCCTCTCTCCATTGCAGACACAAAATCATCTCTATTTTCAATGAATTTATCCAAAGAAGGAGTAAGCTCCCTGAGCTTACTAACCTGCTCTCTGAAGGCCTGAGACACTGGAGGTAACTTTAGATTCTCAAGCAGAAGTTTGAAATGGTTGGTCAGTTCTTTCTTGGTATAAACCTTTTCAAAATAAGTATCCACCTTATTCTTGATTGCCTCTTGAGAAGCATAGGCCTCTCTCATGTAGTCCTGGACGATTTTTATTATTTCTCTGGCTGAATCCCTGGTAGACAACACAACTTGACTTAAATCTGATGAGTCCACAGAGCCACTGGTTGAAATAGAACCAAGCACCTCCTTTATCAGAGCACAAAATTGATTCAGATCAATTGCAGGTTTTGGAACTAGAGGACCAACAGAGAAGGATACAATTTCTTTGAAGCTTTTGGTCAACCCACTAATCAGATTTTCCATTTGAGAGTCCTGATTTTTGACATGATCCTTCATAGATGTTTTGAAAGCTTCAAACACCTAGACCAGCTGACTTACAACACTCTTCACATAAGCTAAATCCTTGTCAGCTTGAGATTTTGAACTCATGAAAGAGTCTAAGGCAACAACATATATCCGTAGAGCTTCAAGATCTGCTTCTAGCCTAGAAGTTTGAGTGTGGCACTCCTTGACTTCTTCCATTAGCTCACCCACAAAAGTTGACAGATTGCAACCAAGATAAAGTTCAAAATACCTTTCTATCATCTTCATTTCTTCACCAAAACAGTGCTTCATCTCAGCAACAGGGGCACTGAAGGATTCCTTCGGCTCATGCTTTAGGGATTCGAGGTAATAATTTGAAACAAAATCAGTAGGAGCAACTGTAGTAGATACTCTTTAAGAAGCTAAACTGACTACAGAGTCAGCCATGACAGATTGAATCGAGGATACTAAAAAAGATTCCATTGTCATTACTTCTTCTACAAAACTAACATTGAGATTTTCTTTCAACACATCTTAATCATGTACTCGGACCACATCAGCAGGTAATAACTCAGGATTGATGTCATAGCTGATCTTTGGTCTATTCAAAGATACTTCATTATCCGAATCAGGATAATCCAAACCAAAGACTATAAAACCTGGGTCTTCTACCCAGTCTTCAGACTCGATAGTCACTGTAACATTTCCAAACTTGGTGTGATGCTCCCACTCAATGGGTGAATTCTCAAATATAGCAACTACATTCTCTGCTGGTCTTTCTTCATCAGAATCTTCCCCAACAACTTCCATCTCTGCAGCAGCAAGATGATTTTCTGGAATAGGTACAACTTCTCCTCTTTCTCTTTCTTAATACATAGAAGGTACAACTGAGCTTCCAATAACTGTAATCAGACTCAATTTAGCAGAATCAGATGATTCAGAGACATTCTTTTCTTCCTCTACATGCTTAGAGACCAACTGGTCTTCCTCATTAGCAGGTGTCTCCACTTCTGCTAGCACTTCCTTTTCTAAAGACAAAATTTCAGCAACAGGGCGTAGAGGCAAGTCAGGATCTCCTCCATCACCCATAGGAGTTTCTTCCTCTTCTTCTTCTTCTTCTTCTTCTGACTCATCACTGTACTCTGGATCCTCTTCATCAGGTCCTAGACCTGGATCTCTTTTATCCTTTGGCCATGAAGGATAATCCACATGATTAAATTTATCATATACCTTTTGGTCATCATTGACCCATTCTCCTCTCCTCATATTCCAATTAATCTTCATATATTTGCAAACTGTAGTTGTGATACAAAAGTTTCTCTTCACTACAACTGTCTCATCTTGAGACTCTTCTATCCCTTTCACTTTGATCATTACAGAAATCAGCTTAGAAAAGAATAGGGCATTTGTCTTTGATTTCATCCTTGTGATATATTCCATTTGACTCATCACCAATCTGCACAAATTGACTTTGACATCATGTCTCAAAAGATGTAGGAGATATATATCCTGATATCTGAAATTAGAAAAGTCTTCTCTCCTTGGTATCAACACATGTTGAACAAACTTGAACAGTAATCTGTTCTCTCCATCCATTTCTACAACAACCACTTGCCTTGGAGTTCCATCACCAGTCAGTTCTTTCAACGCGGTCTCATGATCAAAAATGTCACTGGTAGGTGGCATTGCTCTTGATACATATCCAGACACACCTTCATGTGGATCTTTTAAGAAATTAGCCCATTCCACTGATGAAAATGATATCACTTTACCATTTACAAACGAAGATACTCGGTTCTCATTCTCTAACTTCCCGAAGCTTACGAACTCGTAAAACTGTTTTACCGACTTTGGGTAGTAGGGACCGTTGTTATTTGAAAAGCAGTCTACCCATCTCTGAGCTTCCAGAACTTCGAGCACCAAGTACTTGCTGGGCAGCAACCAGTCTACACACAACTCTTTTTCGATCACAATAGATCTATTTTGAAGATGAGGATTTACTGGTCTCCTTCCTGACCTAGTTCTAACAGCACTACTCGCTTCTGGCTTAGACTTCGGCCTTTTTGCTTTAGGCTCAACACACTCATCTCGGATGACAGGAGTTTTGGTTTTAGCCATCGCTGGTTCGAGGGATCTCAGGTTTGTAGAGGGTTCAGGTTCTAAGGTTCGAAGGTAAAAGGTTTTGGGTTCGGTGGAGTTAGAAGCGGCTTAGACTTAGTTTTATCATTTAGGAATCATAAGTTAAATGAATAAAAAACGGTTCAGATTCTTGGCGGCAGACAAAGAGATTTAAAACAGTGCTTTATCGGTGAGGATTTTTTATCGGTGAGGGTTTCTATCGGTGAAGATTAAACATCCCCAGCTCGTGCCTAATGTAACATAACCTATCCACACTTAAGGGTTTAGTGAAAATGTCGGCCAATTGATGTTCAGTGCCGATAAATTCAAGAGAAATATCACCCTTTTGATAATGATCTCTTAGAAAATGATACCTTACATCAATGTGTTTTGTTCTTGAGTGAGATACAGGGTTCTTCAAGATGTTTATTGCACTAGTGTTGTCACAGTTAATCGAAACAAGCTTAAAATCATATCCATAGTCCAAGAGAGTGTGCTTCATCCAAAGAATTTGTGCACAGCAACTACCAGCAGCTATATACTCTTCTTCAGCAGTGGATAGAGCTAAAGAATTATTCTTTTTACTACACCAAGATACTAAGGATTTTCCTAATAAATGACATCTTCCTGAAGTGATTTTTCTATATAATTTACAACCAGCAAAGTCAGCATCTGAATAACTCATTAACTCAAAGGATTTTCCTTTTGAATAAAATAAACCATGGTTAATAGTTTGTTTGAGATACTTGAAAATTATTTTAACAGAAAGCAAATTAGATTCTTTCGGGTTAGCTTGAAATCTTGCACACATACATACACTAAACATAGTATCTGGTAGACTAGAAGTAAGATAAATTAAACTACCAATCATACCCCTATAATTGGTTTGATCCACTGGTTTCCCAGTTTCATTTGTATCCAATTTACAGATTGTACTCATAGGAGTTTCACTCTCCTTAATACTATCCAAACCAAAACATTTTAAAATATCCTTTGTATATTTACTTTGATTCAAAATAATACCATTTTCATTTTGAAATACTTGAAATCCAAGAAATTATTTAAGTTCTCCCATTAAACTCATTTCAAATTCATTTTGCATACTTTTTGAAAAATCAGTACATAAGGAATGTTTAGACGATCCAAAAATAATATCATCAACATAGATTTGTACAACTAAAAAATCATTAGAAATTATTTTAATAAAAAGAGTTGGATCAGCAATCCCTTTAGTAAATTTTTTTGAAATATGAAAGTTGTTGAGTCTATCATACCAAGCTCTTGGAGCTTGTTTTAAGCCATATAAAGCTTTAGAAAGTTTAAAAACTAGATTTGGAAAATGGGGGTTTGTAAATCCAGGAGGTTGTTCGAAAAAAACATCTTCAATTATGAAACCATTTAGAAATGCACTTTTGACATCCATTTGATATAACATGAAATTTAGATGTGCAGCATATGCAAGTAAAATCCTAATGGCTTCTAGTCTAGCTACCGGTGCAAAGGTCTCCTCATAGTCTATGGCTTCTTCTTGACTATATCCTTGTGAAACTAGCCTAGCTTTGTTTCTAACTATGTTTCCTGATTCATCAACTTTATTTCTAAAAACCCATTTAGTGCCTATTGTTAGTGTGTCCTTAGGTCTATCCACTAATTCCCAAAATTTGTTTCTTTCAAATTTATTTAACTCTTCTTGCATAGCCATTACCCAGAATTCATCAACGATAACATCATTAATATTTTTGGGTTCTAGCTGGGAGAGAAAAGATTGATGTTCAACCTGATTTCTTAGAGAAGCTATAGTTTGTGTTCCTCTATGAAGATTACCAACAACAACATACAAAGGATGATTCTTTTGAATTCATATTGATCTAGTAAAGGTAGGACTAGACACTTCAGGTTCATCAGTAGGTTCGGGTTCGACCGAAATAGATTCTGGAAAAAGTACAGAACTGGAAGTTTTTATAACAGGTTCTTTGGATTTATCATTAAGGTCCAGAACAGACAAATCTTCTTCAAGATTCTCAAGAGATATTTTAGGCTCATGTGGATCGGTTTCATCGAATTTGATGTGAACAGATTCTTCCACACATTTATATTTCTTATTGAACACTCTATATGCTTTACTTGAAGTAGAGTAACCCAGAAAAAGTACTTCATCACTTTTAGAAGCAAACTTGTCCAGATTATCCTTTGTGTTAAGAATAAATACTTTGCAACCAAAAAATCTGAAGTAATTAACCTTAGGCTTCTTATTGTTCCACAACTCATATGGGGTTTTCTTAAGAACAGGTCTGATTAAGACTCTATTGATAACATAACAAGCTGTATTTACAGCTTCATCCCAAAAGTGAATAGACAGTTCATATTCATTGAGCATGGTTCTAGCTATTTCTTGAAGGGTTCGGTTTCTCCTTTCTACTACGCCATTCTGCTGAGGTGTCCTAGGAGATGAAAAGTTATGAGTGTAGCCATTGTGTGAGAAATAAGATTCAAAGTCTTGATTTTCAAACTCACGGCCATGATCACTTCTCAGGGTCTTAATTATTAGTCCACTAAGATTTTCTACAGACTTGGAGTATTTAACAAAGGAAGAACAAGCTTCACTTTTGTGAGCTAAGATATATACCCATGTATATCTAGAGAAGTCATCTACTAGAACATAGACATAGTGCTTCCCATTTAAACTAGATACTCGTGATGGTCTAAACAAATCCATGTGAACCAACTCAAGTGGTTGAGAAGTTTAGACTTCTTTCTTTGATTTAAAAGAAACCTTGTGTTGTTTTCCCTTTTGACAGGGATTACAGACTTTGTCATTTGGGAATTCTAATTTAGGTAACTCTCTAACTAAGTTTTTCCTAGTCAGTTTTCTAAGTGAGTGAATGTTGCAGCGTCTTAATCTTCTGTTACATAGCCAAGATTCTTTATGAAAAGCATTCAAACGAGGAATATTTTGTTTAGCTAAAGAATTTAAATCAACAGCATAAACATTTTCATTCCATAGAGCAGAAAATACTAAAGCATTTTTGGAGATAAAAACATCACAGGAATCATTTTCAAACTTGACATTGAAACCATCATCATATAATTGAGATATACTAAGAAAGTAATATTTATGTCCATCAACGAATAAAACTTTTGAAATTAATACTGAGTCAGTGTTTCCAATCTGGCCTAGGCCCATGATTTTTACTTTAGAGTTGTCACCAAAGGTGACATGACCTCCATCAACCTTTATTAAGCTCTTGAAGAAAGAATAATCTCCAGTCATGTGTCTTGAGCACCCACTGTCTAAATTCCATATCTTCTTGTGACAGCTCTTCAAGCAGGTCTCTTATAAAACAGATTTAAAAAGGAAATGACTTTGGTACCCAGATTTTCTTGGGTCCAGATAGGTTAACAATCATGGCTTTAGGTACCCAGATTTGTTTTATTGGTTTCATACAATTAACAGAAGTAACAGATTTTTAAAGATAAACTTTATTTGGTCTATAACCATATGAATATCCTGTTGAAGCATATGAATTTCCAAAACTGGAACTAGCAATATTTTTTCCAGACTTAGGAATAAATCGGGTTCTGGTGAACTGTCTCTGTCCAGGTTGGTATCCTAAACTAGTAGCATATCTAGGTGCAACTTGCTTTCCTAGCATTTGATTTAGAGCATCCTTTCCATTTGTGAATTTTTCTAAGTCCTTTCTGAGTATCTCATTTGACAGTTTCAGTTCTGTATTTTCCTTTAATAGTTGAGCATTCTTTTCCTTTTCTATAATAAGATCAGATTTATGCTTAACACTTAAAGCATACTATTTCTTTAAACCTTTGTATTTGTCTTTAAGCTCATTACCGGTTTCTTCTAACATATCACAGTATTCAAATAGTACAGATTTTGACATGTTTTCCGAATCAGAATCATCTCCAGAATAATATGAATTTAAAACAGGAGTGTCAGATGTTACCTCAGAAGTATTTGTCATGAAACACATGTTGGCTCGATTCCTTTCAGAGTCTGAAGATTCGGATTCACTTGTGCTGTCTTCTGAAGCACTCTAGGTAGCCTTCATGGCTTTCTTGTACATCTTGTCTTTGTAATCATATTTCTTTTTGAATTTTAACTTTGGACAGTCTTGTTTGATATGTCCTTTTCGCTTTCATTCATAGTAGACAACTTCATCAGTCCTGTCAGCTTTCTTCCAATCCTTTTTCCATTTGCCTTGTTGATCATACATTCCTTTGTAATTTGTTTTCCTAAATAATTTATTTTTCCTATAAAACATCTTGAATCTCCTGGCTATCTGAGCCATTTCTGCATTACTATCATACTCTGAGTTTTCACTTGTTGAACTCTAATCCTCCATTTGTATTTTCTTCTTCTCCTTACTCTTCAAAGCAGTAGACTTGAAAGCTACAGATTTGATTTTTGGTTCATCATCTTCCTATTTTTTTACCTTGATCTCTTCTTCATACATCATCAATTTTCTAATAAGCTCTTTGATAGGTAGAGTATCAATGTCACATGATTCTCTGATTGAGACAGATGTGCCTCTCCATCGGTCTGGTAGACATCTCAAGATTCTCAAAATTTATTCCTTTGCTGGAATATATTTTCCGAGTGAATTAATCGTGTTGACAATCTCATTAAACCTAAGATACATGTCAGAAATAGGTTCATCAGACTTCATTATAAAATTATCATACTTAATAGTATAAGTATTCAATCTCATTTCTTTAACATTATTTGTTCCTTCATGAGAAACAGCCAAGGTATCCCAAATTTCAAAAGTAGTTTTGCATGCAGAAATTCTGTTGAATTCTTCATCTCCTAGAGAACAGTACAGAGCATTAATAGCTTTACAATTATTATTTTAATAAGACTTTGTAGGTTCATCCCAAGTAGATCTATCAGTAGTGGGAATTTTGTATTCAGATTCAATAGCAGTCCAAATATCAAAACCCATGCTTTCTAGATGAATTTCCATTTTAAGTTTCCACTGAGCATAGATATTTCCATTAAAGAAAGGTGGCCGGTTAGTAGCAGCACCCTCAAGTCTATTATCCATTATAAACAAAATTTAAAGAGATAAAAATTTAGAAACAACAGAAATTTTAAGAACGTTAAAATACAACTAAAATCACAGTTGAAAAGCAGAGAGTAAATAAATGTTTTTGCAAAACACACAACCTCTGATACCAACTGTTGGTCGAAGTGGAAACTCAAGAGGGGGGTGAATTGAGTTCCAATTACAATTTATGCTAAAAACAATTTCTATTAAAATCCCCCAATTTCAAAAACAAAATAAACTGTAGTGAATTTATACATATTATAAAGGTTCAATTAGTTTCTCAAAGATTGATTAATTCTCAGTTAACTTATTCTTATGATTAAATTAACTTTTGAAAATAACTTACTGGTTTATAATAAATATAAACACATGCGATTTTAACTATCAAAATAGATTTGAAAATAAATTATATGTCAAAGTAATAGCAGCGGAATATGAAATAAATGTTTAAAGTATGGATATAGGTTTTAACTAAAAACACAAGAGTTAACCAAGAGGTTCAGTCTCAAGTTGAGACTTATTTCTCACAAAATTTATATAAAGTGATCCACACCCTGGATCTGGGTTAACAACAGTTATCACACTGTTCAGGTCAAGAGACCTCTACCACAGTTATACGTGGGATAACAAACAACAGCTCAAAGCTGTCCAGGTCACACTCGACCTCTACCACTATCCACACTGGGAAATAAAGAATGTAAAGATTGTGAGTGAGGATTTACAAATCCTCTAGTTCCGGTTCAGGAGACAGTGTGTGTGTAATAATTAACAGGCTATACACACTACTCGTAATGCAAATACTAAATCACTTAGAGCAAGATAAAGAGTTTAGAATGGCTCTAGTGATTGTTGTGCAACTCTGGACTCCTTTGGATTTGATCAGAAATGGTTATGAGTCCTTCTCTGGTATTTGACTGAAAAATAGAGTATCATTTCTTCTTTCAGTGCTTCTAGGTTCAGGTTGGTTATCAGCTCAGAAAATGAAGTGTTTTGTGTAGTTCTTCTTTAGCATAGATTGATCGATGTATGCTCTGTGTTCTAGAGTCTGGTAGTTGTAGTCTTGTGAGTGCAAGTTCTCCAGTTGTTCTTGGAACGTTTTTAGCTTGATCGCAAGTGTGTTCCCGTGTGCTCAATCTCTTTTAGTCTCTTATGTTAATTCACTGATTCACACACGTTGTCTTTATGCCTTTCGCTGAGAAGAAGGAATGATTATACTTTTCAATGATACTTTGTTTGGTTTCATGAAATGGAAACATAAATCATTTAATAACATTACATGCATCAAAAGTAACAAATGTAGCCGTTTGTGTAATAAACAAATAGTGTCGAGGATATAGGATTTGACTCTGCAGTTAATTATAGGTAGCTGTTTGTTTGTAGACGTGTACAGTTGAATCTGTGTAGGATCTTCCATCAGTAGCTCTTCAAACTCTTATTGGTTTATCGGTTTATTGGTAGCTCGATGAACTTAGTTCCATCGGTTGCTCTAGCTCTTATCGGTAGCTCTTATCAGTAGCTCTTATCGGTAGCTCTTATCGGCAGCTCTTATCGGTAGCTCTTATCGGTAGCTCTTATCGGAAGATCTTATGCATCGATAGCTCTGGATATTATTCATATCGGTAGCTATATGTCTATCGGTAGCTCTTATGCATCGATAGCTCTGAATATTATGCATATCGGTAGCTCTCTGTCTATCGGTAGCTCTTATGCATCGGTAGATCTTATCAGCAGCTTTTATCGGCAGCTCGATGAACTTAGTTCCATCGGTTGCTCTTGGCTGTTGGTAGCTTTATGCATTGGTAGCTCTGAATATTATGTATATCGGTAGCTCTCTGTCTATCGGTAGCTCTTATACATCGATAGCTCTGACTATTATGCATATCGGTAGCTCTGGCTGTCTATCGGTAGCTCTGTTCAGGTCAGTGATACTTACACTTTCCTGTCTTATGCAAAACACATCTAATTCACTTAGAATCACTTAAAAACTTATATAAACATGGATAATCAAGATTAACATAAATTAGAAATTATTGTAACATTATTATTAACTTGATCATTGATTTGAAAGAATTAAAGTGTAGATCAACAATAATTGTGAATATCATAATATATGAACACATAATTGGGATTTTCAAAACATATGAATACAAGATTGGGATTATCGAAACATATGAGGTCAACATAAACATATCATCTTGTGTGGGAAGATTTATGGTAAAAAGGTGTCATGAAAATGAACAAAACCATTCATGTCGTATAGGTTAACATAAAACATTCTTCCCGTACTTTTGTTCGAATAGTCAAAATGTATCTTATTAGGAAAAATAAAAAAGATTCCTTTAAAACCTTAAAATAAAAATTTATACTTAGGTAAAAATTACATTAAACAATTGAAATATTATATTAAAATTGGTATAATACATTTTTAGTAAACATATACATGGAATATAAATATACCCCACAAATACATAGGTATAAAAAATCCCGGATAATAAATAGATTGTTAAAATAACCATTAGAACATTATAATCAGTAGAGTAAAATACCCCATAAATGAACGAAATTTTTATGGATTTGAATATATAATAAACTTATGGTTAAGACTCAAAAAAGTCATTTGTGGGTAGTACCTACACCATGTAGAAGAAATAAGCAGTGTTTGAGGCATGTTTCTAAAAGAAGTAAAGGTGAGACCAAATTACCTTACATTAAGGATGGGTTCCATTGAATGTATAAGATACTATTTTATAATGTATTAAATATTTTTATAAACTTGATTCAAAATCATATTTATTTTTATTATATCATATGTTATTATATTATCACCTGTTTAATAATATTTCATTATTAATCTTTTTTATGCCTTATTTGTTGCATGTTTTGTCATATAAATCCCAGTTTTCCTTCATGAGTCTCATTTATATAATTTCTAGAATTAATATAATGTAATATATATAGATATATTTATTCATTGTATACATTTATATTATCATGATTTAAATGAGATTATTCAGAATGAATTGTATCACATTGTGGAGATGGTAGGTCGTACATATGCACCCTTGTTGATATCATTCCTTTAATAATGAAATGTTATGTAAGTCTATGTTATATATATTTTTATATAATAAATATATTTCTATAATAATCATATATATTTCTTATTTCCATCAGTATACCCATCCATGTAATGTGGTGGTGAAAAACATATTACATCACAGTGTGGAGATGTTAAGTCATAGCTACACAGATGTGGTGATTTCGTTTTTCATAGGATTGATAGAAGGAGAAATATGGTTATTAAATATTTATAATAAAATCATATAGAATATTTTATAATTTATTTATTACTTTAGAATGAAAAAAATCATGAAGAGTAAGTAGAAGAAGAAATCATATTCAATTAATGGGTAGAAGAGATTACCTCTTCTTCAACGAGCTCCCACTAAATCTCTTCTCAAAGGCACTTGATTTGGTAATTTTAGAATACAAAGACCTCTATAATGTATATTTTAGTTTTGAGAAAGTAATTTTTCAGGGTATTAATAATATTAAAAGATAAATGAGTTGTGAGGAAATGAGGGAGGAGGTTCCCTTTATAATTAAGGAAAGGGGCACTTTTGGAATCTCCAAAAATATAAATTTAAAACAAAATAAAATCGCATAAAAATATTCAAAACTTCATAGTTTAGATGTTGATTTGATATAAGGTTTTATTATTGTAAAAAAATAAATTAAGCCACTTTTTCTGAAAATTTATTCATTATCATTGTAATAAACACAAAGTTATTTGATTTAATTTTAATTTAGGTAACAAATGTTTCAATATAAAAACAGTGTATTTTTTAATAATTTTATTTCAATTAGACCAGAAATTAAAATTATATTATATTTAATACCATATAATAATAATTTTATATTTTAAGAAATATTATATTGTTTTTAAATAATTTAGTAAAATACCATTTTGATAAAATATCGATACTGTCAATTATGACACTATTAAATTATAGATTTTTGAAAATATAATTATAAGGTTTTAACCTCAAAAAAATATACTATTTTTTACCTACGGGTTCAAGGTAATCTATAATTTTTTATCTATTAATTCACCAATATTATTTTTATTTTAATATTTTTAATGTCATTTATTTGATTTTTTCATTAATAAAATAATTACTTCATTAGTATTTATAATTTTTTAATATGAATATTTGTTGAATAAGGTTTTTTAATAAAATAATATGATAAATATAAGCCTTATAGATTTTATTAATAAATATTATATAAGAATATAACCTTTGGAAATTCCTTCATTAAAAATTTAATATTTAATAAAACATGAATGTGACTACATTAACATCACATTAAATAAAATATGATAAGAGTCACAATATTTTACACAAGGATAACAATTGTCAATAAATCGACCCACGAATGATTATGGAAGATATATAATCTACCAATAATAATTTGTCATTTTTTCGTCTTTTAAGTGATATTATTATTTTAATTACAATTATTTTATTATTATTTTTTCAATTATATAATTTCTACATCATCAATGTAGACGACATTATGGTAATTATTTATATCCTAAAAATTAAAAAAAATTAAAATGATAGATAAAACTATTTTAGAATTAGTAATAGTATTTATAGTCAAAAATATCATCTTTATAACCTTATATTAATAATGATATGGTTTTGAAAATCTGAGTAAGATAAATTAAAATTTTCTATAAATAGAAAATATTAAATATCCAAATTTTATACAAGTGGCTTCAAAAGTAAACCATTTCGGCCTATGAATTATTAGGTTCAAACACTGTTATAAAATTATTTTTGTAAAAGTGTTTGGGTAATTTTGTAATACTATATTTATTATTATATTCTTGATTTACCATTTTACTGTAATAATAAAAATTACTTATGTTACGATTAGTTTTTCTTCAAAATAAATGAAAGACATTTATATAATTTAAACCCACTAATTAAAAATGTGGAATGAATTTTTAAAAAATCTAAACAAATTAGTATAAATAAATAATTTAAAAATAATCTCATTTTCAGAATAAGAAAATGAGTTTTAAAAGTTTAAAACATGCAAAAGATTGAAATGTGTTTAGATCTAAATTCAATTTATAATTATTTTCAATGACATAATTATATTAACAAATTAAAATATAATCTATTTATACTTTAATAAAATTCAAATATATAATTTAACAATACAAATAAATTTTATGCAAATGTAGTTTTCAATTAAAATGCAATATTTTTTACAATTCATCAAAACGTTAAACTTATCCAAAAATACCAAAAATTAAAGCAAAGTAAAATTTTATACAATAATTTAGGACAGTATGTTTTATTTTTTAAAACAGAATGTAAATTAGTGTCATAAAATATATTTAAAATGGGTGCTCATTTAAAAGGCAGTAAAATTTCATTTTTTTTAAAAAAGAAATATTTTTTTTGAAAAAATGAATTTGTTCTTATATCATGTCTAGATAACATTTAAGATTAATTTTAGTCATTTATATTGATTATATTATAGATTTATTTAAATAATAAAATCCATAAATAGTCATTTTATGTACTCACTTATTTTCATTTAAATATTTATTCATAAAAACATTTCCTTTTATTTAAAAGAGTCATATTTTCATTTATAATTTATTATTCTTGAGAAAAATTATTATATCTACATTTCTGAATCATATTTTAATATTTCATAAAATAATATTAATATGCACCATAATAATGGATATGTTATAATGTAACATAATTATATTTATTTTTTCCCTTAACTCTGTCTTGCATGAAATGAATTCTATCAAACGAACATGAAATTGTGTATTAGACAAGCCATGTATATTGTTTTCATATACCACATGATAAGTAGGTTTTGTGTGTAGAGAAAGATTATATAGGTTTTGTGTATAACAAAATATTTCAAATAAATTAAAAATAACCCATCTCATTAAAATATTAAGGTGTATGAGAAATATCATTGGAAATTGATGTCTTAGGATTACTAATTGGGATCAAATGCAAATGAAAATGATATCAGATTAATGAAGAAGAAAAATTTAAAAATTTAAGATTAAAATTATATGGAATATGTGTATCATAAATTTATGGTAGTTAATTATTTTATAAGTGGATATAATTGTATTTTTAGAAGTGCACATTACATTTAAATAATTATATATAATATTTAAAGGGAATATAGATAAAAATCTAAAAATAATGGAGAGAAGTGGTACTACATGATTATCTACTCAACCAATAATTAGATAGAATGTTTTTAAATGTTTCAAGTATATTCACTTAATAAAACTCTTTTCACCCTTTTTTTACTATTACTGTGGAAACTAATGGTTTAACCATGATAATTATTTAAATGAATAATATTAAATTGAGAAATATTAAATAATTTTAACATGATGATTTATGTTATGTAAATAATTTTATTAAATTAAATATATTTGTTTTAGACATTTTTATTTCATAATTAAAGAACATGTCAAGAAAATATAACTTTTTTGGAAAGTGTTTTTATGATAATTTTGTTTCTGTTTGTAATAGTATCAATATTATTGATTTCCATGATATTCAATAGTTTATTGTGATACAAAATTATATTTGTGTCTTTAAAGTAAATAAATAACAAATTTTACCATATAATTGTTTAATTAAAAGTAATGTTGAAGTATAATTTGAAAATTTTAATTAAATTTTAATTAATTTAAAAAATATAAAAAATAGATTATAAAAGCCTACTATAATATAAGAAATGAAAATTTTAATTTATTAAATTATTATTTAAGATGTTGTGTAAACTTATTGGATTTTCATATAAAAATATAAAATCATAAAATTTAATGTTTTGGTAATTAATCAATTTTTCCAATAATCACTTAAAAATAAAATGGTTCATAAAAAATAATCATGAGAAAATAATGACATGATGAATCCATATTTTTTTTTAATTCATCCATTTAAAATTACTAAATTAATAAAGTTATATTCAAATGAAAGTAAACATATAAAGAACAGATAATATTGTTGAAAAAATGACCTTTTTAATCCTTAAGTGTTCTTAATATTATTTCATATATATTTAAAAATAATTTATTTTTGAAATATTATTTTATTACTATTAATATTACCAATTTAATTAAATTTTATCTATGATCAATTTAATTTTTTAATATAAAATAAAATACCTGTTTTTAATATGGTTCTTCAAAAAATTTAATTTTTATGATATTGATGAACGAAAAATATTGTTATGTAATTATTTTAAATGATTATTATCATATTATTTACTATATTTTATATTCATCGTGTATTTTTAATATTTCTTTTTTAATTTGTAGGATGTTTCCTTACATTGGTGTTGTATATGGCACAATATATCGAATATATTATTAATTTAATGGAGTCAAAATGTCATGTTTCTACACTCTACCAACTTAGATAAATTATTTCATTATGAATTTAATTATTAGTCACCAATAAAAGTTAATAAGGATTTTCTTATCATATTTATCATTCAGGATATAACATCTATAATATAATATACCTTACATATTTATGTTAAATTATGTAACTTATTATTTATTCAACAATATTAATCTTTCATAAAATCATATACTCATGTATCTATAACCATAATCATATATTCTCTGAAATATACTATTTCAAAAAACATCAGAATCTCTAGGAAAATAAAATATAGTGAAAACACATATTCATTTAGAAATTAACAGTATCCTTAATCCCCAAGGGGTATTAATTCCTAGTCCATAAAATCACACAATTTTCATTATATAATACAATTAAAGAAAATATGACAAACATCTGAAAAAAATAATTTATCAATTATAAATCCTTGGAGTTCAAATACTATCTATATTTATTTTTAAAATTAAATCTTCCCGTTAATATATAAAAACCAAACTAATATTAAAACTAAACTTTATCGGTTGCTAAATAGTTTTTTCCTAAATAGTTATCAAAAAAATATTACCCTGTAATAAAATTACTTCTCAAGGTTATTGATTCAATTTAATATATGTTTTCAAAGAATTAAAGAAAAACTATTAAAGAAAAATCCTTAGATGTTTCCAATAATAATCATCAATTATAGAATATATCTGAATATCAATCGTAAATATCACTCACTAAGGAAAGTTGATAAGTGTATGAGGTTTTAATTTATAGTAGGATATCAACATTAAATCTATATGTATTACTAGAAAACTCTCTTTTCCATCCTAAAATTCATATACTAATATTATCAAACATTTTTGTATAATAACTTTTTAAATTATAAAACATATTAGTTTATAGACACATTCCTTTCTCAACTTCATTTTTATGATCTTTTTTCATCCGTATACTAAAACAAAAATGGTTATAATAATAACCAAAATATAAACAAGAAAATATCAATCTGAATACGTCTTCCCCGATGACACATTTGGTATTTACAATGATACATTTTGTATAACCACGAATTCACTTTATTGTTTCCTTGGTTATTCATGGTTATTTTATTACTAGGTTCTCTGACCTGATTAATTAACATCATACTCAAATCCTTCATAATAGTTTATTAAAATTAATTTCAATTGATTAATGGATATCCCTTATTATTGTAAGACCATGTGTGCAATTAGGGAAATTTTTCATGAACTGGTTGATGACTGAGTAAATAACTAATCAATCCTTTTTTGGGTCATTTACACTTGATACATTAATGCTATACCCTGAATCAAATTATAGTATCTATAAATGGATTTTATTTCATATAATACCACATATAATAAAGATCAACAATATTTCATGATACTATCCTACACGTAGATGTAGAGTATCACCTAGGTCTGGCGCAAATAACACTATATTCAAAAACTATCTTTGATGGAAGGTGAGATTACCAATTTTAAATATATATTTATTTTCCATATTTTCTATAAGTTAAATGATATATTGAAGAAATAGACATACAATATAAATTAAAATGTTGTATTATATTTGAATACAAACAACATGAGAAACTTATTTTATCAAAATAATGAACATTTATCCATAATTAAGTAACAAAAGAATCTCATATGGACTTCATATAAGTTATAAAAATAATCGGAATCTCGGACTAGAATAAAAACAAATATGTGATATTAAACCATCAATAATGAAAAATTATTCATCAACATATCTTCAATTGTTAAATTATAAGAATAAAGGAAAACAATTATAAGGGGATATAATCTTATTAAAAATAACATGTGACAATAATAGTTCCCCATTTTTCATGATATAAGGAGATGTGATATCAAATTAAATAACATGTACCATGGAATAATAATATGGAATAATAAACCTAACATTGGAAAGAAAAATAATTAGAATCCGATTGAGAATCATGGAATGTCACTGGATCATAGAATAATAAGACATTATGGAACAAGCATAATTCCAAAAAACAACACACTATAAACAAATTTAACTATTTCCACCCCATTTATTACTATAATGTCCAAGAAGTTTCAAACATTATGATGTGAAAAAATACAACCATGTAAAAAATTATGTTGGGAACAAATCCAACCATGTCTATGATTTATGTTTTCATAAAATCCAAGCATGTTATATCTTTATATTGTGAGAAATGCCATGAATGTACTACCTTTGTGTTGTGAAAAAATACAATCGTGCCTATGGTTCATCATGTCATGGGATATAAAACCATAATAAATGAATTAGAGTGTGCAACATGACCCCACTCGTCTACATCCACACATATTAATGCAGTAAAATATCAACTATTCAACATATCATCCAGAAGTGATGAAATGAAAAATGATCATTACTACATTTCAAAATAGTATAAAAAATTGACACCATGAATGAATACAATTGATACAAAAAGTTAAATAACCAGAAAATATACATCCTAAGTTATTATATTGGGTGATTCATGATAAATAAAAAATAAGATATAATGAATTTAGATATTAATAGGAAAAACAATATAGATAATCATTTTTATGAAAATAATGAATATTTCCTAAAATTGTTTATTTTAAATTAAATACACTGATATTAATAAAATAATATCCTGTAAAAAATTAAAAATATTTTAAGATACAAATTTTATAAAATATTTATTTCATCAAAATCATTATTTTAAAATTACTGTAAAGAGTTAATAATACATTCTTAAAAACAGAAGCCATTAAAATCTCTCATAAAATCTAGAATTCCCATCTAAAATCAATTTTTGTTAATTTTGAAAAATATTAAAAATAATTAATTAGTTTTTAAAAATAATAAAGTGTCATTTTCATTTGGGAACCCATTTTTAAAAACCTAATTAAAAATTCATAAATAAAAATTCTCTAATATAGAGAAAAATTGAGAAGTTTGTTTTTTAATTTTTTTAATATTATAATAATATAAGAAATTATAGATCACTTTAAAAAATCATTTTAGAAAAGTTTATTATAATACTATTAAAATAATATTATTTTAAATGAATGATCAATAATAGATCATTCAAATCCTATAATTTTTATCCAAATAGAATGTGGAGAAGAAGATAAAACAATTGTTTACTAATGGATGAAATTTTTTTTAATAATAATAAATACATTAATTGAAAAAACATATCCTAAAAATAGTTAATAAATATTTATTAAAATTGGATAAAAGAAATATGATGAATATATGAGTTATTAGGTAATTGCAATTGTACGTCAAAAAATAAGACATTTTCTAGAAATGGAAAAATGGACAATGAGGGGAACTCATTGTTAATGCAAATGATAATTATTATTACAATGATATATTTGTTAGTAATAAATTCAACAAGTTAAATATTTGAATTACACATTTCAATTTCCTAAATGAGGTAAGGTAGTTTAGTATTATAATAAAATTGAAATAAATTACATATTAAAATATTTGTAAAAAAATTCATTATGACTTAAGAAAAAAAGTTGAGTAGAGAAGAAACCCTTATGGTGGTGGTAAAATAAGAATCAAAATATCATAAGTTGATTACCATGAAAAAGATATTAAAATATATTGACATGAAATATATAAATATTTCTTAAAGTTAATATGGATGTCACAACACCATATATAATACAAGTTTGTTGTGAAATATAAAACATATCTCAAGGAATTAAAAATTGTGCCAAAATGAAAATTTCATTAATTCATGACTTGAATGATAATTCGTGAATTTTATTTATAACAATCATGAATATATTATCGAATAATTTCATAGACATAGTAAAATATATTAACTTCTATAAAATTACTAATATTACCGATCATTATAAATATTTTACCAAGATATAGGTTTTTTTCATCATCACATATTAATAATATTCGATTGTTTGTTTCATAAATTTCTTTTAGTGATTGGTTTGAATCTCAATTATTGGTTCAAAATTAAACATTAATAGATTGTTAAATATAGAATTATAATGATTTTTAAAATATTCTTTAAGTACCATTTCATAAGGTGAATGGAATTAATGTGGTTGTAACACCATAAGGTTTTTTGTAAAGAAAGATATGTTCAATAGTGTATATGACACACAACACTGATTTTTAATATTTCTCAATATAGTATTAATATTTATATTTTAAAGCGTTAATTATATCATAGACATTAAATTTGGTGGTATAAATAATAATTATAACATTTTCAAAATAATGTATAATGTGTAATGAAAATATAGTATTAAATATGTTTTTAATTTTTTAGTATATTCTTTATAGTCTTAAAAAAATATTTTTTTTTCTCAAAATAATTATAAATCATTTTTTATTAAAAAATAAAAAAATTTATTTTTGAAAAATTTATAAAAATTATTGGACAAAATAAAATTATTTTTTGAAATCAGCATATCATCTTTATATTAGGATCATTTATTGTGATTAATCTAGAAACATTATTTTATTAATGAATATGAAAAAATACTAGTTCTCATTGAAACTGTCTTTTTATTTAAATATATATATTAATTTATTTATTTTAAAAAAATTAAATGTAATGTAGGTAAAATTTGGATATTATTTAATAAATACAGGTCATTGAAATCAATTTCATGTGGAATTTGATATATAAACATTTTATACTTATGAAACATTGTCATCGGAAAATAATTTTTTGTAACTTCTACATATTTAATTTTTGATTATATTATAAAAATTATAAACATTTAATTTGAAATAATGGATTCCAGATTTGTAATCATAATAATTAATATTATATAATTTTTTCAACAAAGTTTTTTAAGGAATGAATTGTAAAAAATAGTAAAAATGTTTTACCACGGTTAAGGATTAAATGGATTTACCGAAGAGTTAAACTAAATATAAAAGCATTAAAATATCTTATAACATTTTTAAAATCCTATTTTTTGGGAATATTTTTACATTTCACTTTACATGGCTTGATAATTATCATTTTTTAATCCTTGTGTCTTGTGTAAAATGTGGGTATAATGTTTTCTTTTCAAATATTTCTAGTTTCTCCTCTCCACTACTTATAAAATGTATCCCCATATGATCTCATATTTCCCCTTATAATTCCATGTGTATCATAATTTACCTACCCCAATACCTTCCTTAATTAAATATCCACTTCCTAGATTAATTTTTTGATCATAAATAAAATTTATTGAGGATTTAGGTATAATCACAAAGTGGTTTCCCTAATAAGAGGTGTCATTCTTAACAGAACGTCTTTATTCTATTTCTTCTTTGACCTCATTTAAATATTAATAAATCGAGATGATATAATAAAAGAAATATATTACATATAATAATATTTTATTATGCTAATTACATAACGTACATCCATATACACTTCCATCAAATTAAAAATGAATCCATCGTTTGTGTGTACGGTGGACTACCGTATGGGGAAGTGATGTAACTCATTTTCTATCATTTACATTAATAGTTATTTATGATGAGTGATTTAACGTTAATATATTTTATTAATTAAATATTAATAAATGTTATAATGGAATATATCATATACATCATGCCATACAATCTATTGTGGATTGATAATGTTGTTCATGTGTACAACAGACTTCCACCTCCCGAAGTGATGTGATCCATATTTTATTATCACATCACATGGATGGAATATATAAGTGTATTTAAGGAAATAATTATATATTGATTTTATAATCATAATTATTTAAAGTTAAAATAATACTTAGATTCATTTAATTTTTATCATTGACAAATAAAAACATTACACTTGCGTATGAATGACCTACTATGTCAACGATGGAAACATAGGTCATTTTCCACGTCCTTAACTCATTGATTTTTAAAAATATAAATTATTTATAAAAAATTTAGTTATTTCCTGATTTATATTATTTATATGAATAAAAAATAATCACTTTGACATTTTTGAACTTTTCAAATTGATTTCGGATATATGATCCAAACATCATCAAAACATTCCATATGAACCTAAATGATTATCTAATTGAATATAATATATAAAAAAATAAAAATATAATAATGATGAAAATGGTACTTAAGAAATTAAATATGTAACGTATGATTATTATCTAGGAATCTAAATAATGAACCGGACGAATCAAGATTGGGGTAAGTGATTTTTCTAGGCCAACCTTTTCTTTAGGTACAGATCAATCACTATCTAAATCAATTTATCTCGGTATTTATTGTTATAGAATGATTATAAATTACATATATTTATAAATGTATCTATAACATGTACTTATATTATACTCCATTAAATTTATGGGGAACTAAATTTCTAATTTTCATTTATCAAATCACTTCATTATAAAATTTCCTTTTATTTTGAAATGAGGAAAGATTATGAAACACATTTTATTTCACCGGGTATTCTAATGTAATGATTTATGATTGAATTAAATTATCTGGGACACATATATTGTGAACGTGATATATTGGTTATCCCATTGAGTTATTCAATGAATTGGGTAATGTTTTAGTATCATAATACATTATGAATGGGATTAGAGATTAAACCTAATCCTTAATGAGACATTTTCACTATGTGATATTATCTAAGAAGTTATCCTTGACTCTTTTTTATTTAATTAATATGGTTAAAAACATTTCCTATATTACCATTACATTAAGATATGATGTTTATAATGTTAAATTATCATGTTATTACCAATGTGATATCTCTTTTATGGTATCATGTTATACCACTAACTCACAAGTTATGATTCCTTAACATTTTTCCCCTTATTGATATTTTTAGAAGAATCAATTTGTCTATGTATTACCAGTGATATTCCATGCATTTTAGGAGGATGAAAGGGTTTAGGAGCTCATTATAGAGAATAAAATAAATTTTTTATTTTAGTCTCTCTTTGATGTATTATGATCATAGTCTTTTAAATACTTTATAATTCACAATATTTGAGTGATAATTTTTGTTTTCATAGTGTTAAAAATCATGGAATAATATAGATAAAAGGAACGGGTCACTATATTTTATGAAAAAGGAAATTTTGAAGCACTTGTTTTAGCATGTATAATGACAAAAACTATTGTATATTAATAAATATGTTTAAAATGAATAAAACCATTATAGAATCACAAAAACATATTAAAGAAATTTCATTATATTATATTACCGTCATATACCGTTGCTTAATCATTCATGAAATAAACATTAAAAAATCATTAAAATATCTTGTAAAATAATCCCAACAGAGAGAATTATATAATGATTTATCAATTAAGTGAATTTTATAACATATATAACAAATAAATTTTTTTGAAGTGCAAAATATTAAAACATAACATTGAACTTAGTTTAATTCATTCAATGAAGAATCCATGTTATGTGGTGATGATAAGTGGAAATAATCATTTTTACAAGTAGTAGTACTTATATTCACCAAATTAAGGATTATATTTTTCAATGAATTAAATTGAATAATGGAATATGATAAATTAAAATTTAAAAATAATAATGGTGGAATATGTAACTTATTAATTCCATAAATCCATCATTTTTATCATCCATAAACCTAATAAATTATGTTTTATATTTCCCAATGGATGGAATGGGTTTAATAGTGGGCTCACAATTAATAACATAAAAATTTAATATTTTAATAAAAATAATTTCTCTAGATTTTTTATAGTATAATTTGGAAGTAAAAAATCAAAAATAAAAGATTATAGTGTAAGAAATACTCAAATTTAGAACATGAAATTTATTTTACAAATATAATTGTAAATAGAGGAAATATGATAATGAATTGGGATTATATGATAATTAAAGTAGGGTGGTATTTGTTGAGGATAAAAATGGTATATATTTATGAGGAAATTTTGAGGAATAGGTGGAGCATTAATTAGTGGATGTATTACCCTTTTACAATTGAAGAGAACATAATTTTTTAAGGACCCATTACATTTCAAAAACATTATTCTACGATGAAAGTGTAAAAATATCAAAAAGTTTAAAATAATAGAGAGAGGGGGGATTAAATGATACACCTCTCACTGATAACTTATATGGAATTTTTTTAAATATTGTTGGCCTTTTAACATTGCAAATATCAGTTTACACTTTTTAATTTTTCAATGTAAACAAATATTTTTTATGTCAGTAATTAATATTATTAACCTGAATTAAAATTAGAAATATCTCATAATTTGAACATGATCATTGAAATTATGAAAATCATTATATAAAATATGATATATTTGTTTTTGAAAATTTAATTTCATTATTGAAAAACATAACACATAAAAACCATTTTAGGGAAAATTAGTTTTTAATAATAAAATATCTAGCAAGAATAAAATTATTAGAGTTATTAATTCAAATATATTATTTTATTTAATTATGAAAACATAGTTTTATTTATATAAAATTAATTCGGAAACTAATTTCAAAAAAAAATTATTAATTTAAAGAAATGAACAAAAAAGGTTTTTAAATTAAGAAAAAATGTTACCTAATTTTTAAAATCTCAAAAATTGTTTTTCTATGTTTAGAATAATCTTTATATATTTATAATTTTATAATTTAAATTATTTATTAATATCTTTAATAATATTTTGGTCATTATTATATAATTCTAATATATAAAAGTTATTATTTAGGTAAAAACCATATTAATCACTATTTACCAAAAAAATAAAACGTTTATCGAAAATTGATAAAAAATAATTTTAATGTTATATTGAATTGATTAATATTTAAATTAATTTTATGTTAAATAAATAAAATTCTAAAATTTATAATTTTATTAAATAAAAATTAAAAATATAATGAAAAACTTCTTTTATAGTAAAATGATAATTTTAAACATCAATTGTCTTCAATATTTGTTCAAATATTTTTATAAGTAATTTATTATAAGTATATTAGTTTATAAATATAAATACTATCTATTATAAAATACTTTTATCTATTATCAATTTAATTAATTAATATAAACTAAAAACCTTTTTTAAATTGTTCCTCGATATGCATCAATTTTAAAATATTATCTAAAGAAAAATAATAATATGAAATTGTTCTAATTTAATATTATATTTTTATTTAAAAATAATTATTTTATTCATATAATATTATTATTCCCATTTTTTTTATTTTTCTCTCACGTGTGACACGATCTATAAGAAGATAATATTATTTAAAGGCATTCAAAATATCAGTTCATTATATTTCCCTTTGTTCTTCACCTGCATTCTTATTGACCAAACTAGTGTGTGGGGCTTACATTTTATTGATTATTTAATATATGCATGGTGTAAGTATTCTTAAATGATAGGGGTATATTAATTAATTTTCTATATTAGATCATGGGAGGATGAAGCCACATTCTTCGGTGCGCTTTTAGATATGAAACAATTCCCTATAAGTGTTCTAGGGATTACACCTCAATGGTTAAAATTAAATAATTATTTATTAAATTTTAAATATGATTATTCATATGTTTTATCATGACTATTTATGTTCTCATGGATTAGGCATTGATGATATTTACTGACGTTGAGCAGAGCATCGCGAGGGTGGTAACACCGTGTCTGAGGTAGGTGGTCTCAATAATAATAATCCTCATTCTTGTTTATGCATTATTGAGAATTCTTGCATGAATGAACATGGATGTGTAATGAAATATGTAATGATATTACCCTGTATATGGAGATAGATAATCATTAAGCCTTAATGATTTATAGAATGTGAAACATTGCACATAGAGTATTTTTAGATCACCCAAAAAATATATCTCAAGGGGGGTTAAAATTATTTTTTAGTTTGTTATGATTGATTCATTGTGCATTTTTTGAAAGAATAAGAGGATTAATTGTTAGGACCAATAGGGGCCTATATACCATGAGAGAGGCGTGAATCAGGGTATGGATATTCTTTTTCAATGTTCTTCCTGTACCGATGGATCTTGACCTCTTTGTTACAAGGGTCACTTTGTTTGCACATTTGTATATGTTATGATCTCTTACTTTCTTCTTTATCTGATGATGATGCTTTAAATGCAATGCGGGAAAATTAGCAGGCAGACAAAAATATTTTTACTTGATTCACCCTCACTGGGCTACGTCCAAGGAGCATACGCCGACAAGTTGCCGGTCGTACCAAATTCCACTAATCTTTACTAGGTGTGGATACAATGTTCGGGCTAGATCACTTATATGCCCAGACTCACTGCCTTTACAATGTTTACGGTTAGCTCACTGCTTTCCCAAGGGTCACTCCCTGTTTCTCTCTCTATGGCTCACTGCTGGTGGAGAGGATCACCTTGTTTCTCTTCCTAAGATCACTACTCTAGAAGGAAATCCACTCACAGTTTATAGACCTGTAGGTCTCTTCACTTTCATGAGTAAATGCATCCTCAACTGTTGATGGATGCTCTGCTGTAGTCCATCTTTCATCCACTGATTAATACCACTTTGCCTCTTAACCACTGGGAAATTCCTTTGGAAACACCTTCGCAAAGCACCCTACTTCGTGAGGATCCCAATTTTGTGAAGCTCAAAAAAGCCTTTAAGAAGCTCCTGTCTTTTCACGAAGCACTCTCGTGATGCACTTTCGCGAAGCACTCTCGCGATACTCAAGCCATCGCAGAGAGACGTCCCTCCCGAAGCTCACTGAGCCAACGTGGAGCTCGCAGGTTTCGCAGAGCTACAATATCCGCCACGAAGATCCTCTTTCATGAACCACACTGGCTCCGCCAACCTCCTTCGCAATACGAGAGCAAAATATTTTCTCTGAAAATTATCTCTTCTTCTCTCAAGGTGGTCAGACTCTATTAATAAGCGATTCCACCAACCCTCGACCCTTCCATGCAAAGTCAACGCCACGTCATCACAAATCGCGAAGCTCCGATGTTTTCGCCGGAATTTTGTCCAAATCGCGAAGCACGACGACAATTTTCCATTTGCGGAGCTCGTCGTAATCGCGAAGCATCACCGTCAACATTCCTTCGCGCTTTCACCGTGAAGCACCCTCGCAAAGCCCTTCACCACCGCGAGGCGCTTCAACTCTGCCATTCGCGAAACTTTGTCGTAATCGAGAAGCATCACCGCCTCTATTTTTCTGGTCTTCACAAAATCCAATCCATGCATCCCATATTCACGAAATTCATGCCTTTTCCATATAAAATTATGATCTTCATGGAAATCCTATTTTCGCGATTCTCACTGAACTCCAAATTTTGGACCCCAAAAATTTGGCAAACACTGGGAAACGACACCACCTTGTAATGCTCTTTTGTAACGCCTCCAGATCGTCCTTTGCTTTGTCATCATTCTTTTTCAACAAGGATTGTCAACAAATTCCCAGGAACTCGACAATTTTCCATGGATACCTGCTTTGTCAACAAACACAATCAACCCAAAAATACTTCAATGTTACCTTGAGGGATTTTTGTCCAACAATCTCCCCCTTTGGGTTTGTTGACAACTCTTCACAACTCTGCTCAAAATGTTTTTCTGCAATTTGATACCTCACTGAGTCTTCTTCTAGCCACTACCACCATTCGCCTCTTTTGATTATAATAGCATTCAAGGAATCACATAACACGTACTCTAAGCCCACATTAGCAATGCTCGGCATGAGAAACAAGAGTAGTATGAAAAGTTCATCAATGAATCACATCATGTCAAACCCAAATTGTCGATTCCAACCTGATACCAATTCATAAATTGACACCAATTGTTGAACCACACTGATACCAATTGGTGAAAGATGGACACCTTCTCACACCATTCCTACATCACTCTTCTGCTTTTATCACGATCCTCAGCTATTGTGATATCTATTCTTTGATTGATCACATTTAGCATCATCAGATTTAAAACTCTCCCCCTTGCTCATTTCTCCCCCTATCTGGCTGCTCCACTGGTCACCTTCTCCCCGTATCAATCATGATTTATCAAATTTCCACACTGTCTCACACTTGAACAATCACTATTTTCTCCCCCTTTGTCAACGAACCCAAAGGTCACTCCTTTGTAGTCTGTAACAGAGTAGAGAACACATATTAGCACATTAGGGAAAAACACATCTTACCTCGGGGAGACGGGGGCCCAAATCCACACTATTTCAAGTGTGGGGAATCGACTGAACTCCCAGATCCATTCGATGCCTTTCAAATGCTTCCTTGGGTAAGGCCTTTGTTAGAATGTCTGCAACCTGTAGTTATGTAGGCACATACTCCAACTTCACGATTCCCTGCTCAACTTTCTCCTTGATAAAATGATACTTTATCTCAATGTGCTTTGTCCTTGAATGATGGAAGGGATTTTCACTAAGATTTATAGCACTTGAGTTGTCACACTGGATTCCGTTCGGAGACTTCACTTCAACTCCCATATCATCAAGCTTCTGCTTCATCCAAAATAACTGTGTGCATTCTTGAGTGGCCGCAATATACTCAGCTTCTGAGGTGCTCAATGAAATGAAATCTTGCTTCTTGCTTAGCCAAGAAATACAGAATCCACCAAGATAGAATGCACCACCTGACGTTTATTTTCTATCATCTGCTGAACCAGCCCAGTCTGCATCAGTATATCCCAATAACTCTATCTGAGATTTATCAGTATATGTCAAGCCGAAATCCACTGTGCCCTGGATATACCGAAGTATTATTTTCACTACAAGAATGTGGCTTTCCTTGGGTTTTCTTTAATATCTCACGTCTTGGCATGTGGCGAAAAAAATATCCGGCCATGTTGTAGTCAAGTACAACAAACTTCTAGTAATTTACCTGTATTCTGTGATATTAACTGCCTTTCCATCATCATCTTTCGATAATTTCATCCGGGTGGAAACCGAAGCCTTCATCTCCTTGGAATTATCCATTATAATCCTTCTTAAAACCTCCTTGACATATTTGGATTGAGAAATAAAAGTTCCATTCCTTCCTTGTGTCACCTGTAGACAAAGAAAAAATGTTAGCTCTCCAATCATTGACATTTCAAACTCATTTTTCATGAATTCGGAAAAATATCTTCACTGAGATTCATC
The DNA here is from genome assembly GCA_963277665.1 of Viscum album. Lineage (NCBI taxonomy): Eukaryota > Viridiplantae > Streptophyta > Magnoliopsida > Santalales > Viscaceae > Viscum > Viscum album. The sequence continues at coordinate 1,674,932,351 of OY728150.1, read as the reverse complement.
TCATCCGCCAAAAATTATGTCATCGACATACACTAGCACCATCATCCTTTGATTACTCTCATTGCTGAAATAGAGGTTGTAATCAACTCCTCCATGCTGGAAACCAAGCTTCTTCAAGTACTGATCAAGCCTTGAGTACCATGCCCTTGGTGCTTGTTTCAGCACATACAACGCCTTCTTCAGCCTGTAAACTTTGTTCTCATCCGCATGAATGAGAAAACCATCTGGCTGCTCAATATACACCTCCTCTTCCAGAACACTATTCAAGAATGCGGATTTGACATCCATCTGGAACACTTTGATCTTTCTTTGCACTACTATGGAAAAAAATAATCTGATTGTCTCCAGCCTTGCAACTGGTGCAAATGTCTCACCAACATCTATTCCCTATATCTGGGAGTATCCGTTTCACACTAGTCGTGCTTTGTTCTGAATCACTATACCATCTTCATTCATCTTGTTGCAATAAACCCATTTAGTCCTGATGACATTCTTGTCTGCTGGCCTCGAAACAATCTCCCATGTCTAGTTCTTCTCAATCTGATCAAGCTCTTCATTCATATCTTGAACCCAGTTTTCATCTTCAGATGCATCAGCAATGCATTTCGGCTCAACCTGTGATAGTAATGATGTCTACTGCAGTGGTTTCATTCTTCTTGTCTGAACTGGAGCTCACTGATCACTAATGATATAATATCTATCAGTTTCAGCTCAACTCTTTGGCTTCCTTGTAGACACATACTTGAGACGTTCTTGTTCATCATCAGTGTCTTCTTCTGAATCAGCATCAGCAACTTCTTCTCTATCTATGTTTCTTTCTTTCTCAATACATTTGCAAGGAAACTGTTCACTGACTCATTTTTCAGTGGCTTCATTTCTTTCAGCTACATTTCTCTGTGTCATTGTTCAATGACGTCATTTCCTTGAACATCTTCTCTCATATTTTTGTTGACACACCTTTGATTTTCTCTCGCAGCATCTTGGTATCCTAAAAGCAGTCAGCTGATACCAAATTATTAAAACAAAATAGATATTCATGATAACCTGTGTGTTGATGCTTTTCCACCAATCATTCTTCATGAGAATAAACATTCATCCTTCATATCATATTGAGATCATGCATCTGATTAGGATATAGAATGCTCCCCCTGTGTTATGCAACTCTTCCAGTTTTTAGGCCCAACAGTTTAGACCCATAACTAGTCTTTTCCTCCTGTATCATCTGTTCTCATATTCCACTCAGAGTTGAGCCATTAACAAAATCTCTAAGCCTACTGAGTTTAAAATCAGTGTAATAAACAAGAGACAAAGTTAATAACACAATCACATTCTATTTTGATCTGTTTCTCCCTTTCTTTTTCAACTCTGCTACCTGATTTGAATCAATTGAAATTGTAGAGCATATCACATCTCCATTTCGCATCCTTAGATGCCAATTCCCCTTGGATCATATCTCCCTAAAACCTGAAACACATGAATCATCAGTTAATAGAATTTATATTCACAGGGAGAGGAGTTATTTCTCGAATCCTCAAGATGAGGGTATTGGTTGATCCTGATGGGTCAACCCTTTGATTCTTTCTTGGAGTGCATCACACTCATTTCTTGATTCTTCAAGCTGCCTGTCCAACTGCAACTGCTCTGGCCATATGACTATGCATTCATTACCCACATGCTGAGCCTTTTTCTGATATGTAGATTCTGTAGGCCCGAACTTTCTCATCACATGGGGAATCGACCCACTAGTACAAATTTCCTTCTTTGAGGTTCTTCCAAAATTCCATTTTCCATGATTATTTATCTGAGTAGGAATCTCCTTTCTTGTCATCTTCCCTTGCTTCTTCCACCATTGTAGGGATCTTGAACCTTCATCTTTTTTTCGCTGTGGAACATGACATGAAAATTTTTCATTACATTCTTTGTTCATATTTCTTTTATCAGATGTCTGAGTCACCACACTCTTTTTCACTGGTGGTGAGTCCTCCATTAAACGTTTATTATTCTTTATCAAAACTGGAGTAGATCTCCCCTTAATCTTCCATGTTTCTTCACATTCTCTTCTTGAGAGCTGTTGTGAGTATGAAAGAGGAGGTGACTGATACACCTTTCTTTCATCTCCATGTGACTCCCCTGAGGCTCTAATCCTATTCTTCGCATTACCATCTTGTCTCCCAGTGTATAATTTCTCATTATGCATCACTGGAGTCAATAATCGCTTTTGGAGTTCAATTTCCTTCCTTGCGTTCTTCTTGCTGCAATTTCTTGCCAAATGCCCATAATCTGAACATATAAAACGTTCTCTATCAAAGGCATACCTCGTTTCATCATTTCTACGTTGAGATTCTGATACACCTTGAGTTCTTCCTCTGACATAGGGCTCTTGAGGTTCCTAACACATACTCATGGTGTGTCCCATTCTTCCACAGTAATAGAATCTAACAAATTCTTTCCTCTGAGAAACTCTTCTCTCTGATTTCTCATGATGCTTCTTCTTATTCTCAGATTTAGTAAGGTTTCTGTTTTCATAGGCTGAAATGTATTCCAGATCCTCTGAACAGAAGCTTGATGTGTGACCATGAATCCCGCAGAAATATCACATGTCGTCACTTTTTTTTGTAACTGACCTCTTTGGCCTATCTCCAGCACCTATAGGGTTTTCTCCACTCCTGGAACTGTTCATGGATCTATTCTTATCATGCATGGGAGGTGATTCATCAAATCCAATACCAGATTTTCCAAAACATGCTGGTCTTTGAGCGAAGAAAATATTTTGTTGTTTCTCTTCATAAATAGCATATATATTCTTCATTTTATCATCACTTGTCGAAGGATGATCAAATAGCAAGTGTAAGGCATCCTTCATTTTTGGAATTCCTTTAGCATTGGATTTCTCCACTTTCTTCTTTACTAATTCTAGCTCTTCTTCCAACATCTGAATCTTCATATCACTTGATTTAATTTGGGCATTGATTTACCTTCTGAGATTATTTCCACGACTCATCTCATCTGCCAATTCATGTGTGAGCTTTTCTACCATACCACTTTTCTCCTTTACATTCAATTTTTCTTGAGAAACAGATTCAGAGATAGATTCATTCGCTTGTTGGAGCCTTTGATTCTTTTCAAATTGTTCAGACAACTGTGTAGCTATATAATCATTTCTGGATTTGAGATTCTGAATTTCATCTGTGTTCAGATTCTTTCCATTGACATCAGCTTTTGATTTTTCAACCTTTGCCGATCTCTTTTGCAGTTCATCATCTTGAGAATCATTTTTCTCCCTTAGATTAGTAGCTACATCAATAAGCCTTTGATTCAAACTTCTTACCTTGATGATCTCAGTTTCCAGTGCTTGGATCTGAATATCTTTAGATTTAATTTCTCAATTTCTTTTTAACGTCACCTGAAATATCAGTTTCTTCGATACAGTTGACTTGATCTTTCACTTTTCTATTAAATCCATCGATCTCCCTTTTCTGTTCTTCATTCTTAAGCTTATACTCACTAACTGATTCTGATTTCTCTCGTGTTGATAACTTGAGTTTCTCAATATCTTCCATCAACTCAGACTTCTATTCTTCTTGCTGCTACATAAAGAGTTTGGCATCATGAACAACTTTGATAGATTTCATTTTTTTAGATCTCCCAACATCTATCTCCTCAAAAGCAGCCTCTAACTCAGCTCTCATATCTATTCTTCCTTAAATTTCTTCTTCTATTTCAGCATCACTCTGATGCTCATGTACTTCACTCATTCCAACATCATGATTGAGTGAATCAATCTTTTCCCTATCAGATTCATCAACACCTTCCTTCAGTAAGCTGTTTGATTCTTTTAGTTGAATCACCCTTTTTCCAAAAACACTTCCAAATTGAGGGAAATTACAAGACTTCTGATTCTTCTTTGATGCTTTTCCTTTTCCCATGGCAGATTTTGATAAGAGAAAACTGTATCTTCAACCACAGAGATCGACTACACCAAGCCGAAGCAAACAAATCTGATAAAAGAAACGTATCCCTATGATACCAATTGTTAAGACCAATAGGGGCCTATATACCCTGATAGGGGGGGGGGGTGAATCAGGGTATGGATATTATTTTTCAATGTTCTTCATGCCCCGCTAGATCTTTACCTATTTGTTACAAGGTTCACTTTGTGTAACAACCCAAACTTCCACGGTACACTTCTCTTTGAATAATACAGCAGCGTGTGTTGTACGCAACTTCGAGTTCTAACACACACCATAACCAATCAAAGTAGCCGTTATGAATAGTAATACCTACTTTTTGAAATTCTATAAATTTTATCTTTCCAAATGGACTTCGTTTTTGTATTAGGAATATCAAAGTTATCCTAAGTTGAAATTTTTGTAATTTTCTAAGAACTTCCAATTTTTTTTGAATAGCAATAAATACTTAAAAACAACTTTTTTAGTCAAAATAATTTATAGTGATAAATTATACTATTGAGTGGTTTTAAATTATAATTAGAATATATTTTTACCATTTTATCCAATGGTGTTCATTATAATTAATTTCACTTTGAAATTAGACATAAACAATTGCCAATATTTTGATATATATTGTTTCTTAAAAACACGATATTTGTTGTGAAAGCGGGAAATAATTATAAAATTAATTAATGCATCATATATGTTTGGAATTTTGTAAAATATACATAATTTTTTAATTCGGAATATCAATTATTGCTTAGGGTGAAATTTTGGCATTGTTCTGAAAAACTTCAATTTTTGATGAATAGTGAAACCACTAAGTGGTAGTTAAATAACTGATTTTTCATTTAAATGAAATATTACCACTTCATTAATTTGATTTTCAAAAATCCAACATACATGGTTGTCATTAGGAAGTAAAATGTTGTTCAATGGGATTAAAATAATTTTTTTGGTGAATAGAAACTTTTAAGTTTAATTAATCGTGATTAAAGGTAATTAGTGAAATTTAAGGTAAAAAGGATATTATAAAAATTTGAAAATACCTTTACACTTGTCCTAACCCTATTGGATGTGTCATGGCCGACCAATAAAATACATGGGTCAACTTGGGGACCCCATGGATCCACTTTGGTAGGAAAATGACAAAGATAACTTTTATTTAAAGTTAAAATAAAAATGTCACAAACATAAGTTGTTTTACTAAAACAATTTTTAAATGGGGTTATACAAGTCATATTTTTGACTATAAATATTCATTATAAATATAAAAAGATTTCCTAAATCAAGATATTTGTTTTATAATTTTTAGACATTAAATAAATTAAATTATTTCTGACACCATGATGATGTAGTGATTACCTCATTAATTAACGATTTAAATAAAATGTAAAGATAATGTAAAATCTAAGACTTACACTTGTAAAAAACCAATTAGACGAGTAGATTTAGAACCCTTATCACCTTTTCCTCGAATTATATAAGTGTGGGACCTTTATTATCCAAAAATCATTGTATAATAAAGTAACATTTCATTACTTTCTAAGAGTGCCCCTCCTCTCCACTTATAAAAGGCCCCCACCACTACCACCTTACTCACACTATCAAAGCCTTTTGGCTCGTCCAAACTCTCCCCAAATAATCTACCAACTTCCCTCCCTTACTCATAGAAGCCTCACGTTGGGCAGAATTATTCCCAAGGAAACCTTTGGCTCAAATCAAAAGAGTTACCCGATTTTAAAGTAATGTATTCTCTTTTGTTATTTTGTTTTATTTTGCTTATCCAACCCCCTAAACTCTTTTTATTCATTTCTTTTGTAACAACACCAGTATCCTCAATATACTATTATGTTTTTATAACAAGTATTTGAGCTACACTTACACACACCTACATCTAATGGTTAAAGAACATACTATTTCTGTGGATGACGAATTTCTGCCTCACGAAACGATGATTGTTCAAAAGTCATATAACACCTTCAAAGGTGGACATTAAGATGTAACTATATTTATATATGATATATAATATGTTTATGTTTTACTTAAGGTTATGTATTTTTCATTTATGGAAAACCTTTATTGTTTCCATTATGGGTAAACGTGATATTTTCATTTTAGGAAGTGCAGACTACTGCCCCCTAAAAGTGATTTGAATCGTTAATGCCATATGTGGGATGTATAAAGGATGGAGTAAATGATATTATATATGATATTATAACGGGATTATAATATACCTTCATATCATTATGATTTAATTAAATATGAAATATAAATGAAAGTAGCGTTAATGCGTACGTACGGCTTACCGTCTCCATAAATGGTGCATTTCATTTCTTACCTCTAAACATTATGGAATATTATAAATTCATGTATATAATGGATATATATGAGATATATGATATCTATATCATGAATATAATTGTTGATATAATGGATATTTTACCACATGAACAAAGTGTAATTATAAGAAGTTTATTTTTGACTCAAGTACCTAAGATCGACAAAACGACGGTTATTAACTTAAATAATTACATAATGTTTATAACATGGTAATAAGTGATATAAAAGGAATAATGAACTTGAAAAAGGTTCTTAATCAGGTAGAGGTTAACTCTAGTTTATTATTCATGAGGATAAAGAGCGATCGAGTCAAGTCGGACACGCGGTAAGGGAACTTCTTAACCCAATTTCTCTTCTTTGGGTTAATCTCCTACTTTAAAATTATGTCATAATATTATTATGTCCAATCTTGTATTTGTACTTTATTTATGGGTACTTATATTGAATACACATAATAGATCTTCTTTATTTAAAAACAATGATCTATGTAAGGGTCTTCGTCTCAATCTCCTTTCATTGAGGCATATTTTGTTTTATACACAACATTCATTTATACGGTGTATAAACCCCTTTGACTTTGACTTTTTTTCAAAAAGGAATCATTTTTTACAAAGAATTTTACTAAACGACAAAAGGAATGTTTTTGTCTTACGTATGTGGTGACAACTACTTCTCTGCCTCCATGACCATTATTTGTGTTTCGGCTTCCTCTACAAGCCATAAATTTTTTTAATGAAAAATAAACACAAAGTTTTAACTTTCTTTTATTTTGGTATTGAAAATGGTTTTGAAAGTGTTTTTATTATGTCAATGTGTTGTATTGATATCTTGTGATTAAAATGTGGAAATTTTATGTTTCCTTTATGCATGTTTTATGTGATACGATTATGTTATGGTTTATGATATGTTTAAACCTATTAATATGATGAATGCATTGGACTTAATAAGTGCCGGGTGGAGCCCGCTACAGCTCCTCGATGCATCGGTAGGTCTCATGAGACAAACTTGTGTCTTGGTACGAGGCCTTGACAATATCTTATTTGTAGTCTTGGCACGAGGCCTTGGCTATGTGGTTATGATAGTCTGGCATTATGCATTCCATCATTATGAAAGTGGTTATTGATATTACATGTGATTATTCGACTAGTAGAATATCCATGTGAGTAAGTAAACGGAATTATTTCATTTTACTTTTGCCATATTATGCTAAAGTTCAAGTTTAAAAGGCTTTTGTTTTAGTTATACATTGCCTTAAATGTTAATGATTATTTATGAAAGCTTCCGCGATATTGTTATCCATACTGAGCATCTAAGCTCACCCCTTTCAATGTTTTAATTTTTTCCAGGATGTAAAGAAGTATATTATGAATGACCTGCAGGGATAATATAAGGGTATATGAAGAGAAGATGTTGTAGTTTTGTTTTACTTTATGATGCAATGTAAGACTTATGAATTTATCTAGTGTTTCCAAGTCTACTAAACTAATCGGTCTTTCGAGACTTGATATTTTGTGATATTGCCAATGCTACACAATAATGCACCGACTCTGGGTAACTGGGGTCGGGGCGTTACAGTTGGTATCAGAGGAAGTTTAGTACTAACCTTGGAAGCTAGATTTAGATAAACTCTGATTAGAGAACATAGCCCAAAGATAGTCTTTGAGGATTAGTATAGAAGAACTTCCTAGAATTTTGGTATTATAGATATTTTGTGAGTTTTCTGAGCAATACATCCATGTCTAGATATGAGTAGGTAGAGGTGGCTCTAGACCAAATGTACCTAGGGGTAAAACCCGAAAACACCGCTTTGAGCTAGACTCGAACGAGAACTGGTGCACGACAACGGGCCTTGCTGCACTCTTGGTTACGACACTCCCAGGGGATATGATTAGGATAATTCTCGTTTTCTTTACAACCCACATGAAGGGTTATGACTATATACTTCCTCAAAGAAAATATTTTTATGATTATGGATTATATCCATAAATAGTTCAATTTATGTTAAGTATTTTATAAGTATGGAATTATGTATTTTGATTCATAAACTAATCTAGTTTATGCCATTGTTTAGAAATGGCGCCTAGTGGAAGGAATGGAAACTGTATCAATGCACGCACTCCGTGTAGGGATTGACCTCCTGCTCAAGATAATTATTATGGAGATGGAGATACAACTGGTGCTGATCAACTTATTACCATACTGGGACAACTCACTCAGGTTATGAATAATAACCTTACTCGTATGGAGCACCCTGATCCGCAACGAGGAGGATCAATGTTAGACCGCTTCATGAGGCAAAAACCACCAACATTTAATGGGGGTACAAATCCAATATTATCTGAGCAATGGATAAATTCCTTAGAGAAAATATTCCACGCCTTGGGGAGTAGCGAAAGGGAGAAGGTTCTCATGGAAGTTTACCGCCTCACTGGAGATGCCGATCAATGGTGGTTTCTGATTCAAAACACAAAGGAAAATGAAGAAGTATCAAGTATGGAGTGGAGGGAGTTTAAGGAAATTTTCTTAGAAAAATACTTTCCGCATGACCATTGAGAAGATATGGAAAGAAAATTTCTGAGTCTGACGCAGAAGGAGGATGAGAATGTCGCAAAGTATGAGGCTAACATTAAAAGTTTGGTGAGGCATGTTGTAGATTATATACATAACCCAAGAAGTAAGATTGGTCGTTTCTTTGATGGGTTAAAACCATTTCTCCGTCAAGCATTAGTCTCACAAACCTTCTCGTCACACGAAGATATTGTCTCGTGTGCTATCAAGACAGAAAAAGAATTCTCTAAGTCTCATGTCATTAAAGTAAAGCAAGAAAAGAATAGATCTTCTGATCAATCTGGAAATAGAAATAAGGGGAAGAAGGGAAGATTTGAATATCAGTCCTACAGTAAATGTGGAAAGAAACACCCTGGTACTTGCTTGAAGGGAATGGGAGTCTGTTACATGTGTGGTGAAAAAGGCCACCAAGATCATGATTGCAAGGGAAAGAAAGATGCTGTCAATGTGGAATGCTATAATTTTAGAGAGATGGGGCATTATGCAAATGAATGTCATAAGCGTTAGGGGAACTTAAATCAGAAGAGGCCAAGGGATCAAGGCCAAGCTTATGCTATCAATACTGCTGAGGTTGAATCTCCGAAAGACGTGGTTGCATGTAATTTAATGGTTTCCTCAAGTTTAGAAAATGCATTATTTGATTCTGGGTCATCACATTGTTTCATTTCTTCCCATTTTGCTAAGAAAATTAGATATTTCCAATTTTATTTAACAAGATAATTGTCAGTCAAAACTTATAAGGGAAGTATTATTGCAACATTGATTTGTGAATCAGTCCCCATTAGAGCATATAACTGTTCTTTATCTGCTGATCTCATTGTCAAACCTATGATTGAGTTTCATATAATCGTCGGTATGGATTGGCTTTCGGACTATGATGCAAAGATTTATTATAAGTAGAAGGAGGTTACAATTTATTATGATGATGATAAGGAACACCTTATTTTTAGAGTAGAATCACCACCACCTAATTCTTATTTAGATCCACCCCCAGTAGCTCAAATAAATTAAATTATTGGGGAGGAAGAGAATGAAATGACTAATGGTAAGGAAAGGAATGTTCAAATAGAGGATGTACCTATTGAGAAAGAATATGTAGATTTGTTTCTGGAAGATTTACCTGGACATCCTCCAGAATGAGAAGTTGAGTTTTCCATTGATTTAATTCCTGGATCAAGGACCATATCGAAGTCCCCTAATAGGATGGACATAATGGAATTAGTTGAACTAAAGAAACAACTAGAGGAATTGAATAATAAGGGATTTATTCGTCCTAATGTTTCTCCTAGGGGCTCCCCTGTCCTTTTTGATAAGAAGAAAGATGGATCTATGAGGTTGTGCATTGACTACAAGGAGATCAATGATATAACAATAAAGAAGAAGTATCCCCTACCTCACATTGATGATTTATTTGACCAATTTCATGGAGCTCAATACCTTTCAATGATTGACCTTTGATCTTGATACCATCAGTTGTGTGTGAATAAGGATTTCATTCCGAAGACAACATTTCGAACAAGATACGGGCACTACGAGTTTATAGTAATGCCTTTCTGATTAACAAATGCACCCTCTGTATTCATGGATCTAATGAATTGAGTTTTCAAGGAATATCTTGGTGATTTTGTAGTGGTATTTATTGATGATATCTTGGTATACTCCAAAAGCAACGAAAATCATGAAAATCAGTGGCGTGTTATCTTGAAGACTCTTAGAAGGCCAGAATTATATGGGAAGTTTAGCAAGTGTGAATTATGGATTCAGGATATTTCTTTTTTGGACATATTGTCTCTAAATATGGAATTTCTGTTGATCCTTCTAAGACCATGTAAATCCAAGAATGGCCAGCACCGACGAGTATAACTGAGGTACGCAGTTTTATTGGTTTGGCATGTTTTTATCGACGTTTTCTCCAGAATTTTGCCCGATTGGCTAACACATTAACGAAGCTCACACGTAAAGGGGTTAAATTTTTCTGGACAAAAGAGTGTGAAGAATGTTTTGAAGAACTGAATAGAATATTAGTCAACACTCCTATATTGACTCTACCATCAGGAAATGATGGGTTCGTTGTTTATAGTGATGCATCAATGAAAGGACTTGGTTGTGTCCTTATGCAGAATGATAAGGTTATTGCCTATGCATCACGACAGCTAAAAATTCATGAGCAGAACTATCCTACTCATGATATCGAGTTAGCTGTTGTAATCTTTGCCTTGAATATATGGAGACATTATCTCTATGGTGAAAAATGTGAGATATATACCGATCACAAGAGTTTGAAATATATTTTCTCACAAAAAGAACTCAACATGAGGCAAAGATGATGGCTTGAACTACTCAAGGATTATGATTTCACGATACACTACCACCCAGGGAAGGCAAATAAGGTTACAGATGCTTTGAGTAGAAAAGATCATGTAGTTTTGAACATGATGAGAGTGGAAAGGGATTCTATTTTCATGGATCTAGTAAAGATGGATATGGGAATCACCATGGAGGGTGAAACATCAAAAAATTTTCAAATGGTTGCCAAACCATCTTTTCTAGAAAGGATAAAGAGTTCTCAGTCTGATGATGAAGTGTTGAAAAATAAGATTAAAGCTATGAATGATGGGTGGTTGAGTGACTTTGTTTATGAAGATGGAATTTTGAAATTTGGGAGGAGACTTTGTGTTCCCAATGTACCTGATTTAAAGAGGGAATTGTTTAATGATTCTCATAGTTCCAATTTTTCTATACACCCAGGGAGCACTAAAATTTATAGAGATTTAAAAGGAAATTTTTGGTGGGACAACATGAAAATGGATATTGCCGATTTTGTGTCAAGGTGTATGGTTTTCCAACAAGTTAAAGCTTGAAGGAAAAATCCTGGTGGAGTATTGCAACCTCTTCCCATACCTGAGTGGAAATGGTATAATATTACGATGGAATTTGTCATGGGACTACCAAAGACCCCTGAAAGGAATGACGCAATATGGGTCATTTTTGATCGTCTCACCAAGTCAGCACATTTTCTTACTATAAGGGAAGATCTTCCACTTGAATGTCTAGAAAGACTATATATTAATGAAGTTCTGATACTTCATGGAGTACCCCTGTCGATTGTCTCGAATCGTGATCCCCGCTTTACATCAAGATTCTGGAAAAGTCTTCAGAAGGCCTTGTATACTGAACTTCATTTGAGCACTGCTTACCACCCTCAAACAGGCAGACAATCAGAAAGAACTATTCAAACTTTAGAAGACATGTTGAAATCATGCTCACTAGACTTTCAAGGAATGTGGGGTCAATATTTACCTCTGGTAGAATTTTCCTATAACAATAGCTTCCATTGAAGTATTCAGATGGCACCATATGAAGCGTTATATGGAAAGAGATGTCACACACCAACCTGTTGGGATGACGTTGGTGAAAGAAAACTTGTAGGCCCAGAACTGGTGGAGGAAATGATGGAAAAGGTGAAGGTAATCCAAAACCACATCAAAGCAGCTCAAAGTAGGCAGAAGAGCTATGCTGACAATCGAAGGAAGGATTTGGAGTTTCAGGCAAGAGATCATGTTTTCTTGAAGGTATCACCATGTAAGGGAGTTATAAGTTTCGGTAAGAAGGTTAAATTGAGTCCCAGCTACATTGGACCCTTCGAAATTCTAGAATGAATTGGGGCTGTAGCTTACCGTTTGGCAATGCCGCCAAGTCTCTCCAATGTTCATGATGTATTCCACGTATCACTGTTGAGAAAATACATGCCTGACCCAACGCATGTACTCACCTATGAGGAATTAGAACTGGAACCCGATCTGTCTTACTGCGAAGAGCCCGTCAGGATTATTGACACAAGAGAACAAGTGCTGAGAAACCGGACGACTCGTCTGGTAAAAGTTCTATAGAAAAACCATAAGACGGAGGAGACAACGTGGGAACCCGAGGAACATATGATGATGAATCACCCGAGTCTTTTTATACAGTGATATTATATGAAATTTCGAGGACGAAATTATTTTAAGGAGGGGAGAATTTAACACCCCAAGCTTCCACGGTACACTTCTCTTTGAATAATACAGTAACGTGTGTTGTACGCAACTTCGAGTTCTGACACACACCACAACCAATCAAAGTAGCCATTATGAATAGTAATACCTAGTTTTTGAAATATTATAAATTTTATCATTCCAAATGGACTTTGTTTTTGTATTAGGAATATCAAAGTTATCCTAAGTTGAAATTTTTGTAATTTTCTGAGAACTTCCAATTTTTTATGAATAGTGAAGAATAAATAAAAACAAATTTTTTAATCAAAATAATTTATAGTGATAAATTATAATATTGAGCGGTTTTAAATTACAAATAGAATATATTTTTACCATTTTATCCAATGGTGTTCATTATAATTAATTTTACTTTGAAATTAGATATAAACAATAGTCAATCTTTTGATATATATTGTTTCTTAAAAACAAGCTATTTGTTGTGAAAGTAGAAATTAAGTATAAAATTAATTAATGAAACTTATATGTTTGGAATTTTGTAAAATAGACATCATTTTTGAATTTGGAAGATCAATTATAGCTTAGGGTGAAATTTTGGCATTGTTCTAAAAAACATCAATTTTTGATGAATAGTGAAACCACTAAGTGGTAGTTAAATAACTGATTTTTCATTTAAATGAAATATTATCACTTCTGTGATTTGATTTTCAAAAATCCGACATACATGGTTGTCATTAGGAAGTAAAATGTGGTTCAATGGGATTAAAATTATTTTTTGGTGAATAGTAACTTTTAAGTTTAATTAATCGTGATTAAAGGTAATTAGTGAAATGTAAGGTAAAAATGATATTATAAAAATATGAAAATACCTTTAAACTTGTCCTAACCCTATTGGATGGGTCAGGGCCGACCAAGAAAATCCATGGGTCAACTTGGGGACCACATGGAGCCACTTTGGAAGGAAAATGACATAGATAACTTTTATTTAAAGTTAAAATAAAAATGTCCCAAACATAATTTGTTTTACTAAACCAATTTTTAAATGGGGTTATACAAGTCATATTTTTGACTATAAATATTAATTATAAATTTATAAAGATTTACTACATCATGATATTTTTTCTATAATTTTTCGACATTAAATAAATTAAATTATTTATGACACCATGATGATGCAGCGATTACCTCATTAATTAACGATTTAAATAAAATGAAAAGATAATGTAAAATCGAAGACTTACACTTGTCAAAAACCTATTGGATGAGTAAATTTCTAACACTTATCCCCTTATCCTCGAATTATATAAGTGTGGGTCCTTTGGAATCCAAAAAGCATTGTATAATAAAGTAACATTTCATTACTTTCCAAGAGTGCCCCTCCTCTCCACTTATAAAAGGCCCCCACCACTACCACCTTACTCACACTATAAAAGCCTTTTGTCTCATCCAACCTCTACCCAAATACTCTCCCAACTTCCCTCCCTTACTCCTAGAAGCCTCAAGTTGGGCAGAATTTGTCTCAAGGAAGCCTTTGTCTCAAATCAAAAGAGTTACCCGATTTGAAGGTAATGTCTTCTCTTATGTTATTTTGTTTTATTTTGCTTATCCAACCCCCTAAACACTTTATATTAATTTATTTTGTAACAAAACCAGTATCATAAATATTCTAGGATGTTGTTATAAGATTTATTCGAGATACACTTACACACACCTACATCTAATGGTTAAAGAACATACTGTTTTTGTGGATGGCGAATTTCTGCCTCACGAAACGATGATTGTTCAACACTCATATAAGGCCTTAAAAAGTGTCCATTAAGATGTAACTCTATTTATATATGATATATAATGTGTTTATGTTTTACTTAAGGTTCTGTATTTTTCATTTATGGCATACCTTTATTGTTTCCATTATGGGTAAACGCGATATTTTCATTTTAGGAAGTACAGACTACCGCCCCCTCAAACTGATTTGAATCGTTAATGCCATATGTGGGATGTATAAAGGATGGGGTAAATTATATTTTATATGATATTATAGTAGAATTATAATATACCTTTATATCATTATGATTTAATTAAATACGAAATAGAAATGAATGTAGCGTTCATGCGTACGTACGGCTTACCGTCTCCATGAACGGTGCATTTCATTTCTTACCTCTAAACGTTATGGAATATTATAAATTCATGTATATAATGTTTATATATGAGATATATGATATCTATATCATGAATATAATTATGGATATAATGGATATTTTACCACATGAACAATGTGTAATTATAAGAAGATTATTTTGGACTCAAGTACCTAAAATCGACAAAACGACGGTTATTAACTTAAATAATTACATAATGTTCATAACATGGAAATAAGTCATATAAAAGGAATAATGAACTTGAAAAAGGTTATTAAACAGGTAGATATTAACTCTAGTTTATTATTCAGGAGGTTAATGAGTGGTCGAGTCATGTCGGACATGAGGTAAGGGAACTTCTTAACCCAATTTCTATTCTTTGGGTTAATCTCCTACTTTAAAATTATGTCATGATATTATTATGTCCTCTCTTGTATTTGTACTTTATTTATGTGTACATATAATGAATACACATAATAGATCTACTTTATTTAAAAAAATTTTATCTGTAAGCGTCTTCATCTCAATCTCCTTTCATTGAGGCATATTTTGTTTTATACACAACATTCTTTTATACGGTGTATAAACCTCTTTGACTTTGACTTTTATTCAAAAAGGAATCTGTTTTTACAAAGCGTTTTACTAAACGAAAAAAGGAATGTTTTTGTCTTACGTATGCGGCGACAACGACTTCTCCACCGCCGTGACCATTATTTGTGTTTCGGCTTCCTCTACAAGCCATATCTTTTTTTAATGAAAAATAAACACAAAGTTTTAACTTTATTTTATTTTGGTATTGAAAATGGTTTTGAAAGTGTTTTTATTATATCAATGTGTTGTATTGATAACATGTGATTGAAATGTGGAAATGTTATGTTTCCTTTATGCATGTTTTATGTGATACGATTATGATATGATTTATGATATGTTTAAACCTATTCATATGAGGAATGCATTGGACTTAATAAGTGACGGGTGGAGCCTGCTACAGCTCCTCGATGCATTGATAGGTCTCATGAGACAAACTAGTGTCCTGGCACGAGGCCTTGAAAAAATCTTATTTATAGTCTTGGCACGAGGCCTTGGCTACGTGGTTATAATAGCCTGGAATTATGCATTCCATCATTATGAAAGTGGTTATTGATATTTCATGTGATTATTTGACAAGTAGAATATCCATGTGAGTAAGTAAATTGCATTATTTCATTTTACTTTTTCCATATTAGGCTAAAGTTCAAGTTTAAAAGGATTTTGTTTTAGTTATACATTGCCTTAAATGTTAATGTTTATTTATGAAAGTTTCCGCTATATTTTAATCCTTACTGAGCATCTGAGATCACCCCTTTCAATGTTTTAATTTTTTACAGGATGTGAATAAGTATATTATGAATGACCTGCAGGGATAATATATGGAGATATGAAGAGAAGATGTTTTAGTTTTGTTTTACTTTATGATGTAATGTAAGACTTATTAATATATCTAGTGTTTCCAAGGCTACTAAACTAATCAGTCTTTCGAGACTTGATATTTTGTGATCATGCCAATGCTGCGCAATAATGCACCGCCTCTGGGTAACTGGGGTCTGGGCATTACACTTTGTTTGCACTTGTGTGTATGTTATGATCACATAATTTCTTCTTTATCTGATGATGATGCTTTAAATGCAATGCGGGAAAATTAGCAGGCAGACGCAGATATTTTTACTTGGTTCACCCTCCCTGGGCTACGTCCAAGGAGCATACGCCGACAGGTTGCCGGTCATACCAAATTCCACTAATCCTCAATAGATGTGGATACAATGTTTGGGGTAGATCACTTCTATGCCCAGGCTCACAGCCTTTACAATGTTTAGGGTTAGCTCAATTCTTTCCCAAGGGTCACTCCCTGTTTCTCTCTCTATGGCTCACTGCCGGTGGAGAGGATCACCTTATTTCTCTTCCAAAGCTCACTGCTTTGGAAGGAAATCCACTCACAGTTTATAGACCTATAGGTCTCTTCACTTTCATTAATAAATGCATCCTCAACTGTTGATGGATGCTCTGCTATTGTCCAACTTTCATCCACTGATGAATACCACTTTTCCTCTTAACCACTGGGCAATTACTTTGGAAACACCTTCGCAATGCACCCTGCTTCGCGAGGCTCCCAATTTCACGAAGCTCAAACAAGCCTTTGCAATGCTCCTTCCTTTTTACGAATCACTCTCGTGAAGCACTTTCACGAAGCACTCTCGCGATGCACAAGACATCGCAGAGCGATGTCCCTCCCGAAGCTCACTGAGCCAACACGGAGTTCGCAGGTTTCGCAAAGCTACAATAGCCGCCACTGAGCTCCTCTTTCGCGAAGCACACTGGCTCCACGAACCTCCTTCGCAATACGAGAGAAAAATATTTTCTATTAAAATTCTCTATTTCTCTCTCAAGGTGGTTGGCCTCTTTTTATAAGCAATTCCACCAACCCTCGACCCTTCCGCGCGAAGTCAACGCCACATCATCGCCAATCGAAAAGCTCCGAAGTTTCCGCCAGAATTCTGTCCAAATCGCGAAGCACCACGGAAATTTTTCGTTCGCGGAGCTCGTTGTAATCGCGAAGCATCACCATCAACATTCCTTCGCGCCTTCGCCGCGAAGCTCCCTCACAAAGCCCTTCACCACAGCGAGGCGCTTCAACTCTGCCGTTCACAATGCTTTGTCGTAATCGCGAAGCATCACTGCCTCCATTTTTCTGGTCTTCGCGAAATCCAATCCATGCATCCCATCATCGCGAAATTCATGCCTTTTCCATTTTAAATTATGATCTTCATGGAAATCCTATTTTCACGATGCTCACCAAACTCCAAATTTAGGACCCCAAAAATTTGGCAAACACTGGGAAACAGAGCCACCATGTACTGATCTTTTGTACCGCCTCTAGATCTCCCTTTCCTTTTTCATCGTTCTTTTTCAACAAGGATTGTCAAAAAATTCCCAGGAACTCGACAATTCTCCATGGAAACCTACTTTGTCAACAAAAACAATCATCCCAAAAATACTTCAGTGTTACCTTGAGGGATTTCTGTCCAACATTAATATTAACAATGATAAGTGAAACATGCTTTTGTATCATAGTAGATAGTGAACAAACTTTTAGGAGGTTTATGTGGGTTAACATTGTCTTATACCATGATCAAGATATGTCCTGCATGTCATAATTTGTTGAGACATAGAGGGATTTATATAAATCATGTGGTTGAGATATCTCTTTGAGAGATTTGGGATAAAACCCATTTTTTGTGTGGTAAGAATTTTTTAGGTGACTTTGTTGAAAGTTTCTAAGGTTAATTGTGTGAGTTATCTAAGAAAATACATAGTTATAAGGACCAAATATTGTGTTGTATTGTGATGAGGTTTTAGACAAGTAATTTAGGATAAGGTGATGAATATCGTACAAGCCTTGAGAACACCATGGGGTGTGGAAAAAATCTTGGCTCTAGAAAGCAGAGACATGTAGGGGTCTAGAAGACCACAATGAATAACCTTACTAATTGGATGAGGATACAAAGAGGCTTGTAATACTATTTTTTTTATGAAAATGATGGGTTACAGTTATTTATCTCTTATGTATAGATGGTTAATGATAATAAAATTGATAATCAAGGGTTTATGGATTAAATTTCAATCACTGTGAGGGTGAGATGATGAGCTTGAGGGATAGGATTCATGCCCAATTCTTGTTCCATGAATGTGTATGGTAGAATGAATACAGAATGATGGAACTTGATAGCCCCATCTCAATTTATAATTATCTATATAAACCATAACATGGGAGATAAGGTAGTAGTTATATTTTTATGTCATATCACACCCTACATTGAGTTATATAGTAGTGGTTAGGATAATGAATCCATCTTGACATAGAAGGTGTTTCTAAACCCCAAACTGTGTAATAATGTAGTTGTTAGGCTGTTATGTAATGGCAAACCATACCTTTACTGATAAATTAGGGATTTTAATAATGGACTCACCAATTGAAAGATGATATTGTCTTTGACAACCTTTAGTGATATGGTAATTATAGGTTATGACCATTAGTAATAATGGAGTGGTCAGGATTCTGAAGTTATATTGATTGAGATGGTTCTCAATGAACCCTAACTAGAGTTAAAATGTAGTGGTTTTATTTTGGCATGATATCAAAACCTACCTTTGATAATGTAGTGATTGGGATAGTGGAATCACGATGAGTAAGAATGTTTTCGCATGGAAATCCCTAAGTGATATGACTAGTCTAGTTGTGATGTAATGTGAGTTATAGAAGATAGTCCCAAACAAGAGTGATAATATATTATTCAAAATGTAGATATTAACACCACTATGAGTGAGAAGTTATAGGTAGGGCCTCCTTTAGTGAGAAGGTTGGTTTAGGACATTGAAGTGATTCCTTACAAAGAGCGAGAGAGAGAGAGAGGGTATGAGGTAGAATTTAGTAAGACTCCCTTAAATACATCTTCAATTATAGATTGATATAAGGTATATGAAACTACGCTGTATATTTTTTTAGAGTTCAAGACATAGTGACAGACTACCTTGAGTCTTTGAGTATAAATTTAGTCTATATGAATCAGTAATTTATCCCTCAATAATGGTTTAGTAGGTAAGGTCACGGGTCATGGTATCCTAAATAGAGGATGATAACCAAACATTTATAAATGTGTGTTTAGTTTTTATCATATAAATTACATGTTAATACATCTATATGATGGAGTATATTAGGGGAACATGGTGATTCCCTACTAAGATTTATTTTTTATACCATGTATGGGAACCCTATTTTTCATACAGATGTAATTTTTTCATTACAGCTCAGAGAAAAGGATATTTAGTAAATCGTGATTAGGTAACTCAATGGGTATTTGAGATATGGATGGAGGCATGGATTACATAGAATAACAGAAACTGTTGAGTATTTTTTTGTCATTATTTTTTATCAATCCATTGGGTGAACAATTAGGTGTATACATGTATGCAAACATTTCATTTTATTATAAAATGACTCTTGTTTGTTGAATTATACATAAAATTGTAATTATTATGGATATTTATTGTTTATTTTACTGTCAGTGGTAATTATTATCTATAATAAATATTCTCCCTAAACTTTTTTTGGACCTCCTAGATAGTTAGTAATATCATGAATACAGGCATGCACATCTAATATCATATAATACAACATATGAGACATGAATGAGAGGTCTCAAGACAGGGTTTTATGAATTTACTTTAGAGAGTATTTTTCATTTCATAATTATTTAGAATATCCTTGAAAAGTGAATTGGGAAATTCAGTCACTTATGAAGGAAATAAAACTAGAGATTCATAAAAATTGTTTCTGTTTGATGTCCATAATACTTGGGGTATGAGATTTATTTCCATAGTTTCTATGTTATAGTTGAAATTATTATTCTAATTTGATGTGAATAAATGATATTTTTTTGGTACGTCTCTTATCTTATATTGGAAAGAAGCATCGTTATGCATCATTTTGGCATTTTAGGTTCATATTTTGTATATATGGATGTATGTGATTTATTTTATTAAAAATATATTCTTCTATTTGGTGGGACAAAAAAAATATATATTATATATTCTATATAACCTGTTGGATTAATTATACTAAGTTGAACTGTGGTAATTTTTTTTAATTCCAGGTCATGTTATAAGGCCCCAACCTTAAACATTACGTAATCTTGAGTTATTGTAAGAATACACATTGGGTGTCTTTTTAGGTTTAGAGTTTTAGAGAATTAGATCATAAATCATACATTATACTCCACATTTAAACAAAGTGGTCACATAAAAGATAATACTCATTTTTCCCATCATTGGAAACATATTTAAAATAAAACATAGATTCTTTCTTGAAACTTCCTTGACACTATCATCACATCATGTACCTTTCCCTTGACCTATGAAAAACATTTCAAAAACATGGGATGAGCATAAAATCTCAGCATGGGATATAAAAGTTTGAAATGATAACATTAGTCCATGTATGAAATCATACTTTACTCATAAAACATAAGAATTTTAACATACCTCATCAAATCATGAATAAATCACAGAAATCATAAGACATAAAGGTAACTTGAGGCATTCATAACATTCTTACGTAGGGAGAAACCCTCATGGTTACGTTTGGAATACCCATCACAATATATTCCCTAAATCTCTTCGGAGAAAATTTAACGTTTAACTCCTTCGCGTTAACCAATGCATTTGAAAGCTATATCGGGATCACCTGCACTTAGTTTATCATGGAACCACCCATCTTCATAACAATGCCCAAGAATTATAACATAATCGTATCACATAAAACATGCATAAAGGAAACATAAAATTTCCACTTTTCAATCACAAGATATCAATACAACACATTGATATAAAAACATTATGAAAACCATTTTCAAAACCAAAATAAAAGAAATTTAAAACATGGTATTAATTTTTCATTCAAAAAAAGTTATGGCTTGTAGTGGAAGCCGAACCTCAAATAATGGTCACAACGGCGAAGAAGTCGTTGTCGCCACATACGTACGATAAAAAAACATTAACTTTTTTCATTTAGTAAACACTTCATATAAAAAGATTCCTTTTGAATAAACCCTAAAGTCAAAGGAATTTATACACCGTATAAAAGAAGGTTGCGTATAAAACAAAATATGCCTCAATGAAAGGAGATTGAGACGATGTCCCTTACCTCAGGTCCGACTTGACTCGATCGTTCTTTAACCTCCTGAATAATAAACTTGAGATAATTTATACGTTCTTGTGAAACTTTTTCAAGTTCATTATTCCTTTTATATCACTTATAACTATTTCATGAACAATATTTAATTATTTAAGTTAATAATAGTCGTTTTGTTGATCATTGGTACTTGAGTCAAAAATAAACTCTTTAGAATTACAGGATGTTCATGTGGTAAAATATCAATTATATCCAGAATTATATTCATTATGTACATATCATATATATCATATATATCCATAATATTCATGCAATTATAATAATACATAACATTTAGAGGTAAGAAATGAATTGCATCGTTTATGGAGACGGTAAGCCGTACGTACGCATGAACGCTACTTTCATTTCTATTTCATATTTAATGGAATGAAATTATAATTACATAAAGATATATTATAATTATAGTATAATATAATATATAATATCATTAAATCTATCCTTTATACATCCCACATATGGAATTAACGAATCAAATCACTTTGAGGGGGCAGTAGTCCGCACTTCCTAAAATGAGGATATACCATTTACCCATAATGGAAACCATAAAGTTATGACATAAATGAGAAATACAGAAGCTTAAGGAAAACATAAAAAAATTATATATCATATATCAATATAGTGACATCTTAATGGACTCGTTTGAAGGTGTTAGAAGAAAATTGAACAATCATCATTTCGTGAGGCAGAAATTCGTCATCCACGGAAACAGTTTTCTATTTAATTATTATATGAAGTTGTGTGTAAGTGTAGCTCTAATAATTCTCATAAAAACATCCTAGTATATTTAATATACAGGTTTTGTTACAAAATAAAGGAATAAAAAGAGTTTAGGGGGTTGGAGAAGAAAAATAAAACATAAGAACACAAGAGAAGACACTACCTTTAAAACGGGTAACTCTTTTTGATTTGATCTCAAAGGCTTCCTTGGAAAGACTTCTGCCCAAAGTGAGGCTTCTAGGAGTAAGGGAGGGATGTGTAGAGGCAAAAGTGGTAATATTTGGCCACGAAAATGGCTTGAGAAGTGTGGGTAAGGAGGTAGTGGTGGGGGCCTTTTATAAGAGGAGAGGAGGGGCACTCTTGGAAAGGTATAAAATATAACTTTATTTTCAAATGCGTTTCGGATTTTAAAGGTCCCACATTGATGTATTTCGAGGATAAGGTGATAAGGGTTATAAATATACACATACAATAGGTCTTTGACAAGTGTAAGTCTTAGATTTTACATTATATTTTCATTTTAATTAAATCGTTCATTAATGAGGTAATCAATGCATCATCATGATGTCATAAATAAATTAATCTATTTAATATCTAAAAATTATAAAAAAAAACACTATGATGTAGGAAATATTTTTATCTTTCCAATTACTATTTATAGTCTAATAGATTATTTATGTAGACAATTAAAAATGTTTTACTTAGGTGATATATTCTTTGTTATATTTAACTTTATTTAAAAATAAAAAGATAAAAAGTCTTTATCACACAAAAGTGATTCCATGGGGTCCCCAAGTTTAGCACAAGGCATCACATGGTCGGCCATGAAACAACCAGTAGTATTAGGACACATGTTGGTGTCATTTATTATTATTATTATTATATTATTTTATTATCCATAACTACCCGATTACTAATTAATCAAGATAATTAACGATAATTACCGTCGTTACTATTCACAAAGTCAAAAAACAAGAGTCTTGATTTAATAATTTGGACATTATGATTCCAAATATGTAATCTATTTTACCAAATTCCAAACACAGAAATTTCAATAATTAATTTAAAAATAATTCATGTTGTCAAAACAAATAGGGGTTTTTTTTGAAACAATATCTATGAAAAGTTTGGCATTAGTTTATAACCAATTCCAAAGTGAAATTAATTATAATGACCACTATTGAATTATATGGTAAAAATATATTATAATTACACTTTAAAACGAATTAATAAGATAATATAACCATAATGTTAAATTAGATGAAAAAGAGGTTTTGAATTTAAAATACAACATTTTCACTATTCATTAAAAATAAACTTTATCGGAAAAATACCAAAAAATTACCCAAAGTAAATTTTGATGTCCCAATTCTAATAAAGATTTATATTTTGTCCAAAATAATGTATAAGAGTGACCAAAAATATATTTAATGAGGGTTCTCCATCAGAAGGCAATAAGTGGACCTTTAGTGAAAATTCGAGTATATATTCCAAAAATTGAATTCTTTTCGTATTTTAAGCCTTTATCCTTTATTGGATAAATGTAAAAACATTTAACAAACATAGATAATCATATTTTAGTTATTTCTATTCATTACCTCCAATAAAATGGCTAAATGTTAACTACCATTTAAAATAATATTATTTTATTACTAGTGTGCAACAGAAGATTTCAAAGAAACTCTTTGTTGCGTATCGGGTACGCTATCGTACATAGAAACCACTTTAAAGTAAAATTAATATTTAATTTGTAAATATTAATAAGTATAAAAATGTATTATTCTTTCTTTACCTAGGATGTTACATCCTTCCCCCCTTTTGGAAATTTCGTCCTCGCAATTTTATTCACTTATCAAAATAATTGGGGGTATTTATCCCTAATAGCATTTTTAGATTCCCACGTTGCCTCTTCAACCATAATGTTTTTCCACAAAACCATTATATGATGAATTACCTTATTCCGCAACACTTTCTCTATATGGTCAAGAATCTTGACTGGTTGTTCTTCATAAGAGAGATTCTCTTCCAACTGAACTACCTCTGGGCTCAAAACATGAGATGGATCTGGCATATACTTTCTCTGCATCGAAACATGAAAAACATTGTGTACCTAAGATAAACTCGGAGGTAAATCCACTCGGTATGCAACTGATCCAACTCTCTCCAAAATTTTAATATGGTCCAATGAACCTTGGACTTATCTTTCCTTTCTTACCGAATCGCATCACACTTTTCCACGGTGAAACGTTGAGAAAAAAATGATCACCTACCTCAAAAGATAGATCTTTCCTATGGTTGTCCATATAACTCTTCTGCCTTCTCTGAGCTATTCTCATGTGTTTCTGAATCAACTGAACTTTTTCTGCCATCTCTTCTACCAATTCTGGTCCCATCAGCTTCCTTTCACCCACTTCATCCAAAAATGATGGAGTTCGACACCGCTTCCCATATGATGCCTCAAACGGTGCCATCTGTATACTGGAATGAAAACTGTTATTATATGAAAATTCAACCAAAGAAAGATGTTGGTACCAACTTCCCTGATAATCCATCAAACAAGCACATAGCATATCCTCCAAAGTCTAAATTGTTCGTTCTGACTACCCATCTGATTAATGATGAATAGATGTACTAAAATTTAATTCATTACCCAATGACTTATAAAGGCCTTTCCAATGGTTCGAAGTAAACTTGGGATGATGATCAGATACAATGGATAGGGGAAATCTATGTAACCTGACTATCTCTTTAAGATACAATCGAGAATGTTGATCAAGAGAGAAATTATCTCGAATAGGAAGGAAATTATCAGATTTAGTCAAGAATACACATTGGGGATCTTTTCAGGTTTAGAGTTTTAGAGAATTAGATCATAAATCATACATTACACTCCACATTTAAACAAAGTGGTTATATAAAAGACAGTACTCAATTTTCCCATCATCAGAAACATATTTAAAATAAAACATAGATTCTTTCATAACACCTCCTTGACACTATCATCACATCATGTACCTTTCCCTTGACCTGTGAAAGACATTTCAAAAACATGGGATGAGAATAAAAAGATCAGAAAGGGATATAAAAGTATGAAATGAAAACATTAGTCCATGTATGAAATCATACTTTACTCGTAAAACATAAGCATTTTAACATACCTCATCAAATCATGAATAAATCATAGAAATCATAAGACATAATGATAACTTGAGGCATTTATAACATTCTTACGTAGGGAGTAACCCTCATGGTTTTGTTTGGAATACCCATCACAGTATATTTCCTAAATCTCTTCGGAGAAACCTTAACGTTTAACTCATTTGCGTTACCCAATGCATTGGAGAGCTATATTGGGCTCACCCACCCTTTGTTTATCACGGAACCACCCATATTCATAACAATGCCCAAGAACCATAACATAATCTTATCACCTAAAACATGCATAAAGGAAACATAACATTTCCACTTTTCAATCACAAGATATCAATACAACACATTGATATATAAAAACATTATGAAAACAATTTTCAGAACCAAAATAAAATAAAAGTAAAACATGGTATTTATTTTTCATTCAAAAAAAGTTATGGCTTGTAGAGGAAGCCAAAACTCAAATAATGGTCACGACGGCGGAGAAGTCGATGTTGCCGCATACGTACGACAAAAAAACATTCCCTTTTTTCATTTAGTAAACGCTTCATATAAAAATATTCCTTTTTAATAAACATAAAATTCAAATGGATTTATACACCGTATAAAAAAGGTTGTGTATAAAACAAAATATGCCTCAATGAGAGGAGATTGAGACGATGTCCCTTACCTCAGGTCCGACTTGACTCGATCATTCTTTAACCTCATGAATAATAAACTTCAGTTAATTTATACTTTCATTAGATCCTTTTTCAGGTTCATTATTCCTTTTATATCACTTATTTCCAAGTCATGAACACTATGTAATTATTTAAGTTAATAATGGTCATTTTGTTGATCATTGGTACTTGAGTCAAAAATAAACTCTTTATAATTACAAGTTGTTCATGTGGTAAAATATCCATTATATCCAGAATTATATTCATGATTTAGATATCAAATATATCAAATATATCTAGTATATTCATGCATTTTTAATATTACATAACATTTAGAGGTAAGATATGAAATGCACCGTTCATGGTGATGGTAAGTCGTACGTACGCATGAACGCTACTTTCATTTTTATTTCGCATTTAATGGAATGAAATCATAATTAAATAAAAATATATTATAATTATAGTATAATATAATATATAATATCATTAACTCTATCCTTTATATGTCCCACATATGGAATTAACGAATCAAATCACTTTGAGGGGGCGGTAGTCCGCACTTCCTAAAATGAAGATATCACATTTACCCATAATTGAAACCATAAAGTTATGAGATAAATGAAAATAAATAATCTTATGGAAAACATAAAAATATTATATATCATATATAAATATAGTTACATCTTAATGGCCACCTTTGAATGTGTTAGAATAATATTGACCAATCATTGTTTCGTGAGGCAGAAATTCGCCATCCACGGAAATAGTATGCCCTTTAACCATTAGATGAAGGTATGTATATGTGTAGATCTAATACTTCTCATAAAAACATCCTTGTATATTTAAGATACTGGTGTTGTTACAAAATAAAGTAATAAAAGAGTTTAGGGGGTTGGAGAAGCAAAATAATACATAAGAACACAAGAGAAGACACTACCATTAAAACGGGTAACTCTTTTTGATTTGAGCTCAAAGGCTTCCATGGAAAGACTTCTGCCCAAAGTGAGTATTCTAGGAGTAAGAGAGGGATGTGGAGAGGGAAAATGGGAAGGGTTTGGTCGATCCAATGTCTTGAGACGTGTGGGTACGGAGGTAGAGGTGGGGGCCTTTTATAAGAGGAGAGGAAGGGGCACTCTTGGAAAGGTATAAAATATTACTTTATTTTCAAATGAGTTTCGGAATTTAAAGGTCCCACATTGATTTATTTAGAGGATAAGGTGATAAGGGTTCGAAATATACTCATCCAATAGGTCATTGACAAGTGTATGTCTTAGATTTTACATTATCTTTTCATTTTATTTAAATCGTTCATTAATGAGGTAATCGCTGCATCATCATGATGTCATAAATAATTTAGTTTATTTAATGTCTAAAAATTATAAAACAAATACTATGATGTAGGAAATTTTTTTAGATTTCCAATGACTATTTATATTCTAATAGATAGTTTATGTAGACAAAATCAAAAATTTTTTACTCAGGTGGTACATTCTTTGTATATTTAACTTTCTTTAAAAATAAAAAGATAAAAAGTCATTATCACACAAAAGTGATTCCCTGGGGTCCCCAAGTTTAGCACAAGGCATCCCATGGTCGTACATGACACAACCTGTAGTATTAGAAAACATTTTGGGGTCATTTTGTTATTATTATGATATTATTTTATTATCCTTAACTACCCGATTACTAATTAATCAAGATAATTAACGATAATTACCGTCATTACTATTCAGAAACTCCAAAAAAGAGTCTTGATTACAGAATTTGGACCTTCTGATTCCAAATACGTAATCCATTTTACCAAATTCCAAACACAGAAACTTCAATAAATAATTTAAAAATAATTCTCTTTGTCAAAACAAATATTGTGTTTTTTTGAAACAATATCTATGAAAAGATTGGCATTAGTTTATGCCCAATTCCAAACTGAAATTAATTCTAATGACCACTATTGGATTAGATGGTAAAAATATATTCTAATTAAAATTTAAAACAAATTAAAAATATAATCTAATCATAAAATTAAATTAGATGAAAAAGAGGTTTTGAATTGAAATACAACACTTTTCACTATTCATTAAAAATAAACTTTATCAGAAAAATACCAAAAATTTACACAAAGTAAATTTTGATTTCCTGATTCTAAAGAAGAATTCTATTTGGTCCAATGGAATGTATAATAGTGAAAAAACTATATTTAAAGAGGGTTCTCCCTCAAAAGGCGATAAGTGGACCTTTAGTGAAAATTAGAGTATATATGCCTAAAATTTAATTCTTTTCATATTTTAAGCCTTTATCCTTTATTAGATAAATGTAAAAACATTTAACATACATATATAATCATATTTTAGTTATTTATATTCATTCCCACCATTACAATGGTTATGTGTTAACTACCATTTAAAATAAAATTATTTTATTACTACTGTGCAACATAAGATTTCAAAGAAACTCTATGTTGCGTATAGGGTACGCTATAGAACATAGAAACCTCTTTAAAGTAAAATTAATATTTAATTTGTAAATATTAATAAGTATGAAAATGTATTATTCTCTATTTACCTGGGATGTTTCACATGTAGATAAGTAAAAACAACTAATAAAGTGGTGAATATATATACTCTCTGTGTAATGGTTGTATGGTAACTCTTGGGGGGTAGAATTGGAATGTGCGATGATCTGATGATGAGAATGGGTTTCCATGAGGTTGTATATACTTCTAAGAGGGTCAAAGAAATGAATTGGTAATGTCTTGTGATTAGTTTCGAGGTCAATTTTGGAGGGTGGGAATAGTGGGATGCAAATCCCTATTAGTTTGTGATCATAGATATATGGATCTATGATGAGTAGAGCATGGCTGTAACTTTTTGGTTTTGGAGAAACATTATAAAGGTAGGTTTTTATTCATCTAGCCTACCCATTAGTGGAATACCCAGGTCTTATTAGAGAGGAAGCACTGCGGTTCTTTAATCTAGATGATTTTGAAATGTTAGAGGAGAATGTTTAGATATTTATGAAGAATATCTTTTTTTTATGGGAATATGAATAATTGGAGCATGATTTCAGTTTTTGGTTAAGCTGTTTAGAGATTAAATACTTATTTTTTATTGGTGAAATAGAGTTTAAATTTGGTTAAATACCCATGAGGGGGTTTTCGATGGTTCACACTACCTACAGAAGAGGAGAGTGAGTGTTGGTATTACTTTTCTAAAAGAATCCATGATGAATGAGGATAAGAATGTAATGGGTTTAATTTTCCCCATTAGGTTTGAGGATATGTTAGTGGATATTAATGGGATGAGGATTAGTGGATTCAATGGGACACTTACAATCATGGTTGGAAGTGTTCTTGATGAAAATAGAAAATGGTGTATATATGAAAATTAAATAATCCTATATGGATTAACGTACTGTGGTACTATGGATCTATTCTTATTCCTAAAAAGGGGTTGTCATTATGGGTGAGAATGTATTTGTATGATTTTCAAAAATATGAAGATGGATACTATCAAATATTACAATTGGGAAGTGGTGTAATGTAAACATTATAATGGGAAGAACACCATTGGACATTGGAGGGTGTAACCCTCACTATGGGTGGAATTTGGAATATCTCAATAATGATATTTCTTTTGATACAAGAATTAATGGTTATAAGTGTTTTTATCCATCACACATGTTTGAGATTTTTGGTCACATATTTATATTATGTTTGTAAATAAATATGACATGGGATAGATTGGTCATGTGCTTTTGTTCGATATAGTGATGATAAGGATACATCTATGGTGGGTAGAATTATATCAGTACGGGTTTAAAACACTCATGTTGAAGGGTCATTGATGTTGTTATATTGGTAGGATTATGGGTGAAATTGCACATTGATTCTAGTGTGTGGGTAAATCCAATTTTATATAGATAAATGAAAATGAAAAATTCTTAATTAATATATGGTGTTAAACAGATTTTATGAATTGGTATCAAGATCACAATGAATTTTTTTTGTGAAATGATATTGATACAGATCATAGGTATTCCAATTAATTTCAAGAGAGTATGATTCCTACTGTGGTTGTTGGTGATTCATCCTTGGAATTACACCATGTTGTGGGTTCAGTAATCCTCATGGATATTGGATGATCTCAGTATGCATCTAAGAGTTACGGAATCAATATAAAATGATATGATAACAAATTGATGAATGTGGTAATAATTTTTTTAAATGTAGGAATGTAGGGGAAAATATGGTTTTCTATGTTGAATTTGGCGTGGTGATGCGGAAACCACTTCAATTGTTTTGATGGATCATTAAAATTTAATTCTCAATATGAATATTCTTAAGGTGGGGTGCACCATAGAATGAAATTATCCTTAAGGAATAGATCGATATATTAGGAAACAATATAATTTTAGTGGGATAGAATAGTTTTGTTAATCATGATATCATTTTTTTGATGCTGGTGAGTGGGTAGACCATATTTTTTTTAATTGTACCCACTATGATTAGTGTTAGACAACAGAATCCTATTTGAAATTTTCGGGTGGAACATAATGATTTATTAGTGAATTGAAGAATGAGGTAGGCGAATAATGATGGATTTAGGACCAAAACAATATTTCATGGATGGGAGGCATTGTGGTGGATAGTTTGTATCATCACACATCGTTACTAGTCATGTAATTACAAGAAACTTGATTGTTAGGTAATCATGTAGGGGATGTTTTATAGATTATAATTTAGATTTAGATTATGTGGGTTGGAAAATATCAATGAGATGTTTTTGGATGTTACTAGTGTATTAAGAGATGTTTTTGATTCTCAAGATAGTATCGATGTAAGTTTAAGGGAGCCTTTACGTGAAATATTCTAAATGTGACTTATCATTCTACAGCTAGGGGGCATTTCAATGTGACCTGCATTATGTATTTTCTTATCCCAAAGGTAATATATATATATATATATATATATATATATATAGGGAACCCAAAACATATTAAGGGTTGATGAATGTTTATGGAAAACCTTATAAATTATCATGTAGATACATTACATTTTACTGTTTTTTGAGTTTCTTATGAGATGTGAGACCATGTTATAATAGGTGGTATTAACCATGAAGGGGTTATCGGATGTAGGGGAGTAGAGAGATACCATACGGAGTGTTTTTTCGCAACATATGTTTTTTTATAGAGGCTTCTCATGTGCTAAGTCCTTCATACTACCCCAAATGGTTGGTTGTTTCATGGGGTTTATGATTGCATTGTAGAGGAGTGGCCTTGGTGTGGTGTAACACTATGACCCCCCTAAGATGTGCCACAAAATTACCACTAGTTGGGGATTCAGACCATAAAACAAAGTGGTTACATTATAATGAACCCATTTTAATATTTATTTTATAGGGAATGAATTTTTTTTGGTCGGTCCCCATTGTGATTTATGGTATCATGGGAGTTGTGAGAGGACCATATCGATTGACTCTCCCCATCTCCTTCATTCCTTCAATTACCTTTCATCAGGGGTGATTCATGGAGGTATTTGGTAATGATTTATGGTTCGATTTTACCCTTTTACAAATTTTCTTCACATCCCTTATTATCCAATTCCATAATGCCTTAGTCTAGGGTTTAAATGGTGATATTTTAAGATCATGGTTGGTTTTTTTTGAAATTATAGTTATTTTCATTAGTTTATTTAGAAGAGATGAAATTTGGAATAATCAATGAGTTTCACACGGTTTCAGATATATATAATTACATTATGATTTTTTAGTTATTATACATCATTAGATTAAATTGAATAATTCATTATAATTTTTTATTATTAATTATTTGGTTTTTGGGGATTCAGATTGTATTTTGATTATTGCTGCTGATGTTCATTTTTGACTTATTGAATTTTTTTATTTGATATCAATCATTATTTAGAATCATTAGAGGTTGTTTATATTTATCTATGGTAATGTGTAATGGTTTTGAGATGTCTCAAATACAATTGGGATGATTCAAGGTGGTTTTGTAGTTATATTAGAGGAGTTTAAAATTCTGTATAAACATCAGTGCATGTCATAATGGATCTTGGTGTATAGAAGATCATTCCATGTGGATGAAGGCCTACATATGTATGAAATCCCATCCACATGACGAAATATATTCATTTTGTACCTGTTGAAGGGTCATCATTACTATAAATGATCCCATGTAAGGGTCAACATGAAGTGACATGTGTTAAGATCATATGAAACCTATGTAAATTTCATTGGTCATTCATGTAAATGTAATTATAAAGTCCAGGATAACTATATAAGGTTCATTTCCATTTCACATGATCTATAAAGGTCATTATTAAAATATGTAATAGTAATAAACTGTCTGTATAAGGTTATCCATAGTTTTAAGAGGCTTCATAAAGGTAACATATGAATTTTCTATAATTAATATTCTTAATAAAAAATTTAGGTGAAGCTAGAGAAAGTATCCAATGATTAACATATCAAAAAAATGTGATGCATGATTATTCAAGCGAGAAATCACATCAGACGGACATTTTTCAACATTATAAAAATTAACTTCCTTATCAGAAAATTAATGAAATTGATGATTTAACAAAACCATTATTTTAGGTATATTTATAAATTAATTATGGAATTATATTGTAATGATATGGAGTCAATATGATTTTCTGATAATAAATTTCAATCAGTTGTGTAGTAATTCTCGATATGGTACCATATGTGATAATGTTAGAATTCTATGTTAAGGATTATTATTTGTGTGTTACAAATATATAATTTTTCAATTCAACTAAAGAAGTTGAGTTAGAATCTATTTGAAAAAATGAAGAATATGGGTAATCATGAAATTAAAAATATAATTGTGAATTTTTTTCCTTGATGTTCAGATATTCATGAGTTTTTTAGAATTATTATTTATTAATAGTTAATTTAAAATAAATAAATGGATGTTATTTTTGGAAATATATTGGAAATATACTTTTATTTGAATGAAAATATACTTTTGGGTTCATGGTTTATGATTGTGAGACTAACCAAATGAGAATAATAAATGATTATTTTGAATCCTTATATTTAGAGAATTCGCAAGAACGATGATTGTGGAAATTATTTCTAGTATTAAAAAACATTAAAAATTATGAGTTTTTCTAAAATATTGGTGTTTTCAAACAACCAAGTCTAATATAAATTCAGAGTGAGATGAAACTATAAATAGAAAAATTGAGAGAAAAATAGATCCTAAGTCAAGTGATTTGTGAATAATATAAAACATACAATACCATTCATATTCAAGGAATTTATATTCTAGAGAAAATTGACATGATGATAAAAAATAGATTCTATAGGATGTGAGAACATTATTCTTAAATAACCTAATGGTTTATGGTGGATGATATATATCACTTTTTACTAAAAAAAATATATCTATGAAGATGTCATAGCAATTTTATTTTTCTTTATTGTATATGTAGTGAGATTCTATGTATTTTAGCATGACATTGTCTGGGTATGGTGTGATGTTATGAACATATGAGATGCATTGTAATAAATTTAACATATAATAATGAATCCATGTTTAGGGAGAAAACCATCTACGATTAGGAGTAGGCATTCTTGGATGGCACACGATGTTATAAAAATAATATGTTCTTTTCCTCTAATATCCTACTTTTATGAGTGGAGAAGGGTTTTTAAATTGGAGTTGATCAGATCCTAATAGGTCCAAGAGTTGGTATTGAAAGAAAAAACATTAAAACCAGTCTCCACTAATTCATCCACCCGTCTCGGGGGTGAATTAACTTCTTCGAGAGGTTATCTAGTATCTGAAAAGGAAACTCATTTTATATTCAATTAGTGGATTATGATAGACTAAATTAGTCCTCATAATTGTTTATTAGTTCCCAATTATGATGTAAAAATATCACAACATTAAGAATAAGATATATATATATCATCTATCAGTTATCGTTGAAGTGAGAGGTACAATAATTGTAGTGATTCCCCATAGTATAGGGAATGATCAAATGAAATTTTCAAAAAATATAAATATAGAGGTTGAGGGAATAAAAATTGTATACTTATAACATAATGAAATGAATTATCCAAATTCCTGATATTTTAGACTACAAAAGAGATATGACACAAAATGGAAATCATCTATTAAGGAAATGTGAAAGTTAAAGATATGAAATTATAGATTTATAGAATCTGGTTTGAACATATCAAGACAGTTGGGGAACAAAATGTTGATGATTACTTTGGTATATTGAATGAAATGGTCATAAATATTAGAGGGTTTAGTGAAAATATACATGAAACAACATTTTTCAACAATATAATAAGAATTTCTTTAGAAAAGTTTGATCCTTTATTTTTATCCCTTAAGGCCAATAGGATCTTTCCCATAATAAATTACATCATATTATTTTTATACATTAAATATTTAAAACCCACACATTCAATAAAAAAACGTAAATAATAAAGTGGAATTTGATGCAAAGAAATGTTTGATAATACTATATTATGAAAATATTTCAATGATTAGATAATTTGAGTAATAATAAGAGGATGAATTATATCAATTAATCATTACTCATGTATCAAATAAGTTCACGAAGTAAAAGAAAAATAGTCAAAATAAATCACACAATGATGCTACAAATGAAATGTAATATTAAATTTTTCAATGTACTATCCAAAGATGAGGGGAGAAAATTTTGAATATTAACATAATGTGATACCTCAATGAAATAAGTAGGTTAAAATCTAAAATGTAACATCCAAATTAATAAGAAGAAAACATATATTTTATAGAATAAATATTAAAAATATTATAGAAAAATAAATGGAATATGACCATTTATCAAGATGTCAAGCAAAAAAAAATTTATGTAACAAATTGACTGATATCATTTCTCAAGATGAAAAAGGATAAATACCTCATGTAATGGAGAATCATATTATAATCAATTATGTTAGAAGATATATTGATATATGAATTATAAGATTTTATTAACTAAAATAAAAATATTAGGAATGTTAAGGAAGTGTTTTTAAAAGAAAATATTATTGTAATTGAAGAGAATATTTAGTTTTTAATAAATATTTTTTCTACACAGATAAAATCATGATTTTTCTGTCAAAATATTTTTAAAATGAAAATATCGTGATGGATATTAAAGAATGTATTTATATAAATTATGAAGATATTTCTAATATATAATTTGACTTTCTTATTTATTATAATGATTTGATGAAGATAAAAGTGAAATTAATTTTCTGAAATTCAAGGGTGAATCCCTTAAGGTGGATAAGGGAAATTTAACATGTGACCAGGATTAATCGACACTTGATAAATTTTTTTATAATTATTATTTTAGATATTGTCATTGTTCAAGATCTAAATTTAGAAAATTTTAGAATAGTAAAAATGGATTGAAACATTTGCTCATACTAGAAAAAGAAAGTATGAACTCATGGTCTTATTTATTTCCCAAAAAATCTAATTTAAATAAATATAGTATATAAAGAAAAAAATCGAGACAATATTTTAGGATTAATAATTATTTCCATATAGAATTCGTATTTCAAGTGTTTTTTTGGTATAGTAGAGTGTTTGATAATATATAATACACATTTTTCTATAACACATGAATACAAAAAATGGTTCATGAATTCAAGGTGAGTTATTTAGAGGACATGAAATCAGTTTCATGTAGAAAACAAGTAGTGAATAGAAATATCTCCAACTGAAAAAATATTTTAGAGTATTTAAAAAATATGTGAGTAGTTTTGAATTAGTGGTTAATATAATAATATTTCATAATAATATTTCTATGGAATATTTACTATGTTATGAAAAGAAACGATATTTAAAAACCTAAGGAAGAAAATGCATGTATAGTTAATGTTTCATTTAAACACAACAAAACAAAAAAGTCAACATTTATTGATAATGAATAATCTTCCCACATGAAAATTTCACTAAATATTAGTAAAAAAAATTGTAAAATATGAATATAGAGGAATCAATTTGGAAAACAATTGTTCCCTAAAAATAAACAGGATTTGATCGACTAAAATTATTTATCAAAATACAAAATTAAATTATTCTTCATATTTAGAAGGGTTAAAGTACAATATTTTGAAATTTAGTAAGATTTATCACAGCATGAATGTGTTTTATTTAAGAATAACTCATGAATAAATAAAATATTTAAGAATTAAAGGCTCCTATATCATGGGAAGAGAAAAAATGGCTATATTTTTTTAATTAGGGATCAAACCAATTCTGTTATTTTGGAATAAAAAATAGAATATTCCATGGAATTGAAGGATTTTTCATTGATTCTAAAGAATCATGAGAAGAATTATAATGTGAGATGATATAAAATATATAAAAAGATGAAAAGAAAATTTGATAATGATTATTAAACATATAAAAAGGGAAATATGACTCAAAATTCACATGAAAGGTACACATTCATTCTGTTGGACCACTACAACTCATTCACATCGATTTATGTGGTACCATGAGATAAAATTCAACAACACATGAATTTTATTTCCAGAAAATTATAAATTAATATATATTAATTACTAACATGATTCATATCAAGAAAAATTCATATGTCTTTGAGATGTTTAAAATTTAATGGAGACAAGTTGAATGTGTTGATACTCTACATTAAAAAATTGAGATATCCTAAAGGAAAAGAATATATTAGTGATTCATTTGAAATTTAACTTGATTAAAATGGAAATACGAATAAATTAATCAGACCATATACTTCCCAACATAATAGTGTCGTGGAGAGAAAGAATATTTTTATTATTTATATGGGTTTACTAATGAAAGATAAAAAATGTCTTAAATGTTTTTAGATAGAATCGTTGTGAACTAATTTTCACATTTGTAAATGTTGTATTTTGTGATGAAAGACACATTTTACTCCCTAAGAGAAGTTATAAAATATTAATCCAACAATCATGTAATTAAATTTTATTTAGTAGTTTATAATTTATAATGATAAAAATAGTATGATAGAAAGGATTGATGAGAACATATATGATGATGTATATATATGATACATATCTAACAATAGGGGTTACAATTTTTTTGAAAAAGTGGATTTTAATGTAATAGAAAATTTTTTTGTTAAAAGAAGAAAAACTAGTACTATTTTTGTTTAATAGTTGAAGGTAGTTTTGAAATTTCTATTGATGATGATATCTACCATATTTCTTACATGTATATTGAAAATGAAGTATAAATTGGAAAAAAGTTATTGATATTGATTCAAAATAAACCAGTTATAAATATGAGGCTACTATAATTGATCAAAAATAATTTTAAGGATCAAAGAAACTTTTTGAAACATCAAATATCATTGGAATTCAAGAAATCAGTATGAAAACAAGAATAATACATTAAATAAAAAATCAAACTACCCTTATATCATAGGTTTAACCATGATTTAAGACTGAATCTATTGAATATGAATAGTGGAAAAAATCTATGAATAATTAATTTAATTAAATTAAATATAAATCCACTAGGATCTAGTTAAAATATATATGAATAAATATGTAATTGGATGCTATTGGGTCTTTAAAAAGAAGTTAATGCCAAAGTAATTGTGATAAGAATCCATGATAGACTAGAATTCAAGGGGGAACACTCAATTTTAAGATGTATATTTTGAAGAAATCATTTTCCTTGTATTAGTGGTTTACACTATAAGATTTCTTTTGTAGTGTTTAAAAACGTGTTTTAAATGATTAAAAATGGATGTGGAATCAACCAATCTAAATGGTGAACATGAATTAAAAGTGTTTTTTGAGAAATTTCTATTTTTATATTTTGATTTTGGTGGAATTTTGGTGTGTTGACAAAAAAACCATGTATGGTTTGAAATAGGCACCTAGAACCATGTATTAAAAACTTTATTGCTGCCTAAGACAAATAATTGTTTCTTAAAAGAAAATTTAAAGACAATGTTAATATAAAAGATCCAACCAGAAGTATAATAATTATCAAATTGTATATTAATGATATGATTTTTTATATTGACAATGAGTATATTTATGAAGTTTACATAGTACATGGAATATCAATTTTAGATATCCGTACTAGGAAAATTGTTATAAATTTCTAGGATGAGATATTGAGAATAATGGTGACTATAAATTTTTATTAAAATAGAAACATTATTGTTAATTTGTAAAAAAGATAATCATAGATGAATCTAGGGAACATTCAGACCCTGTTTTTGTTTGGAAAAAATTGTTTAAAAAGTGAGGATTGATGAATGGTTGACCAAAATGAGTTTATAAGAGTCAATGGAAGCTTGCTGTGTTTTACATTTTATTGAATTACATAACTTATATAATGACACAATGTGATCTATTTAAAGTGATCCAATAGATTTATATATATTGTGATATTGAGTGATACAAATATATATGAAAGGCACACATAACTATAGGCTATATAACAAAAAATATTTTTATTTGTTATTTTTTGATATTATAGATTTGAATTTGAAATGTGATTGTAGTGATAGAAGTTCCACTTTCTGAATAACCTTATTTTTTTATGGAGGGTTGTGTGAGCTGGTACAAAAAGTAGAAATTAGTTACACAGAACACAATTGAGGAATAGTATATAGAAGCTACACTTGAATATATATTTTTTGGTTTTATGAATTTAGGATTATGTAAATTATTTAAATATTAATGTTAGGGTAACAATAAAGATACTATGGAATAAATAGAGTTCTATATATCTATCAAATTTCCCTATGAAACATTCTAGATATGAACATGTAGACATCATGAATTATTTAATAAAAGAGAGTGGGGTAAATGTAGAGATAAATCTAGAATATACTAATAAAAAGACTCAAATATTAGATTTATTCCCAAAATCTATACCCCTAGAGATGTTTTATATGTTAATTATGAAACTCTATGTTTAACTGTCACCTATCACATAAATATTTCTAAAATACCCTCTAAAGGGAATTTAATTTTTTTCAATGTGTGATAAAATAGTTACACAATTATTTAGGGAAGGGGGATAGAATTCTATCAGAATGGGGGGTAATAATATCTATTATAATTTTTTTGGTTTATAAAAATGGGCGTAGCTGCTTTAATGTGATAAATTCATGTCTGAATTTATCAAGAGAAAATATATATCACTTTAACAAAATAATATTTCAATTTCATATAATTCTCTTATAATTATTACCATATGTGGTATATTTTTGGACGACATATCACATTCAAGAAAGGATTTGATTTAATTATTCATCTGAGAAATGATGAATTCTCAATATATCTATGATTATTTGAACGATTTGAGTGATATTTTCAAAAAATAAAAAATTTGGAGATTAAAGTTCCCTTAGACTTAAAAATGGTTTTTATTTTATGTCAATAATTTTTTAGAATAATTATAGTATGTTGAGATGTTTTTTATTATATGTAGAATATTTTGAATATTTTAGGAATAGCATTGAGATGATTCTAGATGGTTTATTAGTGGTTTAGAATAATATTTAATTATTCATCAACATCAATTCATACCAAAAATGGAGAATTTTATATGTATTATTAGTCAATAAGGATGATGTTCCACTTAAGCAAGAACAACCATTAGAAAAAAATGCACAATGTCATTATATACCTGTATAATGTTTATCATCACAGGCATAAAGGGTCAATTTGAAGAGACCTATGGAAATTTATTCTCAAAACTACATAAAGGTAACATGTTTTGTATTTAAGGGAACTGTTTAAGTAATGGAGAGCTATGCAAGGTTCAATTACATTTCACAAACTACTTAAAGGTTATTCATGATCTATATAAATGTACTCATCAATCAATGTAATTGAAACCACATTTTCATGAACCTATGTAAGGGAAACATATGAATTTATATGAATTAGTATTATTATGAGTAACTTCTGATAATGTATTTTACATTCTATAAAGATTAAAATATCATAGAAAAAATAATATCCATTTTTATTACAAGGGGAAATAAAATTCAGTGATATTTTTCATGATGATGAAGATTTAATTACTTTTTTTTTGAAAATTAATGAAAGTGGTTGTGTTACAATAAAGGTTTTTTGAGATGGAATTTTATGATGGGTTGTGTTTTTTGTAATTAGTTTCTTGGTTTTTCAAGGAAATTATTATTTTGGGGGGTATTATTGAAAAATATGGAATCATTGGAGCAATGTTTTAATGAAATTGGTTCCCAATGTTTTATAATTTTTTTATGATACACACTAGAGTCTTTTGAGATGATATATGAGGGATTTAGAGCATTAAGTGGTAACATGAATTTTCTAGAATGTTCCCCACATGGTTAAGAATGAAACCTCAATGGTCAAGATCATGGATCATATAGTAATGTAAAAAAATATGATATGGGTTCTTTTGGATAACAAAATAACCACATGGTCACAAATTATTACTTTCTAAACAGTATGTGGTTAGAGTATGTGGTGTTAGAGTGGAAGTGATCATGTTGTATCTATGTAGAATCCAATACTCATTGTTAGATAATTAGTGATTATATGGTCCATCTAATAGTGCATGGAGGTTTTTACCAATGTATTAAAATGTAAATGTATTGATACGTGAGTTTCAGTGAGGAATTTAACTATGAATATTTAACTAATCAATTAATAAACCATCGATCGGAGCATAGGAAAATCTATAAAGTCTTATAAATATTGAAGAAGAAAATAACCATTTATAGAGTTAGACTGCACAATGAGTATATAGTTCATGAGGTTGATAATGTTTCCTAGAAAAATTTACACATGGATTTATAGTGACTTAAGATAAGGGATTTCCAAACGGGGTATGTGTCCCCCATGGGAGTATGTGGTCAACTATATTTTATATATGACGTAGAAAGGAAATAGATGGTGGAGGTTTGAAAGGAAGAATATTGGTGTGTAAATAACATCATGTGATTTACCATGTGGAGTACAAGATCTATAGGAGATTATGTGGTGTTTTATATATCATATGGTTACTTCATATTAGGTATATTCCACATGGTATTTTCACTCAAGGGTCATTGGTTTCTATTTTTATAGACTGTGATGTTAATAAGAGAATCCAATTTAGGATATAATGACAAAAATAATATAATACACAATTAAAAATCTAGATTATTCATTCAATCTATTCAACTATTGAAGATATAATTCATCTTAGTGAGTAAGGATGAGTTGATAAAGGTAATCTAAGGGATGTAGTCAACTTTCATTGAATATATTTTAATGTTAATGTTCTTGTAATGTAGTGACCATAACAAACATGGATTAAGTTATTTACCTATTTTTTATATATTTTAAGTATTTAAATAGTTTGGTGATGCGTTAGAATGGTTCTTCAAGTTTTGGAATTGTTTTTGAGAGGTTTTTTAGGTACTTGGTTTGATAATGTTTAAGGAGAATCTATGTAGATTCCCTATAGAACAATGTAAGAATTGGATGGGACTTCTATATAAGAGACAATGTAGTTCATAGTTTTGAAAAAAAAATTAAAATAGCATGAGTTATAGGTTTTTTTGACAAATATGAATTGCACAACAAGTGCATGGTTTTAAAAAATGTGAATACTAACACCATTATATGAATAATTAAATCAGAAAATTAAATTGAATAATTAAAACATACCTAAAAACCCATGTTATTATTACTATAATAGATTTTCTCAATTTATACAACTCCCATAAGATATTATAATGATATTATTGTTTCGAGTGATATATTCCAGTGGATAAAAGTTTGTTGGATAATGGAAAATGATTGTAAAAACATCATTCTTCTTCTATCTCATTGATCGTCAAAATTTTATCTTAATTGGAAAAATAGATAATTCATACATTTCTAAGTAATATTAGTTAGATAATGTCTTGGGTAATATTATTTGGAATTAATTAATTTAATAGTCTATAAATACCTAGTCCTCAAGATCATGAGAGAATTCTTCATGTTGAACATATCCTCGGTAGGTGGATTAAGTTCTTTTTTATCCCTCTCATAGAACTCACCATCACATTATTTTAAAACTAAATTGATTTTTAAATTTTTAGATAAAACATATTAATTATTATTTTTAAATCTATCTTTTCATGAAAGGATTTCAATACAAGAATTGTGGGTGACACCCACATGGTGATTGATTAAATGATTGCATGAATTTCGTATGGAAAATTAATGTTTTGAATGTTAGATTATGGAATGAACTTATTTTTTTGGTGTGTTCATATTTATATGGAGTATACAATGAAATTTATACATTTCCATAGTACCAATATTGGGGATATTTGGATTAGGCCACCCAGTGATGAATTGGTACTAGAGGGACAAACACCGCATGCGAGTTGGGAGGTTCAGTATAGGAATTCATGTAGTGGTTTCATTAGTAATAATTATTCAAGGGTGTGTGGATTCAATCTATGAGTATATAATTGGTGTGGCCTATATATTTTTTATTATATATATATATGTGTGTGTGTGTGTGTTTAATAGATTTTATGGTTAAGAAGAGATTTTATTATTAATAAAATTCGAGATAACATGATAATTGTTTTAGTGGAATTTGTGGGAATTATCTATAACATAATCTATTTATTTCAATCTAAGAGATATTTTGAGTTAAAAATTATCATTTATATTTAATTTTTTAAAAGATATTAGAGTTAAATAGGATTGTTTGTATTGAAAATGGTCTTGTAATTATTTGTTAGAGTGAAAGGAGGAGGCCCAACATAACTATGGCTGAGAACATCAACCAGTCGGCCGATAGATTCCACCGGATCATAGGTGGTCTTATGATAGGTCTATATTTTTTCTAAAAACCCTACATTCTAGTAAGTGTAGTTAAAATTACTTGTATGTGGTGCTAGGATAATCCCGGTGGGTCTTCTAGACACAATAGAGTGTCTATGGTGACATCGACTAACTGGTGATGTGCACCAGGTAGCTAGTGTGACTGGTCCAAGCATGTATTTAATGAAACCTGTGGGATTTCAATACCTACTGAATTTGAACCTCTATAAAATCCAATTTCATAACTAGAGGTTATATTTATAATTTAATATATCCACTATTATACCATTCTTTCTCTTATTCATTTCCCCTTGATTATTAAATATTTACCTAATCTAGTGATTCTTAAAAGATGAGTTTTCCTTTAATATATTCTTAATTATTATTACTCTTTGTGATATGAGTGTGGATATATGATTTAACTATGAATTTTATGAATATAAATTGGAATTTTATTCATTTCTTCTCAG
This sequence comes from Viscum album, assembly GCA_963277665.1. Lineage (NCBI taxonomy): Eukaryota > Viridiplantae > Streptophyta > Magnoliopsida > Santalales > Viscaceae > Viscum > Viscum album. The sequence continues at coordinate 1,674,888,700 of OY728150.1, read as the reverse complement.
TTTGGTAGAGAATCTAGCATGTTGATGATGCTTCACAATCATATCAAGATCTATCATCAATAATGGTGTTCTACGTGTATGTGTTTATAAATAATCTTCCTAGAAATATTATTCCTGTAGGTTAAATGGTATAACCTTAATATTGTGATGGTTATATGGTATATTGGTATAGGTATTGATCTATCAGCAACAACACTTTGGAATGAAGCTAGAACTCTTAAAAACTGTGAACCCCCTAACCTATTTATCTAATAATTATTACGTTGAGACATTTAGTGATGAATATTTCATATATTGATGGATTTGTTTTGGATAAATTTTAATTTCCTAAACCCATGTATCTATTTTAGAATATGTGATAAATCTAAGATCTATTATTTAAAGGAAAACATATCTAATGAATTAGAATTATTTCATTTAAGAAACCTTAGAATTGTTTCAGTTAGAATACATCATATGGTATGTTATTCCAAAATCATAGTCTTGACAGGGAATATTATTTATACTCCTTTCTAATTATATTTTTTTTATTAAATTTGAACAAGAGTTAGTAATTTTTCACATGTGAGCTTGATCTCTATGGGCGTGTAACATTGTCCAAACTTCAATCTTTGACAATATTTGGTGTTCTTCTCCAAAAAACATGGGGAATAAATTTACATACTATTTAGGGATTTCTATATACATATTTTACCATATTATAGTTCTTGGGATGACATAACTTCTTGAACATGCTTGGAAGACTTTTCCTGTGGGTATGTGTAGCCCATGATACCCATATATGACACATGTTTCCATGAATATTTCTAGAGTAACATATTACCATAATTGATAAAATTAAAATGTTTTTCTATAGTGATAATATATTCTGAAAATGATATTTATTCCTTTTATTATATTCCTTAACATGATATGTCTGTTACCACGACATTGGATACATTGTCTTTGTACTCGTGACCTATGAAACATTGTATTATTACACATTATATGGGGAGTGTGCCTAATGTATGCAGATGATGATGATAGAAACAAATATTGTGTAGGAGAATGATAGCCTAATAGCCTAGATAGAACATAAAGCATTGAGGTTACCAAGTAACAAGCCATAAATTTATGTCATGTAGACATCATGTATTGTGTTCCCTTGATTCATTGAGGATACTGAGTTAATATTTTGATAAAATTGTGTCTAGTTATTGATCATTTGTGTCATCCTAAATTTACCTTTTTTCATAGGGATAATGAATGACATTACAGGGGTTTGTGGTGTCTTGATTTGTCCGTGACTTTTAGATATGTGATTGTACATTTTAAAAAAATCACATTTATTTTTTTATTTCATAAACTTTTTATACATGTTTACATTAGTTAATGTTGAATTGGGGGTTTCCTACTATGTTTTATTACTAAAACCCTATATCTGAATCTTGATTACTATGAATAATTCTGGTATAGGGAACTAGGTATGGAGATTGGCCCTTGACTGATAGTAGAGTATAAGAGAAAAAAGCTAGTAGTACACCATGATCGAAAATGGTGGACTTTTAAAATTTTTATTCATTTAAATTTTTTCATCTATATGCTTGTTTTTATTTCTACTCCTGGATCCCCATTTATTTAGTTTTATCAATTTTGTGCCATGATTTATTTCACTATTATTATTTAGATTTCACATGTCATTATAATAAATACATTATTTTCTTTTTATATAATTTTTGTATGGTTGTGACATCTTACCAAGGGATCAGTATCCCCACCAATGACCTTTAGATCCCCACTACTTGAAGAAATGCTCCTATGTATGGGGAAACACACATGATTTCTTGCATCTATCCAACATGGACCTAATAGTTTTGGTTGGTGGGTAACAAAATGGTATCAAAGTATTTTCTGTCTTTTATTTTGAACTATCATTGGACATGGTAGATATGAAATATGATTTAGCGGAATCGGGTATGATTTTTTCCATGTACCTTTCAAAATCATGTGTAAAAAATGGTCTGATTTAAAAAGGAAATGATTTCTATTATCATGTTATAAGATTTCGGGTGCATTCAAACATCCTGACAATAAAATTAGATTCCAATTTTATATATAATTTTTTTGGTGATGCATACAAGTTTGATAATTTAAATACTTGATATATGATTTCTAGTAAGGATGCCCAAGTATTCTCCGACTGAGTGATATATCAATTTATAATGTTATTGTGATATATCTATGCTATCATTAATTAATTGATCTTGAAAATGCTATAATTTTGTGTATATATATGTATATATAACAAACATGCACGAATGAAGACCTTGATTTGTGATAGGATAGATATACATCAGGATATATTTATCCTCCATAGGGAGCCTTTGTGTAATCCCATAGACTACTAATGATTTTTCATAAATATTTTACATGTTTCCTTTCATGTTATAGAAGATGTAGCTTTAATGGAGATTGTTATATCTGCTAAATGATGTGGGTAAGGATACTCAAACTATAAAAAGATCCCTTGTGTTTCCACCACTGTGAATGATGGTTCAATATAGAATAATCAAACACCCAATCTAGTGGTGTAGCTAGTGGGTCCACCTCATCTAAGAGTCATTCCAATATTCCCTATCAAAAATAGAGGTACATACAACTTCTTAATAAACTATGCTAAAGGAATCTAGATCAAGAATTCACGATTATTTCAACGCACTAGAATACTATAGGATGGGGAGGAGTAGATAACCATTATTGAGAGTTTATTTTACCATGATGAGGAAAATAAGGATATGAAGTTGAATATAGATACATATACCAGCAGGTAGTCAGGCATGGTGGGATAGAAAGGAAGGTGTGTGGGTTATACAAGGGATACTTTCTAGAACCTAATTTTTATTGAAATATTTCATAGTACATTTATGTTATAACAATCATTGAAGTGCATGGATCTATAGTTGGGGGCCATGATGGTATCTGCATAATTGAATCATTTATCTAAGGTACATATATTTTCTATACTCCTGGATGAAAAAAATGAATAAAAGGCCAAATAATTCATGATCCATCATCGTCCCAACATCATATTATAGGTTCATATTTTAAACCATAAAAAATACCAATAGTTTTTAATAATTCCTAACTTTTGATAATTTTATGGAGGAGGATTAATTTTTATATTTCTTCCACTATTCAGTAGTTAGGTGGGTGGAATTATTACAACTACAATGTGTTTAAATTATCGTAGAAAGAATAGGAAGACCCAAGATTCATAGTACGGTAGAGGAAGATAGGTAGAACGAAATATATATTATTCAGACCTTTTAATAGGAGTTTTACATCCCTTCAATTACTGGATGCTCAAACATTATGAAACTTTGTCAATATGACCTAAACCATGTTTTGGAATTATGAACAATTGGGGAATCTCCAAACATTCTTCTTGAGATTATTGATGTCATGGTATTGAAGGGATGTAGGATAGACATAATCTAGAACTGAGGGATCCAGTTGGGGTCCTTAGTAATAGGTTCAGATGATGATTACTCAACCGGTTCATGAATCAAATGTATTTTTTACCTAGGAAATGATAGACTATGTAAATGCAGTAGAACTAAATCCTACATATGGTGACGAGGGACCATATAGGATTCAAGGAATGATCTTGAAAAATTATAAATTTTCTACATGATTTTTTTGACTTAAAAGGTTCAAATTACTAACTTTTTTACTAAAATATTCTTACTGGTCATGATATATTTTGTGTTACTTTCCCCTCATTCACTGTTGGGCATGAAATTGGATCATATTCTTCAACACACTAGTTTCATATAGTCTTCTGCGGTAATGAAAATTCATAGGAAATCATGATCCTAGATATGATGAGATTTTATTTGATTTGGGATTGGAATTACATCCAATTTTATATACTCAAGCTTATTGTAATCAGATATGGGTATCTTTAACTTTTCCATTGTGAGATGATTCCATGAGGATCGTTGGGTGAGATTTTGGATCATGTAGAGTTGTTATAGACATGAGGCTACTCAGGATGATTGTAATGCATATTTTATTCTTGACTATTTAATCAAGATAATTTTATGTCCCCTCATATTTTCCTCCCATTGTGGAACTCTATAAATATTTATTTCTTGATGATTTCATAAAACTCCATCCCCATTGAGCATTTTACATTGTGATATGAAACATTCTAGATCCGTATCCCATTTTAATAACACCATATCATATGAAAACAGATTTATTATTGGATAACATAGTATAGATCAAGGGAATGTAAAAAAATTTCATTATCAGGTTGAGTACTTCATGTTTGAGGGAACCTATCTTGTTTTCCAAGATGGTGGATAGTGGTCTTCTACATTTTTTTGATTATCATAAGTATAATTATGTGACAATGAAAAATAATCATTATATTCCTCTGATTGAGAATAACTTTGATAATTTATGGGGATCTAGATGTCATGTGAAGTCCTATTTTCTATTTGGATATCAACAACTTTAGGATAAAGAATATAAAATCCAAAACATTGTGGTCTAGAACATGTTTGGGCTATATGAGTAGTCTGAGATTTCGATTCTACTTATGAATGCACTTGTGCTTTTCATGAATCTCATAAATAATATATTCCACCCCTACCTTGAATTTCTCATCATGATGTTCATTGGGGACATCCTCATATACTCACCAACAGCACTACATCATGCCATACATCTTGAGATAGTATCGAGTACCCTTCATGTACCCTATCTCTTTTCCTTTTTGTCAAAGTGATCCTTTTGAATTTAGAAGGAATAGTTCATGGGATATGTGATTTAAAATTTTGAAATTTCTATAAATCTAAAAAATTGGAGGTAGTGATTTATAAAAACCATCCTCAAAACATGTTCAAGATCAAAAGATTATTATATATAAAGAGATACTACATGTGTTTTATATAGGTCCATTCCAATTTATCAACACCCATGAAAATGATACTGAATAAGGGAGTGCTATTTTAATTATTTTAAAAGTGCGATGATGATTTTTTTATATAAAGATGCAGTTAAATCTGAGTCCAGTGTTTATACATTATAATATTTGGATTGGGTAATCTATATATATTGATGCATCAAGTGTTTGTTTAGGAGAGGTAGAAATGCAGTTGAAGAAGGTATAATTGTTCAGTTCATGGCATAAAGCTAATTTCATGTCATAAAGCTAATTTAATGGTTTATGATTTAATGTATTGAAAATAATATCTCCCCAATGATAGATTTCTTGACTATACATATCAAAGTTTCATTAATTATATTATCATATAAAGAGAAATATATAATCCAAAGTCTTAGGGTATAATATATATAGAGATTTTGTTGTTTTGTGGAATAAAAAAGAAAAGAAATGTAATTTTTTGGTAGATTATATTTTCCATAAGTTGTACGTCACTGAGGATCTTGGTGAATGGCCTTCAGAGATATTAGAGCGTTGAATGATATGATTGGTAATTGGAAGATAGTTTCTTACAAAGACTAGGTATTTGTATCATGTTCCCCATCGGTGATAAAATATTCTCCATAGATTAGGTGAAGGATGTATAGTTCACTAAACCTAAGTTTTTTGTGATTCATGAATTGTTAGAATATTGAGACCCAATACTTGGGTAGTCATTAGAAAATGATGATGTCATCATAGTATATTAGAGAGTTGTGGTCCAAGGTTCTATTAGAGAAGAGTATACGAGATACTTCTATACCTTTAGGTGTGTAGTAAATTTTTAAATCATAAATAGGTAATATAACATCATGATGTGGTTCAAATGTCGAGATATGTAGAGGTACATTGCTGAAATTTCCCTAATGACTTAACATTCAAAGGATAAATGCTGAGATATAGTGATTCCTGATTTTAATCTAGCCAAATTCAATGACCCTTTAGATATTTGATGAAATCATGATAGAATTTGTAAAGGGGATACTCAGGACCCTTATTAGACCTGATACTATTTAGGTAATTATTGTTCAACTTAAAAATGATACATATTCCTTGTTAATGCTAGATCATCATCTAATAGACATGTTTAGAATGTTGTTCATCATTGAGATTGTATGTTTGCAAGGAGTTAACATGGGAATTATATGTATTATATTTGAAAATTGTATTTCAATATTTTTACGGGAATTTATAAATCTTTAGGGACCATCTAATATTGATCACAACATACCATCCCTTGATATAGAAATAATTAGAGTAGTCAATCTTTATACTGGAGGATATGCTTCGATATTGCATCAAAGACTTTAGTAAATCATAATATGATTACCTAGTAGTAGTTGAGTTTGTTAAAAAAATATTAATAATTTATTTAAATGGAGCCATATGAGGCACTTCGTGGGATGCCATATCGTTAACCACTCTATTGGGAAGAGGATTTTGAGGCAGTACAATAGGTACTCGATATAGTACATGAGACATCTGAGATAGTGAAACTGGTTTAGAAGGGGATAATCAAAACCTAGAGAACAAATATATCTTATTATTATTGTTGTAGGGGACCTTGGAATTTCTCGGTAAGTGAAAGAGTTATATTATGAGTGAGTACTATTTTAGGAAACAAATGTTCGAGGAATCATGAAAATAAAAATTCATATTTTGTTATAACAATTGAGATCCCAAAGAAGGTTGTGATAATCATTTACCCTATATATATACTTTAACATTACAGTGGTAAGCTTGATGTGTTCCATGTGTCACATATATTTAGGCTCATACATGATCCAATGAATGTTATCGACTATGAGGATGTTGAAACAGACCTCAATGAACTATCAGAGTAATGACTAGTGCAGATAATAGGGTACAGTTAGTGAGTCCTTAAAGGTAAGAAAATATTACTTGTTTGGAGTAAATATAATTATGGAGAGATCCAGGAGGAGACTTGGGTGTGGGTGGCTGATGTTCGAACTCAATGGTCTGAGTTGTTTTAGTTGAAACAATGATGGTACTACTTGAGGATAAGAATTTGTCATAAGGGGATAATTGTAACATCCTAACATTGTTTCAATGTATGAGATATTTATGGTTATAATTTATACTTTATATTTTCTTTGATCATTGATATTGGTGTTAATGAGGTTCTTTTATAGAGAAAAAGGTTCTAATAATTGATGGTTATAATGAATAGGGAGGCATGACTTAATGGTTGTGGTAAACATCCAGAAGATATTTTTTAGACTTTAATTGTTGTCCCTTAGAGTTTATATAGGGTATCATGTATCAAAATCCCCCAAATGCTATCTGTTGGTACTGTAAACCCCTAATTGGTTCTAATAGGGACACATGCCTTCTAGTGTTGACATCATCTCACAGGTGAGGCCCATAGGTTAGTCGATGTTCCCAATCTGAGGGTGAATTTAATTCACCCTATTATATTATAATCCCAAATGGTCTTGACCACATATGACATCTAATTTTGACCCTAATGGATCTATTTTGAATTTTATACCCCCAAATAGTTCCTATATTGTCCTCATTTATTTCCCCATGAGTCATCAATGTTGGACCAATTCGGGTTTCTAGAAGGTTGTTTTTTCTATTGATCAACTTAGAATTATTCTTCCTTCTTACGAGATAAGCATGGAACCATGATGGATCTATGAATTCCATGACGATTGAATAATGTTTCCTTCCCTTATTCCTCTACGGGAAAAATAGACTTTTGCGATAGGCTATTTGCGATGGGATTAATTTGTTTCGCAAATAGTCCATCCAATAGGTTATTTTTGATGGGGGGTTCGACCCGTCACAAATAACATGTTATTTCTGACGGGATTTGGGGGCCCGTACCAAAAAGTAAACTGCAATTTGGCGCGGGTTGTGCACCAAAGTGTGGGACGGTTATTTGCGACGGGGGAATACCAATGTCGCAAATAGTGCGTCAGTCGGAGGGTATTTGCGACAGGACCCATCACAAATACTAGTGATGGTAAATGAGTTTCTGTTACGAGATGTTGTCCCATTACACAATTTGTGTCGATAGGAATTTTTTTGCGACGGGACCCGTCACAAATACTATTTTAACCACTGATGAAAATCAATACAAGCAAAGGTATTTGTGATTGAATAACAGTTGCAAATAGTCCCGTCACAACTAATCTAACCTATATATACCCCCTTCCGTTTTCATTCTCTTCCCCTCAATTCTCATTTCTTCTATCTCTCTAAACTCTATTTTTTGAGTGAAAATTTCTCTGAGTTAGGTTTTTACGGAGAAGCTGTAAAGTCATTTATATCAATAGGAGGTCAAGTTTAAAGGTATTTATTTTTTATTTAATTTAGTATTTTATTTAATTTTTTATGTCAATTTTAATTGTAGTTCATTAGTTCTAATTAAATTAGATTTAAATTGTTTTGTTATCAGTATTTATTTGAAATAATAAATTGAAATTATTATTATTAATTCTTAATAATTAGTAATAATTAAAAAGTAGTAATATTTAATAATTATTTACGAAAATTAGTGTTGTATATAAATAACTAGGGGTAATTAGGAATTAGTAGTTGTAAATTGTAGTTATTAATATCATTTAACACTAATTAGTAATAGTTATGTTTAATTAGTAATAATTATAGGTAATTAGTTATTAATAGGAATAATTAGTAAAAAATAGATATAATTAGTAATAAATAAGAATAATTAGTAATAAATAGGAATAATTAGTAATAAATAGGAATAATTAGTAATAAAACGGAACAATTAGTAATAAATAGGAATAATTAAGAAAAATTATGAATAATTAGGAATAATTAGTAATAAATAGGAATAATTAGTAATAAATAGGAATAATTAGAAATAATTAAGATTAATTAGGAATAATTAGGAATAATTAGGAATAATTTGGAATAATTAGAAATAATTTGGAATAATTTGGAATAATTTATAATAATTCAGAATAATTTTTATTAATTAGTAATAATTAGTAATAATTAGTAATAATTAGTAATAATTTGTAATTATTTTTAATAATTTGCAAATTTTCTAATAATTTGTAATAATTAGTAATAATTAGTAAAAATTTGTAAACATTTGTAAAAAATTGTAATAATTAGTAATAATTTTTAATAATTTGTAATAATTTGTAATAATTTGTAATAATTTGTAATAATTTGTAATAAATAGTAATAATTTGTAATAAATAGTAATAAATATTAATAATTAGTAATAATTAGTAATAATTAGTAATAATTAGTAATAAATAGTAATAAATATTAATAATTGGTAATAATTAGTAATAATAAGTTATAAATAGTAATAAATTGTAATAAATAGTAATACGTAGTAATAAATATTAATAAACAGTAATAAGTAGTAATTACTAGTAATAATTAGTTATAATTATTAATAATTAGTGATAAGGAGTAATAAGCAGTCATAATTAGTAATAATTAGTAATAATTAGTAATAATTAGTACTAATTAATCATTATTAGTAATAACTAGTAATATTTATTAATAAATTGTAATAATTAGTAATAATTAATAATAATTAGTAATAATTAGAAATATTTTTTAATATATTGTAATAATTAGGGATATTTAGTAATAATTAGTAAGAATAAGTAAGAATTAGTAAGAATTCATAAGAATTATTAAAAATTTGTATGAATTGTAACAATTGGTAACAATTGGTAATAATTGGTAACAATTGTAACAATTGTTGACAATTGTAACAATTGGTAACATTTTTAAAACTTGTAACAACTGTAATAATTAGTATTAATTAGTAATAATTTTTAATAATTAGTAATAATTAGGAAGAATTAGTACTAATTAGTATTAACTAGTTATAAATTGTAATAATTGGTAATAATTGGTAATAATTAGTAATAAATTGTAACAATTGGTAATAAATTTTAACAATTGGTAATAAATTGTATCAATTAGTAATCAATTGTAGCAATTAGTAAGAATTAGTAATGAATTATACCATTTGATAACAATTAGTATGAAATATGATTAATTAGGAAGAAAATAAATTGTAATAAATTGTAATAACTTGTAATAACTTGGAACAATTTCCAGTGTATTGGAGACACTCCTTTTGATCAATGAATCCTCTCCCTTAAACATTCACTGACTCAAAACATTATGAAAAGTATGATTCTATGTATGCATATCCAATCTTGTAGGCACGAGTTTGAATATGAATTCGTAAGACAACATTTTTTATAATGCTTTTAAGAGGTGATAGTTTGAAGAAGATGATTCATCAATGAAAAGGGGTCTCTTTTTTCTGATGCCATGAACAAGAATAAATATGTGTACCTATGAGTAGATTCTTCATTGTGATTTCATTGTGAGAAAGTTTCATATAAATGAGCCTTTAGACAAAAGAGTAGGCTTCAGTCCACTAAAAATTGTGTTTCCCATAAGTAATGGTAATTTATTAGAAGTAGTTGTAATTTTTTTTTTCAAATACTGTTTTTATAATTTAAAATTATTCAAAAATAGTAATGATTTTATATTTTGTTGAAAAATATGGAACAAGGAAGATGAAAATAGTCATTATTAGATTATCATGGTTAAATTAATCAGTGTAGAAATCCAAATGGTTATTGTTTAAATATTATATATATTGAGGGTGTGGAAACATTCTTATCAGTTGCATCATCAAAATCAGAATATGTTTCAGAAGGCATAGTAAAGTGTCCTTGTAAAAAAGTTGATCTGAGAACGTTTGACACATTTGACAAGGTTGGGAGACAACATTTACAGTTAGGTTTTCAACCAGATTATGAATTTTTCTATCAATAAGGTGAACACAGTTCTAGAGAAGATACTAATAACTTGATTCAGGATCTATCATTGTTTCAAAATTTAGTACATGATGATGCAGGTCTATCTGTTCAAAAAACTGAAACTCAAGATGATATTGATTTCACTCCTGAGTTAGGACCTTCTGAATTCTATGATTTGTTGAGGTATGTTGGGCATGAATTATATCCTGGTTGCAAGATAAGAAAAATAGAAGTGGTTTCAAAATTTATTCCTATTAAATCAGAAAATATAATGTCAAACAACTGTTTTGATCAGATATTTTCTCTGGTTAAAACACTATTACCTGAGGAAATGTGTTTCCAACAAATTACTCTCATAGCAAGGCACTGGTTCGTAATCTGGGCCTTAGTTATTGGAAGATTCATCCATGTCCAAATGATTGCATATTATATTCTGGTGAAAATGATTTGCTGGATAGTTGTCCCAGATGTGGACAATTGAGGTATATAAAGATCAACCAGGGAAATATGGATCTATTCTAGTAAAACAGTTGAGATATTTCCCTCTTACACCCAGTTTTCTGCCTTTATTTATGTCTCAGAACACAAAGTCAATGATGTCATTGAACAAAACCATGATTTCAACTGATTAAAGCTTAAACAATCTATCTAATCGTGATTCATGTAAAAAATCTGACTGTCTACATCCTTCTTTTGATTTAGAAGCCCAAAACGTTCGATTGGGTCTTTCTACAGATCGTTTCTGTCCATTGGGTTCTTATGCTAGTTAATATTCATGTTTACCTATCTTTATAACTTAGTACAATTTTCCTCCATGGATGTTGATGAAGTAACCCTTTATCTTTTTAACATTATATATCCCAGGAAAACTATAAACGAATATTGATGTTAATTTGAAACTATTGAATGATGAGTTAAAAGCTTTGTGGAGTAATGTTGTTAGTACATATGATGTTACTACGAAAAAAAATTCTATATTAAAAGCTTCATTGATGTGGATGATTAGTGACATTCTGGAATATGGCATGTTATCTGGCTAGAGTTCACAAGTTCCGAAATCATGTCCTTACTGTAAGAAAGGAAACAATGCATGTGTGATATTCAAGGGAATAAAACCTTGATATTTTGACTGTCATCACAGATTTCTTCCAACCGATCATCCTTTTAAAAAGAACAAATCTCATTTCAGAAAAGGTACAATTGAAAGGAATGAACCTCTAAAAAAGATCATTGGTATAGAGTTAAAATTAGTTGTATTTTCATAACTTCACATAACATTTGGGCCAACAGTAATCCAACAGAAAAATCTTGGCTTTGGAAAAGAACATAATTGGATAAAATGAAGCATTTTTTGGAATCATCCACTTTGGACTGATTTGTTTTTCCACCACATACTAGATGTCATGCATATTGAAAAAAACTATTTTGATAATTTATTTCTTACAGTTTTGGATACACCATATAGGACCAATGATATTGTAAAGGCACAATTAGAGTTTTCCAAACTTTTCATGGGACTAGAACATGAAATTTTTAAAAATGACAGATCATAGAGGTTAATAAAATCAAAAATAAGCTTATACATTTTCCTAAGAGAGTCACTTATTATTTTGTCAGTGGATTATAGATTTGAGAATTCCAGATGGCTATGATTCCAATTTGGGCATTTGTGTTATGAATGGTTATATTACTAAATTAAAAAGTCATGATTGTCATGTTATAATAGAATGAATTATGCCAATTGGATAAAGAAGTTTGTTGAATTTTTTTATTTTGGATTCGATAACGGACGTATCATATTTTTTCAAGACTTTTTTTCAGTGACAACAGACTATGATGCACTAAGAAAACTGGAAGAAAATGTTCTTATAATTATATGCAAACAAGAAAAAATATTTCTGACGGATTTCTTGCACTCAATGGAACATTTGATATTACATTTTCCCCCTAAATATAAATGTGGATGTCCAGTAAAGTTCTGATAGATGTACCCATTCGATAGATGCATGAAAAATTAATTAAAAAAGTACGTAAGAAAGCATCAGTTGAAGGCTCAATTTCCTAAACTTATTCCCCAGAGGAAATTGATTTTTTTTCTCATGTTATATTGAATCTGAAGATCCCTCAAAACACAATTTCACGGGCTGAAATGAGGGGAATTTTAATGATGAAATGGGAAATCAATTCTTATTTTTTTAATCAGCCAAATCTAATCTTAGAAGGAGTTCATGAATGATGGATTTCAAATGATGATCATCACAGCGCTCTAGATAGATTCTTCTCAAATGTGAAGAAGTGACATCATTTTTACTTTGAGTTCTTTTATCACTTATTCTATAATTTATGTTACAGTATTTAAAATTATTTTATTTGTAGGATATTTGATAATCACATCATGAAAATAACTTCCATAAATTACAACAACTACTCTTGATGAACGCAGACAAAACAAATTTTCCCAATGGTTTAAAAAACTAGTAATATAAATAATTGATGGTTTAATATCAATTACGTTTATTATTTATTATATTGATAATGATTTTACAATTTTTTTGGGGTTAGAACATACTGATAAAATGGATAAGTGACTGTTAATATCGATTAACCCATCTTCTGAAAATGGTAAATCTTACAATTCGTATGTGGTGAATGGTTTTTAATTTCATACACATGAATATGGGGAATAAAAAACAATGAACATTAGATTTTTCTTGAGAGTACTGCATCATAGAAAAACTTATGTTGAATTTTATGGACTTCTGAATGAAATTATTGAACTACGTTTTCTAGGAAAAAATACACAACGATGTTTAAATGTCAGTGGTTGGATACTGAGAGGGACTTGTGTATTCATCTGACTCATGGAATTGTTGGTATTAAAAAAATGACATTATGCAGTAAATGAACCTTTTTTACTAGCTCAATAGGCACATCAAATTTATTACACAAAGTACTGTGCTACTTCAAGAGACTTGAGGTATTGGTGGAGCATAATAAAAATGAAATCATTGGAAAATTTGTTTACTCAAACTAAATGTGGTTCTGCTGAAGTGAAAGAAATTGAAATTTTTCAAGAGACTACTCAAAATCCATCTTATTCACAAAGAGACATAAATATCGGTGATGATAACACACAATTAAGTATCAATGATGGCAGAGATGTTAATGATGTTACAAATTATTTTGAAATGACAAGAGATGTTTAAACTGAAACTCATATTGATATTGATGATGATGAGGAGGAAGATGAAGACATTAACATTGATAGATATGGAGATGAGGATGAAGATGGACATTGACACAGTTAAGTGCTGGTTATAATAATAGAAAATATATATCTATATAAAATAGTTATTTTCAACCATATGCTAACAACATTCATTTTGTGTTTTAGGTGGGCCTTAATCTATTTCGCGAGTTGCAGGAGGCTGAGCTACATTGATGAGGGGGATTTTAGATCATCTAACCCTCAGTTTAGTGGCTGTTCACGGGGTACGTGGCGGGGGAACGATCATTCATGAATGATTATTCCTGACCCTATCCCCGAGAAATGTCCACATCTTGGCTTTGATCCATGTACACGATGTTATGGTAATCTGTATAGTTTAGTTAGCTTTCATTAATTTGATTATATATATAATAGTTGTTTGATTATTTATTCCTTTTTCACACTTTTTTCCATGTAGCTGTTGGACATGCGAAAGCTATGTTGCGCAATTATTTTACTCAGCCTTGGATCACATGGGAATAGATTCTGGTTAATGTATGGATCGACATGTTCAATAATTGGCTGGTACATAAATAAATAATTTTATTTTGAAATTTGTTTTATTAATAACATGATATTATAAATTATTTGTAGGTTTTATAGTATCCCATCGATGATAGCATGCATGACTCTATCCACGAGGCATGGAAGGTGTCTATGCGTGACCGTTTCCTTCAGTTTTTGTACAATTTTATAAGGGAAAAAATTAGGAAAGCAGGAGTGATAGAATTTGATGAGTCTTGTAGACCCCACTGACCAGAGTACATATCATATCATGAGTAACACCCCAAGATTTCGTAGTATGTTATTTCTTCAAAGTAATTCAATAATTAGCACTACACACAACATAGAGTTCTAGCGCACCATGACTTACCAAACAAGCCGTTCAAAAGCGGTTATGAATATTATTAACTTAATTTTGAACTTTATATAATCCTTATAAATTTAGAATCCGTATTATGAGTTTCTTAGACATAATTTAAGAACAAATACATTTTTTTCAGATAAAATAACTATTTTTCCAAAAATGCAATTTTACCGCCTTTTAATGGCGAAGCCTTTTTAAATAAAATATTTGAAAAAAATTTATAATAAATTTGATAAAATAAACTTCTTCATTTGAATCAAGACATAATAATTTAGTTTCAATAATGTTTTGTTGATTTTCTGATAACTTTAATATTTGGGTGAATAGTGAAAAAGACAATATTTTAACTGAAAACAACTTTTTAACTAAAAATAATTTATATTGTTAAATTATACATTTTAATGGTTTGGAAGTATAAATAGATTATATTTATAACATTTATTCCAACGATGGTCATTTTAAGTAATTTCACTTTGAAATTGGACATAATCAAGTGTCAATCTTTTGGTAGTAATTATTTCTTAAAAATATGCCTTTGGTTTTGACAACAAGAATTAATTTTAAATTAATAAATGAAACTTCTATGTTTTGAATTTGTTAAAATATACTTCATTAATGAATTTTTAATATCAAAATTATCTTAGGGTAAATTTTTGGTATTTTTCTGAAAACATTTAATTTTTGATGAATAGTGAAAAACACTGAGTTATAGTTTAAAACAGAATTTTTATTTAAATAATTATTTATTTTATTTAAATTTTTTTATGTCAAAATAGATACATAATAACTATATATGTTCAATGTAATTCATTGGAGTCAGTTTATAATAATTTTAGATATTTAAAATTTTTATTGAACTTTTCACCGTCTTTTACCCACCTCCTAGGAGAATTTGCAATTTCATATAAAACATAATTTTACTTCTTCTGTGAGTGTAATTACAAAAATCCAAGAGGCATGGTTAATATAAAGGAGTAAAATTTTGTTGAATAAGATAAAAATAATTTTTGGTGAAGGGTAACTTTTTACTTTTATTTACCACGATAAAAAGTAAATAGGGTAATTAAGTGTAAAAATGATATTATTATTACAGAAACACATATCCTAATTATATTGGATAAGTATAATTCTACCAAAATCAACCTTAGTATTAAAATATTAACCTCTTTGGTCCACTTGGATTAGATTAGGACATTTATTATTATTTAATTCAAAGAAGAGTTAAAAGAGTTAAAATCAAAGTTTAATAACTAAGACATTTTTAATATAGGTTTATACATAAGATTAATTAGATTATAAATATTCATTAGAAATATAAAAAATATTTCCTACATAATGGTATTTTATTTATAATTTTTATATATTAAATAATTTACATTATTTATGACACAATGATGATGCAGTAATTACCTTATTAGTGAAATATTAAAATAATTGATATTATAAATACCCAAATAAATGTAATTTGAGACTTTTTATGAATTAAAATAATTTTCTAGGTTAATATGACATATTATTATTGGTTATAAGAATTTAATTTGAGGTAATAATGCTTTTATGAACTGATTAAAAACAAAATACCCAATAGTGTCAAAATTGACATAAATGAGTTTTTAAAACAAGTATTATATTATTAATTGATATTCGATTCCTAAAAATCTAATGGTCTTCCAAAAGACATAGATCATGATAGTTGTATCATTTATGGACCACTTTGGGGTCTCTTGGATGTATATTGTATGTTTATTAACTATATAATATAAAAATACAAAGTGACATGGTAAATGTCAATCTGATTAACTAGGAGTTAAAAATAAAAGATAAGGTTAATATAATGATCTAAACCTGTATAAAATATATTGGTTGAAATTATTTTGACCCATACCCACATTAGACTTTGAATAATCCACTTTGGAGTCATTAGAAACCGAATATGAATTTATTATAAATTAATACATTATGTTTTTCCTAAAGAGCCCCTCCTCCCCCTTATAAAAGGATACCACTTCTATCCAATTATTCATACCATAAAAGCCTTTTGGTTCGGCCAAAATATTCCCAAATACCCTATAAACTATCCTCCCTTAATCCTAGAGGCCTTACTTTAGTAATAAATCCATCCTAAGAAGCCCTTTTGATCAAATCAAAAGGAAGAACCCGTAGAAGAGGTAATGTTTTCACCCCCCATTTTCAAGTTCCTTTCTTCTTCAAATTCTACTTTCATTGTTATTTCCTTTATAATATAATAACTCTAGTATCTTCTATATACAATGGTGTTATTATAAATATGGTACAACCATATTTAGTATTCTATCCATCCTTTGAATGACATGGCACCATACGTGCGTACGTATGGCTTACCGTCTCCACGTCATGGTGTAATTGTTATTCAAAATCATTACTATTTGGATGGGTATGGTAATGATATTTAATTGATGTAAATAATAAATATAACATGACAATTATTATTTATACTATGATGTTATTATAAATATGGTACAACCATATTCAGTATTTTATCCATCCTTTGAATGACATGGCACCATACGTGCGTACGTATGGCTTACCATCTCCACGTCGTGGTGTAATTGTTATTCAAAATCATTTTTATTTGGATGGGTATGATAATGATATGTAATTGATGTACATAATAAATATAACATGATAATGATTTTTATATATGATATACCATCCAATTATATATTATTTTAATATGAAAACAATGATATTGTCGCTCGTGCGTACGTACGGACTACTGTCTCCTCGAACACGATGAGATTCATTCCCCATCGTATACATGCAATTATAACTCTCATGTGATGATTACAAATAATGTTTAAGGACTTGATATAATTCTGTATATGAATATGATACAACCTATCCATAAAAAACATGGCTTATGTAACAAAATATATAAAAGAAAATGAGTAAGTTGACACCCGAAACGATGATAATACTAAGATATTATTAACAAATCAATGTTAAAATATCATATATGATATCATATTAATGTATATGATTCTTTTATAATTTAATAACAATTATTTCACCATTATACAGGAGGTTAACCTACCCTCAACCAAGGAAAATTACAAGGTAAATTTTTATTTCACAATCTCTTCATTATCTGAGGTTGTTTATATGTAATTATCTACTAGGACCTCTTTGTCATCCAAATCCATTTTTTATAAAAATGAATTTAAAAAAATTCTTACTATTTTATAGAATATGGGTTAAATTCATTTATACCCTTGTTATTATTTTTATAAGAAGTTTATAAAGGAATCTTTATGTCATTTTCCGAACAAGGACCTTTTTAACCTTTTCAAAAAATTAATGGAAGAATGTATTTTTTTAACTTATACCGTGGGTGCGGAAATTTTACACTATTGTAAAATCTTTAAAGCTACCCTTAAAATCTTATAAGAATATTTTCAAAGTAAATGTTTTATTTTATAATTATGTGACTTTTAAATGATTTTAATAAAAGAGATATTTCTCTCAAATAGTTTTGATTTAATCTATGTCAACATCTTTCACTGGATTTTAAGCTTCTTTGAAGTTGATTTTTTATGATTTAAAACTTTTATATTGTATTGAAGGTTTTGTGATATGTTTGACTGTGGAAGTGTTATTTTTATACCATTAGTGGTTTATGTAGAAAGTGTTTACATTTCGTATGCTAGTTTTAATACGAATGTTTAGGTTATGTTTAAACCTGTTCATATGAGGAATGCATTGGACTTAGTATGTGATGGGTGGAGCCCGCTATAGCACCTCGATGCATTGGTAGGTCTCAAGAGACAAACATTGGTCTTGGCATGAGGCCTTGAAAAATTCTTTTTTGTAGTCTTGGCACGAGGCCTTGGATACGTTGTTATGATATTCTGGAATTATGCATTCCATCATTATAAAAGTGGTTAGTGATATTGCATGTGATTATTGAAATAGTAGAATATCCATGTGAATAAGTAAATGGAATTACTTCATTTTATTTTTTCCATATTATGTTTAAGTTCATGTTTAAAAGTCTTTTGTTTTTTTATACATTGCCATAAATGTTTATGCTTATTTATGAAATTTTTCATTGTATTGTTATCCTTACTGATCATTTGAGCTCACCCATTTCTATGTTTTATTTTTCACAGGATTCCAAGAAGTGTATTGTGATTGATATGCAGGGTAATTACAAGAGAATAATGGAATTCACAATGGATTATTTATGTTGTTTTTTATGTTAAAAATTGTAATGTGACATTCATGTATGTAATCTATTTTCCAAGACTACTAAACTGATCGGTCCATCAGGACTTGATTCATTGTAAACATGCCAATGTATTGAAATAATGCACCAACTCTAGGTAACTGGGGTCGGGGCGTTACAGTTGATATCAGAGGAAGTTTAGTAATATCCTTGGAAGCTATATTTAGATAAACTCTGATTATATCACATATCCCTAAGATAGACTTTGAGGATTAGTAGAGAATAATTTTATAGAATTTTGGTATTGTAAGGATTTTGTGAGTTTTCTGATCAATAAATTCTAGTATGGATACGAGTAGGTAGAGGTGGATCTGGCACACATGTACCTAGGGGTAAATCCTGAAAACACCACTTTGAGCTAGACTCGAACGAGAACTGGTGCACGACAATGGGCCTTGCTGCACTCTTGGTTACGACACCCTTGAGGGATATGCTGAGAACAATTATCATTTTCTTTAAAAATCAGTATGAAGGGTTTATGAGTATATAATTACTCAATAAAAACATCTTTATGATTATGGATTATATCCGTAAACCATTCAATTTGTGTTAGGTATTTTACAAGTTTGGAATTATTCATTGCAATTCATAAACTGATCTAGTTTATGCTATTGTATAGAAATGGAACCCAATAGAAGGAATGTGAACTCTATCAATACGTATGATCTAAAGAGTAAGAAGGATCATATCTTTCATAGTATTAATCCAACATTTTTAAGGGAAATATTCTCCCATGTATTCTCAACACATTAAGAAATAGTATCATGTGTTAATAAGATAAGTAAAGAATTATCCGAGTCCTATGGATTTTCAGGGAAGCAAGAGAATAAAATGATGGAAGAGAGAAAGCTGGATAAATGGAAGAGGGAAAAGAAGAATTTTTCCATATGTGATAACTATGGGTAGAAACACCCTGTAACTTTCCTGAAGGGAATACGAGTTTCTTTATATGTGTGGAAAAAAAGGAAACCAAGTACGTGACTACAAGGGTAAGAAAAAGGTTTCAAATGAACAATGCTTCCTCTGCAAGGAGTTGGAACACTATGCAAACCAATTTCCAAATCATCAGAGTATTCCCAAAATGATGCTATTGGATAATAATCAAGTTATGATACTACCACATATGAGGAGGAATGATTAGAGTTCTTATGTTGTTATTAGAGAATTATGTCATTTAAGTGTTGTATCAACAATGTACTGGTTATAATAATTATGGAGTATATAAGGATTGTACTATAGTACTATTTCATTAAGGTCTTGAGATTGTGTGGAACAAAGAAAAGTGACTCAATAGTAGGTTAAATTTTTTGAAAATATATGGTTGAGAGAAAGATAAACAATAATATAGTTCTGATACCGAGGTAATGATTTTGGAATGATATATGATTGATTTGGATAAATTATATTGGATATTCTTTATTACCTTGAAACTGATTAATGATTTGTATATTCCATCAATATTGGAGTTTTAAACATATTTGGATAGAAGGAGTATATCCAGTATTATATAAGGAATAAGGGTTCATGAATGTAATAAATAAGGTTATATTGTAAATGAGGATATTGCAGTGTTTTAAAAAGAATGCATGATGAAGGTGTTCACATGTTACTACGTGGAAAAAAGGATATTCTTTGTCTTTACATTCCTTATAAATTTTGGACTGTGAGTTTGGACAGAAGAATTTTGGATAATTCTAGTTTGAGATTATTTTTTTAATTCCATTAAAGGACAACCCGCAGGTCGGGTGGCAACGGGTCGCATCCGGTAAGGCCACAAGACTTGACCCCGCAAAAGAAGGGCGACAAGGGTGTATCACCTACCACTGGCCCTCGTGATGTCCTAGATTGAATAATGTAGTCTTTTTTAAAAAAAATCAGGTAGATGAATTATAAATTAATTTTTAAAGCCTATACGAATAGGCTAAATAGAATATTATTTTTAAGTTATATTATCTTTTAGAGTGAAATATGAGTTTGAGGTAGAAATTAGTTAAAGGATGGGACTCTACTTGTTAAGTATATATTTTTCTTCTTCTCAAAATATATGAAGAAATTAATTCTTATACTTTAGTGAATGGATCCTAAAACAAACAATACTAGAAATTCAGGCTATAGCCATGGACCTATAGCCACGGTTCTATCGGTCCGTGGCTATAACTTGTTTATAGACACGGTTTAATAGGATGATCGTGGATATTTGTTGGAAACCCTTCATTCTAACCAATCCTCAAACCCTCCCATTCTCCAACGAACCCTCCTGCCCTCGCGATTATTCCTCCCCTGTGATCTCCTCCTCGTCATGCCCTCCTCTTCACCACAACCTCCTCCTCGCTGTGTTCTCCCCCTCCCTGATGCCTCCTCACCGCACCCTCCTCATCACTGCGACCCTCCTTCCCAACGCCTCATCGTCTCACCCTCCTCATCACCACAACCCTCCTCCCCGATGCCTCTTCACCACGACCCTCCTCCTCGACGCCGCTCTTCCAACATCTCCTTGACGCGACCCTCCTCCTCACCGCGGCCCTCCACCCCGATGCATCTTCCTCGATTCCTCTCATCAGATGTTGAGGTCCACACCCCCATTTCCCACCCCGACACCTTTTCACCAGAAACTCTCAAAACCCTCGACCCCTCCTCACCGTGACCCTCCTCACCCCGACCCTCCTCCGGCAAAGCTGCTCCGAGCTGCCTCCCCTCCTCCTCCATTCCCAACTATTCTCCCCCACAACTTCCAACACCAGAGGTAATCCCATGTCTCTTCCTTCATCCCCATCCACCATTCTTGTTGAATTTTTTAAACCATAAGTATTTTTAATATTATTATGCACTTACTCCCATTTCCACACTGATATGCACTGCTATAACCCCTTAATTTACCACACAATAACCACTAATTTGGGACTTGACCACATCAACCTCCTATAATGTGACCGGTGCAGAGTTTTGAAAATGATCTTCTCATTAGTGTCTCCAAATTCAGTGGGCTATGTGTGAGGTTCTATAAAAAAGAACACATAACCAAAATGAATTGTCAATATTTAGTTATCAACTGGATAACGACAACTTTTTATATTTTTATACAGCAGCTGTGAAGAATCAGAATTGCTGGAGGAGGAAGACAGAGAATAGGGGAAGAATAGAGTGGGAAGAACATTCAAGCAGTCTCTCTTTTCTCCTTTATATAGGTTTTTACTCTTTTCAAATTTTACCTTTGATATTAGTTTTTAATTTGATCATTATCTGTATTGTTTTATTCTGTGTTCTTGTTATCTTTTACTCAGTGTCTGCTAATTTTCACATTGAACACATATATTTGGAAATATGAATATAAATGCCATATTACCACTATTAACATCTTCAAATTTACTATATTTTTTATCCTTAATTATTCATCACATGAATCAACTAAATTTGTGAATTTTATACCTTGTAATTAACCCGTTAGATTCTTGAGAGAATATAATTGTATTTATATAGTGGAAACACCAATAATAACTCATGGAAAGTGATAACAGACCATCATATTTTTTTTTCAAAGCATGAAGGACATTCTTAATGTATTTGATTAATCCTATGGTGCTTTCTATTTTCTTTCCATGGACTATGAGTGTTCTAGGTCATCTATCCCACATAATTCATTCCTTCAAGAAAAAAGGTTAATTCCCACCCCACCATTACTTTTAGACATGGATCTACAATATCTTGATTAGGGACCATAACATATGATGCTTTAATGGAATTATTAGGTGTTAAATTGACGTTCCAATTAAATTACATGATTTCATCCTTTGTACCTTAAATTTGAATCCTTCCATAATTTTCATTATTTTCTACTTTATTATTCATAATTACAATGATTATCTAGAGTTTTGAATTTTTATATCAAAGAAACTATCATCAGTTCACCCATTTTTAAAATTATTATTTCAATTATTTTAATTTTTTATAGCCCACAAACTATTCCCAGTTTCAACCTCCAACTTTT
This sequence comes from Viscum album, assembly GCA_963277665.1. Classification (NCBI taxonomy): domain Eukaryota; kingdom Viridiplantae; phylum Streptophyta; class Magnoliopsida; order Santalales; family Viscaceae; genus Viscum; species Viscum album. Next base: position 1,674,865,539 of record OY728150.1, on the reverse strand, counting down.
CTAAAATGTACATGAAGTTTTATTGAGAAATATAACTCACTATTTTACTAGATCTTGAATTATTTATTAATTTCTTTATGGGGCTGACATGTTGTTTTGAACATCGATATATGGAATCATTAGAGGTATTTAGGTAAAAATAATTTTAACAATCTATTGATTGGTTTTAATTTGATAAATGTTATTCATCTTAAATTCATTAGTTTGTTGGATAGTGACTAAAATGATAATGAGTTAATAAAAAAATTTATTAGAGAAAATAGCATGGAGAGGTCACAAATAGTAACAAACGTTTTTTTGAGTCATCTAGTTTAAAGGAAGTTGTACTATTTTTTCATTAGTTGGGAAAAATAGGGAATGAACAAAGAAGGTGAGACAAAATTTTAAAAAAATGTAAAATAACTATTCCATGATTTTGAATTTTTCTTCATTCATGTAAAATAATTTTTTTTAATTCATTATCATTAGGGTAGACTTTTTTTATGAACTGACTCACTGGGGCCCACCTGGATAGTGGTAAGCTGAGTGTGATAGGACAAGCCCACCTCTAATTGGATAGGGGTTAGTGACCATCCCTGAGTAGACATAACACACACAAGGTTTCCCTTAGCCTATGGTGCATGTACACATGAAAAGAATAAAGGGGAAAATAAAATCATACAAAAACAGATAAAAAAGACTAACTTGTTTTGAGGGTTGGGACAACTAACATATGCCACAACCTAGCATGAACCATGGTCTATCTAGATCACTATCTTATTTCTTCTCTTGGTCCTCCTAGGATTCCTTCAAAAGAAATATTGTCTACATATGACATGAAAAATATGGGTAGATCCCATGTAGTGTTTAGTATAACAATGCTCAATAGGACACTCCAAAATCACTAAACAATGGGAATTTGGAGAGTAGTTATCTCATCATCACATAGACACATCATTAAAAATATGAGATATAGCAATAGGAACAATAAACTAGATATACTCATAACATAAAACATGCCTCAATGGCATATTAACCATTATTTTATCCATAAGATTCTACTCAAGGATACAATTTAACACTCTTCTGGTTACACGCACAACATGATCTATGATTTCACTAATGGTGCATTCCCAAGAGGTCATGATCATCAGACATCACCAAATATGTACTCAAGGTAACTCTAAAGATCTTGATACATAGATATTTGGTGAGGTCTGATGAGCATGACCTCTTGGGAACACACACAAGTTAAGATAGACCATTGTTTTATCTCATCTTTATATAATTAATATTCCTTGAAATTATATAATCTTAATATCCTAAAAATAATGTAGAAATATATTCTTTCTTCTAGTTATTATTCTCATATTCTTACCATTGTAATTCTCATCCAATTCATTAATATTAATGCTTGGTATATGATATGGTTTATATTTTCAAAATGTATCTAAATTTCAATAAATATTTGTAGATTTAATACAAAACATCACAACTCATTATGAATTAACGCAAACACTTTTGGGAATTGATTATTATTATCTCTTATATTTCATATTGACACTTTTTACTGTAATCTATCCTCATTCTTGGAATTTATGTATGACTATTCATGAATTTTTATAATTTAAAACATTTATGAATTCCATAAACCATAATTTTAATATATTTGTTATGATTTTTTATTAACTTGTTATTGATGATTACTTAATATCTTATCAAACAATACATATAATGTTAAGTCATTTTCTAGATTATTTGTTTAATGTATGTTTATCTGCCTCAGAATGGATAGATAGTGGATATTAAACATTGATCGGATCACTTATGAATTTTTGAAGGAGTTACAATATTTATTGGACCTTGCATTCACTAAAGATTCAGATGGAGGATTTATTCGATGCCCGTGTTTTGATTGTGTTGGAATACCTTGGTTAACTCATGAGGAAGTGAGTTACCATATCACTAAAAGAGGTTTCCAAAAAAATTATCATGTGTGGTATCACAATGGAGAAAAATCTCAAGGGTGGAATGACATCGATTCAGAAGAAAAGATTGGTATGAAAAACCTTATTTTTGATCTGTTTACTTTTGTTTCTGAAGCTAGATCTTCTTGTAGACCAGTACAAGAGGAAATGTATACTAGAACACAGTTCTCATCTATTAATCTGGATGATGACGTTGACAGTGTTAGAAAGCTGATGGAAGATTCAAATACTCCAGTATATCAATCATGTGGAAAAATGATAATAATTTAGTTTTTAATGCGATTATGTCATGGGAAAACCTTGTATGGATTTATTAATACTGCGGTAGACTATCTCCTTACATTTATTAAGTATTATTGCTTGATGATGCATGTATTCTAGATAATGATTATATGGCATCAAAGTTGGTTGAGAAATTTTGATTTTCATCTAGTAAGACTCATTATTTTTTCAAAGACGGTTCACTGTTCTGGAAGGAGAATGCAGACTTAAGTTAGTGAAAACAGTGTGGCACATCATGTTGGAAGACTAATAAAGACGAATATCAATCTTGCATACCACAGAAAGTGATGTGGCACATCCCTTCAACTCCCAAGCTTCAAAATTTGTTAATATCAGAACAAATAGCAAAGAATATGAGATGGAATGTAGATGAAAGAAATAAGGATAACTATGAAATAGTGCATCCTGCAGATGGGTTGTCTTGGATGAAATTTGATAGGTTACATCCTGATTTTGCAGCCGACCCACAAAATTTTATGTTGGGATTATCCTATAATGGTTTCAACCCATTTCACCAAATGCATACTGCACACAATACTTGGCCTGTTTTCGTTCACATTTATAATTATCCTTCATGGATGTGTATGAAGAAGCCGTTAACTATCCTGATTATATTGATATCTAGACCCAGTGATCCTAGAAATGATAATGATATATACTTGGAGCTATTAATATAGGAGTTAAATGAGTATTGGAATGTTGGTGCACAAGGATATGATGCATTCAGAAAGGAGTACTTTATGTTTCTTATAGCTTTATTAGGCCCTAATAAGGTTACTAAATTGTTGTTCTGGTATGATTGTTTCATCTTTATGCCATATCCCACACTAACTAGGCGAATTGTCAAAAATGGTTGGGGTTATTTTAATAAAAATTCAAACAGAATCACTCTTCATGGTGGGGTTCTTATGGATTGTGTAGATTATTTTATTATTTTAGATTCATATTCCACTTACAATTTTTCCATCCATTTCATTTTCATTTAAATGGTTTCTCTCCTCTTGTCATCTAGTGTGTGGTGAGAAATACACCATAAGAGTATTCACCAATTTAGGATTATATTTTTACATGAGGACGCAAATAATGAGATTATACTTCTTATTATTGGAACCCATTTATTTCTATATTATTATTATTATCATGTATGGGGGGAAGCGTACCTGGGTGGAGTACAGGATGGGTTGGTTCTTCTAGTAGAAAAACAATTTTCATCACTGACACACCTATCTACATCAATTATGGACATGATTCAAGACTCAATTGATCCTTAAAGGAATCATACTCCTACAGGTGATGGCCATCACATTAGTGTGAAATTGTTTATTGAGAACTATGGACCTTTAATATGATAGTTGGATGATGCATCATTTGATATAAGAGAACATGGAAACTCCTTTCTTTATTATTAATTGTATCTACCAATCATTCCACAATATTATGTTTCTACACCAGTTGCTGCAGAGGAAAAAATGATGTAGGCTAATATAATAGTATTATATCACCAAAATCACTGAGAACCCCCTAGAAATATTTTGTGAACAATAGGAATTTCTTAACTATCTCTTTCGTGATTTGGGGGTGGGCATCGTTGATCCCCAGCCATTGTATGACATCATGAGAAATAATTTAACAACTCAGAAATAGTTGGTTAGTAAAGGGTATTATGTTATTTAGAAGATTCGAATCCCCTAGATGGACTAGAAAGGGATGCTTCTGTGAAATAGAATAGATTCATTATATAATATTTGTGATACTCAATGGAATAAGAAAGGTGGTTGGTGCTTCGATGTTCAATTGACGCTTCATGTTTGTCTCTCACTGACATGAAAATTTAAGCAGATTAACACTCACTATAGTTTAATCACAAATTTATTCTATGGAATCCTTATAGAGTCTCTATATTGGGTTAATTAATCCTTTTTTATGAACATTATCAATAAATTAATGTTCTAATCATTTCATTTCTTTGTCAAGATTTATTTTATTTATTATGTACATTATAATTATTTGATCTAATGTTTCATATATCATTAATGATACAAATCCATTTCATAATAGAAATTAAAACTGATTTTTTGTATTTTAATTCTTAAATCTGAATATATTTTTCTTGAGAAACCCTAATGAATTCTCACTGACAAGATATTCTATAATAATGTATCTGCTACAGTTTTCATGTGATAAGTATATGAATTTGGATTTTTGTCAGGCCTCCCAATTATATAATATATGACTTGGTAATTTTTCACCCTTTTCTATTGATGAATAGTTTATATAGAATGGGGAATGAAAATTTCATTCCCATCATGAAGTGAATTATTTTCCCCCTTGATTACCTTGTAAATTTTCAACCTAGTGGGCATGGTGTATTTTTTATTTATATATTATAATGTCTTGAAAACATGACCATTCCTCTATTTTATTTCAAGGTCATCCTGCTTAAAACATATCCTCCAATCCATATTGAGGATTGCATCAAAAAGGTTTATTTCCAAAACTAGGATTTCCCATCCCATATTGACCCTTGAAAGAGTGAGATTGTAGGACGGACATCTGAAACCCTAATCCTTCTCCTTATTGAGCATGTTTAGTAACTACATATCATAAGGGATGATATCAATCATAAATTTCAAAAAATCTAGAAGAAAGTAAGAAATAATGGAGTTAGATTCACTACTATCAAACAATCCTAAAATAATAAACTATACCTTAAGATTAGTACATCAAACTATCACATTCCATGCATCTAATTACACTACTTTTTTGATCAATATCATTAATATTTACCATATATTATTGGGAATGATAATGACTACTAACCTCTAGATCTACCTTAAGCTAACTATGTGTAGTATTAGATATAGCCCTACCGCCATGACTTCTCAATCGATATGCTTCTAACCGTGATGGTTCTGACTCGGTCATCATTCCCCTAGAGGTTGTGGAACCCAAACCACTCTGGTATGAGTCTCCAACATTATATAACCAATATAAATTCCCCATTAGTTCACAATGACGGAAAGGTTTAGGTGGGGTTGGAAATTCTCATCACTAATTCTCAAACCTTCCAAACTGACGGCACAAGATTGAACCTAAATCTAATAACGTAGAAGAAGATGGTCGAGAAGGGTAGCCTAAGTACCACATACCCTCTTATCCTTTTTCCAGTCCTCCTTTTCTTTTCATATGATCCTCCTCCACCCTAGCACACTAATGATGACATTAGGGATCAAATGTATTATAAAGCCCTTTTTTCAAGGAAATGCCACATTTGGTTCAATACAATGATTTCATATTGAGGAGACATATATGAAATCATTGGTTAGGAAAGGTAAAAACCTATGGTTGATGCTGATGGCTTCATCACACCGAACCCCAAAAAAACTAGGAAAAGAAGATACTACTCATAGGTAGAAAGAACCATTGTCACAAGCTCGATCAATACACCTAAGGAAAACACTAAAACTATTAAAAATCCTATTGTTGATGTCCCAAAGGATAAGGAAACCCAACACTACATGGAACCAGTGCTTCAGGAATTTGATGCTCACAATGAACGACAAAGGAAAATTTTATACCAAAAATTCTAATGTGGGGAAATATCTAGGGAGACCTACCTTATGGTTAAACAAGGTATATTTAAAAGGAGGGTCAGTTAATCTTTAACTTCTCCAGATGCTTGAATTATGATTTATCGCTGTTATTCGTGCATGTCCCATGGTTCTCTACTTTATGTGACTTCACTTTTTATTCTTCAGTTCAATTTTACCAAATTGTATATGGGTTAAAGGCCTTTTTAGGATGTCTACTTTTCTACTCAGATGGATTTTTTTCTGAATTTTTTTGTTTCTGTGATATGGTTCCCTGCTGGTCTGGTTTGGTTCATTACGGACTGAATGTTGGCTTTTCATTCTCTCTCTTCCTGGACTCTACACTGTGTGCATGAGTCTCATTATTGACTTTAGGTATTGAACAAAGCACTGAGGCTTTACTATGTTGAATGTCTGCGGGAATCTAGAATTATTTCTCCCTGTTGAGGCATGTTTTGGAAAAAGTTTAGGTCTGGAACTCACTTCCATGTTTTTCATTGGAACTAATGGGAGAAGCTGACTAGATGAGTCTTATTATCCTCCTCATGAGGGCTGTATTTCATAGTTCATACTGAAACTATTGAAGATTTTGGGAGATCATATTGGTATCTTCTTGATAGTTCAACTTATATCTATTGAAGGACCTTCTCTGCTTAACATGTATTGATGATAGAATGGTCTTCTTCCTGTAATTGTCTTAGTTTTTCTGCATCTAGAAGTATCTTCTGTTTTGATTTGATAAGTTGTTGTTCTTATCTCCTTGATTTGGATTTGTGGAATTTCAATTATTCTTCTTCAAGATAAGGCCCTTATGGAATTCTCTATGTTTTTTTTGGACTGGAATGCTTTCACTCTGACCTGGTTTTTAATGCTGCTACTCTCCATTATTCAATATCCGACTGGAACTATTAAAAACGAAGCCTACAGAATGGCTTTTCATCTACAAGGTGTAATCTCTATTTTTTCTCTGCTTTATGCCAGTTTATAGATCACTACAGGCGAAGACAAGGTAGGCATCACTGGTCTTTATTCCTTCATTATGGTGCCTGCTTCCTCTATCGGATGCATTGTAAAACTAAAATTCCAGATTCGTAGTTCTTGAAGGATGAGGAGGATGAATTTCTTACGGCATGATCTTGATGTCCGACTTCATGTTTTTGGTATGGTTTTATTAAGATTTTCATGTACCTCTTTGATTTCCCTATTGGTGTAAGCTATTTACACCTCGCGTTTGTACTGTTCACCTTTTGATATTAATAAATTCCATTGGGGGCATGAATTGGGATTCCAATTCATGTCACCACCTTCTTCTAAAAAAATGTCCAGGTTCAATATTCATTCATGTATAGAATAATAATGGGTCTCATAATGATAGGTCTCCTTTTGTAATGGTCATGAAAGGTTTTCTAAAACTAGAAGCACTGATGACAGGATGTTTGATTTATCGGTTGTGGGGCCTAAAAGTTGATGGAAGAGCGTCATACTCTACATGACCAAGTTCAAATTTTTTTGGTCCTATGTAAGGAATTATGATGGGTGTTATTTTTCACATTTTACCATCATTAATTGGGGACATATTTGTAGTGCAGTTTTGTTGTTTTGTGACTAGGATGTTTTCCTTTCCATGTAGTTTAAATACATGTGGTAAGGATGTTGGAACCGATATGAATATTCTTCAGTATGTTGTTGGGGACTCATTTAACAAGTTGTGGGAATTTTTTGTAGGAAATGTCCTTTATTCAAGAATATGATTATTGTTGAGTAGCCATTTTACGGAGTGATTCTTGCATAGATTTATCACACATACAAGAAAGAAAAACATAGATCTGTGACTTATGAATATGTAGAATGGAATTTTATGGCTCCGACATCCTTAAAAAGATCTATATACTACCTTTACAGTATGTTCAATGTCAATACCCGTTTTCATGCATTTTAACATAATGCGACTAGGACATGTTTGTGCTGTTTAGTGTTTTGCGACTAAGAAAACCACTGCATAGGCCCAACCAAAATTCAAATACGGGTGAATTTTTTTATCATTTTGTATGTGGTGGATGAAACAAGGGTAGATAATTTGGATGTTTCTATGTATCCTATGACGATAGTAATCAAGCCATACCTATTTCTTGATAAAAACCTACATGTATAGTTTTGAATCATGTGCAGCGGAATGCATAAATTTTATTATCATGGAGGGATGCACGATTTGGATTCCGTAGCATCACTACGTATCTAATGGTAATAGTAACCAAAACACACAAAGTTATTGAATAGAACGTCCTCCACATAGTTCTGGCCTAGACGTAGAGGGTGAAACTTTTCTTATTGATTGTTATAGTTGGACCCAAGATTGGAGATCTGGGCATTACTGTGTTTCTTGTATTGAAAAGAATCAAGATCACACATAGTTCATAAACAAAAAATTCACCATGAAAGTTTTACCTATATGGAGAGTTCAGAATTACTCCCATTTTTAGCTAGACCCATTATAAGAGAGTTAGGCATCACTGTGCATCATGTGATGAGAAGAATTACATCGCTTGACGTTCTTGAAAACCCATGTTATTTAACATTTTTTGAAGGTTCCCTCATGTGAAAAGGGAATATTGTGGCTGGATGGTTCTGATTGAGCTGTCATACCTTTACAGGCAACTGGACTAGCAACTCCATGGTATGGACGACTTGATTATACATGGGGCCAGCACCGTATGGTGCTGGTTTTTTTACTGATTTTGAAGGCATACATCCACAGTTTTGAACTGTGGCTGAAGCCCTACTACCACGGTTCGGAACCGTGGCAGTAGGGCAACCTAATTTCAGCTCCAGCCACGGTTCAGAACCGTGGCTACAGCCGTACTTCCACGGTTCTGAACAGTGTCTATAGGATATACCCTATAGCCATGATAATACTTGTCACTGTTGAATAAAACGTGGATATAACTTATAGCCACGGTTATTGGACCTATAGCCATAGTTTTGAACCATGTCTATACCCATATTTTTTAGTAGTGAAAAAATGTGTTATCCTAATACCATATGTTTTGTTGAACTGATGGAATTTTAAATCATCATAGATTAATGTATTTAAACCCTCAATTTTAAACTTGTTTGTGATTGATGACCTCAATAACTACCTATAAATATTTATGTTTTTCCTCCTATTATATGTCTTTAATTTCCACCAATGTTCTCCTGATTGAGATCATAATTTGGTGGTGACCCTTTCATTTCCCATTTTCCTCTTATTAAGACTATATTTTAATAACCTAATTTCCGATGTGGGTTTTCCCAAAGGTATTTTCTATTTTCAACCTTTTATTTTCAAAAAATAATTTCAAATTGCGAGGACACACTTTATAGAAGGAGGGATGAATGTAACACCCCAATATTTCATATTACTTTATTTCTTCAAAGTAATTCAATAACTTTCACTGCACACAACACCGAGTTCTAGCGCACCATGACATACCAAACTAGCCGTTAAAAAGCGGTTATGAATAGTATTAACTGAATTTTGAACTGTATATTATCCTTATAATTTTAGAATCCATATTATGAGTTTCTTAGACATAATTTAAGAACAAATACATTTTTTTAGATAAAATAAGTATTTTTAAAAAATTGTTATTTTACCACCTTTTAATAGTGAAGCCTTTTTAAATCCAATATTTGAAACATTTATACATTCAATTTGATAAAATAAAAATCTTTTTTAGAATCTGGACATAAGAATTTATTTTCAATAAAGCTTTTCTAATTTTTGGATAACTTTCATATTTGGGTGAATAGTGAAAAATACAATATTTTAACTGAAAACAGCTTTTTAAATAAAAATAATTTATATTGTTAAATTATAAATTTTAATGGTTTGGAAGTGTAAATAGATTATATTTTTACCATTAAATCCAATGATGGTCATTTTAAGTAATTTCACTTTGAAATTGGACATAAACAGGTGTCAAACTTTTGGTTGTTATTATTTCATAAAAGTACGCCTTTTGGTTTTGACAGCAGGAATTAATTTAAATTAATAAATGAAAATTATATGTTTTGAATTTGGTAAAATAGACTTCATTATTGAATTCGGATCTCCAAAATAGCTTAGGGTAAATATTTGGTATTTTTTGGTAAATGTTATTTTTTGATGAATAATGAAAAACCCTAAGTTATAGTTTAAAACCGAATTTTTATTTAAATAATTATTTATTTTATTTAAATTTATTTTATGTCAAAATAGACACATAATACCTATATAAGTTCAATGTAATTCATTGGAGTCCGTCTATAATAATTTTAGGTATATAAAAATTTTATTGAACGTTTCACCGTCTTTTACCCACCTCCTAGGTGAATTTGAAAATTCACATAAAACTAAATTTTACCGCTTCTGTGAATGGAATTTTGAAAATACGAGTGACATGGTTAATATCAAGGAGTAAAATGTCTTTCAATACGAAAAAAATAATTTTTCATGAATGGTAAATTTTTACTTTTATTAACCACTGTAAAAAGTAAATAGGGTAATTAAGGGTAAAAATGATATTATTATTACCCTAACACATGTCATAATTCTATTGGATAAGTATAATTCTACCAAAAAACTGTAGTAATAAAATATCAACCACTTTGGTCCACATGGATTAGTTTAGGACATTTATTCTCATTTAATTCAAAGAAGAGTTAAAAGAGTTAAAATCAAAGTTTAATAACTAAAACATTTTTAATATAGAGTTACACATAAGATAAATTCAATTATAAATATTCCTTAAAAATCTAAAAATATTTCATACATAATTATATTTTATTTATAATTTTTAGACAATATATAATTTACTTGATTTATGACATAATGATGATGTAGTAATTACCTTATTAGTGAAATATTAAAATAATTGATATTATAAATACCCAAAAAATTGTATTTTGAGGCTTTTTAAGAATTAAAATAATTTTCTAGGATAATATGATATAATATTATTGGTTATATGAATTTTATTCTACGTAATAATTCGATTATGATTTTATCAAAAACAAAATAACCAATAGTTCCAAAATTGACATAAATGAGTTTTTAAAACAAGTATTATATTATAAATTTATATTATATTCCAAAAAATATAATTATCGAGAAAAAGAATTATATCATGATAGGTGTATCATTAATGGACATCTTGGGGGTTTCTTGGATGTATATATTAGGTTTAATAACTACATAATATAAAAATACAAAGTGACATGGTAAATGTCAATCTAATTTACTAAGAGTTAATACTAAATGATAAGGTTAATATAATGACTCAAACCTATCTAAAATATATTGGCTGATATTATTTCGACCCATACCCACCATAAACATTGAATGATCCACTTTGGATCCATTATAAACCATATATGGATTTATTATAAATTAATACATTACGTTTTTCCTAAAGAGCCCCTTCTCCCCCTTATAAAAAGACACCACTTCTATCCGATTCTTCATATATTCAAAGCCTCTTGGATTTTCCAAACTCTTCCCAAATACCCTCTACAATATCCTACCTAAATCAAATAGGCCTCCCGATAGTCATAAATCCATCCTAAGGAGCCCTTTTGATCAAATCAAAAGGAAGAACCCGAAGAAGAAGTAATGTTTTCACCACCCTTTTTCAAGTTCATTTCGTCTTCAACTTCTTATTTCTTTGTTATATCCTGTATAAAATAATAAATCCATTATATTATATATACTGTGATGTTATTATAAATATGTTACAACCATATTCAGTATTCTATCCATCATTTGAATGACATGTAATTATACGTGTGTATGTAGGGCTTATCGTCTCCACGTCGTGGTGTAATTGTTATTCGAAAACATTATTATTTGGATGGGTATGATAATGATATGTAATTGATGTAAATAATAAATATAACATGATAATGATTCCTTATATATGATATACCATCCAAATATATATTATTTTAATAGCAAAAGAATGATATTGTCGCTCGTGCATACGTACGGACTACTGTCTCCTCGAACACGATGAGATTCATTCCCCATCGTATCCATGAAATTATAACTCTCATGTGATGATTAAAAATAATTTTAAGGACTTGATATAATTCTGTATATGAATAAGATACAACCTATCCATAACAAATAGGGCTTTTGTAACAAATTATATAAAATAAAATGAGTAAGTTAACACCCGAAATGATGATAATACTAAGATATTATTAACAAATCAATGTTAAAAGATCATATATGATATCATATTAATGTATTTGATTCTTGTATAATTTAATAAAAATTATTTCACCAATATACAAGAGTTTAACCTACCATCAACCATGGACAAGTACAAGGTAAGGGTTTATTTCACAATCTCTTCATTATCCGAGGTTGTTTATATCTAATTATCTACTAGGACCTCTTTGTCATCAACATCCATGATTCTTAAAAATGTATTTAAAAACATTCTAACTATTTTACAGAATATGGGTTAAAGTCATTTATACCCTTGTTATACTTTTTATAAGAAGTTTATAAAGGAATCTTTATGTCATTTTCCGAACAAGGACCATTTTAACCTTTTCAAAAAATTAAGGTAAGACTGTATTTTTTTTAACTTATACGGCAGGTGCAGATATTTTCCACCGTTGTAAAATCGTCGAAGCTTCCCTTACAAGCTTATAAGAATATTTTCAAATTAAATGTTTTATTTTATAATTATGTGACTTTTAAATGATTTCAAAAAAATTGATATTTCTCTCAAATAGTTTTGATTTCATCTATGTTAATATCCTTTGATGGATTTTAAGCTTATTTAAAGTTGATTTATTATGATACAATACTTCCATAATATATTGAAGGTTTTGTGATATGTTTGACTGTGAATGTGTTATTTTTATACTATTTATGGTTTATGGAGAAAGTATTTACATTTCGTATTCTAGTTTTAATACGAATGTTTATGTTATGTTTAAACCTGTTCATATGAGGAATGCATTGGACTTAGTATGTGATGGGTGGAGCCCTCTATAGCTCTTCTATGCATCAGTATATCTCATGTGACAAACTAGTGTCTCAGCATGAGGCCTTCACTAAATCTTATTTGTAGTCTTGGCATGAGGCCTTTGTTAGGTGGTTATGATAGTCTGGCATTATGCATTCCATCAATATAAATGTGGTTAGTGATGTTGCATGTGATTATTCGACTAGTAGAATATCTTTGTGAATATTTAAATGGAATTACTTCATTTGATTTTGGCCATATTATGCTGAAGTTACAGTTTAAATGGATTTTGTGTTTGTTATACATTTCCTTAAATGTTTATGCTTATTTATGATAGTTTTTGCTGTATTGTTGTCCTTACTGAGCATCTGAGCTCACCCCTTTCTACGTTTTATTTTTCCCAGGATTCCAAGATGTGTATTGTGAATTATATGCAGGGTTATTCCAAGGGAATAATGGCATTCATAAAGGATTATTTATATTGTTTTCTATGTTATAAAGTGTAATGTGACATTTATGTATGTAATATATTTTCCAAGACTGCAAAACCGATCGGTCCTTCGGGACTTGATTCCTTGAAATCATGCCAATGTATTAAAATAATTCACCAAATCTAAGTAATTGGGGTTGAGGCGTTACATCATGATTGGGATGGATTATGTTTACATTGGATGGGTGGTGGATTTAAAAGGAGATCTTCAGTGGGTCAGCAGAACCAGGGGAGACAGGAGGTGACACATTGAGGTGATATCCATACATTTAGTAGGCATAAATAGCATATGGTATGTAACTTTTTTAAAATTTAATATTACTTTAAATATAAAACATTTATTTTATATTTCCATCGGTAGTCTAGCATCCCCATCTTACAAATAATGACGTTTATTGGAGTGTGTATAGTGATCCATCCACGTGAGTGATTATAGGTGATCGCCAGCGTCAGATTGTGGTTAGTATTTTTTTCAATTTTTCAATTATCTGAATATAATATTTTTACCATTTTAATTTAAAATTGGAATTGAAGGACTCGTATGAGGCTGCGACCTCTCAGACACAGACTGAGAGTCAGGGCAAGATGACTAATCTGACTAGTGCCAACCATTTCGATGTGGTCATATGGATGAATGCGACTCAATTGGCATTGATAAGGGACAAGTAGTTGGTATCAGATCTAATTTGACTCCAGGTACTTATTATGGTACTGCTATGATGTTGGCGTCCATCTCAAGAAGAGTTCATAGAGAGGCATCATCTTCTGCCTCACAGTATTAGGAGTAGTTGTGAACTCAGACTGAGCTTATAGAGAGTTTTCAGAAGCAGCATGAAGAGATGCGTCGATGGCAGCAACAGTAGTAGCAGATGCATCATGAGAAGATTGAGTACATGCACCGTATGACTCGTAGTTTAGGGGTGGAGTTCCTTCCACCATCTCTTACAGCTTCTCCACCACCTCTAAAAGATGAACCACAATGATTTTTTATGTTAAAAACATTTAAATTTAATATTTGTTGTAATATGAACTATTTACACTTTCAACCTTTTATATTGGTGCAAATATTGCATAATTTAATATTTTTTTAATATTTTATCATTTGTTATTAGTATTATATTTTTTAATATATTTTTATTTTACTAATAGTAAAAATAATAATAAAATTTTAAGATTTTTTAATATTTTTTTGAAAATATTGAGAATTTTAATATTTTTTTATTTTTTTATTCTTTTAATAATATAAATATAAATATTTCATTAATCATAATTTTATTAAATATATTTTTTAGTGTTATATTTTTTAATGTTTGTTTATTCTATGAATTATAATAATAATATAAGATGATTTTTTTATATTTTTTTGAGAATATCTAGAATTTTAATATTTTTTATTTTTTTATTATTTTAATAATATTAATATAATTTTCGCATTATTCATAATTTTATTAAATATGTTTTTTTATTTTATTTTTTGTAATTGTGACTGGACCTTTTGCGATGGGCTACCGTCACAAATAGTTTAAATATAGATTTATAAAAATTATATTTGAGGCGGGCCCGTCGCAAAAGGTTTTTCTATATAATGTATATAATCAGATAAATATTTGCAACAGGGAAGTTCTCCATCTCAAATACTATTTGTGATGGTCCTGCCGCAAAAGATTTATTTATATATATTGTATATAATTGGAGACTTATTTGCACCACTGTTTTCCATAACATGCTATTTGCAATGGGGCCCCATTACTAAATCCTATTTGTGACGGTATCCCTTTGAAAATATCCAATCGCAAAAACCATTAATTCTTGTAGTGTTCTTATATATGTTATAAATCTTGTGAGTTGATGATGCACCTTGATCAGGTTGAGATCTACCATAAACAGAGAGATTCCATAAGTATGTATTCATAGATAATCTTCCTCGACATCTTCATGATGTAAGATTAATGATAGAAACTCATGAAGGTGAATATTCCTTGTAATAATAATATAGGTTTCATCATGATAACAACAACCCTTTTTATTGGAGATAGAACTCTCAAGATGATGGATTTTTTTTGGAAAGCCATCTTAGAATGATCTTGTAGAGAATCTATTATCCTTTAAGTTATTTTTAATTTATGTATTGTAGATGGTTCAATGTTCAGGTTCATGACTCAAGATTCACTTATAGATTTTGCGATATATTCATGATCTATTATTTGAATGAAAATAGTTATGTTGAATTTTTCATCCTCTCTTCGACAAAACACAAAATTGTTTCCGTTGGTGGAGCTAATAAGGTATGTTATTCTATTGACATTTAATATTCTATGTAACCATTAAAAACAAAAAAAATATTATAATAAAATCCATTGATATACATCCACGATGTTATGGACAATTCCTCATGGTTGTGAAACATTGTTTGGTCTTCTATCCTTGATGAACATTACAATTCATGGTCATTATCCTAATGTGGTAATTTCCATCCCATTAGGGATAGAATTTAAAATTTTTCATAACGATAGGTCATATGATGGAATAGCTCCTTGAACATGGTTTCTCGTGTCTTCTTGTGGGTGACTGTGTAGCCCATAACACCCATATATGATACCTTTTTGAATTAATATTTCTTGAGCAGCATGTTACCATACTAGATAATTATCACATATTTTTTTAGGTTTATACTATATTATCATGATAAAATACTATGACATTCCTTTTATGTTTTACCATTGTAACACCCGAGAGTTTTATTTTATATAAATCATCAAAGGAATCTTTTTCTACACAACACTTGCTTGGCTTGCTTTACACGCAATCGCGACCTTCCTCGATAGCTTGCGTCGTACGCAATACCGAGTTTCACTAAACAACAATATACTATTAAAACTAGCCGTTATGAATAGTAATATCCACTTTTTGAAATTTTATAAATTTTATTTTTCAAAATGGACTTCATTTTTGGACTCAGAATATCGAAATTAGCCTAGGGTGAAATTTTGGTATTTTTCTGAAAACTTTCAATTTTTGATGAATAGTGAAACCACTAAGTGGTAGGTTAAAAACTGAATTTTGCATAAAACTTAATTTTACCGCTTCTGTGAATGGAATTTCGAAAATCCGAGAGACACGGTTAATATCAAGGACTAAAATGTGGTTCAATGAGATGAAAATAATTTTTTGGTGAATAGTAACTGTTTACGATTTTTACCGCGGTTAATAGTAAATAGGGTAACTAAGGGTAAATATGATATTAATATTACCCTAACACATGTCCTAATTCTATTGGACAAGTGTAATTCGACCAAAAACAAACTTAGGAATAAAATATGACCATTTAGTCCCACTTGGATTAGATTAGGACATTTATTATTAATTTATTTAAAGAAGGGTTAAAATAGTTAAAATCAAAGTTTAATAAGTAAATCATTTTTAATATAGGGTTATACATAAGATAAATTCGATTGTAAATATTCATTAGAAAGCTAAAACGATTTCATACATGATGGTATTTTATTTGTAATTTTTAGACATCAAATAATTTAATTTATTTATGACACAAAGATGATGCAGTAATTATCTTATTAATGAAATATTGACAAAATTGATAATATAAATACCAAAATAAATGTAATTTGAGACTTTTTATGAATTCCACTAATTTTCTAGGTTACTATGATATATTATTATTGATTTAATAAACTTGGTTCGAACATATAATTCTGTTATGACTTTCCCAAAAATCATATATCAAATAGTGTCAAAATTGACACAAAATAGTTTTTAAATCAAATATTATATTATTAATTGTTATTTTATTCTTAAAAATCTAAGGTTTGGCCAAATGACTTAGATAAGGATATATATATTAATAATAAACAATTTGGGGTTCGTTTGGCATGTTATAGTAAGTGTATTAACCATATAGTGAAAGAAAACAAAAAGACACGGTAAAAGTTAAATTAATTAACTTAGAGTTAAATCTAATTGATAAGGTTACAATAATACCCTAAACTTGTCTAAATCCTATTGGTTGATAGGATTTCGACCCATCCCCAATTTAGCTTCGAAATAAGACCCTTTGGAACCATTATAAACCGATTTTGACTTTAATATAAAATAATATTTTGAGATATTCCTAAGGTGCCCCTCTCCTCCCTTATAAAAGGGCACCTCCTCCCCCTCCTCCTCACACCAAATTGAGCACTCAAGCTCGGCCAACCCCTGCCATTTTCCCTTCTCCACTTCCCTAGAATAATCCTAGAGGTCCTGGTATTCTCCAAAGACCAATCTTAGTTCCTTAAGTGGTGGATTCAAAAAGGCGTTCCAAAGAAGAGGTAAAATCCATTACCGATCTTTTCAATTTCTTTCTTCTTCAACTTCTTATTCTTTAGTTGTTTCATGATAAAGTAATAACATCAGTATTACTTACATACTGATATGTTATTATAAATATGAAACAACCGTAATTCACCTTCTATCCATCCTACGGAAAAATGAAATCACCGTGCGTGCGTACGTACGGAATACCGTCTCCACGCCGTGGTGTAATCTATTTTCCACCATCACCTTACAAGGATGGGTATAATGGTATAATCAGTAACTATATATGATTATTATTAAGTAATATTGATACTGAAATAATATATATATATACTCCAATACAATTCCACGATCATAGGAACGATATCATCACTCGTGCGTACGTACGGAATACCGTCACCACGATGTGATGCGACTCATTCTACATGATCTTCATTTCATAATGATTATATAAATGAATTGAATGAATGAATATGGTATATACTACACTAATACCATTCTGGAAATGAATTATCTATAACCTAAAGATAAGAATAAGAATTTATTCGACAAAACACGCATAAGAACAAAAAGTTATAAAGACCCGAGTAACAAGTAACAATGAAATATTACTAACAAGAAGCTAATAATATGACCATATATGATCTCATATCAATATGTATGATTCTGGAATAAGTCAATAACATTATTTAAACCATTATACAGGAGCTTCGGACACGAACAAAGCAAATCGGACCTAAGGTAAGGGGAAATATCACAATCTCATTTTTATCCGAGATTGTTTATTCGTAAGTATTTACTGGGGTGTATTTTATCATCCACATCCATGTTTCATCAATATGTAATATTACTTCCATCCAACTAAAATTGTTTAAATCCATTTTTACCCTTCGGTGAGTTTTTAGTAAAAGATATGAAAGGAATCTTTTGTAGTTTTTTTATACGAGGTACTTTTTGACTTTTCCGACAAAAGTACGAAGAATGTTTTTTTTAACTTATATGGCACGAACGGATTTTTACGGTTTTATAAACCCTTATTTTCATGAACCTTCCTCCAAAATATTTCATGACTATTTTCAATAAAATCTTTTTCTTTTAAAATTGCATGATGTTTTGTGAAAAGAAATTGATTTTGAAGAAAAAAGGATATTTTCCTCAAGAATTCAATTCAAGTGTTTTATAAAAATTATTTTTCATCTAAGATAATAAAGGGTTCTGTTTCTATCCATATTTTTACATTGATTTGACTATGTTGTGATGGAATTATGATTATGAATTCCTTTATCTTATATGAATGGTTTTATGATGTCATGTTGTTTAAGAATCCCATTTTTATTACATGGGTTATGCAATGATGTATGATTTATGATTTTGTGGCACACATAAGAAAGGATTCATTATGAGATGGGTGGGACCTATATCTCCCTCCAATGCATTGGGTAAAGATTTTATATCTCATGAGATAGACATGGCTGGAACGGAAGGTTATTTCGGTTCAGTGATACAGGACTGAAACGAGGAGTGAACTCGGTTCAGAAAGGGACTTTGTCCACTAAGATAGTCTTGGCAATGAGTCATGACTAACAAGAAATGATTTTCCATGATTATGTGTGCATGCCACAAAGATTCAAGTTTTATGTTATGATTATGGGGATCTCATTTTCACTTCTATGATTTATCCCATGTTATGATATTATGAGCTCTTTTGCAGGTTAAGATTTCCAAAAGCTATGTTCTTATGTATATGACGTGATTGATATTTCTTTTGTTTACCCTTACTGAGCATTTGAGCTCACCCTTTTATGTTTTCTTTTCCCCAGGATATAAAGAAAGGTTTTAGGTAAAAAAAAGGAAGATATTTATGGGAGATGTTGAAGATCTTTCCCCACGATTAGAAGATTTTATTCCGAGTTTCCAAAGACACTAAACTATTACGATCCTTGTGTGTGTGTTTTCGTTATGTACTAAGTATTCCGCAAAAGTAATGTAACGTCCATGTACGATAAGCTTCGGGTCTCTACAGTTGGTATCGGAGGAAAGGTTTAGTCAACCTTTGGAAACTAGGATGCGAAAACGATTAGTGAGATCCCTAGAGATATTTCTAAGGTATGTCTAGGGATGTCCCTAGGGATAAGTATACGTATAGGTTATAGTAATAGAATTACGCTAACGATCATAGAATTAAACCTAAGATGTTGGATATTGAAGTTACTCCCCCTTTATTATGTTGTTTTCCCTAGAATGATTTTTGCCTCTCACACTATTCATTTGGGTTTTAGACGATGGCTGGAACCCGAAGGAACCGTGTTGATCAATCCAATGGACAATGCAATGATTGCCATCCTGAACAAACAAATGTTATGGGAGATGGAGTGCAAAATCTTATTGCTATACTTACACAAGCTATGAATCATTCTGGACTTCCAAATGAGCAGAGAAGGGAACAATATTCTATTGAGTCCTTCATGAGGCAACGCCCACCTTCTTTCAGTGGGACTTCTGATCCACTTGTGGCTGAACAATGGATCAGTACTACTGAAAAGATATTTTCAGTTCTTCAATGTTCTGAACATGATAAAGTCATCTTAGCAGTATATCGTTTGGAAGTTGAAGCTGATCAATGGTGGAATCTTATCAAGAATACGAGGCCAAGAGATGAAATTGAGTCCATGGAATGGGACGAGTTCAAGAACTTATTTTTCAATAAGTACTTCCCTCGTATTCTCCGAAAAAAGATGGAGAAAGAGTTCCTTGAACTGAAGCAAAGGGATGATGAATCTGTTGGTACCTATGAAGCAAATTTTACAAGACTTGCAAGGTACGCTTCTGGTATTATTATCCAACCTGAGAGTAAGATCGATCGATTCTTTAGTGGCTTAAAACCATGTCTTCGAAGGGCGTTAGCCATAAGGGACTTCAATAGCTACGAGGAAATCGTTCGATGTGCTCTCAAAGTCGAGATGGAGATTGGAGTAACCCATCAGTCACATGGGTTTGATAAGAAGAGGAAGATGGAATTCAAATAAAAATCTAAAGAGCACACGGAAAAGAAGATGAACTTTCCCTTATGCTCAAAGTGTGGAAAGAAACATGGAGGGAGTTGTCTTAAAGGGACAAGTAAATGTTTTAAATGTGGAAAGGAAGGTCATCGGGCATTTGAATGCCGTGATAATGGGAAGAAGATGTCTAATGATGCAAACAAAGGAAGGGATACACAGAATGAACCAGCTACACTTCAATGTTTCAAGTGCAAGGAGATGGGGCATTATGCCAATCAATGCCCAAATCCAAGGGTTGATGATGATGGTCGACGTCAACAAAATCTTAAGGCTAAAGAAAAAGGAAAGTCACATGAAATTTCTATCAGCGATGTGGAGTACGATAACGATGTGGTGAAAGGTACACTTACCATCCACTCTAAAGTAGCAAATGTTTTATTTGATTCTGGATCCACCCACTCTTTTATTTCTGAAGACTTTTCTAAGGGTATCACCATACTACCTCAACAATTAGATGTTGAGTTAGCTGTGTCAACACCTAATGGCACATCAATCGCATCAAAAGTTTATAATTCTTCTCCGATCGAAGTTTGTGGGAAAGTGCTTCCTGCAAATCTTGTGATCCTTCCTTTAGTGGAATTTGATGTGATTCTTGGCATGGATTGGCTTTCTCTACATGAAGCTCATATCAATTGCCAAAGAAGGGAAGTCACATTTCATACTCCAGATCAATCTACGATCGTATACCAATGCAAGGATGAACATAACCTTCCAGTGGAAATTTCTTCCATCTTATGGGTATTGATCCCACTAAATGAAGGTTATTTATCTCAAATGGTTGGTGAGAAACTCACGATTAAGAATATGCCCATTGTAAGGGAGTTTGATGATGTCTTTCCGGAGGAATTACCGGGTCTTCCACCAAATCGTGAAGTTGAGTTTTCAATAGAACTCGTACCGGGTGCTTTGCCTATTTCAAAGACACCTTATAGAATGGCCCCAATTGAGTTGCAGGAATTGAAGAAGCAACTCCAAGAGAATCTTGATAAGGGATTCATACGCCCTAGTGCGTCACCTTGGGGAGCACCTGTTCTATTTGTTAAGAAGAAAGATGGATCAATGAGACTCTGCATTGATTATAGAGAACTTAACAAGATCACTATCAAGAACAAATATCCTCTCCCACGCATTGATGACTTATTTGACCAACTACGCGGAGCTCAATACTTTTCCAAGATTGATCTTCGTTCAGGGTATCATCAATTAAGGGTCAAAAGGGAGGATATACCAAAGACGACTTTCCGTACAAGGTATGGACACTATGAATTTATAGTGATGCCATTTGGTCTTACTAATGCCCCTGCTATCTTCATGGATCTAATGAATAGAGTCTTTAGAGACTATCTTGATCAATTTGTGGTAGTCTTTATAGACGATATTCTTGTCTATTCAAAGAGCAAGGAAGAGCATGAAGATCACTTGAGAATTATATTGAAGACCCTGAGAAAAGAGAAGCTTTATGCCAAATTTACCAAGTGTGAATTTTGGCTTCAAAAAGTTGCATTTTTGGGTCATATAATCTCAAAAGAGGGGATATATGTGGATCCAGCAAAAACAGAGGTTATCGAAAGATGGTCAAGACCAACAACAGTAACTGAGATCCGGAGTTTTCTTGGTTTGGCTGGATATTATCGACGTTTTGTAAATGTTTTTTCACGATTATCTAATCCACTCACCAAGTTGACTCGGAAAGGAGTTATGTTTGTCTGGACAGAGGAATGTGAAGAGAATTTCAAGGAGTTGAAAAGAAGGTTATCCAGTGCACCTGTGCTCACACTGCCTTGTAGTGGAGAAAGGTTTGTGATCTATAGTGATGCATCCAAGAAGGGATTGGGGTGTGTTCTTATGCAAAATGATATGGTGATAGCTTATGCCTCACGACAGTTGAAAATCCATGAGCAAAATTACCCAACACATGATTTGGAGTTGGCTGCGGTAATCTTTGCATTAAAGATTTGGAGGCATTACCTTTATGGTGAAAGGTGTGATATTTATACTGATCATAAAAGTTTAAAGTATATTTTCACACAAAAGGAGCTGAATATGCGCCAAAGAAGATAGTTGGAGCTGATTAAGGATTATGACTGCTCAATCCATTACCACCTTGGGAAAGCAAACAAGGTGGCAGATGCATTAAGTCGACAAGACCATGCTAGTTTATCCATGATGAGGATCACAAAAGATCCAATATTTATGGATTTACAAAGGATGGATCTTGGAATTATAATGGAAGGGGAAAAATCTTATCTTTCTCAAATGAATGTTCAACCATCTATACATGTGAAGATTAAAGAGGCACAGAAAGAAGATGTCGAGTTACAAAAGAAGGTGAGAAATGTTCCTGAATTCAACCTTGATCGTGATGGGATAATAAAGTTCAGGAATCGGGTTTGTGTTCCTCCCATCCCCGAATTAAAGAAAGAGCTGCTGGATGAGGCTCATAGTTCTTCATTCTCTATTCATCCTGGAAGCACGAAGATGTATAGGGACCTGAAAGAGTACTTCTGGTGGGATGGAATGAAAAGAGATGTTGCTGAATATGTCTCTCGATGCTTGGTTTGTCAACAAGTTAAAGCTGAGAGACAGAAGTCTAAGGGGATGTTACAACCATTACCCATACCCGAATGGAAATGGGAAAACATCACTATGGACTTTGTCACAGGACTTCCTAAAACATCCAAAGGCAATAATGCTATCTGGGTCATAGTTGATCGTCTTACAAAGTCTGCACACTTCATTGCTATTAGAGAGGATTTCTCTCTAGATCAGCTTGCCAGGATATATGTAAAGGAAGTGGTAAGATTGCTTGGAGTACCACTTTCTATTATATCTGATCGAGATCCGAGATTTACCTCGAAGTTCTGGCGAAGTCTTCAGCATACTCTGGATACAGAGTTGAGTTTCAGCACTGCTTATCATCCCCAGACAGATGGTCAGTCTGAGAGAACAATTCAAACCCTAGAAGATATGTTGAGAGCTTGCTCTATGGATTTCAAAGGAGGTTGGGATCAACACCTACCTTTGGTAGAATTTTCTTATAATAATAGCTTTCACTCCAGTATTCAGATGGCTCCTTATGAAGCTCTCTATGGAAAGAAATGCAGGACTCCAACTTGCTGGGATGAAGTTGGGGAAAGAAAGCTATTAGGACCTGATCTCGTTGATGAAATGGCAGAAAAGGTCAGATCTATTCAACAACACATAAGAGCAGCTCAGAGTCGACAGAAAAGCTATGCCGACAACCGAAGAAAAGACCTAGAGTTTGAAGTGGGTGATAAAGTGTTCTTACGAATATCTCCCTGGAAGAGGGTTATGAGATTTGGAAAGAAGGGGAAGTTGAGCCCTAGATATATCGGTCGTTTTGAAATACTGGATCGTGTTGGGAAGGTAGCTTACCGATTGGCGCTTCCACCGAATCTCTCTCAAGTTCACGATGTGTTCCATGTATCTCTCCTGAGAAAGTACATACCAGATCCTTCACATGTACTCAGCTCAGAAGTTGTACCGCTGGAGCAAGATCTTTCTTATGAAGAACAGCTGATAGAGATTCTGGATCGTAGCGAAAAAGTCCTACGAAACAAGACCACTCGCTTGGTGAAAGTTTTATGGAGAAACCACCAACTTGAAGAAGCTACATGAGATCTTGAGGATATGATGAGGGAGAAGTATCCTCATTTGTTTGTTGCAAAGTGACGAATTTCGAGGGCGAAATTCTTTTTAAGGGGGGTAGAATGTAACACCCGAGACTTTTATGTTATATAAATCATCAAAGGAATCTTTTTCTACACAACACTTGCTTGGCTTGCTTTACACGCAATCGCGACCTTCCTCGATAGCTTGCGTCGTACGCAATACCGAGTTTCACTAAACAACAATATACTATTAAAACTAGCCGTTATGAATAGTAATAACCACTTTTTGAAATTTTATAAATTTTATTTTTCAAAATGGACTTCATTTTTGGACTCAGAATATCGAAATTAGCCTAGGGTGAAATTTTGGTATTTTTCTGAAAACTTTCAATTTTTGATGAATAGTGAAACCACTAAGTGGTAGGTTAAAAACTGAATTTTGCATAAAACTTAATTTTACCGCTTCTGTGAATGGAATTTCGAAAATCCAAGAGACACGGTTAATATCAAGGACTAAAATGTGGTTCAATGAGATGAAAATAATTTTTTGGTGAATAGTAACTGTTTACGATTTTTACCGCGGTTAATAGTAAATAGGGTAACTAAGGGTAAATATGATATTAATATTACCCTAACACATGTCCTAATTCTATTGGACAAGTGTAATTCGACCAAAAACAAACTTAGGAATAAACTATGACCATTTAGGCCCACTTGGATTAGATTAGGACATTTATTATTAATTTATTTAAAGAAGGGTTAAAATAGTTAAAATCAAAGTTTAATAAGTAAATCATTTTTAATATAGGGTTATACATAAGATAAATTCGATTGTAAATATTCATTAGAAAGCTAAAACGATTTCCTACATGATGGTATTTTATTTGTAATTTTTAGACATCAAATAATTTAATTTATTTATGACACAAAGATGATGCAGTAATTATCTTATTAATGAAATATTGAAAAAATTGATAATATAAATACCCAAATAAATGTAATTTGAGACTTTTTATGAATTACACTAATTTTCTAGGATACTATGATATATTATTATTGATTTAATCAACTTGGTTCGAACATATAATTCTGTTATGACTTTCAAAAAAATCATATATGAAATAGTGTCAAAATTGACACAAAATAGTTTTTAAATCAAATATTATATTATTTATTGTTATTTTATTCCTAAAAATCTACGGTTCGTCCAAATGACTTAGATAAGGATATATATATTAATAATAAACAATTTGGGGTTCGTTTGGCATGTTATAGTAAGTGTATTAACCATATAGTGAAAGAAAACAAAAAGACACGGTAAAAGTTAAATTAATTAACTTAGAGTTAAATCTAATTGATAAGGTTAAAATAATACCCTAAACTTGTCTAAATCCTATTGGTTGATAGGATTTCGACCCATCCCCACTTTAGCTTCGAAATAAGACACTTTGAAACCATTATAAACCGATTTTGACTTTAATATAAAATAATATTTTGAGATATTCCTAAGGTGCCCCTCTCCTCCCTTATAAAAGGGCACCTCCTCCCCCTCCTCCTCACACCAAATTGAGCACTCAAGCTCGGCCAAACCCTGCCATTTTCCCTTCTCCACTTCCCTAGAATAATCCTAGAGGTCCTGGTCTTCTCCAAAGACCAATCTTAGTTCCTTAAGTGGAGGATTCAAAAAGGCGTTCCAAAGAAGAGGTAATATCCATTACCGATCTTTTCAATTTCTTTCTTCTTCAACTTCTTCTTCTTTAGTTTTTTCATGATAAAGTAATAACATCAGTATTACTTACATACTGATATGTTATTATAAATATGAAACAACCCTAATTCACCTTCTATCCATCCTACGGAAAAATGAAATCATCGCGCGTGCGTACGTACGGAATACCGTCTCCACGCCGTGGTGTAATCTATTTTCCACCATCACCTTACAAGGATGGGTATAATGGTGTAATCAGTAACTATATATGATTATTATTAAGTAATATTGATACTGAAATAATATATATATATATTCCAATACAATTCCATGATCATAGGAACGATATCATCACTCCTGCGTACGTACGGAATACCGTCTCCACGATGTGATGCGACTCGTTCTACATGATCTTCATTTCATAATGATTATATAAATGAATTGAATGAATGAATATGGTATATACTACACTAATACCATTCTGTAAATGAATTATCTATAACCTAAAGATAAGAATAATAATTTATTCGACAAAACACGCATAAGAACAAAAAGTTATAAAGACCCGAGTAACAAGTAACAATGAAATATTACTAACAAGAAGCTAATAATATGACCATATATGATCTCATATCAATATGTATGATTCTGGAATAAGTCAATAACATTATTTAAACCATTATACAGGAGCTTCGGACACTAACAAAGAAAATCGGACCTAAGGTAAGGGGAAATATCACAATCTCATTTTTATCCGAGATTGTTTATTCGTAAGTATTTACTGGGGTGTGTTTTATCATCCACATCCATGTTTCATCAATATGTAATATTATTTCCATCCAACTAAAATTGTTTAAATCCATTTTTACCCTTCGGTGAGTTTTTAGTAAAAGATATGAAAGGAATCTTTTGTCGTTTTTTTATACGAGGTACTTTTTGACTTTTCCGACAAAAGTACGAAGACTGTTTTTTTTAACTTATACGGCACGAACGGATTTTTACGGTTTTATAAAGCCTTATTTTCATGAACCTTCCTCCAAAATATTTCATGACTATTTTCAATAAAATCTTTTTCTTTTAAAATTGCATGATGTTTTGTGAAAAGAAATTGATTTTGAAGAAAAAAGGATATTTTCCTCAAGAATTCAATTCAAGTGTTTTATCAAAATTATTTTTCATCTAAGATAATAAAGGGTTCTGTTTATATCCATATTTTTACATTGATTTGACTATGTTGTGATGGAATTATGATTATGAATTCCTTTATCTTATATGAATGGTTTTATGATGTCATGTTGTTTAAGAATCCCATTTTTATTACATGGGTTATGCAATGATGTATGATTTATGATTTTGTGGCACACATAAGAAAGGATTCATTATGAGATGGGTGGGACCTATATCTCCCTCCAATGTTTTGGGTAAAGATTTTATATCTCATGAGATAGACATGGCTGGAACGGAAGGTTATTTCGGTTCAGTGATACAGGACTGAAACGAGGAGTGAACTCGGTTCAGAAAGGGACTTTGTCCACTAAGATAGTCTTGGCAATGAGTCATGACTAACAAGAAATGATTTTCCATGATTATGTGTGCATGCCACTAAGATGCAAGTTTTATGTTATGATTATGGGGATCTCATTTTCACTTCTATGATTTATCCCAAGTTATGATATTATGAGCTCTTTTGCAGGTTAAGATTTCCAAAAGCTATGTTCTTATGTATATGATGTGATTGATATTTCTTTTGTTTACCCTTACTGAGCATTTGAGCTCACCCTTTTATGTTTTCTTTTCCCCAGGATATAAAGAAAGGTTTTAGGTAAAAAAAAAGGAAGATATTTATGGGAGATGTTGAAGATCTTTCCCCACGATTAGAAGATTTTATTCCGAGTTTCCAAAGACACTAAACTATTACGATCCTTGTGTGTGTGTTTTTGTTATGTACTAAGTATTCCGCAAAAGTAATGTAACGTCCATGTACGATAAGCTTCGGGTCTCTACAACCATGTTATATGTGTTTCCACATCAATGTATATTTTTCATTGTACTTGTGAAATGTGTACCATTGTGGTATTATTATCCCTTGATGGGGGAGGGCACACAACATACATCAATGATGATGGTGTTCCCATTTCCAAGGTACGATCACTATATCCTAGTGACTCAAATGAAAAACATTTACTCGAGGATACCATGTAAAATTCTATAACTCAACTCCATGTTGATACTAAGTCAAATGATAACATGATTCTTTGATTATACTGAGTATCTTTCTAGCACTATGGCTATTTCCTGATTTGTAGTCATCCTATGATTATGATTATGTCATGGAGCCTAAGAAGGTATGGTTGGGGGGTTTTCATAGATTAGAAAGTACATGACCACTTGATACATTATTGTATATTTTTGATTATTTCATTCACATAAATTTTTCATGGAACTCACTTATTATACATGTTCCCATTTGTTATGGATGTTTGGTGGGGTCCGACTACGTTTTATTACTCACAACCTATACGGGCATCTGAATGCATATGAAAACTTCTTGTATAGGGATCGAAGTTAGATATAAGGTACTATAGTTTATATCTAATCAAAGGATGTTGGAGTTGGTTGTAGATAGTGATTTACTCTAGATGACTCCACCATGTTTACTTAATTTTTCCTCATGCGTTTATTACCTAGTCGGGCATGCCACACTATGAGGCTTGTTTATTTAATTGTATGATGTAAAATTACTATATTAATCTTATTATTAAATTAATTTTTATATATTATTATTTATATATTATTTGTGTTTGGAAATGACATGATACCGAGTGTACAACCTCCCAGTAGTGGTATTCAAAGACTTTATTCTAGTTAGAACCCTTTTATGTATGTGGATAAATGCATGAGGTCTTCAAGCTCACTATATCAGACTTGGTTGTTTTGGATGGGGAATTATAGTCTTAAGGTTTTTCTTCAAGGTTTAAAATTTACCCCTGTATATGAACTATTTCGACCCATGATTTAAATACAAAGACATTACATAAATTTTATGGGATACATAATACATTATAAAAACAGATGATCAATGACCGTACATGTATAACTGATTTAGAAACATGAAAACAAAAAAAATGGTACACAATTGAGATACATCATATCCAAAAAGGTTATTCTTTACTATAACACTTCATAGAAATATAAAACATAATATATATCTTCATAACCAAGGAGAAAATAAATATACAAATGGGTAATATTAGATTCTCAATAAGGGTAAACAAGGGAGACATGTACGCATAATCATGACCATAAGGGAATTGTAATATTAACAAGAAAATAAAAGATCATTCCCTATATATCAATGATCATAAACAAGAATAATGTAATAAATCATTTTAGATCATTAGACATGAATACTAAGTAAATAGAGAACATAAACCATGAAAGAACAACATAGGAATAAAATTTGGAATTATGGAAGAAACATAAGCATATATAATGATTTCCATATTAGTCAAGGAATTTATTAAAAGTCCATGTTAGTGGGAAAAGTAATTTTTTGTATCAATTTCACTCCCAATTCTAGCAATGTATTACTTAACTCAGTTCACTCCTCATTCATGCCCTTTAATACTAAATCGAGTTCACTCTTTATTATAGACTTGTATTACTAAACCGAGTTTATTTCTAATTCCAGTCCTGTAATACTGAAATAGGTTCCTTTCTCCTTCTAAACATGTCTATATCATAAGATATAAATCATTACTCAAATAATTATACGAAGATATAGGTCACACCCATCTCTTAATGAAATCATAAATATTTGGGTCACAAAATGATAAACAATCATATATTAAACCATGAAATGAAATGGGTACCATAAGCAAATAAACATATAAAAACCTATATAAAAAGGGATATGTTTCATAAAAATTTCATCAAAATAATAACACAGGAATGAGAAACATAATTCATAAACATATAACCCATGAAATAGAAACTGATTTCATTAACATATATCCTGTGAAAGAGAAATAAGTTTTCTAAAGACCGTGATATTTTTCAAAACCCAATCATATTATGAATATGGATATAACCTTTATATAATTTCTTATAAACTAATTAGCAACATCAATTGATGTCATATTATATGGAAAATAATGTTTAAATAACATTTAAATCACTTTATGTAGAAAAAATCCTTTCCTCTTTGAAAATGTATCATTAATACTTAAAAACACTTGAAAATCATTTTCATTGAAAATTAATTGAAATCCTATAAATAAGACATTCAAATATTTTTGAAACCCATTTACCTTAAAAACTTATAAAATAATATTAACAAAATATAAAAACAAATTTCATGTAAATCATTATTAATACTTATAAAGAAATATTGAACCTTTTTTTGAAAACATTTTTACATGGAAATTTATGAAAGAAGGATGAAAAAAATTTTAAAACCATTTATTAGAAAATAATTTTAGTTTTTCTTTTAAAAAAATTAATATTTTAAAAATTAAATGGAATCTTTATTGAAACAATGGTCATTAAATCCATTCATGTCATACGAGGTAAAAAGAACAATTCTATTTCATGGTAAAATGGGTAAAAAATGACTTGTTGAGAAAGGGACAAGAAGATTCCATTGAAAACATTATTAAAAGAAAAAAATTGAATATTTACTGTAATAATTATATGATAATATTAGAATATTCTCAGAGACCCTTTTTAGAATACATGTTTCTGAATGAATACAAATTTTCTAACAGAAGAGAGGGTAAAGTTTGGCATTATTAAAAACACATTTGTTGATGTTCCTTTCCGTCACAGAGTCTAACGATTGAAAATGGAAATACCTAGAACCCAAAGTGATTCATCCTTTTAGGAAACATCAAAAATCGACAAAGGCATGAACAAATAGTCAAATGCACTTATGTCACACAAGTTCCACCAAGGTCGTGTAAGTATAATTGCACGCCGCGTAGGTGACTTGCGCACCGCGCAGGTGACTTGCACACCCTCTTTGAAATTCACCCAGGGTCTTCACCAGACTATAAATAACCCCGGTGGGCCCCCCATTTTCGGGAGGAATTTTTTCAGAATTCAGATATAGAGGTATGAACTTCCAAGTCTATTCTTCAAGTCTTCCGAACACATCTATGGTAATTATTTACCTATAATGGAAGGTCTAAACAAGAGGAATAAGGTCTAAGTGTTAGAAATCACTAACACTTTTCCTTATGGTAAATGAACACACATGCGCGCCTCCTTACCTATTCATTGAAACTTGCGCGCCACTCTTCTAGAAGTACCTTAGGATGATTCTAAAGGCTTTTTTCAAGAACCACCGAAGTATTACTCTATAGGTCAAGGATTGTGCAAGTACCCATGTGTTGCGTAGGTATACCTGCGTGACCAGTACTTGCATGCCCACGCAGTATATGCACACCTGCTAGGACAAGTGTGCCCTAATATTTTTTGGGTTCCCTTCCTGCCCATTTAACCCCTCTTATGCCATTCCACCTCTCATATTCAAGATTCAGTCTTCAGGACACTCTTCAAAGCCATTTATGGTATGTTTTCTCGATTTACATCCTTATCTGAAAGGATTTCTATGGAGTATCTCTCAAAACATAGTGCTTTTTTCACATCTTTATGTCACTAAAGCTAGAGAGTTCATTCATTCAACCTCATCCTTTAAAATGAGAGATTCCTTAACCTGAGCCTCCTTTTCAAGAATAATCACCAGTCCAAATCTTCATTAATTTGGGCATACTCTTTAGGAATAAGCCCCAAGAACTCTTCAATTTGGGCCTCCTTTTCAGGAGTAAGACCCAAGTCCCCTAACCTGGGCCTCCTTTTCAGGAATAATCCCCAGTCATAATTCCCCAAATTTGGGCATCCTCCTCAGGAGAAAGCCCCAAACCATAATTCCTTTAACCTGGGATTCCTTATCAGGAATAAGCCCCAGTCTCAAATATGGGAATTCTCTTTAGGAGTGAGCCCCAAGTCCCTTAATTTTCAAATCCCTTTAACCTGTGCCTCATCTTTAGGAATAAGCCCCAGTCTTAATTTCTCTTAGCCAGTCATAATTCCTTTTGATCTGGGCATCCTTCTCATTAGTAAAACCCAATAATAAGTGCCCTCCTAACTTGGGAGTCTTACTTAGGAGTAAGCCCCAAGATTATAGTATCCAAATCTCCATGAAGCACATATACCTTTATGGACCCTGTTCAAGGATTTCATTCCAGAAATAAATATTAATCCTCATATATTTTGGCAGTCATACATACATAAGCCCCAAATCATTGCATGGCACAATTGTCTGGTTTCACCAAATACCACTTGTTTCTCAAACCGAGCATGACTCACGTGAGGTTAGAGTGTAAAAGTAATCATGAAATCTTTATTTGAGCAATCAGTCATGCATAAACATCATACTCTCTTACTCCTGAATGAAAATATACTTCAAGTGCCCCACATAGTGGCATTAAAACCAGTATGGTCATCATAATGACCAAGATAATTTTATGTATTTAAGGATACGATCAACTAAGAATCTCTAACAAATACAGATAATTATCTATCAATGAAGAATCTCGAATACATATAAAAGATTCTCTAAATTTCCTTCATATCAATCATTGATTGTCAGATTTAAAGGAAAGCACATTCTATACCTGTTAATGTAACAAGGATTCACGAACATAACATAAATCTATAAAGACAGCCCCGCTATAGACAATAATTCCCCTCAAAAAGGTGTGATGAGTCTGAACTCCCCCCATTCGACCAATTCATGTTCCTAAGCCTCACCAGTCCACATATAATGAGCACCTACCTTTGGAAAGTCGGTCCAAATGGATATGGAATCATTGGATGTTTCCGGTTCTATGAACAAACCCGTTAGAAAGCGATTGGAATGTTTGAACCTTAAATCAACGAGGTCATCCCCAATTCCAGAGGAAACAAAAAATGGTGAACCCGATGTGAATCCTTAACCAAGTTAAAATGATGCTTTGCTTATTTGTTAGGCCCCTTTTTAAACTCAATGAGAGGGCCACCAAAGCAATCAATGACATATTTTCTCATCCAAAAGATGTAGTGGCCGGACTTATCTTGATTATGTCTGTTATATCAAACAAACACTCTTTTCCAAGATCTTGTGCATTTATAGAATGGATTCTCTTAAGTTCACATCTGTGAATACGTCTGTTGTGAAAACCTCTACTACGAATGCCACTGCTGCTACTTTTTCTGGATCATCATCCGCTCGGAGGATGACATCACCTACTCAGCATCTTCAACGTTGGGTATCAAATGCGTTGGTTTAGGAGTACCGTCAAAACGGTACTATTCCGACTCTGGAGGCTGCTCAACAAGCCCTCCAAGTTAATATTTCAACCTGGTCATCCAGACAGCGACGACCAGCGATCAAGAAGCAGGCAATGCTAACCACCGTCTCCAACTGTTTCGGGTCGTTACCACTGGAACGCAATCACTATTCACTCCCATAATCTGAGGAGGTGAATGGGCAGGTACATCGGGGCCTTAATTCAAGGAAGCAGTAGTCCTTCCCGAGGTCTCCCATCAACAATCTCCGCCAAACTCGTGTGGCAGTGCGCCCTCAACATGATTAGTGTATCGACTCCAGGCATTCGGCTTAGGTTCCTCGAACCTGATAAGGAAAGACGAAACACCAGAGGTGAAATCCGGTCAACAGTGACTAGGTTCTCATCTCTTCCATCCTTGTAGAGGTCCACCAACTTAACTTGGTGGAAAGCAACGAGCGGGCATATACACCCGTCCGTTTTAATTCTGTTGTCCAGTGGACTCATCTGGCAGCATCACGCCAATCCCGCCAGGCAACTCCGGCAGAGTATTACAGACAGGAACTTACACCTATTTATAAATCATCAGTTAGTCAGTAGGCTCGTTTGACTACATATGATGGATCATGTCAACCACGTTAGGCGAAGTACAATCAACAGGCACATACATCTACTAATATTGATCAATCCTACTAGCGGTCTCATTTGGTAGCACCAGGAGAGGTTAGTAAGAAAGCTCTGGCGACAAACATGAGGCAAACTCAACTCTCTTCCCCCACACTTGAGTACTGGTAGGAATCACTGAAAGGAAAAGGAGGACAGGAGCAAGAACACACAACTACTCCAAGCATGGAATGGACGTATATTATCATTCCGAAAGCTGAATTCATCAAACACATTCTGTCAATGATGAATGAGCAGAAGCAAATACCTACTCATATTCTGGATACCTTCCAGGATATTATAACAGCTTCAACAGCATCTCAGGGAAAGACACAAAAATCTATCCCTACCTGTGGAGTGACACATCAACAGTTCACTCCGGAACAGACACACACATCTGTTTCAGTCCAAGAGGGTTGTGGGGCATGTTCCCCCATATCATACGGAGAACCAAGTCAGGCACATACACTTGATTTGAGTGGAGATCGTCAGCCTAACCTACACATCTCTCCTGATCAGGCACATAAAAATGCTCAGAGTATCCACTTTCATCAAAAAGTGGTTTCCAAGGTGAGTAAGAAGGTGTCTAAGAAGAAGACCAGCCCATCACAGCTAAGAGATCAAGAGCCAACATGTAACAAGAACTTGCTTGATGCTGGAGTTCTTGCATCCCTCATACTATTATCTGTTGAAATCCAAGATTCTACTCCCTCATTCCCCAATAGTGGTAACATTAATTCCGAAGGTCTTAAATAGACACTTCTTCATGAATTCTTGCTTCATGAAAATTCAGTCGGTCTCAAAGATTCATCTTCAGAGGAGATCCACAGGAACTCTCTGTGTGGTTAGAAGACCAAGGAGTAAGATATCTCATCGTTTTCTGTAACCCACCATGGTGGTCCTCCCCAGGATGATGAATTTCATTGTGAAATTCCTCTCCGCAGTAGTGATGCACAATGTCCGGAAAATGCTCCAGTGGACAATGTAGTGCTGAGAAATCCCTCTTATCATGAGGCACATGCAAATGAAAAACCAGTCATGTTTGATTCTTCATCGCTAGGAGGTGAAATACTTTCTCAACAAGAAGATAGCCCAGGGTGTAGGTCGTTCTCTGAACCACCCCTAAGTCATGAATCTTCTAGTTTGATCAGTGATTTCTCTACCAGTCTTGTTGAATCCGATGAAGCAACAAGAAAACACCAGCTCTATTCAAATGAGGTAGAAAAATATTCATTTAAATGATAAAAAGGAAATGCTGAACATGAGAAAACAACTGGTGAAGGGTGAAGTGCCAGTCATGTTTTGGCCTTTGGCTGACTCTCATTATGACATTCCAGAGATGTTGGCAGAAGATGGAATTCATGATATTCGTCTTAACATATGAAAAAATCTTTGTCAGTTGAAAAAGTAAGTATTATCTTATGATGAATATGAAAATCATCTTAAGATAATAGAAGGGTTACAACGTCAGATTGATTTGGCATCTCTATGAGTCTCTCAATATCCGAAGGCTGAAAAGCAGCAGAGAGCCCTTCAATGTTCATGGTTTGGCACACTAATAAGGTTACGCTAGTTAATTGACAATTCCCCAAATGGTATTCATGTCATAGGATGGTGTGTTCATGGAGCACTACATTTCGCTGTGCTCTCCAATCATCAAAGCCCACCGAAAATGGTCTCATGAAATGTTATTGCCCGTGGCTGGCCACATTCAATGGGTTTTGTTTGTAATCAAAAGATTTTTCAAGAACAGTCCTCAACTAGTTATTCTCAAAATCAATAATACAGAGAACAAGTTGTTGAATTACTCCGGCATCAAGCAAACAAGAATATTGAACATGCCTCTCGTATGGAGCATGTACATCATCATGTGAAAGAAGTGTAAAAAATTATCCAAAGGACTTCTGAACCAGGTGATAAAAGTGGATGTTGATTGATGCATCGAGCTAATTTCTGGACTATGGTCCTCAAGATCAGGAGAGATTTTAAGAAAGTATTAGACATAGAATTTCAAGAGCCACCCTAGCTTGCCAGACTTGGGATTATTTTAAACCATCCCTCGGAATCAATAAATAGGATTCGAGGAGTTGATCGGGAACAACAGGAATAGCCCCAGTCCATCGGACTGGGGACTTTTCAAGTCCTCAATCCCTATCTCAAAGAAAGTCGGTCTTCTATCAATTAGGGAAGAACCCCCAAGAGGAACGAATAGCCAAATTATCAGGAGACTCTCTCCAAATAACGGTTCGCCAAGAAGTTCTTAAAGGATCGAATCAATGAAAGGTAATGTCTCGTCAGGGGCATGACATAAGAAAATATCACAGAAATGATGATAGAATGGATGTAATTCATTTTGCATCAATTAATGTCATCAATTCCATTATTTCTGATCCACCAGATGAAGCTCACTCAGAGGGATCAAATGAAGAGGTTCATGCTCAAGAAGTTGTACGTACAGACACAAATGAAGAAGGAGGGCATACACGAAATCAAAGGATTACTCAGAACGTAGGTAATCCACTTAACCCTCTCTGAAAGGGAGCCATCAAGGGGAAAGGAAAGAATAAGGTAACATACCCTTCCTCTGGAGAAGGCCAATCGCTCTCACTTGAGAAAAGGATTGCGCAACAGGAGGAAGAAATGAAGGATTTGAGAAGGATGAATGCAGAACTAATTTAGGGTAGTCTTCTTATTAAGCATGCCGGAGTCAGTCAGTCAAAGGAATTTTTGTGGCTACTGAAATGGATCAAGAATATCCTCCTTTATTAGTAAACCCTCACAGTTCTAATCCTACAGGTCAAGTGAAACAACAATTAGCGGTGCTACCATCAGTTGCAGCACCAGCCACCACATCTGTACCAGCTCCAGTCATTGTACATGCCCAAGTCCAAGTTCAATCTGATGTTTCTCAAAAGTTAATAAATACCATTGATTCATTAACAGCTCGGTTAGAGACTACGAAATGGAAGCGTGAGCATGTTCAACCAGAAAAGAGAGCTTACCCTGAATGGGTAGATTCAATCTCTCCCCCATCATGTTTTGGAAACCCTGTATTTCTTATTTTCAATGGATCAAGCAATCCTAAATAGAATTTGAAGAATTATGTGTCTTGTTGCGAGGCTATGATGGGAACTATGGAACAACAAGAAGCAGTGAAACTCAGATGCTTCGTGCGAACCTTGCAAGGACCAGCTTTTGTTTGGTATACAAGCTTTCAATCCCGGTCAATTAGAGGATGAGATGATCTCCGTCAAAAATTCATTCTCTAATTCAGCTCAACGTTTCCAAAGACAACAGTTTTTGATCTTACAAACTGTATGAAAAGTAAGAATGAAAGGGTCTCAGATTTTATTGCTTTCTAGAAGGGATTAACATCTTCCTTAAGCATAGTACTCCCTTAGGAGGAATTGTTGCCAATCTGTGTGGAAAATTTGTGTGATGAGTTGCGAACACCGTTGATACCTGTGAAATACATAGGAGGGTTTCGAGACTTTACTTCAATCGCTCAACAGATTGAAGATTCACTTATACAGACTAAGGCTAAATCTCGTGTAATTCCATCAACTCCATGAAGGAGAATGGGTAAAGCAGAAACTGCTACAGTTATGCTTAAACAAGCACTTGTACCTACTTCTACATCAAAACCTCCATCTTCTCGAAGGGATCCACCTCTTGAGTGCCAACAACAGAGGCTGTTTCGTCAAGATAATCAAATAGATCAAAGACAAAAACAATTTGAGGATTTGAAAAAGAAATGTTCACTCATTCCGAGATGAACATGTTCCTAGTTATTTCATTTCGGCTCTAGAAAATAATTTGGTTCAATTGCCAATGCCCAAGAGGCCAAACAAGGAAGGAGATGAAGAACTTCCCAACTATTTCCCGTTTCATCAAAAGTTGGGGCATCCCATACAGGAGTGTTTTGTCTTCAAAGACCTCGTGCAAAATATGGTCGACTCGAAACAAGTCAAACTAAAAGGTTCTTCAGCTTGGGTAGCATGTGTTACTGCTACAGTTTCAGAGTAAGAAGGCGAATGGTAAGAAGTCAAAATAAAAAATGTGCAGAAATATGATGATTGGATAGTCAGAAAAATGATCAACCGAACTCATGCCATTTTGTGAATGCAATTGAAGAAACCAATTGTGCCTTCTTCCATGAATGCTGCAGCAAATCCCTCTTCATCAGAGGGAAAATCCTCAAAGAAACGACATGATTCAAAGAAAGAAAAATAATAAGAAAAATATGAGTATGCGTCAAAGCCTAAGTTGTCTTTGAATCTGGCAGACTTCATGCCATATACTTCAAATTCACAGGCACCGTCCCACCAAAAAGAACATCCTAAATTGGCTAGTGAGGAAGATTCTTCATCGGATTAAGAGTTAATCTTTGGTTCTGTTAATATGATTCACTTAATAGATCCTTATACAAATCACAGTTTCGATTTCGATGAGTCTGAATTCCCTGTATCAAATAGAGGAATTAAAGGATGTTCCAGGGGTTTGGGATACAAAGGATGACGTGGCTATCCCAGAAGACATTATTCCAATTCTACCACTGCTAGAACAATGTATGCAGTAGAAACTCGTGGTAGAGCCCTTCAGCGAGCTCAGCAAGAACAAGCAAGTTCTTCCACCAATAGCAAATTCAGTCCTGGAACAGTTATTCTGGAGGATCAGTTGGGGGTTCCACCTTCTCCTCTCAACAAATAAATGGATCCAATCGGTCTAATCTTCCAAAACAAGGAATATTTCCAACTCTTATCCCGATACACGATGCATCATATTCAAAGGCATCAATTTCCAAGGCACCTACTAAACCACATGTTCCTATTGGGAAACACCGACCTCTGGATCAAAAGTATGATGTATTGAAACACCTAGCCCATGTACCAGCCATGTTATCAATTCTGTATTCCTTGAATTTATCAAAGGATCTTCGGGAGGGACTCATTGAGGCTTTGTCAAGTCCTCAAGAGTTTGAGACTGAAATTGATGCAGGTGAAGTCTACCACGTAGAGAATAATCCTGCAGAATTCCATGCAGTAATATCATTTACTGATTATGATGAAGATGATGATGTGCATGGACATATTAGACATTTGTACTTATCTGGAAATTTCAATGGCGTAGACATCCGAAGAGTTTTCATTGATAATGGTTCAGGACTCAACCTCATGACCATTCGTACACTTCGTCAATTAGGGCTCACGGAATCTGATTTATCTCATTCTACGTTGATGTTACAAGAGTATGATAAAAATGATCAAGAAAAACTGGGCGAGATTACAATCAGAACTCAGTTTGGAGATCTTGTGTCCAATTCAGATTTCAGGGTTGTTGATCAAGACTCAGCCTTCAACATCTTTCATGGAAGACCCTGGCTACATAGGCATACGACTATCCTTTCATCATACCATCAATGTGTCAAGTTTTGTTTTGATGGTCAAGTTAGGAAAATATATAGTGATAAGGCCCCGTTCAAGAAATGTGAATCTCAATACATTGAGGTGGAATTATTCCACATGAAGGGAAAAGAGGAATCCACAACAACGGAGAATACCAAAGTTAATGCTCCGTATGGTTTGGAAAAGATTCTAGTAAACCCATTAGCACATGTGAGTACAAATTATGTGCTTCCTATAATTCAAATTTACAGGATAGACCCAAATCAAAATAATCTTATGGAAAGATCCATAATTTCAATTATGGCAATCGGGTCAGACAACATGTGAGAAATTGATGATGCACCCGGAAATGATGAAAGCTCAAATGGAGATGTCTTTATTTCATCTGCTGAATTACAACAAGTCTATAATTCACCAATCAGGTCATAAGAAGTTATAGCTACATTAGAGGTGAACAACTATTCAATTCTAAATCCATCATCTCGTCTTTATTTCCAAGGGAAGACCCTTCATCATCAATCAGGTTGGAAATGGAAGCCTCTTCTTCAAGATGTTCAAATTTTAACGTCTCTTTTGATTATGAAATTTTTTCTTCACCATCTACTATGCATGTAGAAATGGAAGAAATAACACATGTTGAAGAAGAAGAAGAAGATCTCAGAGATGCTCCTCCAGCATTTGAAGAGGGTATCTCTACAACCGTGGATGAACTCAGAGAAATAAATCTGGGTACAAAAGAAGATCCATGCCCCACATTAATCATTGCAGCCATGCCTCTTGAAGAAAAAGAGATGTATATTTCGTTTTTAATGAAAAATCAAGTCATATTTTCTTGGAACTATACAGAGATTCGCGGGCATGATCCTGATGTTTATACTCATCATTTTGGTTTATGAGAAGAACATCGAAGATTTATGCAAGCCGCGAGAAGAACACACCCAACCTATGCATCCAAAATTGATGCTGGACTAGATATGCTTATCAAAGATAACTTATTTAGAGAAGTTCAATATCCCAAGTGGTTGGCTAATATTGTCCCCGTGAAGAAGAAGAATGGAAAAATTAGCGTTTGCATCGATTTCAGAGATCTTAATCGGCATTGTCCTAAGGATGATTTTGCAGTTCTGATTACAGAACTCCTGATTTATGCAACAGTTGGCTATGAAGCACATTCATTCATGGATGGATATTCCGGATATAATCAAATCCAAATGGCTCCAGATGATGAGGAATATATAGCTTTCAGATCCCCTCAAGATGTGTTTTTCTATTGGGTAATGCCCTTTGGCTTAAAGAATGCAGGCGCAACATATCAGTGTGTCATGCATCGTATCTTCAAACCCTTTTTAGGGAAGTATTTTGAATGCTATGTGGACGATTTGGTGGTCAAATAAAAACAATTTTCTAATCACTTATCTGATTTTGAAATCATATTTCGCACGCTTCGACAAAATAATTTGAAGATGAACCCGTTAAAATGTGCTTTTGGGGTAACCTCGGGGAAATTTATTGGCTTTGTCGTACGCCATCGTGGTATTGAGGTCGATCCTGAGAGGACATAGTCAATCCTTGGCATGTCACCTCCTAGAAATTTAAGAGAATTGAGAGGGCTTCAAGGACACTTATCCTATATTCGGCGTTTCATCACCAATTTGGCAGGCAAAAGTTTACACTTCGCCAAATTGATGAAGAAGGGAGTCACATAGCAGTGGATTGAAGAATGTCAAGAAGCATTCGATATTCTCAAGAAATACCTCTTGAGTCCACCAATACTTATGCCACTTGTTGAAGTAATATCACTTATCCTCTATGTGACATCTCTGGAGCGATCATTGGGTGCCTTTCTTGCTCAGAAGAATGATGTAGGGAATGAAAATAGCCTCTTCTATATCAGTCGGACTATGCTCGAAGCAAAAACCCAGTATTCAAATATTGAGAAGTGCTGCCTAGAATTAATCTTTGCAGTTCATAAGTTGAGACACTACCTGCAACATCACGAGGTCCAATTGGTATCTCACAATAACTCGCTCAAATTCATCAATAGTCGTTCAATGCTTACAGGACGTCTGGAAAGATGGGAAGTTATTTTGCAGTAATTCAACATTCAGTATGTGTCTCAAAAGGAAATAAAGGGCCAAGCTCTGGATGATTTCCTGGCTGAACACCCTTCTGTGGAAGACACATCTTCAGATATTGAACTTCCTGATGAGGAAGTCTTCTCTATTCAGGATTGTCCTCACACATCTGAAATGTACTTTGATGGTTCTTCTAGAAGTACAACTGGGAGGAAAATGGAAAAATCTAAATTCAACAAAATTGGATTAGGAATTGTACTCATTTCTCTAGAAAAGGCAGTGTTACCATATTTCTTCTTATTATGGGAATGTGGTACCAATAATGAAGTAGAATACTAAGCTCTCATCGCAGGCTTAGAGTTGTCACTTGAAGCCCAAGTGAATCATTTAAGGGTGAAAGGTGATTCTGAACTGGTAATCAAACAAGTCAATAGGAATTATGCAATCAGAAAAGAAGAACTAATCCCTTTGTATGATTATGTCAGAGAGTTAGTGGAAAAATTCCATTCAGAACCGACATTTTCTTATGTCCCAAGATCACAAAATTCCCAAGCTGATGCATTGGCTAATATAGCCACAACTCTGGAAGATCCAGATCGGGACGAGACAACAATCATTATTTCCAACCGTCGTGCGATTTCACCTTATGTTCGAACCAGAACAGAGGAGATTAATTAAATTAGTCCCATTCCGAAACCGTATGGTCATACTACAGGATGGATGACACCTATTAGGGAATACCTTCAAAATGGAACACTTCCACTTGATAGAGCCATGAAAGAACAAATCCAGCGACGTGTGGTCAATTTTACTCTTTATGATAGCCCAGATCACCTATGGAAAATTATATACAAACTTAGTTTTGATGGAGTTCTCTTCATATGCATTGACCGGGAAGAGACAATGGCTATCATGAAAGAAGTGCATCCAGGAGTCTGTGGTGCCCACAAGTCTGGACATAGACTGTCTGATCAGATTCGATGGCTTGGATACATTTGGCCTTCAATGATACAAGATTGTGTTGATTTCACAAAGAAGTGTCATTCATTCCAAGTACATTCCAACTTCATTCATCAACCCCCAGAGTTGCTTCATTCATCTAAATACTCATGGCCATTTTCCACATGGGGAGTGGATGTGGTGGGACCTTACCCTTCAGCTATGGCCAGGCAACTTAAGTATATT
Organism: Viscum album; assembly: GCA_963277665.1. Taxonomy (NCBI): domain Eukaryota; kingdom Viridiplantae; phylum Streptophyta; class Magnoliopsida; order Santalales; family Viscaceae; genus Viscum; species Viscum album. The sequence continues at coordinate 1,674,822,843 of OY728150.1, read as the reverse complement.
CTTACTACTACTAACTTATTTTCCAAATGGGTCGAGGCAATAACTCTCACAGAAGTTAGCTCTAAATGCATTGTTAGCTTCATCAAGTCTAACATCATTACCAGATTTGGTGTCCCTCATACCATATTGACGGACAGTGGCACCAACTTCTGTTCATATGGGGTGAAGAAGTTGAATCAAGAATACAACATCAAATCCAATCATTCAACTCGGTATCATGCAGCGACCAATGTCCAGATAAAAGACTTCAACATGACTCTATAAAATATACTGAGAAAGATGGTAGATAAAGATAAGAATTCATGGCCTGATAAACTCTTTCATGCTTTATGGGATTATCAGACCACCACCCGCACTGCAACGCAGTCAACTCCATATTCACTGGTATATGGAATGGAAGGAGTCTTACCAATTGAGGTTCAACTAACCTCCATCAGGGTAGCCATTTTGGATCAATCATCTACAGATGAACAATCTCAAAAGAGATTGAATGAATTGGAATGGTTAGATGAGAAAAGATTGTGCACTATGCACCACTTGGAAGTCTATCAGAATCGAATAGCACGAGCTATCAACAAAAAAGTTTCTCTTCGTTCATTCGTTCAGGGAGAATTGGTATTAGTTCTCAGAACTCCAATGATACCACGAAAGAAACCTCCCAATATTGAACCACAATGGGAAGGACCTTATTCCATACATAAGGTCTATTCCAATGGAGCTTATTCATTAATCTCAATGGATGTAGGACTCATCACTACTCCAACCAATGCCAGATTTTTGAAGAAGTATTTTGTATAAACAAAATATACACCATCCACGGTCCATACATATGACCTTAAACTATTTTTATTACTTTCTTCCCACACAACGTTAAACTATGACATCCTAACTACATGACACTAAACTATACAATAGTCTCTTATGTCCATCAAGACGTTAAACTGCATTAATCAATTGTCCATTGATATGACCTTAAACTATTTGTATTACTTTTGTCCCACATGACGTTAAACTGTGATGTCATAACTACATGATACTGTGTTGTACAGAAGTCTGTTATGTCTAGCAAGACGTTAAACTGCATTAATCAACGGTCCATACATATGACCTTAAACTATTAGTATTACTTTCGTCCAACACGACGTTAAACTGTGACGTCCTAACTACACGATGCTAAACTGTATAAATGTCTCTTATGTCCAGTAAGACAATAAACTGCATTAATCAATGGTCCATACATAGGACCTTAAACTATTTTTATTACTTTCGTCCCACACAACGTTAAACTGTGACGTCCTAACTACATGACGCTAAACTGTACAGAATTCTCTTATGTCCAGCAAGACGTTAAACTGAATTAATCAACGGTCCATACATATGACCCTAAACTATTTGTATTACTTTTTTCCCACACGATGTTAAACTATGATTTCCTAACTACATGACGCTAAACTATATAAAAGACCCTTACAACCAGCAACACGTTAAACTGCATTAATCAATGGTCCATGCATATGACCCTAAACTAATTGCAAGTCCTTTATGTCCAGCAAGACGTTAAACTGCATCATCCACAGTCTACGCATATGCCTCTAAACTATTTTCATTTCTTTCATCCCACACGACGTTAAATTGTGAAAAAGTTCCCTAATTCTTCCAACATGACATTAAACTGTGTCCCCTTTATCGTCTTTTCTATATGAGGTTAAACTATACAGCAATGGTCCATACATATGACCTAAAACTATTTTCACTTTTTCGAACATGACATTAAACTATGAAAAAGTCCTTAATACGTCCAACATGACGTTAAAATGTGTCCTCTTTTGTCCTTATTGCATGACATTAAACTGCACATTCCTCTTTTTGTCCATCTTGACATTAAACTGTACTTTTTCCCTGCTACATGACACTAAACTGTGCAGCACCAATAGTCCTAACTGCAAGACTTTAAACTGCATAGTCCCATTATATGTCCTATATGACATTAAACTGTGCATAGTTAAGGTTGTTTTTACCTCTTGTTTCTCACATAGAGTATGACTCACGTGAGCTTAGAGAAAATTTCAACCATAAACACCCTCTCTGGGCCGCTAACCACGCGCAAGTCCCAACATCTTCTTTTAGGTCGTTGTCCCCAAGACCAACTTGATCATTAATTCATTATTTAATTGAACTATGTGTATTTTGATCCATACCTTTTAGGTTGGATACGTAGGAAACAACCCACGGTTCAAGACCAAAACCAATCTCTTTACATCAGTTCACCTCCATCTCATACGATGTTGACTCGTGAAACCATCCCCAGAATCAATATCTTTACATTGGTTCATTTTCATCCTTTCTATAAAATGTAAAACTGTAGAACACTTTTTTCCTATAAGAAAATAAACTACAATATTCATTGATACCCTCACCTGAGAGGAAATCATTATTTACATTTATTTTTCAATCATGTTTCATTCCAAAGACAACGTGCATACATGGAAATACCCGAACCTTTTATCTTTGGTTAAGCCATAATTGCACTAAAGTCCTCTTTCACCCTTCACATGTACGAACCAAATTTGTACAAAGGGTATTTCTAGAACTATGTGGGCTTGATTCCCATCCTTATAAGATACATAGGAATGTTCGAGTGTCCCTCAAATCCAGCCCCAAGTCTTTTGAGCCTAACCCCAAATTCCACTTTCAGTCACCTGGCTAAAAAATCACTTTGAAAACACAGACTATGTATTCATTATAATGGTCTGAGTTATATGACCCTAAACTAAGATCTCTTACACTTTCATCCCACATGACGTTAAACTGCATTTCAAGAACTATGTATGGCTTGATTCCCATCCTTATGGGATACGTAGTGAAGTACAACACTTCAATTTAGGACCCAACCACAACATAATTATGGTTATCATTGGTCCGTGTTTCTCTATATGCATTGAACAAATACCCATTTTTATGTGTCATACTCCTAGCCTTGAATTCTTCCAGATTTCCATAACACTTTTCATGACTTCTGGTCACAAAATGTTCAATCTCTGAGAATTATTTTTCCTGACCATGCAACATGTGCCCTTAGGAGGCCTTGTATATATAGTATACATAGCAGACGTGTCAACCAAAAGATTCTATTATTTGACAATGCAGCAAATTCCCATAGGCAGCCCTGCATAATTCAACCCCCTAACGGGTTTTTCAAATAGTTGTAACTTCATTCTTGGAAAGAAAATCTCTTTTTCCTTAGTTTTCTTAATGACAATATGTAGGGATCCACAAAAAATGGCCATCTTTAACATATCTGTCTCATACTCTTTTTCATGATCTAAAAGTATTCAAGTCTATGGTTTATATTTCCCTTCCCTACATTTGGGTCAGACCTTCGTATGAGTGACATTCATCCAATTCTTAGACAATCTTGTTTGGAAATATCTTCTCCATATTCAAGTACCTCACTCCATATAGAAAAATCTATGCTTTGGAAAATTTGAATCCCCATAAACATCCACTGGCTTTTTAGCAGTAGAAAAGTAAATTTCAGAGGGTTCTTTTTCCTGACTATGCAGCACGTGCCCATAGGCAGCCTTGCATAAAATTTCTACATAATAGACTTGTTAGCCAAAATATGCTATTATTTGACTATGCAACCAATTCCCTTAGGTGGCCCTGCAAAATTCAACCCCATAATGGGTTTCTTAAATAGTGGTAACATCATTCTTGAGAACTACTTATTCTAATGACTTTTTAGTCATTTTCATATCATTTCTCAGATTAAAATTTCATAAGTCATCATTTACATTTTTTCCCTCATACATGAACATGGTAGTATGTTTTCAGATACATTATCAAGGAATTGAGTCAATCCATTTGGTCAAAGATATTTCGACCGTAAACATTATCCTTTTTATGTCCGACCTGCATGACTTTAATCTGACAATAATAACAAAGACCCATGCTTTCTCTTTTTTCCTTAGAGTCAAATCCTATTTTTTCTCCAGACTTAAATCTGAGAGGGGACTTTTGTTAACGCTCCATTCCATCACAGAGTCTAACGATTGAAAATGGAAATACCTAGAACCCAAAGTGATTCATCCTTTGAAAAAACATCAAAAATCGACAAAGGAACGAATAAAGAGTCAAATGCACTTAAGTCACGCAAGTTCCACCCAGGTCGCGCAAGTATACTTGCGCACCACAGATGTGACTTGCATGCCGCGCAGGTGACTTGCGCGTGCAGGTGACTTGCGCGCCCTCTTTGAAATTCACCCAGGGTCTTCACCAGCCTATAAATACCCCCCGTGGGACCCCGATTTTCAGGAATAATTTTTCCAAAATTCAGATATAGAGCTCTGAACGCCCAAGTCTCTTCTTCAAGTATTCTGAACACTTATATGGTAATTCATTACCTAGAATGGATGGTCTAAACAAAGGGAATAAGGTCTAAGTGTTATAAATCACTAACACTTGCGCGCCTAAATTTTTTACCCTTAAGGGAAAGGAACACACTTGCGTGCCTCCTTACTTATTCATTGAAACTTGCGCGCCACTCTTCTGGAAGTACCTCATGATGATTCTAAAGGCTTTGGTCAAGAACCACCCAAGTATTACTCTACAAGTCAAGGATCGCGCAAGTACCCATGTGTCGCACAGGTATACCACAAGACCAGTACTTGCGCACCCACGCAGTACCTGTGCACCTACCTGGACATGCATGCCCTTAAATTTTTTTGGGTATCCTTCCTGCCCATTTAACCCCTCTTATGCCATTCCACCTCTCCAATTCAAGATTCAGTCTTCAGGACACTCTTCAAAGCCATTTATGGCTTGTTTTCTTGATTGAATTCTTTATCTGAAAGGAGTTCCATGGAATATCTCTCAAAAGTTAGAGATTTTTTCACATCATTATGTCACTAAATCTAGAGAGTTCATTCATTCAACCGCATCCTTTAAAATGAGAGAATCCTTAACCCGGGCCTCCTTTTCAGGAGTAAGTCCTAGTCCAAATCCTCATTAATTTGGGAATCATCCTTAAGAGTAAGCCCCATGTCCACTTTAATTTGGGCCTCCTTTTCAGGAGTAAGCCCCAAGTCCCCTAACCTGGGCCTCCTTTTCAAGAATAAGCCCCAATCATAATTCCCCAAATTTGGGAATCCTCCTCAGGAGTATGCCCCAAACCATAATTCCTTTATCTTGGGTTTCCTTTTCAAGAATAAACCCCAGTCTCAAATATAGGAATCCTCTTTTGGAGTAAGCCCCAAGTCCCTTAATTTTCCAATCCCTTTAACCTGGGCCTCCTTTTTAGGAATAAGCCTCAGTCTTAATTTCTCTTAACCAGTCATAATTCCTTATGATCTGGGCTTCCCTCTCATGAGTAAAACCCAATAATAAGTCCCCTCCTGACTTGGGAATCTTCCTTCGGGGTGAGCCCCAAGATTAGAGTATCCAAATCAACATGAAGCACATATATCTTTCTGGACCCTGTTCAAGGATTTATTTCCTAAAGTAAATCTTAATCCTCATATATTTTGGCAGTCATACATACAGAATCCCCAAATCATTGCATGGCACAATTTTCTGGTTTCAACAAATAACTCTTGTTTCTCACACCGAGCATGACTCACGTGATCTTAGAGTATAAAAGTAATACTGACATCTTTCTTTGAGCAATCAGTCATGCATAAGCATCATACTCCCTTACTTGAACTACGTGGGTTCTGATTCCTTTTCCAAAACAAATGATATGTAGGTAGCCCATCAGCGGGTATGATCCCAACTATGAAATAATCCATTTCCTTCTGAATGACAATAAACTTCAAGTGCCCCACTGAGTGGATTTTAAACCAGTATGGTCATCATAATGACCAAGAGAATTTTATGTATTTAAGGATACCATCAACTAAGAATCTCCAACAAATACAGATGATTCTCTTTTGATAAAGAATCTCGAATACATATAAAATATTCTCTAAATTTCCATCATATCAATCATTGATTGTCAGATTTAAAGGAAAGAACATTTTATACCTAGTAATGTACTAAGGATTCACGAACAAAACATAAATCTATACTGGGATTCACGGAGTAGACATTAATTCCCCTAAAAAAGGTGTGATGAGTCCGACCTCTCATCCTTTCGACCAATGATAATTCCTAATCCTCATCAGTCCACAACTAATGAGCACCTACCTTTGTAACATAGGCCCAAATGGATATCGAATCATTGGATGTTTCTGGTTCTACGAACAAACCCGTAAGAAACTGATTAGAATCTTTGAACCTTCAATCAACGAGGTCATACCCAATTCTAGAGGAAACAACATTATTGACTATATTATAACCCAATGGGTGGAACAATTGTACCAATACATTAATATTACATTAAATAAAAGATGATAAGGATTATCGTAAGATTTCTTTAGTGATTTATCCCAATATTTCATTCAAAGAAACATAATCACTAATAATCTCTAAAAGCATTGAGATTATTTCAATAAACACTTACCACTTCCATACTTGGGATCATACAATTCATGTTTGAAAATTAAAATAAATGTATCATAATAAATAATTAAATTAATTAGAATCTTTATATATAATTTCAATTGTAATCATATACACCTTGTTAAGAAACATAGGTTCATAACAAAACACATGTCTGAAAGAAGGTGATTTAAGAAAAAACTACTTTACAAATTTGGTAACTTTTGAAAAAATTACCCCATGAAATAAAGATCATAAAATGGATATATAAGTACCCATAAATTTATTTATAATAATCGTATAATACATCCATGGATAGTATAGACACCACAAAAAAGTAACGGGTGTTTAATAAAGCATGTATCTCAAGAAAATAAAAAGTGAGATGGAATTCCCTTTTACCACGTGTCTTGAATCTCGTTGTACTTGTTCAAAGCACATGTATAATAAATAAAAAATTTATAAATATTTTGTATAACCATATTATTATCTCTAATACCTTATATGGTTTTATTATGACCTTATATTACCCTCTAGTTAACAATCCTGTATTAAGGTTTCTCTTCAGTAATATCCACTTTGTTCTTTGCATGTGTCTTAATTTAATATGTCCAAGATACTTATATGTATATCATGATTATAGAATGTAAAAAAGGACATTAATATCATTTCTATTCATTATATGTTTAATATAATAATCTATGGATTTTATATGTATGGAATGGAAAGCACAGTTCATGGGGATAATAAGGCACACATACACATGAATGATGTTTCTGTTTTTATTGTTGTATTGAAAAAAAGAATGAAAATGAAATATATTTATATATTTATATAATAAAATTAATGTATAATTATATAAATATATATCATATTAGATTACTAAACACAACCTTAATACATCCCGTGTATTGTTTTAATGAATCACATCAGTTTGAGGGGGCGGTGGTCGATAATTCCTCAAATGAAATCATTATATTTACACTAGAGGGAATGTTAAAAAGATATGTGCTTTAAAGGTAATAATAAAAAATAAATACATAATTAATATAATATATTACATATATATATATATATATATTCCATCATAAAATCCTCCATGAGATGCGATAAAGGAAAAATGAATAATCGTCATTTAGTGGGGTGGAATTTCATTTTATATGTAAGTAGTATGTTCATTTCCCCTTACATGGAGTTCTGTGTAAGTTTAGAATAAACCATTATAATAATAAAATAAAACTATATTTTTTATATTTTTGATGTTATAAAAGGAAAAAATATAATTAGGGGGGAGAAAACAAAAGAATGGATATTTAGAAAAGACGTTACCTCTTAATTGGGTAACTCATTTTTTGTTTGTGTGAGACGGATCCCTTGGATTGATTTCTACATAATGAGAGGATTTTAAGAGAAAGGGAGGTATTTTATGATATTATTTGAGTATATTTTAGGTGATATCTGGGTATTATAAGGGTAACTAAATGGGATGATAATATGCCTTTTTAATGGAGGAGCGACACTCCTATAAATATTTGAAGAGATAATTCCACCCAAGTTTTCCATGTTGAAATTGGATTCAATAATGGAAAACGGTAGATACATGGAAGTATTGCCTTGAAATATGTCTATAAAATGGTTCTTGGAAAATTATATAGGTCATTTTGAGTAAAAAACATAAGGTTTATTCCTTAGTTAGGAAATATTTTACCATAATTGATGTAAATAATTTTAATTACATTCACTAATATTCAAGTCCAAAATTATGTTAAACATATTAGACATTATAAATTATTCTGATAAAAAATATGGGATCCATATTTAAAAATTCCCATAATATAATTGGTATTAATTAATTTAAAATTAATACCACTGACTGGACAACAATGCGTGTTTTTAATGTTAAAATGATCAAATGATTTCTATGGATTTATATCCAATTTCAATGTCAAATTGGTTCCAATATCCTAAAATGGATTAATTTATAAATATAATATCTAATTAAACTTTTAAACAAATTTAAAATTTTATTTAAAAAAAATTAACTGAATGAATGTGTAACTTTGAATTAAAATCCAATATTTTTGACTATTCATTTAAAAATGAATCGTTATAGAAAAATACCAAAAATGTATCCTAACCTAATTTTAATTATTTATCTTCCATATATGATTTTCATTTTGAAATATTAAATCTTTAAAAGTTCCAAACAATTTTATATAAAATTGGATCTCCATTAAAAGTTTGTACAAATACCTTAAAATGGGTTTTTATGCATAAATTTTCGTTTTTTCTTCTCTTATTCTTATCGAATCTATTGTATAAATATCAAAAATATATTATTTAATATATAAATATATATTGAATTAATATCACTCAATAATTGTATTTAATTGTATTTATTAGTTTAAATAATCTTAGTAACTATAATAATATTTTCATTTATATTCAATTAGTTTTCATAATCATTTCAAATTTTGTTAAACTATGAATTCATCTTTTATTTTTTTAAAGATAATGCTTTGGTAAAACACAAAAGCACAATTTATTGATAATAAAAAGATTACAAAAGATAGAAGGATGGGATTTTTTTACAATTTCTATCAAACAAGTATAATAAGTCAACTGGCAGCATGTCCAGCCAAGTCATGCTATGATGAACTCCATTGTTAGCAAGAGCATCTACAACAGAATTCGCTTCACGGTAGGCATGAGTAGCTATGTAATCAATCCCATGGAGCAAGTTCAGACAATTCATCCAAAGTGTGGTGAGCAGCCAAGAAAGATGAATGATGCAATTCCAGATGACATGAATGATAGTGGTAGAGTCACTTTCAATCCAGAGATTTCTCCAACCTCTTTGAAGCGCAAAATCGACTGCATGGATGACCCACAACATTTCAGCCTCCAGAGATGAATAATGACTCCATCCACCATAGAAGCATCCCTGACACTGGCCAGCTGAGTCTCTGAAGATGGCACCACAACTGGAAAGGCCTGGATTTCTTTTAGAAGCACCATCTATGTTCACTTTGATCAATCCCGGCATCGATGATTTCCAGAATACTTCAAAGGGATGTTTGGTCTTTGGGAAAATGCCAGGCACACGGAGATGGCGAAGGTTCTCATAATCGCCAACTGATTTATTGCAAAAGTCTTTTTGAATTGAAGCAGCTTCATGAATCACAATAAGAATCCGAGATTGGCCTATATTGAGACTGAATGAGTTTTTATTATGAATAATGTAGAGACCCGAAGCTTATTGTACATGGACGTTACATTACTTTTGCGGAATACTTAGTACATAACAAAAACACACACACAAGGATCGTAATAGTTTAGTGTCTTTGGAAACTCGGAATAAAATCTTCTAATCGTGGGGAAAGATCTTCAACATCTCCCATAAATATCTTCCTTTTTTTACCTAAAACCTTTCATTATATCCTGGGAAAAGAAAACATAAAAGGGTGAGCTCAAATGCTCAGTAAGGGTAAACAAAAGAAATATCAATCACATCATATACATAAGAACATAGCTTTTGGAAATCTTAACCTGCAAAAGAGCTCATAATATCATAACATGGGATAAATCATAGAAGTGAAAATGAGATCCCCATAATCATAACATAAAACATGAAACTTTGTGGCATTCACACATAATCATGGAAAATCATTTCTTGTTAGTCATGACTCATTGCCAAGACTATCTTAGTGGACAAAGTCCCTTTCTGAACCGAGTTCACTCCTCGTTTCAGTCCTGTATCACTGAACCGAAATAACCTTCCGTTCTAGCCATGTCTATCTCATGAGATATAAAGTCTTTACCCAATGCATTGGAGGGAGATATAGGTCCCACCCATCTTATAATGAATCCTTTCTTATGTGTGCCACATAATCATAAAACATACATCATCGCATAACACATGTAACAAAAATGGGATTCTTGAAACATCATGACATCATAAATCAATTCATATAAGATAAAGGAATTCATAAAAATAATTCCATCACAACATGATCAAATCAATTTAATAATTGGGATAAAAGCAGAACCCTTTATTATATTAGATGGAAAATAATTTTGATAAAACACTTGAACTCCATTCTTGAGGAAAATATCCTTTCTTCTTCAAATAACATTTTTTCTTTCATAACATGTCATACGACTTTAAAATAAAAGAAGTTTATTAAAAATAAACTTGAAACTTGTAAAGGAAGCTTCTTGGAAATAATGTTTTAAAAATCCATTCATGCCGTATAAGTTAAAAAAAACATTCTTCGTACTTTTGTCGGAAAAGTCAAAAAGTACCTCGTATGACAAAAGATTCCTTTCATAGATATTACTAAAAACTCACCGAAGGGTAAAACTGGATTTAAACAATTTTAGGTGGATGGAAATAATATTACATATTGAAGAAACATGGATGTGGATGATAAAATACACCCCAGTAAATACTTACGAATAAACAATCTCGGATAAAAATGAGATTGTGATATTTCCCTTACCTTAGGTCCGACTTGCTTTGTAAGTGTCCGAACCTCCTGTATAATGATTAAATCATGTTATTGACTTATTACAGAATCATATTCATTGTTATGATATCATATATGGTTCACTTATGACATTATATTACCCGTTCTTTTGTAAATTCCATGTTAAAGAAGCGTTTTGGGTAAAATCGTTTCATTTATCGTAGGTGTTTTGACTTGTTGTTCTTGACATCATTATTACTTATATCATGATTTACTTACTTCCAGAATATAAAATATGATTTATATATCTTATATATTCAATATATATATATATATATATAATAGGTAGATAAATAAAATGAAAAACACCGTTCATGGAGACGGTAGTCCGTACGTACGCATGAACGCTGTTTTCCTTTCCTTATTGTCTTGAAATGGAAGTAAGTAGATGACATACATATGTATATATATACATAAATACAGTAGCTTTATAATGTCATATATTTCATTATTATTTCTTATATATACATTATAATCATTCTTAAATGGTTAACATGGAGAATGAATCTCATCGCGTCGTGGAGACGGTATTCCGTACGTACGCACGAGCGATGATATCATTTCTATAAATATTGAATTGAATTGGAGTGGATTATACAATATATCAGAATCAATATGATGTTGTAATAACTATGTATAGTTATTCTTTACACCATTATACCCATCCATGTAAGGTGGTGGTGGAAAATAGATTACACCACGGCGTGGAGACGGTATTCCGTACGTACGCACGCGCGGTGATTTCTTTTTCCGTAGGATGGATAGATGGTGAAATAGGGTTGTTTCATACTTATAATAACATATCCGTATATGAGTGATACTGATGTTATTACTTCATAATGAAACAACCTAAGAAGAAGAAGTGGAAGAAGAAATAAAGATGAAAGAATTGGTAACGGTAATTACCTCTTCTTTGAAGTGCCTCTTTGAGACCTCCACTTAGGGCACTAAAATTGGTCTTTGAGGAAGACCAGAACCTCTAGGATGTTGCTAGGGAAGTGGAGAGGAGAAATTGGCAGGGGTTGGCCGAGCTTGAGTGCTCAAATTGGTGTGAGGAGGAAGGGGAGGAGGTGTCCTTTTATAAGGGAGGAGAGGGGCACCTTAGGAATACCTCAAAATATTATTTTATATTAAAGTTAAAATCGGTTTATAATGGTTCCAAAGGGTCTTATTTCGAAGCTAAAGTGGGGATGGGTCTAAATCCAATCAACCAATAGGATTTATACAAGTTTAGGGTATTATTTTAACCTTATCAATTAGATTTAACTCTAAGTTAATTAATTTAACTTTTACCGTGTCTTTTTGTTTTCTTTCACTATATGGTTAATACACTTACTATAACATGCCAAACGAACCCCAAATTGTTTATTATTAATATATATATCCTTATCTAAGTCATTTGGCCGAACCTTAGATTTTTAGGAATAAAATAACAATTAATAATATAATATTTGATTTAAAAACTATTTTGTGTCAATTTTGACACTATTTGATATATGATTTTTGTGAAAGTCATAACAGAATTATATGTTCGAACCAAGTTGATTAAATCAATACTAATATATCATAGTAACCTAGAAAATTAGTGGAATTCATAAAAAGTCTCAAATTACATTTATTTTGGTATTTATATTATCAATTTTGTCAATATTTCATTAATAAGATAATTACTGCATCATCTTTGTGTCATAAATAAATTAAATTATTTGATGTCTAAAAATTACAAATAAAATACCATCATGTAGGAAATCTTTTTAGATTTCTAATGAATATTTACAATCGAATTTATCTTATGTATAACCCTATATTAAAAATGATTTACTTATTAAACTATGATTTTAACTATTTTAACCCTTCTTTAAATAAATTAATAATAAATGTCCTAATCTAATCCAAGTGGGCCTAAATGGTCATATTTTATTCCTAAGTTTGTTTTTGGTCGAATTACACTTGTCCAATAGAATTAGGACATGTGTTAGGGTAATATTAATATCATATTTACCCTTAGTTACCCTATTTACTATTAACCGCGGTAAAAATCGTAAACAGTTACTATTCACCAAAAAATTATTTTCATCTCATTGAACCACATTTTAGTCCTTGATATTAACCGTGTCTCTCGGATTTTCGAAATTCCATTCACAGAAGCGGTAAAATTAAGTTTTATGCAAAATTCAGTTTTTAACCTACCACTTCGTGGTTTCACTATTCATCAAAAATTGAAAGTTTTCAGAAAAATACCAAAATTTCACCCTAGGCTAATTTCGATATTCTGAGTCCAAAAATGAAGTCCATTTTGAAAAATAAAATTTATAAAATTTCAAAAAGTGGTTATTACTATTCATAACGGCTAGTTTTAATAGTATATTGTTGTTTAGTGAAACTCGGTATTGCGTACGACGCAAGCTATCGAGGAAGGTCGCGATTGCGTGTAAAGCAAGCCAAGCAAGTGTTGTGTAGAAAAAGATTCCTTTGATGATTTATATAACATAAAAGTCTCGGGTGTTACATTCTACCCCCCTTAAAAAGAATTTCGCCCTCGAAATTCGTCACTTTGCAACAAACAAATGAGGATACTTCTCCCTCATCATATCCTCAAGCTCCCATGCAGCTTCTTCAAGTTGGTGGTTTCTCCATAAAACTTTCACCAAGCGAGTGGTCTTGTTTCGTAGGACTTTTTCGCTACGATCCAGAATCTCTATCGGATGTTCTTCATAAGAAAGATCTTGCTCCAGCGGTACAACTTCTGAGCTGAGTACATGTGAAGGATCTGGTATGTACTTTCTCAGGAGAGATACATGGAACACATCATGAACTTGAGAGAGATTCGGTGGAAGCGCCAATCGGTAATCTACCTTCCCAACACGATCCAGTATTTCAAAAGGACCGATATATCTAGGGCTCAACTTCCCCTTCTTTCCAAATCTCATAACCCTCTTCCAGGGAGATATTCGTAAGAACACTTTATCACCCACTTCAAACTCTAGGTCTTTTCTTCGGTTGTCGGCATAGCTTTTCTGTCGACTCTGAGCTGCTCTTATGTGTTGTTGAATAGATCTGACCTTTTCTGCCATTTCATCAACGAGATCAGGTCCTAATAGCTTTCTTTCCCCAACTTCATCCCAGCAAGTTGGAGTCCTGCATTTCTTTCCATAGAGAGCTTCATAAGGAGCCATCTGAATACTGGAGTGAAAGCTATTATTATAAGAAAATTCTACCAAAGGTAGGTGTTGATCCCAACCTCCTTTGAAATCCATAGAGCAAGCTCTCAACATATCTTCTAGGGTTTGAATTGTTCTCTCAGACTGACCGTCTGTCTGGGGATGATAAGCAGTGCTGAAACTCAACTCTGTATCCAGAGTATGCTGAAGACTTCGCCAGAACTTCGAGGTAAATCTTGGATCTCGATCAGATATAATAGAAAGTGGTACTCCATGCAATCTTACCACTTCCTTTACATATATCCTGGCAAGCTGATTTAGAGAGAAATCCTCTCTAATATCAATGAAGTGTGCAGACTTTGTAAGACGATCAACTATGACCCAGATAGCATTATTGCCTTTGGATGTTTTAGGAAGTCCTGTGACAAAGTCCATAGTGATGTTTTCCCATTTCCATTCGGGTATGGGTAATGGTTGTAACATCCCCTTAGACTTCTGTCTCTCAGCTTTAACTTGTTGACAAACCAAGCATCGAGAGACATATTCAGCAACATCTCTTTTCATGCCATCCCACCAGAAGTACTCTTTCATGTCCCTATACATCTTCGTGCTTCCAGGATGAATAGAGAATGAAGAACTATGAGCCTCATCCAGCAGCTCTTTCTTTAATTCGGGGATGGGAGGAACACAAACCCGATTCCTGAACTTTATTATCCCATCACGATCAAGGTTGAATTCAGGAACATTTCTCACCTTCTTTTGTAACTCGACATCTTCTTTCTGTGCCTCTTTAATCTTCACATGTATAGATGGTTGAACATTCATTTGATAAAGATAAGATTTTTCCCCTTCCATTATAATTCCAAGATCCATCCTTTGTAAATCCATAAATATTGGATCTTTTGTGATCCTCATCATGGATAAACTAGCATGGTCTTGTCGACTTAATACATCTGCCACCTTGTTTGCTTTCCCAGGGTGGTAATGGATTGAGCAATCATAATCCTTAATCAGCTCCAACCATCTTCTTTGGCGCATATTCAGCTCCTTTTGTGTGAAAATATACTTTAAACTTTTATGATCAGTATAAATATCACACCTTTCACCATAAAGGTAATGCCTCCAAATCTTTAATGCAAAGATTACCGCAGCCAACTCCAAATCATGTGTTGGGTAATTTTGCTCATGGATTTTCAACTGTCGTGAGGCATAAGCTATCACCATATCATTTTGCATAAGAACACACCCCAATCCCTTCTTGGATGCATCACTATAGATCACAAACCTTTCTCCACTACAAGGAAGTGTGAGCACAGGTGCACTGGATAACCTTCTTTTCAACTCCTTGAAATTCTCTTCACATTCCTCTGTCCAGACAAACTTAACTCCTTTCCGAGTCAACTTGGTGAGTGGATTAGATAATCATGAAAAATCTTTTACAAAACGTCGATAATATCCAGCCAAACCAAGAAAACTCCGGATCTCAGTTACTGTTGTTGGTCTTGACCATCTTTCGATAACCTCTGTTTTTGCTGGATCCACAGATATCCCCTCTTTTGAGATTATATGACCCAAAAATGCAACTTTTTGAAGCCAAAATTCACACTTGGTAAATTTGGCATAAAGCTTCTCTTTTCTCAGGGTCTTCAATATAATTCTCAAGTGATCTTCATGCTCTTCCTTGCTCTTTGAATAGACAAGAATATCGTCTATAAAGACTACCACAAATTGATCAAGATAGTCTCTAAAGACTCTATTCATTAGATCCATGAAGATAGCAGGGGCATTAGTAAGACCAAATGGCATCACTATAAATTCATAGTGTCCATACCTTGTACGGAAAGCCGTCTTTGGTATATCCTCCCTTTTGACCCTTAATTGATGATACCCTGAACGAAGATCAATCTTGGAAAAGTATTGAGCTCCGCGTAGTTGGTCAAATAAGTCATCAATGCGTGGGAGAGGATATTTGTTCTTGATAGTGATCTTGTTAAGTTCTCTATAATCAATGCAGAGTCTCATTGATCCATCTTTCTTCTTAACAAATAGAACAGGTGCTCCCCAAGGTGACGCACTAGGGCGTATGAATCCCTTATCAAGATTCTCTTGGAGTTGCTTCTTCAATTCCTGCAACTCAATTGGGGCCATTCTATAAGGTGTCTTTGAAATAGGCAAAGCACCCGGTACGAGTTCTATTGAAAACTCAACTTCACGATTTGGTGGAAGACCCGGTAATTCCTCCGGAAAGACATCATCAAACTCCCTTACAATGGGCATATTCTTAATCGTGAGTTTCTCACCAACCATTTGAGATAAATAACCTTCATTTAGTGGGATCAATACCCATAAGATGGAAGAAATTTCCACTGGAAGGTTATGTTCATCCTTGCATTGGTATACGATCGTAGATTGATCTGGAGTATGAAATGTGACTTCCCTTCTTTGGCAATTGATATGAGCTCCATGTAGAGAAAGCCAATCCATGCCAAGAATCACATCAAATTCCACTAAAGGAAGGATCACAAGATTTGCAGGAAGCACTTTCCCACAAACTTCGATCGGAGAAGAATTATAACCTTTTGATGCGATTGATGTGCCATTAGGTGTTGACACAGCTAACTCAACATCTAATTGTTGAGGTAGTACGGTGATACCCTTAGAAAAGTCTTCAGAAATAAAAGAGTGGGTGGATCCAGAATCAAATAAAACATTTGCTACTTTAGAGTGGATGGTAAGTGTACCTTTCACCACATCGTTATCGTACTCCACATCGCTGATAGAAATTGCATGTGACTTTCCTTTGTCTTTAGCCTTAAGATTTTGTTGACGTCGACCATCATCATCAACCCTTGGATTTGGGCATTGATTGGCATAATGCCCCATCTCCTTGCACTTGAAACATTGAAGTGTAGCAGGTTCATTCTGTGTATCCCTTCCTTTGTTTGCATCATTAGACATCTTCTTCCCATTATCACGGCATTCAAATGCCTGATGACCTTCCTTTCCACATTTAAAACATTTACTTGTCCCTTTAAGACAACTCCCTCCATGTTTCTTTCCACACTTTGAGCATAAGGGAAAGTTCATCTTCTTTTCCGTGTGCTCTTTAGATTTTTCTTTGAATTCCATCTTCCTCTTCTTATCAAACCCATGTGACTGATGGGTTACTCCAATCTCCATCTCGACTTTGAGAGCACATCGAACGATTTCCTCGTAGCTATTGAAGTCCCTTATGGCTAACGCCCTTCGAAGACTTGGTTTTAAGCCACTAAAGAATCGATCGATCTTACTCTCAGGTTGGATAATAATACCAGAAGCGTACCTTGCAAGTCTTGTAAAATTTGCTTCATAGGTACCAACAGATACATCATCCCTTTGCTTCAGTTCAAGGAACTCTTTCTCCATCTTTGTTCGGAGAATACGAGGGAAGTACTTATTGAAAAATAAGTTCTTGAACTCGTCCCATTCCATAGACTCAATTTCATCCCTTTGCCTTGTATTCTTAACAAGATTCCACCATTGATCAGCATCTCCTTCCAAACGATACACTGCTAGGATGAATTTATCATGCTCAGAACATTGAAGAACTGAAAATATCTTTTCAGTAGTACTAATCCATTGTTCAGCAACTAATGGATCAGTAGACCCGCTGAAAGATGGTGGACGCTGCCTCATGAAGGATTCAACAGAATGTTGCTCCCTCCTTTGTTCGTTTGGAAATCCTGCATGATTCATAGCTTGAGAAAGTTGTGTGAGCATGGCTACAAGATTTTTCATTCCAGCTCCCATATCGTTTGGTTTCTCTGGGGGACAATCATTGCATTGCCCATCGCATTCCGCATTAACACGGTTCCTTCGGGTTCCAGCCATCGTCTAAAACCCAAAAAGAATAGTGTGAGAGGCAAAAATCATGCTAGGGAAAACAACATAATAAAGGGGGAGTACCTTCAATATCTAACATCTTAGGTTTAATTCTATGACCGTTAGCGTAATTCTAGTACTATAACCTATACGTATACTTAACCTTAGGGACATCCCTAGACATACCTTAGAAATATCTCTAGGGATCTCACTAAAGTTCTTGCATCCTAGTTTCCAAAGGTTGACTAAACCTTTCCTCTGATACCAACTGTAGAGACCCGAAGCTTATCGTACATGGACGTTACATTACTTTTGCGGAATACTTAGTACATAACAAAAACACACACACAAGGATCGTAATAGTTTAGTGTCTTTGGAAACTCGGAATAAAATCTTCTAATCGTGGGGAAAGATCTTCAACATCTCCCATAAATATCTTCCTTTTTTTTTACCTAAAACCTTTCTTTATATCCTGGGGAAAAGAAAACATAAAAGGGTGAGCTCAAATGCTCAGTAAGGGTAAACAAAAGAAATATCAATCACATCATATACATAAGAACATAGCTTTTGGAAATCTTAACCTGCAAAAGAGCTCATAATATCATAACATGGGATAAATCATAGAAGTGAAAATGAGATCCCCATAATCATAACATAAAACTTGAAACTTTGTGGCATGCACACATAATCATGGAAAATCATTTCTTGTTAGTCATGACTCATTGCCAAGACTATCTTAGTGGACAAAATCCCTTTCCGAACCGAGTTCACTCCTCGTTTCAGTCCTGTATCACTGAACCGAAATAACCTTCCGTTCCAGCCATGTCTATCTCATGAGATATAAAGTCTTTACCCAATGCATTGGAGGGAGATATAGGTCCCACCCATCTTATAATGAATCCTTTCTTATGTGCGCCACATAATCATAAAACATACATCATCGCATAACACATGTAACAAAAATGGGATTCTTGAAACATCATGACATCATAAATCAATTCATATAAGATAAAGGAATTCATAAAAATAATTCCATCACAACATGATCAAATCAATTTAATAATTGGGATAAAAACAGAACCCTTTATTATCTTAGATGGAAAATAATTTTGATAAAACACTTGAACTCCATTCTTGAGGAAAATATCCTTTCTTCTTCAAAAAACATTTTTTCTTTCATAACATGTCATACGACTTTAAAATAAAAGAAGTTGATTAAAAATAAACTTGAATCTTGTAAAGTAATCTTCTTGGAAATAATGTTTTAAAAATCCATTCATGCCGTATAAGTTAAAAAAAACATTCTTCGTACTTTTGTCGGAAAAGTCAAAAAGTACCTCGTATGACAAAAGATTCCTTTCATAGATATTACTAAAAACTCACCGAAGGGTAAAAATGGATTTAAACAATTGTAGGTGGATGGAAATAATATTACATAGTGAAGAAACATGGATGTGGATGATAAAATACACCCCAGTAAATACTTACGAATAAACAATCTCGGATAAAAATGAGATTGTG
This sequence comes from Viscum album, assembly GCA_963277665.1. Lineage (NCBI taxonomy): Eukaryota > Viridiplantae > Streptophyta > Magnoliopsida > Santalales > Viscaceae > Viscum > Viscum album. Next base: position 1,674,803,294 of record OY728150.1, on the reverse strand, counting down.
ATATTTCCCTTACCTTAGGTCCGACTTGCTTTGTAAGTGTCCGAACCTCCTGTATAATGATTTAAATCATGTTATTGACTTATTACAGAATCATATTCATTGTTATGATATCATATATGGTTCACTTATGACATTATATTACCCGTTCTTTTGTAAATTCCATGTTAAAGAAGCGTTTTGGGTAAAATCGTTTCATTTATCGTAGGTGTTTTGACTTGTTGTTCTTGACATCATTATTGCTTATATCATGATTTACTTACTTCCAGAATATAAAATATGATTTATATATCATATATATTCAGTATATATATATATATATAATAGGTAGATAAATAAAATGAAAAACACCGTTCATGGAGACGGTAGTCCGTACGTACGCATGAACGCTGTTTTCCTTTCCTTATTGTCTTGAAATGGAAGTAAGTAGATGACATACATATGAATATATATACATAAATCCAGTAGCTTTATAATGTCATATATTTCATTATTATTTCTTATATATACATTATAATCATTCTTAAATGGTTAACATGGAGAATGAATCTCATCGCGTCGTGGAGACAGTATTCCGTACGTACGCACGAGCGATGATATCATTTCTATAAATATTGAATTGAATTGGAGTGGATTATACAATATATCAGAATCAATATGATGTTGTAATAACTATGTATAGTTATTCTTTACACCATTATACCCATCCATGTAAGGTGGTGGTGGAAAATAGATTACACCACGGCGTGGAGACGGTATTCCGTACGTACGCACGCGCGGTGATTTCTTTTTCCGTAGGATGGATAGATGGTGAAATAGGGTTGTTTCATACTTATAATAACATATCAGTATATGAGTGATACTGATGTTATTACTTCATAATGAAACAACCTAAGAAGAAGAATTGGAAGAAGAAATAAAGATGAAAGAATTGGTAACGGTAATTACCTCTTCTTTGAAGTGCCTCTTTGAGACCTCCTCTTAGGGCACTAAAATTGATCTTTGAGGAAGACCAGAACCTCTAGGATGTTGCTAGGGAAGTGGAGAGGAGAAATTGGCAGGGGTTGGCCGAGCTTGAGTGCTCAAATTGGTGTGAGGAGGAAGGGGAGGAGGTGTCCTTTTATAAGGGAGGAGAGGGGCACCTTAGGAATACCTCAAAATATTATTTTATATTAAAGTTAAAATCGGTTTATAATGGTTCAAAAGGGTCTTATTTCGAAGCTAAAGTGGGGATGGGTCTAAATCCTATCAACCAATAGGATTTAGACAAGTTTAGGGTATTATTTTAACCTTATCAATTAGATTTAACTCTAAGTTAATTAATTTAACTTTTACCGTGTCTTTTTGTTTTCTTTCACTATATGGTTAATACACTTACTATAACATGCCAAACTAACCCCAAATTGTTTATTATTAATATATATATCCTTATCTAAGTTATTTGGCCGAACCTTAGATTTTTAGGAATAAAATAACAATTAATAATATAATATTTGATTTAAAAACTATTTTGTGTCAATTTTGACACTATTTGATATATGATTTTTGTGAAAGTCATAACAGAATTATATGTTCGAACCAAGTTGATTAAATCAATACTAATATATCATAGTAACCTAGAAAATTAGTGGAATTCATAAAAAGTCTCAAAATACATTTATTTTGGTATTTATATTATCAATTTTGTCAATATTTCATTAATAAGATAATTACTGCATCATCTTTGTGTCATAAATAAATTAAATTATTTGATGTCTAAAAATTACAAATAAAATACCATAATGTAGGAAATCTGTTTAGCTTTCTAATGAATATTTACAATCGAATTTATCTTATGTATAACCCTATATTAAAAATGATTTACTTATTAAACTTTGATTTTAACTATTTTAACCCTTCTTTAAATAAATTAATAATAAATGTCCTAATCTAATCCAAGTGGGCCTAAATGGTCATATTGTATTCCTAAGTTTGTTTTTGGTCGAATTACACTTGTCCAATAGAATTAGGACATGTGTTAGGGTAATATTAATATCATATTTACCCTTAGTTACCCTATTTACTATTAACCGCAGTAAAAATCGTAAACAGTTACTATTCACCAAAAAATTATTTTCATCTCATTGAACCACATTTTAGTCCTTGATATTAATCGTGTCTCTCGGATTTTCGAAATTCCATTCACAGAAGCGGTAAAATTAAGTTTTATGCAAAATTCAGTTTTTAACCTACCACTTAGTGGTTTCACTATTCATCAAAAATTGAAAGTTTTCAGAAAAATACCAAAATTTCACCCTAGGCTAATTTCGATATTCTGAGTCCAAAAATGAAGTCCATTTTGAAAAATAAAATTTATAAAATTTGAAAAAGTGGTTATTACTATTCATAACGGCTAGTTTTAATAGTATATTGTTGTTTAGTGAAACTCGGTATTGCGTACGACGCAAGCTATCGAGGAAGGTCGCGATTGCGTGTAAAGCAAGCCAAGCAAGTGTTGTGTAGAAAAAGATTCCTTTGATGATTTATATAACATAAAAGTCTCGGGTGTTACAAATAAGATCATTTCTAACGTACCAGATCTCATATAGGAGTTCTGCCACTGCCGCAAGAAAAAGATTTTTAACCTGTAGATAGGCTTCATATCTAATGCATTTTTTTAGAAACAAACAAATAGAGTTAGATAGGGGCCAACTGCAATTAAATAAATTAAGAACATAATTCCATAAGGCAGAAGCCATCTCACATGACAAAAAGAGATGATCAGCATCCTCCCTGTGTTGATTACACAAGTGACATTTAGATCAGAGTTGTATGCTAAAAGTTTTCTAACTGGATTCAGTAGGCAATCTATTATGAACAATGCACCAAATGAGTGTGAGCCTAGAAGGATTGATCCAAGGTTTGTTAAATTGACTCACCCATTGAAAATTAGATTCATTTCCAAAAAAGTTATGCATATAAAAGTTTTTATAGTCAAGGATTGCATTTGGAGAAGGTTCCCAAACAAGGAAGTCACCATTAGAAGAAAAATGGTGATTATCACTTGTGCAATATTGTCAGGGAGGACATGTCTATGAAAATGTAAGACGTCATTTATAGAATGAAAAGTATCTTCAGGAATTATATTAGATGGTAACAAGGATATCAAGGGGTTACCACACCATTTGTCACACCAAAAATTTATGGAAGAGTCATCACTAACCATCCATCTAGAATTTTCCATGATTTTGTGATACGAATCCCTAATAGAAGTCCAGATCGAAGAGTTGATGTAATTAATATTCCCATTTAAAAGTTTAGCGTGGAATCTATGTTTCAGGAATTCGGAAGCTTTTGAAGTACAGTTAATAATACGCAAATTAAGACAATCCTGAAGAGCATTATTGAACAGCTTTAAAGTTTTTATACTAATTCCACCTTTGTCAAGAGGTTTACTACATGATTTCCAAGGGATAGTGAAAAGTTTTGTTTCAAGAATACTACCAATCCAGATGAAAATTTTAATATAAGTATTAATTTTTCTGAAGATTCCGACAGGTAATTAATAAATCATAAGGGAGTAGACCATTTTAGAGATAATGGTCGATTTGACCAGTCATATTCTTCCAGCCATGGAGAGAGATTTCCCTTTGAACGTAGAGAGCTGGTTTATGATTTGATCTATGATATTAGAAAAGTATCTAGCTTTAGGACGACCCCAAAATATTGGGATGCCCATGTAAGTGAAAGGTAAGAGGCCTTCTTGAATTCCAAGATAGGTAGTAATGCAAGATTTTCTTCTAACAGGAATGATCTTTCCAAAAACAAATATATGATTTATTCCAGGAAATTGCTTGTCTTGAGACTTCCTCATAGTGATGAAGAGATTGCTTGAGGACATGAATGTTCATTCGATCCCCTTTAAGAAACAGGATGATATCATTAGCATATAAAAGGTGGGTAAGGGTATTAAGGTTTCTGCCAACTAGTATAGGCTTAAGCTGACCCCGAGCAACCAGATTATTGAGAAGTCTGCTTATGTAATCTTCAGCAATAACAAAGAGGATGGAAGAAAAAGGGTCACCCTGCCTAACTCCTTTAGAGAATTTAAAAAAACCTCTAGGGATGCCATTAATCAGGATAGAAATAAAATAAGAGCGAAAAAAAGTTTTAAGTCTTCCAATGAAAGAATCATGTAATCCAAAGTTTTTAAGACCCTGAAGATAAAGTTCCAGTATATGGTGTCAAAAGCCTCTCTAATATCAAGTTTTATGGCCACACGCCCCCCTCTAGTGTTTTTTAGACTATTGGTACATTCGGAGGCAAGAAAAATACAGTCCTGAATGGACCTTCCCTTAATAAAACCGAACTGATTCCATGAGACTATTTTATTGCAAATAGGCGCCAGTCTATTCGCAATAATTTTGGTAATGATCTTATAAAAAGTGTTAATGAGAGAAATATGCCTAAATTGATGGATCTCTGAGAAATTTTCAACCATGGGTATTAAAGATAGGAATTGAGCATTGATTCCATGAGGTAGAGATCCATGAACGAAAATGGTCTTAACAAGGTTACAAACACCATTGTGGATAATGTCTCAATGATTTTGAAAGAAGCCGTTATTGAACCCATCCGGACTAGTCACACTATCTGGATTAAGTCCAAAGACAGTACCCTTAATTTCATGATCAAGTGGGGGGATTAAAAGAGATTCATTGTCTCTTTCATCCACCATTAAGGGAATAATATTAGATCTGAGATCAATATTTATCTCCGGGACATTAAAAATGTTGTAAAAATAAGAGATAACATGATTCATAATGGATTCTTCAGAATCAATGATCAGGTCTTTATGAATTATCTTAGAAATGGGACGATTTTCCTTTCTGATTCTTTGAAGGGAATTATAAAATTTAGAATTACGATCACCATCTGCAAGCCATTTAGCCCTAAAAATTTTATTACGAATATTATCCTTAAAAGTGAGCAGGAAATTACGTTTTAGGGAGATATTTGCTTCCAATTGAGGGTCCATATTGAAATCCGAATTAGTACTTTGAATTTGGATGCGGCTGAGTTCACTTTCAAGAGAGGAAATATCTAGATCTATTTGAGATGTTGTAGATTTACACCATCCTTTAAGGGCCTGTTTTAGAATTTTCAACTTGATCATGCAGGCAAAAGAATCATTATGGTGTTTCATGGAGTTCCAAGTGTTATGAATAAAAGTTACACAATCAGGACTCAAAGACCAAACATTATTAAATTTAAAAGGAAGAAAAAGATTACGGTCATTCATAATGAATTAATATTTTATTTGTTTAAATAATATTTTTAATAAAATATTATATACTATTCATAACCTCTAATTTTAAATATATTTTATATAGTATTATTTTAAATAAAAAATTCTAATAATATACTATTGTTAGGTTAAAAAATCATGTGTGTTATTGAAACCATATTATAAAGTAATTGTTTCAGGTAGCACGTGGTAACATTAGTGTCTCAGGTAGAGTAAGAATAAATTTCTGTTTCTTGTAGTGCATGATTATATTGGTTTTGCGTATAACACAGTCTAAAAATAGTGTTTTAATATATAATTATTTTTTTTTCAATGAAGTGTGTAATGAAAAATAACAAAAAGGTTAAATTAATTAAAAAAATTAATTCTAAAATTCTAGGGGTCTTACACAAGACTTTTTTATTCTAGAGACATTATTTTTCATAATATAGGTAGGGGAGGATCCATATTTCACAAAGAGAGTTTTGGGATGTACTGGACTTTGATGTATAGAGTTAGTGCTTGGTCCAGATATCATGTCTCAGTATTTAGAGTAATTCTACTTTGCTTCTCTATGAATTTGTACCTTGAGTTATTTTCTTTTGATTTTACAATTATATTTTATTTATTTTATTATTTTATCACTTTTATTATTATTTGGTTTTTCATTTGATGTTTATTATGGTTTCGATAATTCATAATCTTATATATTTTATTTCTTTCTACTTGTTATTTATTTGTTTATATGAACTTATTCCCTTATGATTTTCTAAATCCCATGATATTTATTATCTTCCATTGGAGACATGGGGATGTTACCTATGATTTTTGGAATTTATGTCCTTTCCAACCCATGGGTGTGGTTGAGATTTTACTAATGGTATCAATTTGTAACGAACATCTGGTGGGATGGTAGTAAAGAGATATAATGTTCCCTGATTTAAAATGCATAGCATAAAAATAGGCAGTTAACATTTTAATTAAAAAAATCTAGTTAACAGGGTGGTTTGGTAGTAAGAAGTTTGGATAAAAACATATACATATCACATCAACTCATCATTACGGGTTTAGTTGATAATTATATGGTATCATGGATTAACAAAGACAATTCACACTAAAACTGCATCATTCATATGTTATTCAAATAATATAATTTAAAATTAAGTTATTATGATCTTTATATTTGTGCAACAATATAATCTATAAATTAGAATTATAAAAACTTGTGACAAGTGATGGGATATTGTCACAATTGTTTTATATCAATGGAAATAGTTATAAGACCTAGAATCATACAAGAGGGAGTAGTAGAGATTGATGTTTGACCACAACCACACATGATCCATGAATTGGACTAGAGTATCATGAATGAATTTAAGTCTATGGGAAAAGGGAATCAAACTAGGGAACCAATCCATATTGAACAGACCATGCTATTTTAGAAATAATATCCAAATATTCTTTAGTGGATTTGGAACATGAAAAAGAAAAAAAACAAGGATTAACTAAATCAATTAAGTTTTCATTTTCCATTGATTAATATCTGATGTAAAGGAAAATATAGTGGTATATATATTGGAGGATAAGATATGAAAAAGGTTTTAATTAGTTTTTCAATCCACACTCTACCAAGGAATTACTAGGGATGGGTTTAATGTGTTATTCAAAAAGAAAATTTATCTATGTGTCATAAAATTCACTAGATTTACTAATTTTTTTACTATGTATAATGGTAATCTATCTGTGACATTGTACATGGAATAAATCATAAGAATAGATAATTATGATCTAGATTTAGCAACAGGGACAGACTTGAAAGTTCACAAATTTGAGGATGGGATATCTCTTGATATTCATTCAAGGGAGTCCATGTTCATGATAAATGATTATATATACATAATAAATTTAGATAATATGATAAAAATGGACATGTATGAGAATGGTAGTAGAGTAAACCCATTTTTATTTATGATCATAGGAGTGAAATCCAATGTTGGAAACCAGATTGTGAGAGAAACCTACTCCACTGGTCGTACAGTACTAGAGAATTGGAACACCATCCATGTGGCATTTCGACCATTCCATTGTAGCGATATAGTTTCCTTCTAATGTGAATTTTTCACATAGAATAAATGGTATTATACAACGATACATTGAGACTATCAGAACTGTGGTTGGAAAGGAACCCTAATGCATTTTTTCTGTCTAACCCATGAAACCAAGGGTCGATGATCGATAAAATCTATATTAGATATCTTATGCTAATCCAGGGTGATCTGGTTAGAAATATTCTCACACTTAGAGTATGTAAATCAAGATAATTCTTATAACACCACATTCATCCAACTAATATTACTATTATAAGTAACCAAGAACTAACCAATGGAAGTTAACTTGCGATTTTATGGACTTATGTAGAAAATTATGGTTTTGGAATTGGCTCCCTAAACTGTGTGAGGTACCATAATTTTTAGATAAACATGAATTTATGTATTATTGGTTAATAGGGAATCCGACAATTTCATTTTTCAAATTTTATAAATCAAATTTGGATACAATTGGAAATTATCCCTTATGTCTTGATCACTAAAACGCCTCATTAGATGTAAGAATATAGATGATTCAATTTTCAATAAAATCCCACTACTATTGACATAATATTTTTTATGATTTTATATTCTTATATATTTATATCATTTATCTTCCCTTTATAATTGAATAAATATTTCATTTTAAATATTTTATCAACTGTTATACGTAAAAAATAAATTCAACATCCCCACCAATTTTAACTCTTTTATTGTAAGTGTATTTTCACTAGAATTCTATAAGAGAATGGAATTTTCTGATAACATGGGGAACCATATCATTTTAGTTGGAATTATTGAATTATTTTTCAATAATAAAATCAGTCTAGGAGTCTTCCTACTATAGTAGATCTATAACCTAATGTATTTCAACCTGATTTTAATTCCTTAGCATGTGAATGGGAAATTGAATTTACAATCGGTTTAATTCTAGAAAATATTCCTATGTATCATCCATAATATTGAATAAAACCAACCAAATAATAATAATTAATGTTGCAACTAGAGTAACTATAAAATAAGGGATATGTTAAAATAAGAACATTACCAAGGTCATCTTTGGGAATATTGTAAAAAATGATTTTGATTCTCTTTTTTTATATGTTTAATATTGTAAAATAACATTTGTTATTATCAATAAAATTACCTTTTACCTATAACCAATCACATTTTTAATAATTTAATAGATTTAACGGGTTTTATAAAATGAATTAACAGTTTGGATATCACCAATTTGGGGTTAATAAGGGGTAAATTATGAAAATATTTTTTTAAATCAGTTATGGTTATTAAAAATACAAAGTCACACATATTGGAATTATAAAATTTACTAATAGTTTTCATGGATTTAATTAATCACACCTCCCTCGTGTATCTTGAATTGTTTGTTGTGGTATTTTTTTATGAAATTTAGGTGTACTATTAAACTAAAAATAAAAATGAGAATCACATTGTGATTTTATTGAGTATGTATGATTAGAAAAAAATTTATATGTAATTTTGTGACTATAAAATCTAGAAAAGGGATTTCAGATTCCTTGATAATCTAATATATGAAAGAGTCATATAAGTAATGATATGGTATTAACTATGAAAATCCATGCATCAAAAACATGGTTCTACAATTAATTTAGTGAAATGATCACTAAATATATGAATAAAAAAAATATTAAAAAAGATATTTTTTTAAATGTATTTGAAACTAAGGAAACACAGATAGGTAAAATATCAATATTTCTTTTTTCTTTGAGGTTGTATATACACTTGGAAAAGGACATTCAGTGGTGGATGTTTTGAGTTTAAAATCATATAATTTGGTGGTTAGAAAGGCGCATTATCAATTTAATCTTATAATATTTATTGTGAAAATTAATATATATGGATGTAAATGTAATTAGAATAATATATTCTTTTCATTTACACTCTATTCAGGTTTAAGAGAGTATGATTAAGGTGGATCTATAACCAGACCTACAATTCCTTTCTAGGAGGTATGTACTCAATAATGGAGAGACTATTTAGGTCTTCATAGTGGATATGACATCCGTGTTGTTCTTTTGGAATTTAATCTCTTTTCATTCTTCATTATAAGAATAAATTATTTTTTTAATCACGGTTAAAGGAGTCATGTCCACGTAGATATTTTGATAATGTATAGGGTAATGACGAATCATTTTTTTGGGTTAGGTATGAATGGAAAATTGGATAATTTTTTGTTGATATATCTCCTAAGCCATTAGTTGGAATATGAATACAATTGACCATTATGAGGTTTTCTAACTATTCATATACCATATGAAAATGTGAAAAAACTACCACGAACATTGCCATTTTTCTACTATTGAGATATTGGAAGCGTGATGTCATTTGAGTGGTTGTGTGCTGGATTACCAAGTAAACATATTGTTTTCAAATTCATGAGTCCAATAATGTAGAATATATGGTCAATCTCGAAATCAGGTATGTCATGAAATTTTTCAATTCACTATTATTAATTATCTGTAACGGAGACCCCTAATTCACTTTATCATTTAAATGATGCTTGTAACAAGACAATGGAACTCTGTTGTCCATGAGTATATAATATCACCCATAAAAGAATTTCTAGTAGTATTGTATGATCCAAAAATTAGATGATTTGGTTTAAACCTGTGTTATGTATTTTTTGTGTTAATTGGAAGATTATTCTCATTTAGAGGAGTTTTCATATAAAAATGTTTATCCATACATGGTAAGGATGGCTCTATTTGATGATTTTTATAGTTGTGCATATTTATTACCACATTAATGAATTAAGATGGGGAATAATTCATTAATCGAACAATATTTAGTCCATGAATATATATACAGATATAAATGATTAATAAATTATTAGAAAGGATGTAAATCTATCATAAGTCATATGAATATCTGTATTAAAGACATGTATCTATTAATATTGTTGACCAAATATTCATGAAAGTTTTACTCAGACGAGTTTTCCGCTATTTGGGAAACAAAGGTAAATTAAAACCTTAGTACATTGGGAAATTTCAGAATTTAGAACATATTGGTTATGTGTCATATTATTTAGCATTACCATCGAATTTTTGAGGAGTCCATAATTCTTTACATGTTTCAAAATTTATGTTTCTTCATACTGGCCCTAATCATGTAATTCACTAGGACCATTTCACTCTTAAACCATATATGATGATTATCAATTACCCCATTTGAGTTTGGGATATAAAAGAGAAGTTAATGAATGGGAGAAATATATTTTTGTTATAGTGTCCCAGAACCATTGAAATGTTCAAGATGATACATTAAAATGAATTATATTTACAATAGAGTAGTGTCTATAACTATTTAATGAAAATTTCAAACTCTAACATCCTAATAATGGAAATACCCTTGGTGGGGATTATGTAACACAACAGTTTTCAAATGTTTTCCTATTTTTTTATATTATATTTTTAGAGATATTTTGGTGCTGCTTTAAGAAGTATCTTGATGTTTTTTTAGTAAATTTTAGTGGTTTTGGATGCTGCACATCTTGAATTTAGTTAGGGGTACCCAGGTAATAGTGGATTAGATTCATCGGTCTTCTGGGCATGCACATATTTGGCACATAGTTTCACCAAACCAAGAAATAACATTGTTACATTATATTTTTTAGGACAAAGATGATTCTCATGTTTATAGAACACTTTTAAAATTCATTAATACTAACCATGAAGTTGGCATAATTATATTCTAAAATTTAATGGAAGACCCAAAACATCCTTGAAAACCCTTATTCTTACTCATCTGTCAAAGTCTCTTGAATTATAGCACAATACAAAGAGATGTATATGATCTTATTCCTTCCATAGATATATTCTAATGGATCATATATCATTGAATAGTTGAGATTGAATGATAGAGACACTTCCTACATCTCTATCCTTGATCCTCTTATATTCACTAATGATACTCCTTAGATGAGGCCTCGCTTGACCAAATATATTAGTTAGATCATTTATTGATTAATATTATATATTATACATTTAAAGTACATATTAGGAAGACTAGAAAAATAATATTGTGAGATTATTTTCCATGTTTAATGCATCATTGGTATATGTCCTATTTTTTATTTTCAACTTTTGCTCGGAACGTGATGGATCATTGTTTAATTTAAAAAATACTAAAAAATATTATCGAAAGCCAATATTTTTGTGGATGTTATTAAAAATTATAATTATGGGTGACTCCCATATTAAGTTAAATGGAATTATTAATTGAATTTGGTTATCAAAATATAGGTTTCAATATGAGGAAAATAATTCAACATAGTATATATGTATGTTCACAAACATTTGGGAAGGATTTCATTGGTTAAGCATGGTCCTAGTGCTAGTCTTGTGGAACATTGGATTATGCCACTGAGTGAAAACATGGGGCTAGAGGGGAAAAAATCTTGAGTTATAATATATGGGAGTGGCATTTAATATGTGGTCTCATTAGTTTGTTTATGAATGGCTTAGTTTTTTTTATTCCATGGGAATGTTTTTAGTGTGGGTTAATTCTTAAACATTATACATATATATATATATATAAATTTTTTACACGATTTTAGAAGTTTAAAATTATTTATATAATAATTATGCAAAAAAATCTTTTTTAGTATAATTTTGGTGATGTCTTTGTGCTTTGTTACTCAGTTTTTACTCACCCCCAATATTCACACAATGGTGTATTTGAGGATATTGTTTATAATGATACATGTAAGGGGATATTTTTAATATTTTACAATTGTAAATAAATGATATCATGGTATTAGATAGATACTGTAATATATTTGTGTGTATTTCAATTTATCACCCAAAAATATTAAGTTAAATTAATATTATTATCAATATCCTTCTTAACACACAACACTGGGCTTTAAGTAAACTACGATATACTATGAGAATGTTATCTGAATGTGACCGTAATGAAATGGAAATTAGAGAGAGAGTATGAATATGTATAAAAAACTATAAAAAATAATTTTAATGGGTTTATATAATGAAATTTTATTTATTGACTCATACAAAAAAGTACTCAATTTTTAGGAAAGTCATTTTATTCATAAAAAATTTGTTTTTTTTCAAAAATGATTTTTATATCATTTTATGTCACAGTATTATAAATAAATTTGATCACTTTTAATTAATTTTTTTGGAAATTAATATCATTTAGGAAATAATTATAATAATATTACCTTTTTTGTTGACTTTTATAATAACATTTAATTTTTTTATGAGTAGTGAAAATACTAATTTTCAAAAAACTATCAATTATTTTCATTAAATTTGTTAACATAAAACTGCCATTATATTTTTCATTTGATATTAATGTATCATAAGCCTCCCTTAATTACAAATAATATAATTATTTTCATAGTAATTAATGTTATTCTTGATTTTTGTATACGTTCACCTTTAGTCTTAAAAAATAAATTTTCTAATTTTTTATGATGTGTTTTATCATAATTAATTATGTAAGTTGGTATCTATTAATTATTTTAATGAAAATTTTAGAATATATATTAAATTAAATATTTTTTATTTTTCAAATAATTTTTACAAGGAAATGAATAGATGTAGATATAGTTTTATTCTTAAAAATGTATTTTTTTCAAAAAATATATTTATTGTATTTTGAAAAATTATTTGAAAGAAAATTATAAAACATATAGAAATTGAATCATTAAAAAATAATTAAAAATTAAAATTCATTATAATTAATATAATTTAATTATTTCAACTCTATTTTGGGTTATACTTAATAGTAAAAATAGAAACATTTTGTAAAAAACTGTTAATTTTAAAACAGGTTTACTAGGGGGAGTAGATTAACTAAAATACAAGGGTAATAATTCTGCATAAAATTGTATAATTATTATTCTATTGATTTAATCAAATATTATGTCTTCAAATTTGATATTAATTTTATATTTTTTTACTTCCTCATGACAATGACCTTTTATTATTGAAATATTTTATGTAATTCCATGTGTGTTCCTCCCCTCACTTATATAAGGGAGCCTACCATCCTCCCTTATTCACAATATTTGGGCCTTATATATCAGAATATGACTACTCTAAAACAATCATATATTCTATAAATTCATCATTTAGCTGTGAGTATTCTCATAAGATAAATCATTCAAGGCCAATATTGTAAGATAAAGGAGGTCTCTCATATAAGAGATACAAATATTAACTAAGTTCTTTGAATTTTATTTCATATAACACATCCTATAATCCTATCGTATCCCAAAAAATGTTATTAATATATTATTAATAATATATCGATATGTCATTATTAGTATAGAAGTGTAATTTTATACCTCTTCTTTGTTAAATGGGAAATAAAAGCATCGATCAGGTATAGGTTTGAACTACTACATCCACATTGAGATATAATTCAATTTCCATCACAACAATTCAATGATTTTTATTAATATTGATTTAATAAATATATATGATATATATTATATAATTATATTTCAATATTTATAAAACATTATTTATCATTATGTCCTTCATTTTAGTAGAAATTGAAAACGTTTTTCATACATATGTACGAATTACCATCTCTATAAATAGTGGAATTCATTTTTCTTTCTAACAAATTTTGGAATGGTTAAATATATGAATATAATGAATATATATGATATTTGAACTATTATTTTTATCCTAAATATTATGTAATATTTATAAAATAACGACAACCCAAACTGTAGCACAAAACATTTCATGAAAAATAAACAGTTATCATTGAGAATGGAAAATTATTATACTGAATTTTTAATAAATGGTTGTTAATATAAATTAAGTGTACCATAGATGGTATTTTAGGTTGGAATATTTTTATATTATATATTTATTATAAATTTAAATATATTTATGAAATGATAGTTTGATAATGAAGCATACTAACTTCTCGTAATAGGTTCTTTCACTCAAATTTGAATTCCTTGTGACTTGTTTATGTTATACAACATGTTTTCATTTTTTCCTTGAGAAATTATTATCTCACTATCAATTTGAATAATTAATGAATTGTATTTAATTATTTTCAATTTTTTATTCCATTTATATTGTTTCATGGGGTTTTTAGTCTAAGATTTCAAAAGTTATATGGGTTCTTCATCCAAATATTTTTTTGTTGAGACTTGTTTGATGTTATTAAATATTTTATGTATATGAAGGGTATATAAACACTATTTTACATATTATATGATTGATAATTCTTAATTAAAGAAATTTAATATTATAACTCAACATATGTCATCATTGGGCTTTTGATTTGATCATTATCGATGTTTCATTGGTTTATCACCTCAAAATGTATTATTAACAAATATGTTATGATATACAGATATATACTTTTCTAAGGTGTATATATAATTAATTTTCTATAATATATAATTATTGCCCTCAATTTCATTGTATTTAATGTTTTATTTTAATTCATTTCTTTCATGGAGGTTATGAATCAAAATAAACCAATGTTTTACTGGTTTTTACTTTACGATTACATTTTTACTAAAAATGCTTATGTTTAAATTTACTATGATTACATTCTCTTTTATATCAATATAAATATTTATATACTTCTTTATAATATGTTTATTTATAAAAATTAATTTTTTTACATTCATTTTCCTCTCTCTATGTATTCAAAAGTTAAAATAAATGAATTTAAGGAAAACATATTTTTTTCTATTCAGTTAGAAATGTTTTTAATTAATTTCATTATATTATTTTAAATTATTTCATGAATTATTTTATAATAAAAATATTATTGGGTAATATTATAGTGACCCATACATTACATAAATTTATATCATTTCATTATTCAAGTATATTTATTATGTCATGTAACAAAACCATGACATGACCATATAGGTATAATGCCTTTAAATCTGGGAAACATAAACAACTAGTTCATAAATAATATATATTGTCTCCCGTTTAATTCTTCATATCTAGAATAAATTTTGGCCTATCATACATAATACCTTTCTTCATGTCTTGAGTAAAAGGAACAAATAATGGGGTGAGTTCAAATGGTTAGTAAGGGTAAAAAAATGAAATACCAATCATATCATATTCAAAAGAACATAACATTTGAAAATCTTATCCTATATATAAAAGATCACATTATCATATCATGGGATAAATCATAAAAGTATTCTTTAATCCCAATAGTCAAACATAAGAAATTATTTTTTTGGAATACACACATAAGAATAAAAAATCATTTCATATTAGACAAGGACATTTTCAAAGACCATCATTACGGACAAAGTCCATTACTGCACTGAGCTCTCTCCTCGTTCCAGGCCTGTATCACTAAACCGGATCAACTATCAATTCCATACATGTCTATCTCAGGAGATATAAATCATTACCTAATTATTGGAGGGAGATATTTTTCCCGCCCAACCCATAATGAATCCATTATTACGTTTTCCAAAAAAACATAGAATCATTCACTATAGCATAACCCATGAAATCAAATGAGTTTATTAAACATCATTACATCATAATTGATATAAAACAAATGGATTTTTTAAATAATATTCCATCTTAAACACACACAAAAATCATAGAAATATCAAGGACTGAAACATAAACCTATATAATCTCAGATGAAAAATAATTTGGATAAAACATGTCAGCTTTATTCATGAGAATACCATCCTTTCTTCTTCAAAAACATTTTCTTTTCTCGAACTATTAATAAATTTTAAAATAAAATAATTTAGTTGAAAATAAACTGGTAAAAATTTAGAGTTAGATTCATGGATATAAGGAAGTATGAAAATGTTAAACCCTGTTCATGCTGTATAAAGTAAAAAACATTCTCCTCATACTTTTTTCAGAAAAGTCAAAAAATCACCTTTTGATGTAAACAAAATAAATATTTCTTCCATACAATGTAGTAAAAGTAAAAATGGTTTAAAATGTATTTAAACATACATAAAATAATAGTGCACATTTAATGAGAATATTTTTAGAAAACATGGACAGGGATGGTAAATATATAACCAGTTGATACTTACGAATAAACAATCTTGGATAAAACGATATTGGAAGAGTTATCCCTTACCTTATGTTTGATATGCTTCCTATGAATCTGAACCTCCTGTATAATGATTTAAAAAATATTACTGATTTATTTCCAAACATAATAATTTTTATGATACAATTTTTTAATATTTTCATCTGTTTGTTAGTAGCATTTCATTATTACTCGTTATTCGGGTATTAACTACTTTTTTTCTTATTCATGTTTTGTCAGATTTGTTTTTATTCCTCTTTTTATGTTATATTTATATCATTTAAATCATGGTTTTAGTATAATATATATAATATTTATTCAATAAATTAATTTATATAATCTTGGTTTAATGAACATTATGTAGAAAAAATCACATCGCCCCATTGAGATGGTAAGTCATACGTACACACGAGCGATGATATTATTCCCATAATTTTTTATTGGAATTGATGTTGATGGTTTATAGTATCTCAAAATCAATATAATTTTATAATAATAATATATAGGTATTATTTCCACCATTATACCCATATAAGTAACGTGGTGGGGAAAGTAGAGTACACCACGACTTGGATACGGTAAGTCATACATACACACACAAGGTGATTTTGTTTTTTGTAGGATAGATAGAAGGTGAAATAAGGTTGTTTGATATTTAAAATAACATAATAGTATATTAGTGATACTTATGTTATTTATTTATAATGAAACAACTATAGAAGAGGAAGTAGATAAAGAAATAAATTTTAATGAATCAGTAGAAGAGAATAACTCTTCCTCAACGTGCCTCATTTAAATTTCCTCTTAAGGAACTAGAGTTGATATTTTGGGAAGAACAGAACCTCTAGATGTAAATATGGGAGTTGAGGAGAGAAATGGGTAGGGTTTCCGATGTTAAATGCTCAAAATGGAGTGAATTTGAGAGGGAGGATGTTCCATTTTATAAGAGAGGAGAGGGGCACTTTAGGGAACTCTTCAAAATATTAATTTATTATAAATTAAATTTCAACTAAAAATTTTCAAAATCATATTTAATTAGAATATACGATGATTTTGGTTTGAATACACATTATCTGATAATTTTAATTATATTTATAATTTTTTTAATCCTTATATTTTTTGTTTAACCCTTATTTTACCTCTTTAATCATTCCGATTTGTAATGTTTTTTACAACTTGTGTGTTAGTGTAATTACCAAATCATTCCAAACGTCCCAAAAAAGAATATTTATGAAATATTTGGACTTATATTAACCATTTGGCTTAATAATAGATTTTTAGGAATTTAATATCATTTAATAAACTGTTTTATTTTTTATGTTATGAATTGTGTCAATTTTGGAAACTATTTATACTTGAAATCTTAAAAATTTATTTAAACTTTATTGCACCATGAATAAGTCATTAAATCTAAGATAATATGCCATTTTTAATATATAAGATTCTTATATGACATCCAAAAAACCAAATTATTTTTTCTTTAATATTTATAAATTCATTTATTTGATTCTTTCATTAATGAGGTGATCAATACATCATATTTGTGTCACAAATAAGACTATTTATTTAATCTATTAAAATTATAAATAAAATACCATGATATAGTAAATTTTATAATAATTTGAATGACAATTTACAATCATTGATATCAGTTATATAACACTATATTAAAATCGATTTTTTAAAAGATATATATTGAAGTTATAATAATCTATACTTTAAATTAATTCTTATATGATGTCATTTTTCACATCCAAGTGAATCTATGGAGTCCAAAAATTTACCTAAGGATTTCCATGGTCAAAAATATATCATTCAATAGTATTAGGACAAGTTTTAGGAATGTTTTATTTTTTTAAATTATATTTTACCATTATTATCAGATTTACACTTTTGCAATTTTAAATGAAATAATTACTGAAGTCACTATTCATAATGTACAAAACTAAAAGTTTTCTATTCAAATAATATGAACCTTATAATTCCAAATATGGTATCCATTATTGGAACACCCAAACAAGAGTTACCTAGTGTCGGAGCATTATTACATAGCATTAACATGATACAAGGAATCATGTCCTGAAAAACTGAACAATTAAGTATTATTGGAATCAAGATACATATATAAATTTAAAATTATAACTTGAGAAGAAATACAACACTAATTTATTCCATTAGAAACATCCAAGCCTCCTAGATTATGCCTGAAAGTCACTCATAACTAACTTCTTCATATCTTGGGAAAATGAATCATAATAAAGGGGTGATCTCAATCACCCAATAAGAGTAAGAAGTACATCAAAAGATAACATAAACATTAGGCATGTTGAATAATTAAAAACACATGACTTTATAAATAATAAACATGAAATCTTTATGTCTAGTATATGGGATAAGTAAATAATGCCATAATAAAACATGGCCATGGATATTCTACTAGAATAATAACAACATGAAGAATCATTATTATTTTCATAATGAAGGAATATATAGTGCTGGACATTCTGAAACATCTTGTCAAGGCCTCATCCAGGATGTCTAAAAATGATTTAGGCCTCTGCCAAAACCATATATAAAATTTGGAAAGGCCTTGGCCAATTCCACTTATTATTGTCTCAAGAGACATAATGATGCACCGAGGAGCTATATTGGTCTCAACCCGTCACATAATAAGGCCAATACATTTCTCATATGAAAAGGTTGAAACATAACATAAACATTTGTATTAAACCTTGCATACAAAATATCAATACTTTAACCATAAACCATGAATGGTATAAAAATAACACATCCATAGTCAAAAAAATCAAAAAACCTTAAATACAATATGGAATATTTCTATCATCATAAATCAACTTCAAAAAAGTGTAAATTTTATCAAAGGATTTGGACAAAGATGAAACCAAAACTTTTTGAGAGAAATATCTATTTCTATTTTGAAATAATTTAGGAGTCACATAAATATAAAATAAAACATTTTTTCGAAATTATTATTTTAAACATTTATGGGAATCTTCAATGATTTTATAATGGGAAAAAATATCCGCACTCTCCATATAAGTTAAAAAACATTCTTAGCTTAATTTTGACGAAAACGCCCTAAAGTACATTGTTTGGAAAATGAAAGAAAGATTATTTTCAAAACATATATGGTAAAATAAGGTTATAAATGACTTTAACCCATATTCCAATAAATATTAATAATGTTTTGAAATAAATATTTAAGAAACCACATATGTGGACGATAAAGAAGCCCCAGTAGATACTTACGTAAAAACAACCTCAGATAATAAAGAGATTGTGAAATTAACCCCTACCTTGTAATTTTCTTTGGTTGAGGGTATGTTAAAATATTGTATAATTTTTAAATTATTGTTATTAAAATATAGAATAACCACATACATAAGAAATATATCATATATGATCTTCTAATATTGTTTTTTGATAATATTTTAGTGTTATCATCATTTCGGGTGTTAACAGATTCATTTTCATTTATATGTTTTGTAACATAAGATCTGTTTGTTATGGATATGTTGTATTTGATTCATATCTAGAATTATATTAAGTTCTTAAATATTATTTTAAATCATGAAATGGAAACAATTTTTTAATTGTTACGATGGAGAAATGAATCTCATCACGTTCGCGGAGACGATAATCCGTACGTACTCAGAAGCGACAATATCATTATTTTATATAAAAATTGTATGAAAATAGAGGTTAAATCATATATACAGAATAATTAAAATTTTATATTTATTATTTACATCAATTTTACATAATTATTATACCCATCCCAAAAAATAATGTATTGAATAACAACAATAACACGGCATGGAGACAGTAAGCCGTACATACGCACGTATGGTGACTTTGTCAATCATATGATGGGTAGAATAATGAATATGGTTTTATCATTTTTATAATAATATCAGAGTATATAGAATATAATGGATTAATTATTTTATAATGGAAACAAGAAGGAAAGAGGAAGTGTAAGAAGAAAAAGAACTTGAAAGAGATGATGAAATATTTACTACTTCTTTGGGTTCTTCCTTTTGATTTTATATAATGTGATCCTTAATATGGATTTATGATCAAAAAAAGGCCTCTAGGATGAAGTGATGAAAATTGGGAGGATATTGGGGCAGGGTTTGGGTGAAAAAAAGGCATTGGAGGTTTGATTTTGAGAGAAGGGGAAATTCCCTTTTATCAGAGAGGTGAGGTGAACCCATGGAAACTCTTGAAATATTATTTAATAATAAAATAATTTTCATTTTCTAATGGATAAAAATGATTTATTTAGAGTATATGGTGGGGAGGGGTCTAAAAAATCTCAACCAATAGTTTTTAAAAATATTTAGATCACCATATTAACCTTATCTTTTATATTTAACCGTTAGTTAAATAGTTTGACATTTACCATGTCTCTTTGTATTTTTAAATTATATTGTTAATAAACATACATTAACAAGACAAGTGAACCCCTTGCGGTTCATTATTAATATATTTACCCTTATATAATTCTTTTGGATAATCCTTATATTTTTAGGAATATAATATCAATTAATTATATAGTATTTGTTTTAAAATCTCAATTGTGTCATTTTTGACTCTATTTAGTATTTGATTTTTTTAAAGACAAAATAATATTATCACTTATAATAAAATATATTTATTAGACCATGACATGTAATATTAACATAGAAAACTTGTGTGATTCCTCAAAGTTTCAAATTACATTTATTTGGATATTTATAATATCAATTATTTTAATATTTCATTATTAAGGAAATTGTTGCATCATCATTGTGTCATAAATAAATTAAATTATTTAATTTCTAAAAATTATTAATAAAATAAAATTATGTAGAAAAATACTTTTATCATTATAATGAATATATACAGTCAAATTTCTATACTGTGTAACCCTATATTAAAAATGAATAATTATTTAACATTGAATTTAACTCTTCTCACTCTTCTTTATATAATATAATAATAAGTGTCCTAATCTAGTCCAAGTGGTCCAAAGAGGATCATATTTTATTACTATGTTTTTTTTGGTCGAATTAAAATTATACAATAGAATTATTACATGTGTTAGTGTAATTATATAATCATTGTTACCCTTAATTACACTATTAACTTTTAACCGTCGTAAATAAGTCAAAAGTTACTGTTCACAAAAAATATTTTCATCTTATTAAACTGGATTTTAAATATTGATATCACTTTTCCCTCATATTTTTTAAATACAACTCACTTAAGCGTTAAAATTATGTTTTATGAAAATTTGCAAACGCTCCTTGATGGTAGATAAAAGATGGTAAAAAGTTCAACAAAATTTAATATATCTAAAATTTTTATAAAATGACTCCAATGAATTACATTGAACAAATATAGGTATTATAAATCAATTTTTATGTAAAATAAATGAAAATAAAATAACTAATTACTTAATTAAAATATCAGTTTTAAACAACAACATAGTTGTTTTCACTATTTATCAAAAAATTAAATGTTTTCAGAAAAATACCAAAAATTCACTCTAGACTAATTTCAATATCCCAAATTCAAAAATGAAGTCCATTTTGAAAAAAAAATATAAAATTTCAAAAACTGGGTATTAATATTCATAATGGCTAGTATGATTGGTCATAGTGTGTTAAAACCCTAAGTTACATACAACACAATCTACCACATTATTCAAAGGGAAACATACCATGGAATCTTGGGGTGTTACATAATCCCCTCCTTAAAATAGATTTTTCCTTGAAATTTATAGAATATTATTGCATAAAAATATTCAGGTGGTTCTTCATCATAAGTTCCTTGATTTTCCATATTGCTTATTCTATCTTATGGTTTATCCATAGAACATTTACCAGACAAGTTTTCTGGTTTCCCAGCACTTGTTCTCTGGTATCAAGAATTTTGACAGGCTCTTCACAATAAGACAGATAAGTTTCCAGTTCAATTTCCTCATTAGTTAGTACATGCGTTGGGTCAAGAAAATATTTTCTTAATAGTGATACATGGAACACATCATGAACTTTGGAGAGACTTTGAGGCATTTCCAAACAATAAGACACAACTCCAATTCATTCAAGAATTTCAAAAGGTCTGATGTACCGGGGACTCAATTTACAATTATTACCAAAACGTATAAAACCCTTCCATAAGGACACCATCAAGAAAACATTATCTCTCACTAGAAAATCCAAATCCTTCCTCCGATTATTGACATAGCTCTTTTTCCTACATTGAGCTACATTGAGGTGGGTTTGGATAATCTTCATCATTTTCATAGTTTCCTCAACATGTTCTGGGCCTGATAGTTTTCTTTCACCAACATCATCCCAACAAGTTGGTGTGTGACATCTTTTTCCATAAAATGCCTCATATGGTGCAATATGAATACTTTAATGGTAGCTATTGTTATAGGAAAATTTTACCAGAAGTAAATATTTATCCCACACACCTTAAATGTGAAGAGACCAAGATCTCAACATGTCATCTATGTTTTTATTATTCCGTTTTGATTGACCATCGGTTTGAGGGTGGTATGAAGTCCTCAATCGAAGTTCAGTATCCAAGGCCTTCTGAAATTTTTTCCAAAATCTTGAGGTAAAATTGTGATCAAGATCAGAAAAAATTGATAGGGGTACACCATGGAGTCTTACATCTTCATTAATATATAGTCTTGCTATATTATGAAGTGGTAAATCTTCTCCTATAGGAAAAAATTGTGCTACCTTGGTAAGACGATCAACAATGACCCATATTACATCATTCCTTCTATTAGTATTTGGTATCCCCATGTCAAAGTGCATTGTAATATTATCAAATTTCTACTTAGGTATGGGACATGGTTTCATGACTCCTCCAGGTTAGTGCCTTCCAGCTTTAAATTATTGAAAAACTATAAAAGATGACACAAAATCAGAAATCTCCCTCTTCATGTAGTCTCATAATAATGTTCCTTCAAATATCTATACATCATGGTACTCCCATGGTGTTTAGAGGAATTGGAGCTATGATCATCATTCAAAAATTCCCTTTTTTAGATTAGGTATATCAAGAACACAAAGTCTCTTCACATATTTAAAAATTCCACCTTCCCATACAAAGTCACTAAATCTCTCATCATTTACAGTTTTAATCATCTTTTGAAACTCCTCATCATTTGTCTGAGAAACTTTTATCCTTTTTAGTAAATATGGTTTGGAATCTATTTGAAAAAGTATTGATGTTTCAGCTTCTATGGTTATTCCCATACCCATCTTTACTAGATCCATGAAAATAGGATACCTTTCAACTCTCATCTTGTTCAAAACTCCATGATGAATTCTTTTCAAATCATCTATCACCTTATTTTCCTTCCCTGGGTGGTAGTGTATTGTGCAATCATAATCCTTGAGTAGTTCAAGCCACCTCATTTTCCACATGTTGAGTTCTTTTTGTGAGAAAATATATTTCAAACTATTTTGATCAGTATAAATCTACCATTTTTCAATATAGAGATAGTGTCTCCAAATATTTAGAGCAAAGATTACATCTAAAAAATCAAAATCATGAGTGGGATAATTTTTCTCATAAATTTTTAGATGTTACGATGCATATGCAATAACTCTATCATTCAGCATAAGGACCCAACCATGTCCTTTCTTTGAAGCAACACTATAAATAACAAACCCATCATTCCCTGATGGTAGAGTTAAGATAGGATCATTGACTAATATTCTGTTCAGATCTTCAAAACCTTCTTCACACTCTTTTTTCCAAAAAACATTAACCACTTTACGTATGAGCTTGGTTAATGGGTTATCCAAATGGGAAACATTTTGGATGAAATGTCAATAGTAACTGGCTAAACTAATAAAACTATGTACCTCAGTTATACTCGTTGGTGTTGTCCATTCTTGGATTGCCTTGGTCATTGACGGACCAACAGAGATTCCATCCATAGATATGATATGTCCAAGAAAAGAAATCACTTGATGCCAGAATTCACACTTTCTAAACTTCCCATAAAATTAATTTCTTCTAAGGGGATTCAGAATAGTGCACAAGTGATTTTCATGATCTTTGTATCTTGTTGAGTATAGCCATATATCACCAATAAATACCTCTAAAAAGTCATAATGATATTCCTTGAAAACACTATTCATTAAATACATGAAGACATAGTGTGAATTAGTCTATCCAAAAGGCAGTACTGTAAACTCGAAATGCCCATTCCAATTTCGAAATGCAGTTATCGAAATTCCTTTCTTTTTCAAACACAACCGATGATATCCATATCGAAGGTCAGTCCTTGAAAAATATTGAGCTCTGTGATTTTGGTTGATTAAATCATCAATTCAAGGTAAGGGATACTTGTTCTTTATTATTATAGCATTGATATCCCTGTATTCAATACACAACCTCATATATCCATCTTTCTTCTTAACAAAAAAGGACAGGGGATCCCCATGGAGAAACACTAGGGTAAATAAATCCTTCATTACTCAATTCCTCTAGTTGATTATTTAGTTCCATTAATTCCATAGTGTCCATTCTATAAGGGGTCTTCGATATGGGCCATGATCGAGGAATTAAATCAATTAAAAACTCAATTTCTAGTTCTGGAGGATTTCCAGGTAAATCCTCTAGAAACACATCAACATATTCTTTCACAATAGGTGTGTCCTCTAATCAAACATTATTTTATTCACACATAATTATTTCATTCTATTTTTTCATAATAATTAAAATTAGTAGAGCTTCGGTGGGTGGATCTAGATAATAATCAGGTGGCGACGTTTCTGCTATAAAGATATGGTACTCCTTATCATCATTGAAAAGTGTAACCTCTTTCTTCTTAAATTTTTTTTTCATGTCATGGTTAGAAAGACAATCTATTTTTAGGATTATATCTAATTAAATCATGAGTATGAGGATGATATCATCTTATAAAGAACCATTATATACTCTAATGGGAACTTATACACAAATCGTTTTTGCGATGATGCTTCCCTTAGGAGTTTTAACTAAAACTCCCTTGTTATATGAAATTGAAAATTTCTAATTTTTTTAGAAAAATAGGAAGATATGAAACAATTTGATGATATAGAATAAAATAAAGCATTGGAATAACTTGAGGAAACCATTAAATTACCTTCCACCATGTCTTTCAGAGATTCAACCTCAACAGTAGTGATCGTAAAAGTTTGGCTTTGATCCCTTGGCATTTTCTAAGGTAGTTTTATCTAACTCTTATTACATTCATTTTCATAATGTCCCATCACCACGTAATTGTATAATCTAACATTGGTAGCTTCATTCTTCCCCTTAAAATCACCAGAAAGATGTCATTTCTATCCTTATTTATAGAAAACTTCTTTTCAATTTAGACAGGCACTAGGGTGCTTCCTTCCACAATTATCACGTGGTGGAAATTCAAATCTTCCCCTTTTCCCTATTTCCTTATTTCCTTTCCCATAGTGTTAACCAGAACTCTTATTCCTTAATTTTCTATAATGTCGTAAGACTTTGATAATTTCATTTTCTATATTTATAGCACATGAGACAATATATTCATATGATTAGAAGGATTGTAACACTAATGCTCGATGAATAAATGGTTTCAACCCATCAATTAAAAGATCAAACTTACTTGTTGGGTTGCGTATATAATCCACAATATGCCTTGATAACCTAGTAAATTTTGTATTATAATTTGTTACATTATCATCCTTATTTTGTCTTAGTCTAAAAAATTACCTTTCCATATTCACTCGATGGTCATGAGGAAAGTATTTTTTCAAAAAAAAATCTATTTAAACACCCTACATTCCATACTTGTTACTCCTCTATCCTCCATTATGTTTTGAATTAATTACCACCATTGATCTGCATCCCTGGTGAGGTGATAAATAGACATGACAACTTTTCCACTTTCACTACTCCCCAAAGCATGAAATATTTTCTCTACGAAACTTATCCTTTTCACAGGTACAAGTGAATTTGTACTCCGATTGAATGTTTGTGGTGGTTGCCTCAAGAATCAGTATACTGTTGAAACTCCATGTTGTGGATTACAGTGATCCATACATATAGGGACCCAGCCTTAAACCTTACATAATATTGAATTAAATGAATAATTCACATTGAGTATCTTTTCAGATTTATAGTTTTAGATAATTAGGAAATAATTATTACATCTCAAAAGATTACAAAGTAGACACTTCTACAGAGTTTCCATTTTTTTTACAAAACATCAACTCTTGAAAAAAAAGATTCATGTCTATTTCCATGTTTAAGACAACATGAATTTTCCTTGATCCCATCCTTGACCCTATTCCAGATTATTTCATGTGAAAAACATTTCAAAAACATTGGATGGGCATAAAAATATATGTAAGGGATACACAATGAAGGAAAACTATTAGTTTTTTCAAAACAACAAGTAAACCATGAATAACTTAACATAAGTAATACTTATCACCTTTATGAAGTAGTAAATACTCTTCACTA
This sequence comes from Viscum album, assembly GCA_963277665.1. Lineage (NCBI taxonomy): Eukaryota > Viridiplantae > Streptophyta > Magnoliopsida > Santalales > Viscaceae > Viscum > Viscum album. Next base: position 1,674,776,339 of record OY728150.1, on the reverse strand, counting down.
AATAAAAGATCATTATTTACCATTTTTCTAACAAAAATATTACCATAATACACATATAAAGAACTCAGTACTTATATAGGTAACTTGGGACATAAACATACATAAATGGAATAACCATACGTTCGACTTCCAAACATATCATTAAATAGAATAGCCATATGACCGACTTCCATACCTAATGCATTAAATGTTATAACATAACCACCCATCCTGGTATTCACAGCACCACCCATCATTGGTTTATCACATAACCACCAGTCAAATATCCAAGTACATTTATAAAATCATAATACATAAATCAAATATAAAGGAAAGAATACATTTTGACATTTCAATCACAATATATCACTTAAATATATTGACATAAAAAATACAATACAAAAACCATTTTCAATACCAAAATAAATAAAAGATTATATGGTATTTATTTTCTTTTAAAAACATTACGGCTTGTTGAGGAAGCCAAAGATCAAATAATACTCGTGGTGGTGGAAAAGGTCGCTGTCACCGCTTACGTTAAAAGGAACATTATTTTTTTCATTTAGTAAACTGATGTGTAGCAAAATATTCCCTTTGAAAGGTCAAGGGTGTTTATACAGCATATAAAAGAAATTCATGTATTAAAACAAAATATACCTCAATGAAAAGAGATTGAGACAAATTCCCTTACCTCATGTCCGACTTGACCCATTCATTCTTTAATACCCTGAATAATAAACTAGTGTTAATTTATACTTTATTAAGAACCTTTTTAATGTTTATTATTCCTTTTATATCACTTATTACTATGTTATAAACATTATGTAATCATTTAAGTTAATAATGTTTGTTTTGTCAATATTTGACACTTGAGTCAAAAATAGACTTCTTATAATTACATGTTGTTCATGTGGTCAAAGGTTCATTATATCTAGAATTATATTCATGATTTATATATCATATATATCATATATATCCATAATATTCATGTATTTATAATAGTACATAACATATGGAGGTAAGAAATGAAATGCACCGTTCATGGAGACGGTAAGCCGTACGTACGCATAAACGCTACTTTCATTTCAATTTCTTAATTTAATGGAATTTATGCATAATGATACATAGGTATATTATAATCACAGTATAATATCATATATAGTATCATTAAATCTATCTTTTATACGTCCCACATAAGGCATTAACGAGTCATATCACTTTGAGGGGGCGGTAGTCCGCACTTCCTCAAATGAGATTATCATAGTTACCCACTATGGAAACCATAAAGGCGTGCTATAAATGAAAAAGACAGAAGTATAATGAAAACATAAACATAATATATACCACATGTAAATACATTTCCATCATAATGGCCACCATGAGCGGCGGTAGGAGAAAATCGAACAATCATCGTTTCATGAGTCGTTAGTTTGCCATCAACAAAATCATTATGTTCTTTATCCATTAGATGGAGGTGTGTGTATGTTTATTTAGAATCCCTCTCATAAAAACATCCTAGTATATTTATGATACTGGAGTTGTTACAAAAGAATGGAATAAAAAGAGTTTATGGGTTGGATAAGTAAAATAAAATAAAATGATTTAAGAGAAACTGTTACCTTTAATTTGGGTAACTATCTTTGGTTTGAACCAAAAGGAATTATTGAAGTTCCTTCTGCCTAAGGTAAGGCTTATAGAGGGAGGATAGGGATGCAGGGTGCTTAATTGGGTAGAGTTTGGACGAGCCAAGTGGCTTGAGAGGTGTGAGGAATTGGTTAGAAGTGGTCTCCTTTTATAAGGGGGAGGAGGGGATCTTTAGGAATATGTGAAACTATTATTTTATTATAAACTTATCTTCGGTTTCAAAAGGTCAAAAAATCATTAAAGATGAAGATAAGATGACTCATGGTGGAAATAAAATTGTATGAACCCGAGTTTTTAGAAACAAGTCAAAACCCGGCTTTGTTTAAACTTTTGACTAGTTTTTGAGAGTCTGGAAAATCTAGGCAGTTTCCCAAAATTTCTAGACTACACGTCGTGTAATTTAAGTACACGCAGTGTATGAGTTACCCAAGTGACCGACCGTGTGCTCACCGAGTACATGTCGTGTGATGACCGTGTAGAACTTTCCTACTACACGGCGTGTATTTATAGATATGCCGTGTATCCCTTACCCGTGCGATGCCAGGTACATGTCATGTGGTGACCATGTGTAAATTTCCATCTACACGGCATGTAGCCTTCCTTGACACACCGTGTACCCTTGCCACGTGTAGCGGCCGAGACCCTGGCTGTGTGTTGACCGTGTACATGGTCCAGGCCGTGTGCTGGACTCCGCTTATGTCGGAGTACGAAAACACATATACACGGCGTGTAATTTTTTTTATTTGATTGATCAAGGCGTCATCGCGCCTCATTCCCAGATTTCCCTTCTTCTTTCCCTTTGGATGAACAGTTCATCCAAGAACTCCCGAAAAACTCAAACCCTTCCAGAATCTCCGTACGACCTTTATTCTTCGATCCGTCAGTGGCAGTGGGACCGCATCGGAAAGGCTAACCCCACGCACCCTTCTTCGTCCTTGATTCCTCACCTGTTTCTCCGCAGATTACATCCAAATAGAATTGCTGGATTTGACGGAAACATAGATCTACCGTGACTCAGTCCGATTAAGAGGCTGAAATCAAAGGAGTGTCATCGTACGAGTACGAGGTGGGTGGTGCATACCTTCTTTAATGTTTTTGTTGACAATTTGGGGTTGCGACCTTCAGGAGCGACGTCGGGTGTTGAGTGGGACCCTGTTTATTTGTTTCTATTTAATTATCTGTATTGTGGAATACCTCACGGTATTCTATAACCCTCTTACGATCGAGCGAGATCGGGTTAGTGGTCATTGCTGGTTTGGGGCAATTCGACCAGGGGCAATGAAATGCATGTGAATTGGACCATTTTTTAAACTGTTGTGTTATACTGCTTAATGAATGTCTCGAGTTAAACCGTTTAGTTTAATTGTTAAATCATGAATGATTTAGGTACTGGTATGGGATAGCACAGGTTAGTGCAATTTGACTGTTTAGTAATTGCCTGTATAAAGTGATGCTTCCATGTATGAATATGAAATGTGTGATATTGCCTTTGTTGAACTGCTTGTTTTGTTGGGCGTGGCCTGGGTATATTTTTGAGTGATGGGGATCACAGGTTGGGGCTTTGGCTCGGGATATTTTGGGTGGTCGCTACCACGGGATTGGGCGGCATGGACGTCGGTTGAGGCAGTTGGACTGTCAAGTTGGGCTTTGGCCCGGGTTACTTGGATGGCGAGGCCATCTTACATGAGCGACAGGTTCGCAGGGACACGAGGTGTTAGAGGTGTTGTGGCTTGGGACATACTGAGGTGATTACCGATCACCGAGTACTTTTGAGTAGTGTGCACACAGATAGACTCTGAGATGAAGGCGTACGACCACTCGCTGGGTAGAGGCCCCCGGTATATGCGGTTAGGTGTATTTGGTTTGGGGGTGCTTTCCATAGGAAGCCACATGGAAGGTGAGGAGCCTTCAGGAGAAAGATTTGAGGCGGTCATGTTGGGGGAAGATTCTCGCCGTGATTTGAGGGTAGACATATTTGTCCCTCCGGTTATCTTTTGAGGAAAGGTATCAATGTTCCTCTGGATGTTGTGCTATCGGCAGGTTGAGATTTCAAGCTGGGTTACGACGGTTGGGCATGCCTTTGGGATGTCGGTACTTGAGACACATGGTGTCAGGTGGCACGAGGTGCAGGGCTGCAGATCAGACTTTCCGGTGTTGGCCGAAGAAGGTGACACTTCCCGGTGGCTGTTGAGCACCAGTGAAGTCCTTGTTTATTTTTGGGCATTGCACTGTTTACTTTTTTTCATATATAAGAATTTCATCCTAAACACTTATATTAGGTACGCACCTCTCGGTGGTATCCTACTGAGACTTGTCTCACACCCTATACGGGCCCTTCGGGACCCGTGTATACATTATGAAATTGCGTGTAGGTAGAGGGTCAGCCTCAGGAGCTGGACTTTAGTGTTGTTGACTTGGAGACTGGAATGGACCTTGAGGTCGTGCCATACTGGAGTTACTTGTTCAGTTTTCTTTTCTTTCATCATCTTGTTTACTATATATTATAGCTACTACAGGTTATCCATTGGCGCCATTATATATGTATTTATTTGTATGACTTGCTTGGATCCATGCTTTGTTTTTTAGCAGTTATTGCAGTTGATTCCTGGCATGATGTTTTGTTACTCTCCACTGCTACTGTTTCTATATTGCTTCCACTGTTTATTGTTATTGAATGTGCTTTCGCTCTGCAAGTCTGGTTCGAGTCTGCTGAGTCATTTATTTTCACTGCATATTTTAGTTTATTACTTGGACCAACACCTTTAATTCCTCCGAGAGGGTATAGCCTCCCCACTATACCTATTATGACCCTCGCTTCTAGTCAGAAGCCTTTGGAGTTCAGGGGAGATGCGCCTAAGGTTGTAACACCTAACCCGTTCGGCACTATTGGGGTGGCTGTCCGGGTCCGGGGCGTTACAAAGTGGTATCAGAGGAGGTCTTCGTGACAAGGATTTAGTAGCATTGCTTTGCTGGCTACTAATGAGTTTGAGACTTCTCTTTTCATTTTCTTCTAGATTTACTATTTGGGATATGGTAGACTGAAGGTAGGTTGTTGTTGGAACTGGATTTATGAACTTGTGCTTGGGTGCCTGCAGCCCCATGTACGAGGGATGGATTGAGTTTCCGGGGGTGGGAATTTCTATTTTCTTTTTTCTCAGACTACAGTTGATATGATTTCCACCACGGTGGCTCACTTGTTGTGCAATGTTATTGATTATGATATGTAAACCTTGGATGGTATGGAAGGGGTTTCTTGCTTGGATTTTGATAGGCACATTTTAGGGTATTTCAATTTTATAACTGCATGTATGCTTTGTGAAGTGATAATACCATGTGAATAAAATAAATTGCCATGCTATGTATGCTATGAAATGTGGATAGGTAAAACTGTTGAAAGTATTTCTTGTTAATGACAATGTATATTCCATGCTTTGTATTTTTTTTAGAATTGCAAGTTGCAGGATATTTGGGTCTGGCTCTTATGAGAGAAGACATGTACTATGGTTGAGGCAGTGTAACTGTCAGGATTGGGTAACTCGGTCGTCGGGATTGAGGAAACCTTGGATGTCAGGACTGGCATGGACCGAGCTACTAATGATACTTGGCTCTGTTGAGGGCAGGTAAGGAGGCCATGAGGTCGGGATGCCATGGGGCATGGGTTGCAGTGAGGGCGAGTAAGGGTAGTTGTTATGCACTACCTTTTACTTCTTTCCATATCTGCGTAGAATATATTGTTATATAGATTTATGTGGGATATCTGACCATTTATGGTATTTAGTGGGTTACTTCTTCACGACATGATGGAGCGACAGGAAGAAGAGGATATGGTACCACAGGATCAGGTTCAGAATCTGGTGCAGGCAGAGCATGAGCTGTAGGTACAGCCTCAGGGACAAGATCAGGTTCAGGATCCAGTGTAGGCAGGGCAGCAGCTGGGTTTGGCAGTGTTCGGACCTTGGCTTGACGAGAATCTCCAAGCTAGCCTAGTTAACGTCTTGTAGGGGATTGAAAGAGGCGCACATGGTACATAGCCTTCTATGGAATATCTGACATGGGAGTTCTAGTCACATCACCCGCCGCTTTTTCAGGGTGAGGGTGGTCTACAGGCGGCAGAGAACTGGATAGAGAGTATGCACATGATCTTCGAGCAACTCGAGACGCCTCCATGGCGGAGGGTCAAACTGGCGACGTACATGCTGAGGGGACCGGAGAAACATTGGTGGGATGTGCAGGTATTGGATCGTAGGCATGAGGGACTGGCGTGGAAGGACATCGAGGACAGGTTCTTCGAGCACATTTATCTGGAGTCACTAAGGGCAGAGAGAGCTCGGGAGTTCCTGAGACTTTAGTAGGGAGATATGTCCATCATGGACTACGCAGGTACTTTCATCGAGTTATCTCTCTTTGCACCTGGTATGGTGAGCGATGATGCAGCTTGGGTGAGGCGCTTCGAGGATGGCATACGACACACCATTCAGGTCCAGGTGAACATCTTCAGGCTGGGTTCTCTCTCTGAGGTGGTGAATCAGGCACTCATAGACGAGGGAAACGTGAGGGAGAAATCTCGTTTTGGCAGTGTGAAAACCCCAGGTGACGGTTCAGACAGCAGGAAGAGAGGGAGAGATGAGTTCCAATAGGGCGGGCAGGCCATGGACTCAGCTAGACCACCTCGTGGCAGTTCAGTGGTGGTTTGCTTTCAGTGCGGACATCCAGGACATGTTCGGGCTCAGTGAGATAGGCCCCCGAAGGAGTGTCGGGCCTGTGGACAGGTCTATCATCTGGAGAGGTTTTGCAGGTAGCCTTCTCAAACAGTCGATAGGTAGGGACCAGGACAGACTGTAGCGTCAGGAGCTGGTTCGGGTGTAGTACAAGGAGAGGGTAGTCGAGGTTTAGATGCACGTGGTGGACTTGACTGGGATAGAAGAATTCATCTATGGGGCCAGTGGCTGGTGACTGGAGTAGCACCGTAGGGAGTTCAGGCATCAGGCAGTCAGGCTTCAGGCCAGGTGCACCCTGTGCAGCTACCAGGGATTGAGCAGGCTGGAGAACCGATGACGGAGGTAGGTACACCACGGGTGTGGCCGTGAGTTTCTTTACTTTGTTTGGGCATGGCCTCTTGAGGCATGTCTGGTTTAGTGCACAGTCTGCACAGGGTACTTGTGGATTGACTAGATGCTATTTAGTAGTATTGGAAACATATCAGATGCGTTTTAAGTTTTATTTATATATTTGAGATGCGTGGCATCAGGAGCATCAAAGATGCAGGTTACTTGAGGTTTCGGGTGCATCGGGGCATCGTGGATGCGGGTTACTTGAGGTACATGGAACCAGGTTTGAATTGATCATCTATTAGATGCACGACCCTTGGGTAGCGGATGCCGATGCGGTGAGATTTACGTTGGGTGTCGGAAGTGACATGTGACCACCGAAGAGGTGTAGGGGTTGACGATGCATCACGGGAGGACCATGGGTCCGGGAAATAGGTCGTTGGGCATTGTTTGTTTATTTTTTTGTTTTGAGCATTGTTCGGGTTAAGACCGAGTAGGCGATTCCTAAGGTGGGGAGCCCTTTTTAGGAATTTAGCCATAACATTGAGACCAGGGTAGTCTGGGTTGTTTAACCTAGATGGGCATGTTCGGTGCCATTTCCACGTTTCGTTTGGTAGCTCAGGGATGAGCTACGTTAAGGTGGTGAGTTTGTAAGAATCCAAGTTTTTAGAAACGGGTCAAAACCCAGACCTGTTTAAACTTTTGACTGGTTTTTGAGAAGTCTGGAAAATCTAGGTAGTTTCCGGAAATTTCCAGACTACACATCATGTACTTTAACTACATGCGGTGTATGAGTTACCTGAGTGACTGACCATGTGCTCGCCGAGTACATGCCATGTGAAGACCGTGTAGAACATTCCTACTACACGACGTGTATTTATAGACACATCGTGTATCCCTTACCCGTGCGAGGCCAGGTACATGTCGTGTGGTGCCCAGGTGTAATTCTCCATCTACACGGCGTGTTGCCTTCCTTGACATGCCATGTACCCTTGCCCCATATAGCGGCCGAGACCCTGGTCGTGTGTTGACCGTGTACACTATCCATGCCGTGTGCTGGACTCCACATATGTCAGAGTACGGAAACACATATACACGGCATGTACTTTGTAAATACACGTCGTGTACTTTTTTTTATTTGATCGATCGAGGCATCGTCGCGCCTCATTCCCATATTTGCCTTATTCTTTCCCTTTGGTTGAACAGTTCGTCCGAGAACTCTCGAAAAACTCAAACCCTTCCAAAATCTTCGTACGACCTCCGTTCTTTAATCGGCCAGAGGTAGTAGGACCGCAACGGAATGGATAACCCCACACACCCTTCTTCGTCCTTGATTCCTCACCTGTTTCTCTGCAGATTCCATCCAAACAGAATTTTCGGATTTGACGGAAATGCATATCTACTGCGACTCATTCTGTTTCAGATGCTGAAATAAAAGGAGTGTCAGCATACGAGTACGAGGTGGGTGGTGCATACCTTCTTTCATGTTTTCGTAGACAATTTTGGGTTGCGACCTTCGGGCGTGATGTTGGGTGTTGAGCGGGACCCTGTTTATTTGTTTTTATTTAATTATCTGCATTGTGGAATTCCTCTGGGTATTCTCTAACCCTTTTGCGATCAAGTGAAACTGGGTTAGAGGTTGTTTCTCATTTGGGGCAATTCGGCCGGGGGGGGGGGGGGGCGAAATGCATGGGAATTGGACCATTGTTTGAACTGTTGTGTTATACTGCTTACACTACTAGAAAGGGGAGTTTTCCCAACACTTTTATTCCAACTGTTCAAATAACCGTTGGTATATGATGTCTTTCCCAACAGTTTTTATAAACCGTTCGTAAAGACCTTGAGGAACTGACTTTTCCCAACGGTTTTATGAAACCATTGAGAAAAGTGGGAAAAAACATAGTTTTCCCAACGGTTTTATGAAATCATTGTGAACTATTGGGTTTTTCAAATGGATTTTAAGAACTATTGGGAAAAAACCCCCAATACCCAAATGCAGGCAGCGCCCTCCCCACGATTCTAGAAGCCTTCCGCTCGTCTCCAAACGCGATTACTTGGTAGAAGCACTTCCCAATTCCCACATCTTCCATCGGATCAACAGCTACCAGTTTAAACTCCTTTTATATTTTATCAAGGATATAGTTCCACCTCTTATAAAGCATATCCTTCTATTCTCAACGATTTCGTTATTCCCAATTTTTAGGGTTTTTGTAAAATTTTATGATTGTTCCACGAATTGTGTACTCAAATCCCTATATCGGTGTATCTCCAATTAATGTTTTCATTACACATTTACATTTATAAGGGAATGGTGTCTCTTTATTGTGTTCTAATTTTTAGGATTCATAGTTTTTTTAATCTGGTTCAAATATTATAGGTTCATGTATAGGAACTAATAAGAAACTATTTGTAATATTTATTGATATTATTTCATGAAAATCACTCTTTTATTAAGATCATGCCAAACATGAAGATCTTGTTCATCTTAATTTTTGTACACTATGTGTATTACACAACACGTATGTATCATGTTTCTATCAAAATCTATATATATATAAAATGACACATTCTTCACATATCCATTGCACAATAGAACATATGAAGTATCTTCTTGAACTTTTCCAAATAGTATGTGGTCCCTAATTAGTACTTCTTCCTTCTTCATGAAACTAATTCAAATAATGTCAAATTTTCAATATTAGTGAATATTTGTTTTTCTAATATAACCATTAATCATTCTGTGTTCGACATCGTACATGTGTTATTCAATCACCTTTTTAAAACACAATGACCATTTTCACTGATTTGGGGTTCCTCAAAATGCTTGGGAAAATCAAAAAATTGCATGTATTGAATCGTGTTTCTCATATTGTTTCATGGATACAAGTTCATCTCTAAAATCATGATTGCGTTGTTCAAATATCATGAGTACCATGAGATTATTATTCTTCACACAAATGACGTTTTTTTCTACAACTATCTGTTTTTGTTTTCACTTTTTATTTGGCCGAAAGGGGAGAATTGTGGTCATTAATCATGGTTGTGGGTGGTCATTTATGATGTAAGATAGCATGAATTCATTTTACTTGATATATCCAATATTATTATTGATTTATGTTCACTTTTATTATCATTAATAATTGATGTTATTTAATAAGTTGTTATTAATGGTTGTAATAATGACGATATGGTATAAGTGTTCATATGGTGTGTATAAGGGTTCACATGGTGTGTATAACGGTTGACATGGTATTAGTGAACTCAAGTCATTAATTTAAGTCTCCATTCTCACTAGCTTGTAAGAAATTGAATGATGTAAACCCATCCTCACATGATTTCATACCTTAGATAGTGTTCAACATATGGAATACGAGCATTTGAATTCATCAGTTAACCAGGATCATATATTCCATTTCCCCCAAGATGACTGTACTAACATAACTTTAGCGTCAACTAAAAATGGATCTCATTGTACGTTGTATATTATGTGTCCTTCTTGGCCAATACTCACTTTTATGAGGGTGGGGTGCTTTTCACTACATCGACTAGAAACTTCTGCCTTTATCGTTTACATAAATGTATTTTCTATTAAAGTTCAATCCTATTGAATTGTTTATGACAAAATGACTTATATAAATTCTTTTTATAGAATGGACAGAAGTTGGATGTATGAAACCGATCGGATCTCAAGCGATTTTCAAAACAATTTGGTGAGCTTTATAGATTTTTCATTTCACAATGCTTCAGTTAGTGGTCGCATACACTGCCCATGTTCCAATTGTGTTGGTAGACCTTGTTTAAGCCATGAAAAAGTTAGCTACCACATAACCAAAAATGGTTTTCAAGAAAACTACTTTGTGTGGTATCACAATGGGGAGAAAATGAAATATCAAATTGGTGATGATCGAAATGAAAAGACTGGAATGGAGAATTTGTTAGATGATCAGTTTCCGTTTATTCGTCATCATGAAAAAGAAAGGATTTCGAATCAAGATGACTTCGATATGAGCACAGCTGATGCATCTAGTGAAAATGATGATATTTATAGGGTGAAAAAATTAAATGATGCTGCCATGACTCCAGTATATCGACAATGCGATAAAATGAAAAAGATGGAATTTTTAATCCGATTGTTTCATGGGAAAACTATGTATGGGATTTATAATACATCAATCGATTACATTCTTACCCTCTTGAAGGATTTACTTCCAGATGATGCAGATATTCCCTCAAACCACTATATGGCATGGAAGTTAGTTGAGGAACTTGGATTATCAAGAAACAAAATTTTTGCTTGCCCGAAGGATTGCAGTTTATTCTAGGAGGAAACCGCTGAACGAAATGATTATATTAAATGTGGCACATCCCGCTGGAAGTCAAAATCTGATGGAACACCATCTCGCGTTCCAAAAAAAGTAATGTGGAACATTCCATTGATCCCCAGACTCCAGAATCATTTTATGTCTGATGACATATCAATAAAAATGAGATGGAATGATACCGAGAGAAAGAAGACTAATGATGAGTTGGTTCATCATGCAGATGGATTTTCATGGCAGATATTTGATGTTCGACATCCTGATTTTGCAGATGACGTGCGTAATGTGAGGTTGGGTCTTTCATGCGACGGTTTTAATCCATTTGGGCATATGCATACTTCGCACAGCACATGCCCCATTTTTATAGAGATTTATAATCTTCCCCCATGGTTGGGTATGAAAAAACCTTTCACTTTCCTGAGTATACTCATATGTGGTCCTTCTGATCCCAGCATTGATATTGATGTCTACATGCAACCTTTAATAAAAGAGTTGAAACTTCTTTGGGATGTGGGTGTGCGCACATACGATGCATGTTCGAAAGATATATTTCAGATGCGTGTTGTGATTATGTGGACGATCAATGATTTTCCAGCTTATGCAATGATGTCTGGATGGAGCACGAAGGTAAAATTGTCATGTCTTGTTTGTATGAAGAATACACGATCCATAAGACTAATACATCGTTGTAGTTTCAGTTTTATGGGTCATCAACGATTCTTACCAAAGGATCATCCATACAGAATCAATCGTCAAAGATTTGATAATACCATAGAGACCGATGATCCACCTCAGCATATGTCTGGAACTGACGTGCTTAATGAATTGAAAGATTTCAGTTTTTCATTCGGAAGGGTAAAATGAAATCTGGAAAGGGAAAGAATGTTTCCACTGAAACCTGTTACAAATGGAGGAAGAGGAATATCTTTTTTGATTTTCTTTATTGGTCAACCAATTTGTTACGTCATTGCTTAGACGTAATGCATATTGAAAAGAATATATGTGAAATGTTGCTTTTGGTTCTTCTAAATGTCAAGGGGAAGACAAAAGATGATTTACGATCTCGGCGTGACTTGGTGGATTGGGGAATCAGACCAGAATTAAATCCTATGTGTATTAGTGAAAATAAATGGCAACCTCCATTTGATTCTTATATGATGACACCTACAGCGAAAACCAATTTCTGGAAGTATTAGAGACTATTAGAGTTCCTGATGTCTATTCAAGAATCATATCTAAATGGGTCAACAGAATAGAGTTGAAGCTAAAATCTTTGAAGACTCATGATTATCACGTTCTACTACATGAGTTTCTTCCAATAGAAATCCTTCATCTTTTGTCCAATAATTTAAGTGTGGCTGTTATTCAGTTGTTCCATTTGTTTAGAGATCTTTGTTCTATGAAGATGTCCAAGTATTTCTTGCAAAAAATGTTGACAGATGCCCCATTAATTTTGTGTGAGTTGGAGAAAATATTTCCTCCATCATTTTTCACATGCATACTGCATCTGACTATCCATAGTCCCACTGAAATACTTCTTAGAGGACCTGTTTTTTCGTTGGAGGTATCCAACTGAATGAAATATGTTCACATTAAAGTCTTATGTCTGAAACAGAAACCATCCCGAAGGTTCTATCGTGAATAGTTACATGGCTCAAGAATGTATATATTTTTGCTCGATGTATTTGTCTGATCTTACTACAAGATTGAACAGACCAATTAGAAATGATGTGGAATAGAATGAGAAAATTGAACTGAGTTTTCCATCACTTCTTCAAACAAGAGGAATTCCTGTATCAAATACATTGAAGACATTAAGCCATGAAGAGCGGGTGATGGCACATCGCACAGTTTTGTTCAACTGTGATTTGTTCGATGACTATATCAGGTAACTAAATTGATTATTTAAATCTTACATATATATCTGTTAAACTATTCATATTTTCTATCTACAGGGAATATAAAACAAAGATAAATATGAAGCATCATTATTTATCTTTGATAAGGAGAGAGACTTTGCATAGCAAAGAGTTTTCTGCTTGGTTAAATTTGAAGGTATAAAAATTAAATTTTAAAATAATTATATCAATATTTAATTAAGTATAATAGTCATTTATATTGCAGGTATTGAGTTTGTCTACTGACTCAGTCTCTGAGGAAATAAGAGCTTTGGATTTTGGTCCCAATACTGTGGTTCGTGACTGCAAATCAATTGTTATCAATGGGTACAAATTTATTTTCACTGAACGAGAAAAGAGCATAAGAACACAACATGATGGTGTTATGGTTACTGCCACAACAGATTTTTATGCCAGTGCATCAGATAGTAGACCGCGATGTGAAAATATGGGTTATTATGGAGTTGTTGAGAAAATAATAATATTGGATTATTACTCTCATGGATGAGTCACAATGATGAAATGCCATTGGTTTGATTCGATGACGAGACATGGAACATTTATTGATGATTGTGGATTTCACATAATTAATATGACTCGCACTCTTGCTACTGAAGAGCCATATGTATTGGCATCAATGACTAAACAAGTTTTTTATGTCAAAGACCAACTTCGACCTGAATTTGGTGTCATAGTTGAAGTAATTCCAAGACATATTTTTGATGATGGTGATGATGGAATTTACACTGTCTCTAGTGCCATTAAAACCAATCCATTTATTTATTTTGATGACTCAAATAGCTCAATTGTCAGATTTGATTGTGAACCAAAAGTTTTGGTTGAAAATATATAGAATCATTCATCCATGTTCTCAATTATTTTGGTTTACCTCGAGTTGGATTGTTAAGGTTGGTAATATTCAAATTGATTTAGTATTGATCACAAATATTTTTAGCTGACTTGACCGTTATGTGAATTTTCAATGATTATTGGTTGTAGTTTTATTTGAATTGCATTTCCTAATTTGGAATTGAACTGTATTCAAACATAGTCAAACAATATTTCTAACTTGGTGAACATTACAACTTGTATGATTTATTAAATCCATTAAAGCTCATCTAAAACAATTGATAGCTGAATTGACCATTATGTGAATTTTAAATGTTTATTGGTTGTAGTATTATTTGAATTTAATTTTCTAATTTGGAATTGAACTGTATTCAAACATAGTCAAACCATATTTCTAACATGGTGAACATTAAAACTTGTATGATTTATTAAATCCATTCAAGCTCTTCTAAAACAATTGATAGCTAAATTACCAATGTATCCCCCTATTCAATCATATATTTAGTTTTTTGGGTTACACATTAGTTTTAATTTTCTAATTAATTACATATTTTATTTCAAAAGCAGGAAATGAAGCCAATTGAAGATATACGAAGTGAAAAAATGATGGAGAACAATCGTCGAATGACGGAGTTGGGAGTTCCATCATTAGTGCATGTAGTGAGTACTTTATTTCAAATTGATATATTTAAAGAATAAATAATGTCATGTGATAATTTTTTTTGTAAACATTTTTGTGGGATCCACCTATACGTCGACCGTTATTCGAAGAGGAGCCTAGTACTGGTCCTAGTACTTAGGCTAGTGGTACGAGGAGGGTTCGTACCAGAGGTGGACGAGCAGCTGCGCGTACCCGACTAGACCCCACCCCTCCCATTGACATGTCATCCTTCCCACATTCTAATCCTGGTGTGTCGTTAGGTACACATGGGATATTTAGGCCTCCCATGTTTTTGCTACCTTCTGCATATTCTGGACCATCATTTTCACATCCCATGATGATTCCCACTCCCCAGTCAGCATCCGGTCAGAGAGTTGTCCCATCTTTTTTTCCTTCTACTTCTGTCTCTCCGAACTTCTATATTCCATCGTCTTCGACTCCTGTTCCACCACTGGGTGTTCCATTAGTTTTTGTGGATCCAGCGGCACTCAGCGATCATACCGGCACAGGTATATTTATAGAACCCTAACAAATTTTTATAGAAATATTTATTTTCATTATAAAATGTTTTGATAAAATATTTTTTTTTCTTTCATGACAGATACATCTACTGACAGGAGGCGTGGGCGGGGGCGTACCCGCATGCGTTCGGGGTAGAACCGCCGCACACAGTTTATGGTGGATTATAATGAAGACAACCAAATGGTTGAGAAAATAGGGCATCAATGTTGGAGTTTTTTGGCGACGCTTTCCAAACACTTCGACATCATTCCCATCAGCCCGCTATCGTGGAGACATTTTCCACATGAGGTCAAGGATAGATCTTGGGAACAGATATGGGTAAAAAAATCTATTCTATTGAATGCCATGAATTATTTTTGTATTTATATGAATTAATATTTTGATTTCAGCTTCGATTTAATTTTCCCGATGGTGAGGGTGCACGACCGGAATGTCTAAAGTATTTAGGCAATATTCGGAGAGCCTACAAGCATGAGTTGTATATGGACTGGTTTACTAGAGTTGGCACTGAGTTAGAGGCGGTACCAGTGGTGGATGATTGTCTTATAGAGTAGTATCATCAGATGATTACTCATTGGACGAGGACCCAGTTTAAGGAATTAATAACATTTGAGGTATTTAAATAATAACATTCATGTTTTTCAGTAATACTATCTGTTTCATTTTCAAATTATATTTAGGAATCATCTGGAAAAAATAAAAATAACATTGAAGAAAAAAAAATACCTCCACACACTGGGATGCACTACGATTTCTTATCATGAGAGGAAGCAGGTATGAAAATTTTTTATAAGTTTTATTTACGCCTTAGACTTTCTTTTTTATCCCTTAATTATTTGATAGTTTGATAAAGTTTTCATATAACTTTAGTTTTTAATGTCATTGTAGAGGAACATACAAAATATTGAAGGATGTGTGCCTCGAGAAAAACTGTTTTGCTCGAGTAGAAGGAAAAAGGATTGAAGTGCCGTCAACGAAGCAACTCAGTAGCATATTTTAAGTATTAATCTGTTGAATTTCTATTTTAATATCTATATTGAAACATAATGATATATTTATATTTGTAACAGGATGCATTAGAGGCCCTCGATGCCCAAGAACCAGACAATTTTGGGCCAACAGATCACTTACATCAGGTCTTGGGGGAAGAGCATTCTGGCAGAGTACGCTGTTGAGCTAGGATAGCCCCAACGAGGTATTGGCCATCCTCAGGTATGATCTGTTGTGCCACCGAGCTGTAGCATGTTAGGGCACAGGCAGAACAGGCTGAGAAAAGGGCCACAAAGACGGAAGAACAGTATGCTAGGGCAAACAGTGCGTTTATGAAATTTATTGAAGTTCTTCGTCCAACACTTCCAGCAGAGGCCAACCCATCTTTTGATGATTATATGTCGTCGATACGTTCTATATAAGGTGCACCAGGTGGCGGTTCTTGTGGTGGTCAGGACGATTTCTAGCTTGACGATGATGATTTCGAGGAGTCTAATGCGGAAGAGGAGGGAGAGGAAGAGGGCGAGGTGGGTGGAGAGGGCGAGGAGGAGGGTGAGGACGAGGAGGAGGGCGAGGGCGAGGAGGGCGAGGATGATGATGGGGATGAGGATGAGGGTGATGATGATGATTATGGTGATGTGGGACAAGGTGATCCATTACATTTTTGACTGATATTACTGAGATTTGATATTTAATCTATTCTAGTTGTTGGTTTTATCTAGAATCGTAGTATAGTATTGGAGTTGAGTTTTTTTTTTATATTATCTGTTTTTATGGAAGTTGGTGTCTTTTAGTGGTTGTGTGTTTGGGAACCCCCCTCCTTCCTGGACCCTAGACAACCCCCACCCTCCTCCCTGGACCCCGGACAGCCCCGCCAGACAGCCACCCAGACAGCCCCCCGGACAGCCCCACCCTCTTCCTTGGACCCCGGACATCCCCCTGAACACCCCCCGGGCAGCCCCCGGGCAGCCCCCTGGACAGCCCCCCAGACAGCCCCCCCACCCTCTCCCTGGACCCCAGACAGCCCCCCCGGAAATCCCCCAAGATAGCCCCTCGGACAACCCCCCCCCCCCCCCTCTTCCTTGGACACCGGACAATCCCCCGAACACCCCCGGATAGCCCCCCGAACAGCCCCCCAGCCTCCTCCCGCGACCCCAGACAACCCCCCTGGACATCCCCTAGATAGCCCCCCAGACAGCCCCCCACCCTCTTCCTTAGACCCCGGACAACCCCCCGAACACCCCCGGACAGCCCCCAGACAGCCCCCCACCCTTCTCCCTGGAACCCAGACAGCCCCCCCCCCCCCCCGGCAGCCCCCCATTCAGCCCCCACCCTCCTCCTTGGACCCCAGACAACCCCCGAACATCGCACGGACAGCCCCCCGCACAGCACCCCTTCTCCTTGGACCCCAGACAGCCCCCCATACATCCCCCCGGGAAGCCCCCCCCCCCACCCACTTCCTTAGACCCCGGACAACCCCCCGCACAGCCCCCCCACCCTCCTCCTTGGTCCCCGGACAGCCCCCCGGACACCCACCAGACATCCCCCCCGGACAGCCCTGTCAGACAGCCCTGCCGGACAGCCCCCCCACCCTCCTTGGTTTCATTTAATACTAGATAATCTATAATATGTATTTTATGTATTTTCATCATGATAATCAATGTAAAAAACATTTACACATCTAATCAATAACATAGATTCTTGGTATGTTATAAAATAGATGTATTCATTGGCCATGAATCTGAGGCGCGGTGTGGCTGGCACCACTAAACCACATTGGGTTTCCATTGAAACCTTATGAGAATGATCCATGGGTCATATGTGATGTTTACGAATAAACCCCGCCTCAATCCAAGGCACGGTGTGACCGACACCACTCAAAGTGTCTGCCTTTTGTTTCTAAAAGACATCATTTTAATTGAAAAACATCAACTGGCATACGGAAAACTGACCTAACGCATTCCGATTGTGTCGATACCTTAGAAAAATGATCAATGGGTCATATGTGACGTGTACGAGTCAACCCCGCCTCAATATGAGGTGCAGTGTGGCCACCACCATTCAAAGTGTATGCCTTTTCTTTTAAAATTATGTCATTTTAATTGAAAAACATCAATTGGAAAACAGAAAACTGACAAACACATTCGGAATGTATCAATACTTTAGCACAACGATACATGGGTCATATGTGACGTGTACGAGTCAATCCCGCCTCAATCCGAGGCGCGGTGTGGCCACCATCACTCAAAGTGTCTGTCTTTTGTTTCAAAAGGACGTCATTTTAAGTGAAAAATATCAACTGTCATACGGAAAAGTGACCAAACGCATTCGGATTGTGTCGATACTTTTTCACAACAATACATGGGTCAAATGTGATGTGTATGAGTCAACCCCGTCTTAATCGGAGGCACGGTGTGGCCCGAATCACTCTAAGTGCCTCTCTTTTGTTTAAAATGGACAACATTTTAAGTACATACATAAAACCAACCAAACGCATTCGGTTTCCGTTTAAACATTAGGAGAACTATCCATGGGTCATATGTGGCGTGTAAGACTCAACCCCGCCTCAATCCGAGGCGCGGTGTGGCTGGCACCACTGAAAGTGTTTGCCTTTTGTTTAAAAAGGACGCCATTTTAATTGAAAAACATCAACTGGCATATGGAAAAGCGACCAAACGCATTCGAATTGTGTCGATACTTTAGCACAACGATCCATGGGTCATATGTGACATGTACGATTCAACCCCGCCTCAATCCAAGGCATGGTGTGGCCGGAACCACACTAAGTGTCTGCCTTTTGTTTCAAAAGGACGTCATTTTAATTGAAAAACATAAACTGGCATACGAAAAAGAGACCAAACACATTCTGATTGTGTCAATAATTTTTCACAATTATCCATGGGTCATATGTGATTTGTATGAGTCAACCTAATCCGAGGCGCAGTGTGGTCGGCACCAAGTGTCTTCCTTTTGTTTCAAAAGGACGTCATTTTTATTGAAAACATCAACTGGCATATGGAAAGCCGACCAAACACACTCATATTGTGTCAATACTTTAGAACAACGATTCATGGTTCATATGTGATGTGCACGAGTCAACCCCACCTCAATCCGAGACATGGTGTGGCCGCCACGACTCAATGTGTCTGCCTTTTTTTCAAAAGGACGTCATTTTAATTGAAAAACATCAACTGGCATATGGAAAAGTGACCAAACGCATTCGGATTGTGTTGATACTTTAGAAAATCAATCCATGGGTCAAATGTGACATGTATGAGTCAACACCTTTATAATTGGAGACACGGTGTGGCCAGAATTACTCTAAGTGGCTCTCTTTTGTTTAAAAGGGACAACATTTTAAGTACCCAATGAAAACCCACAAAACGCATTCGGTTTCCGTTGAAACATTTGGAGAAAGATCCATGGTTCATATGTGACGTGTACGAATCACCCTCGCCTCAATATGAGGCGTAGTGTGGCCGGCACCACTCAAAGTGTATGCCTTTTGTTTCAAAAGGATGTCATTTTAATTGAAAAACATCAACTGGCATACAGAAAACCGACCAAACGCATTCCGATTGTGTCGTTACATTAGAAAAACGATCCATTGGACATATGTGATGTGTACGAGTCAACCCCGCCTCAATCCAAGGTGAGGTGTGCGCACCACCACTCAATGTGTCTGCCTTTTGTTTCAAAAGGACGTCTTTTTAACTGAAAAACATCAACTGGCATACGGAAAAGCGAACAAACGCATTCGGATTGTGTCGATACTTTATCACAACAATCCATGGGTAAAATGTGATTCGTACGAGTCAAACCCGTCTTAATCGGAGGCACGGTGTGGCCGAAATTACTCTAAGTTGCTCTCTGTTGTTTAAAATGGACAACATTTTGAGTACATACGGAAAACCGACCAAACGCATTAGGTTTCCATCGAAACATTAGGAGAACGGTCCATGGGTCATATGTGACGTGTACAAATCAACCCTGCCTCAATCCGAGGCACGGTGTGGCCGGAAACACTCAAAGTGTCTGTCTTTTGTTTCAAAAGGACGTCATTTTAATTGAAAAACATCAACTGGCATACGAAAAAGCGACCAAATGTATTCGAATTGTGTCAATAATTTAGCACTATGATCCATGGGTCATATGTGACGTGGATGAGTCAACCTTATCTCAATCCGAGGCGCGGTGTGGCCAACACCACTCAAAGTATCTGCCTTTTGTTTCAAAAGGACGTCCTTTTAAATGAAAAACATCAACAGGCAAACAGAAAACCGACAAACGCATTCGGATTGTGTCGATACTTTAGCACAACAATACATGGGTCATATGTGATGTGTACGAGTCAACCTCGCCTCAATTTGAGGCGCGGTGTGGCCGCCACCACTCAAAGTGTCTGTCTTTTGTTTCAAAAGGATGTCATTTTAAGTGAAAAACATCAACTGGAATACGGAAAAGCGACCAAATGCATTCAGATTGTGTCGATACTTTATCCCAACGATTCATGGGTCAAATGTGACATGTACAAGTAAATCCCGCCTTAATCGGAGGCACGGTGTGGCGAGAATCACTCTAAGTGTCTCTTTTTTGTTTAAAATGGACAACATTTTATGTACATATGGAAACTGACCAAACACATTCGGTTTTCATTGAAACTTTAAGAGAACGATACATGAGTCATATGTCACATGTACGAATCAACCCCGCCTCAATACGAGGCGTGGTGTGGCTGGCACCACTCAAAGTGTCTGCCTTTTGTTTCAAAAGGATGACATTTTAATTGAAAAACATCAACTGGCATACGGAAAACTGACCAAACACATTCCGATTGTGTCGATAATTTATCACAATGATCCTTGGGTCATATGTGATGTGTACAAGTCAACCCCGCCTCAATCCGATACGCGGTGTGGCTGCCACCACTCAAAGTGTCTGCCTTTTGTTTCAAAAGGACATCATTTTAATTGAAAAACATCAACTGGCATACGGAAAAGCGACCAAACGCATTCGGATTGTGTCGATACATTAGCACAACAATCCACGGGTCAAATGTGATGTGTACCAGTCAACCACGTCATAATCAAAGGCACGGTGTGGCCGGAATCACTCTAACTGGCTCTCTTTTGTTTAAAATGGACAATATTTTAAGTACATACCAAAAACGGACCAAACGCATTCGGTTTCGATTGAAACATTAAGAGAACGATTCATGGGTCATATGTGATGTGTACAAATCAACCCTGCCTCAATCTGAGACGCAGTGTGGCAAGAACCACTCAAAGTGTCTGCGTTTTGTTTCAAAAGGGCGTCATTTTAATTGAAAAACATGAATTGACATACAGAAAACTGACCAAACGCATTCTGTTTCCATTGAAACTTAAGGAGAACGATCCATGGGTCATATTTGACGTGTACGAGTCAACCCCGCCTCAATCCGAGGTGTGGTGTGGCCGGTAGGACATGAAGTGTATGTATTATGTTTAAAATGGACATCATTTCAGGTAAAAATATATGGTATACAAAAACTGATCAAATTATGAATTGACTTCCGAATTCCACATATAATTGTCACCTAAATTTTAAATTGAATTCTAAATGAATTATGTATGTTTATAATTACGTTATGAATTCTAATTAAATAATGGATGTGTATAGTTCCAGCATTATATGTTAAATGTGTATGAATTTTTTCTCTATATGTATGTGTTAGTTGATTATTGCTGGTAAAATTATTGTATATGTATGTTAGTTTATTGCAGGTATAATAATTGGATTGAAAATGAGGGGGAACCCACAAAATGAGACCTAGTGGGAATATTGGAGAGTTGTTGAGCAAATTGCAGAGCTGCTGTGCAATTTTCCCAGCATAGGCTATGTCAACGGTTTTAAACCATTGGCATAGCATTCTGTGTTCTGTTTTACCAACGGTTCATGGAACCGTTGGGAAAGAAGAGTTCTTGGGCTTTTCCCAATGGTTTGGCCAAACCATTGGGAAAAACCTGGTAGTTTTTAGCACATTATCCCAACAGTTGTAAACCTTTGGGAAAAATATTTCCCAACAGTTTTCCTGAACCGTTGGGAGAGGGTAATTTTTCTCCAACTTATCCCAATGGTTCACTATAAACCGTTGGGAAAAGATTTCCCAATGGCTTACTTTTCTACGGTTTGCGGAACTATTGGTATAACATACACCAACGGATCTGCAGCCTTTCCCAACGGTTCTAAACCATTGGGAAATCCACTATTTACAATAGTGTTATTGAATGTCTCGAGTTAAACTGTTTAGTTTAATTGTTAAATCATGAATGAGTTAGGTACTGTTATGGGATAGCACAAGTTAGTGCAATTTGACTATTTAGTAATTGCACGTCTATGTGATTCATCCATGTATGAATATGCAATGTGTGATATTGGATGTGTTCAACTGCTTGTTGTGTTGGGTGTGGCCCGGATATATTGTTGAGTGATGGGGATCACATGTTGGGGCATTGGCTCGGGATACTTTGGGTGGTTTATACCACGGGATTGGGCGGCATGGACGTTTGTTGAGGTAGTTGGACTGTCAGGTTGGGCTTTGGCCCGGGTTACTTGGATGGTGAGGCCATCTGACTTGAGCGATAGGTTCGCAGGGACACGAGGTGTCAGAGGTGTTGTGGCTTGGGACATACTGAGGAGATTACCACTCACTGGGTACTTTTGAGTATTGTGAACACAGATAGACTTCGAGATGAGGTGGTAGGACCACCCGATGGGTAGAGGCACCCGATAGATTCGGTTAGGTATATTTCGTTTGGGGGTGCATGCCATAGGAAGCCACATGGAAGGTGAGGAGCCATCGGGAGACTGCTTTGGGTGTTATGGTTGGGGGAAGAGGCTTGCCGTGATTTGAGGGCAGACATCGCTGTCCCTCTGGTTATCTATTGAGGACAGGTATCGTTGTTCCTCCGGATGTTGTGCTATGGGCAGGTTGAGCTTTCGAGCTGGGTTATGTTGGTTGGGCGTGCCATCGGGATGTCAGTAATTGAGACACATGGTGTCAGGTGGCATGAGGTGCCGGGATGTAGATCAGACTTTTCGGTGTTGGCCGAAGCAGGTGACACTTTCTAGTGGCTGATGAGCACTAGTGAAGTCCTTGTTTACTTTTGGGAATTGCACTGTTTACTGTTTTTCTTATATATGCATGTCTTCTTAAACACTTATATTAGGTACGCACATCTCGGTGGTATCCTACTGAGACTTGTCTCACACCCTACACGGGCCCTTCGGGATGTGTGTAGACTTTATGAAATTGCGTGTAGGTAGAGGGTCAGCCTCAGGATCTAGACTTTAGTGCTATTGACTTGGAGACTGGCATGGACCTTGAGGTCGTGCCGTACTGGAGTTACTTGTTCAGTATTCTTTTCTTGCATTAGCATGTTTGCATTATATTATAGCTACTACTGGTTAGCCATTGGTGCCATTATATATGTATTGATTTGTATGACTTTCTTGGATGCATGCTTGGTTGTTTTAGCAGTTATTGCAGTTGATTCCTAGCATGATGTTTTGTTACTCTCCGCTGCTGTTGTTTCTGTATTGGTTCCACTGTTTATTATTATTGAATGTGCTTCCGCTTTGCGAGTCTAGTTCGAGTATGCTTCGTCATTTATTTTTGCTGCATATTTTAGTTTATTACTTGGACCAGCACCTTTAATTCCTACGAGAGGGTATATCCTCCCCACTATACCTATTCAAACCCTCGCTGCTAGTCGGCAGCCTTTGGCGTTCAGGGGAGGTGCGCCTAAGGTAGTAACACCCGACCCGTTCGGCACTGTTCGGGTGGCTAGATGGGTCCGGGTCATTACAAAAATCATCCAATTATTATTGGACATGTTTTGGATAATATTTTAATCATTATAATCTTATTTATTTAAATCATTTATTATTGAGGTAAATACTGCATCATTATTATGTCATAAATAATTTAATTTATTTATTGCCTAAAAATTATTAAAAAAATACAATGATGTATGAACTATTTTTAGATTTAATATGAATATTTATAGTCGAAAATATGACTTACATAACACCATATAAAAATTAATTACTAAAAGATTTTTGTTAATATCAATTTTGTCTTCACATTAAATTAATTAATCTAAATTGTCATTATCACTCCCAAGTGGATCAATGGGGTCCCAAAATCGACCCAATGATTCCCATTGTCATAAATTACTCAACTAATAATGTTTGGAAAAGTGTTGAGATAATTTTGAATTATTATAATATTCTTTTTACCTTGAATTAACCTATTTACTTTTAACAACGATAAATAAAAGTCAAAAGTTACTATTCACAAAAAAAAATCATTTTAATCTTATTGAACAAAATTTTACTTCTTGATAACAACCATGTATGTTGGAATTTTGATATTCAATTCACATAAGTGGTAAAATTTCATTTAAATGAAAAATTAGTTTTTTAACTACCGCTAAGTGGTTTTACTATTCATCAAAAATTGATGTTTTTCAGAAAAATACCAAAAATTCAGCCTAAGATATATTTGATATTCTGAATTCAAAAATGGTGTCTATTTTTCCAAATTCAAAACATATAAGTGTAATTAATTAATTTTAAAATTAATTCCCATTGTTAAAACACATAGAGTGTTTTTAAGAAACAATAACTTTCAAAATATTGATATTTGTTTATGTCCAATTTCAAAGTGAAATTAATTTTAATGATAAACATTGGATTAAATGGTAAAAATATATTTTAATATCAATTTAAAACCAATTAAAAATATAATATATCCATATAAATAAATTACATTAAACGGCACTTTTGAATTAAAACAAAATATTTTTCACTATTCATTAAAAAATGAAATTTATCAAAAAAATTCCAACAATTTACACAAAGTAAATTTTGGTATTCCCATTATAAAGAATGATTTTATTTGGTAATATAGAATTTATTAAAGTGAAAAAAACTATATTTAAAAATGGTTCTCTATTAAAGGGCGACAAATTGGCCTTTTAATTTAAATTATAATTAAAATTAGATTCATTCATATTTTAAGCCTCTAAATTTTTATTGAATAATGTAAATAAATTTAACAAACATGTATTATCATATTGTAGTTAGTTTCATTCATTCACTCCAATACCACGGATAGGATTTAACTACCATTTACAATAATAATATTATATTATTAGTGTGCAACGTAAGATTCAAAAGAAACCCATTGTTGCATATCGGGTATGCTATCGAACATAGAAACCCTTTTAAAGTACAATTAATATTTAATTCAAAAATATTAATAAGTATAAAAATATCTTATTCTTCATTTACTTTGGATGTTACATCCTTCCCCCATTTTGGATATTGCGTCCTCGCAATTTTTATTCACTTATAAAAATAAGTGGTGGGTATTTATCCCTCATAGCATTTTCAGATTCCCACATTGACTCTTCAATCATATGGTTTTTCCACAAAACCTATACTTGGTAAATTACCTTATTCCACAACAATTTCTCTCTATGGTTATGAATTTGGACTGGTGGTTCTTCATAAGAGGGATTCTCTTCCAACTGAACTATCTCTGGGCTCAAAACATGAGATGGATTTGGTATATACTTTCTCAACATCGAAACATGGAAAAAATTGTGTACCTAGGATAAACTTGGAGGTAATGCAACTCTATACAAAACTGATCCATATTTATCCAGAATTTTATAAGGTCTAATGAACCACGGACTCAACTTTCCGTTATTACCAAAACGTATCACACTTTTCCGTGGAGAATCTTTGAGAAAGACATGATCACCTACCTCAAAGTAACATCCTCCCTCCGGTAATCTGCATAACTTTTCTGTCTACCATGTGATGTTCTCATGTGCTTCTGAATCAAAGGTACTTTCTCTGCCATCTCTTCTACTAATTCTAGTCCCATCAGCTTCCTTTCACCTAATTCATCCAAAAAATCTGGAGTTCCACAACACATTCCATATGAAGCCTAAAATGGAGCCATCATTATACTTGAATGAAAACTGTTATTATATGATAATTCAACCAAAGAATGATGTTGGTCCCAACATCCCTGGTAATCCATCAAAAAAACACGTAACATATCTTCCAGGGTCTGAATTGTTCATTCTGAATGTCCGTCTGATTGAGGATGAAAAGTTGTTCTAAAATTTAATTCAGAATCCAATGACTTCTGAAGGCCTTTCTAAATGTTAGAAGTAAACCTGGGATCATGATCAGATACAATGGAGAGGGGAACACCATGCAACTTGACTACCTCTTTAATATACAACTGAGAAAGTTGATTTAGAGACAAACTATCTCGAATAGGAAGGAAATGAGAAGATTTAGTCAATCAATCAACTAAAACCAAGATTGCATTATTACCTCGAGATGTCTTTGGTAATCACACAATGAAGTCCATGGATATTTTGTCCCATTTCCATTCTAGAACCAGTAAAGTCTGAAGCATTCCTTTCGGTAACTGTCACTCTCCTTTAACCTGCTGACATGTCAAACACGTCACAGTAAAATCAGTGATATCACTTTCCATTCCATCCCACCAGTAATACTCTCAAAGATCAATGTACATATTAGTACTGCCGGGATTAAATGAAAACGGGGAATTATTAGTTTCAGATACAACTCATTATTCATCTTTGAATCACATGTCACACATAATCTCTTCCCAAATCACAAAACACAATCATTATCAACGTTAATATCAGATCACTTACCCTTTTGAACCAACTCTACCATTTTCTGCAACTCACTATCGTCCTTCTATGATTCCTCAATTCTGTTTGATAGAGTTGATTTCACGGATACATGAAACAAAATAGAATAATTTCCGACACCAATAACTTCTATTCCAAAGTTTATCAAATCAAAAACCAAAGGATCTCCTTCCAAACGTATCATGGTTAATGAAATATTACATTTTCGACTCAATGAATCATCCATTTTATTTTCTTTTCCCAGATGGGAATGGATTGTGCAATCATAATCCTTGATTAATTCCAACCATCTCCTCTGTCTCATGTTCAATTATTTCAGAGTAAATATATATTCAATCTTTTTTGATCAGTATATATTTCACATTTTACTCCATAAAAATGATGTCACCAAATTTTTAAAGAAAAAAAAACAGAAGCTAATTCCAAATCATGTGTAGGGTAATTTAGCTCATTAGGTTTAAACTGACGTGAAGCATAAGCAATTACCTGATCATTTTTCATTAGACACAACCAATTCCTTTCAATAAAGCATCACTATAAATAACAAACACACCATTTCTGGATGGCAGTGCCAAAATTGGAGCATTCACCAATCTTCTTTTCAATTCCTGAAAACAATCGTCACATTCTTTTCTTCACATGAACTTAACACCTTTTCGAGTTAACTTAGTCTTTGGAATTGATAACCGTGCAAAATTTTCAACAAACCACTTGTAATAACCTGGAAAACTAAGTGAACTATGAATTTTTTTTATATTTATGGGTCTTTTCCATTCTTCAACAACTTTTGTTTTTGTAGGATCAACAGTTATGCCATTTTTTGAAACAATGTGACAAAGGAATGGAATTTTTTACAACCAAAACTCACACTTGCTGAATTTCCCAAACAATTTCTTTTCTTTTAAGGTTTATGAGACAACCCTTAAATGAATTTCATGTTCCTATTTAATTTTGGAATAAACCAAGAAAACACTAATAAACACAACCACCATTTATCACCTGAATCAACTAATCCATCACTGTAGTAAACTGTTCAATTCTGATTTTGACCATATCAGGATGCTGATTTGGAAGGTCCTTTCCCTTTGTAAGCCTTTCCAGAAAAGATTCTATGTTTCCTCTATGAAAAAATATTCTTAACACACAAATATATTAGGTGAAGAAACATGGTGATCTGTAAATGATATATAATTTAAATATAAACTAAAATTACATTATGGATAATAATTTAACAATACCCTAACTCCTAAAGTTATCTAAAAAGACCTTTGATACCAACTGTAAAGACCTGACCTTAAACCTTTCATAATATTGAATTAAATGAATAATTCACATTGAGGATATTTTCAGGTTTATAGTTTTTGAGAATTAGGACATAACTATTACGTCTCAAAAGATTACAATGTCGAAACTTCTACACAGTTTCCATTTTTTTTACAAAACATGAACTCTTGAAAAAAATAGTAATGTCTAATTCCATGTTTAAGACAACATTACTATTACTTGATCCTATCCTTGACCCTATTCCAAATTATGTACTGTGAAAAACATTTCAAAAACATGGGTTTAACATAAAAAGCTCAGTAAGGGATACACAAAGAAGGAAAACTGTTAGTTTTTCAATACAACATGTAAACCTTGAATACTTCAACATAAGTAATACTTTTCACATTTTTGATGTAGTAAATACTCTTCACTAAATAAAATATCATTAATTACAATTTTTGTAAACAAAATATTACCATAAAACCCATATAAATAACACATAACTTATAAAGGTAACTTGGGAGATAAACATACATAAATGGAATAACCAAACTGTCAACTTCCACACATATCACTAAATGGAATAGCCATACAACCGACTTACATAACCAATGAATTGGAGGTTATAACGTAACCACCCATCCTGGTATTCACGTCACCACCCGTCATTTGGTTTATCACGAAATCGCACGTCAAATGTCCAAGTACCATTATAAAATCATAAGACCTAAAAAAATATAAAGGAAAGAAAAAATTTCCACATTTCAATCAGAATATATAACTTAAATATATTGACATAACATATCTATTATAAAAATCATTTTCAATACCAAAATATATAAAATAGTATATGGTATTTATTTTCTTTTAAAAACATTACAGCTTGTTGAGGAAGCCTATGATCAAATAATACTCACGGTGGCGAAGAAGGTTGTTGTCACCGCTTACGTTAAAAGGAGCATTATTTTTTTCATTTCGTAAAATGATTTGTAGAAAAAGATTTTATTTAAAAAGGAAAGGGTGTTTATACATCATATAAAATAATTTCTTGTATTAAAACAAAATATACCTCAATGAATGGAGATTGAGACGAAGTCCCATACCTCATGTCCGACTTGACCCATTTGTTCTTTAATATCCTGAATAACAAACTAAAGTTATTTTATAACTTCTTATGAACCTTTTTAAATATTATTATTCTTTTTATATCACTTATTACCATGTTATAAACATTATGTAATCATTTTAGTTAATAATGTTCCTTTTGTCGATATTTGACACTTGAGTCAAAAAATGGACTTCTTATTATTACATGTTGTTCATGTGGTCAAAGGTTAATTATATCTAGAATGATATTCATGATTTATATATCATATATATCATATATATCCAGCATATACATGTATTTTTAATAGTACATAACATATGGAGGTAAGAAATGAGATGAACCGTTCATGGAGACGGTAAGCCGTACGTACGCATGAACGCTACTTTCATTTCTATTTCTTATTTTAATAGAATTTAAGAATAATGATACATAGGTATATTATAATAACAGTATAATATGATATATCGTGTCATTAAATCTATCCTTTGTACATACCACATAAGGTATTAACATGTCACATCATTTTGAGGGGGCGGTAGTCCGCACTTCCTCAAATGAGATTATAGTATTTACCCACTATGGAAACCATAATGACATGCTATAAATGGAAAATACAAAATCATAAAGAAAATATAAACATATTATATATAATATGTAAATACAGTTCCATCATAATGGCCACCATGAGATGCGGTAGGAGAAAATCGAACAATAATCGTCTTGTGAGGCGTTCGTTTTCCATCCACAGAAATAATATGTTTTTCATCCATTAGATGGAGGTGTGTGTGTGTGTGTAGTTTTAATCCTTCCCATAAAAAAGTCCTATTATACTGATTATACTGGCATTGTTACAAAAAAGTGAATAAAAATATTTTAGGGGTTGGATAAGTAAAATAAAAGAAAACAATTTAAGAGAAACTGTTACCTTTAATTTGGGTAACTTCCTTTGGTTTGAACCAAACATACTTATTGAAGTGCCTTATTCCTAAAGTAAGGTTTATATGGGGAGTAGAGAGATGTATGTAGATTAATGGGGCAGAGGATGGATGAGAAAAATGGCTTGAGAGGTGTGAGTAATTGGTTATAAGTGGTCTTGCTTTATAAGGGGGAGGAGGGGCTCTTTAAGAAAGTGTGAAACTATTATTTTATTATAAACTTTTCATCGGTTTTAAAAGGTCCAAAAATCATTAAAGATGATGATAATATGACTCATGGTCGAAATAAAATCATCCAACAAGAATTCTAAAAGTATTGTATAATATTTTAATCATTATAATATTATTTATTTAAATCATTTATTAATGAGGTAAATACTGCATCATTATTATGTCATAAATAATTTAATATATATGTTGTAGAAAAATTATAAAAAAGTTCCATGATGTGGGAAATATATTTAGCTTTGCAATTAATTTTTATAGTCGAAAATATGGCATACATAACACCATATAAAAATTCATTACTAAAATATTTTTGTTAATGTCAATTTTGTCTTCACATTAAATTAATTAATCTAAATTTTCATTATCACTCCCATGTGGCTCAATGGGGTCCCAAAATCAACCCAAATATTCCCATGGTCGTAAATGACTCAACCAATAAGGTTTGGACAAGTGTTAAGGTAATTTGTAATTATTATAATATTATTTTTACCTTGAATTAACCTATTTACCTTAAATCGTGGTAAATATATGTCAAAAGTTACTATTCACCAAACATTATTTTCATCTTATTGAACCAAATTTTACTTATTGATAAAAACCATGTATGTCATATTTTCAAAATTCAATTCACATAAGAGGAAAAATTTCATTTAAATGAAAAAGTCAGTTTTTTAACTACCACGAAGTGGTTTCACTGTTTCTCAAAAATTGATGTTCTTTCAGAAAAATATCAAAAATTCACCCAAAGTTAAATTTTATATTAATAATTCAAAAATGATGTCTATTTTTCCAAATTCAAAACATAGAAGTTTCATTAATTAATTTTAAAATTATTTCCCATTGTTAATACAAATAGCGTGTTTTTAAGAAACAATAACTATCACAAGATTGATACTTGATTATGTCCAATTTCCAAGTGAAATTTATTCCAATGACCAAAATTTCATTAAATGGTAAAAATATATTTTGATATAACTTGAAAACCAATTAAAAAGACAATTTAACGATATAAATAAATTATATTAAAAGTAACTTTTGAATTAAAATACAATATCTTTCAGTATTCATTAAAAATGAACTTTATCTAAAAAATTCCTAAAAATTACAGAAGGTAAATTTTAATATACCCATTCTAAAAAATGATTTTATTTTTTCATATCGAATTTATTAATGTGACCAAAACTATATTTAAAAAGGGTTCTCCATTATGAGGCGATAAATCGGCCTTTTAATGTAAATTATGCTCAAAATTAGATTCATTCACATTTTAAGTCTCTGAATTTTTCTTGTATAAAGTAAATACATTTAACAAACATGAATAATCATATTGTAGTTAGTTTCGTTCAATTCCACCAATACAATGGCTAGGATTTAACTAGCATTTAAAATAATAATATTATATTATTACTGTGCAACATAAGATTTCAATGAAACCTGTTGGTGCGTATCAGGTACGCTATCTAACATAGCAACCCTTTTAATGTAAAATTAATATTTAATTCAAAAATATAAAAAATTATAAAAAAATTCATATTCTTCATTTACTTGGGATGTTAAAATATGAGTAAGATTATTATTCTTAACCTGAGTGAGTTTTCCCAGTATTGTGATAAGTTGATCAGCACCAGTTGTATCACCAGCTGCATTATAATTATCTTGAGTGGGAGGGAAATCCCTACCTAGCCTATGTGTGTTGATATGGTTTCCATTGCTTCCACTATGTTCCATTTCTGAACAACGACATACACTAGATTAGTTTATGAATCGAAACACATCATTCCAAACATGTAAAACACTTAACATAAATTAAGTAATTTACGGATGAAATCCATAATAAAAAATGAAATTTTTTCTTTGAGGAGGTATATAATCATAAATCCTATATAATGGTTTGTAAAGACAATGTCAATTATCCTAAGCATATCACCCCAGAGGGTCGTAACCAAGAGTGCAGCAAGGCCCGTTGTCGTGTACCAGGATACCCCGAGTCAAGCCCAAAACTCTTTGTCAGATTTTTCTATCCTAGGTACATATATTCAGGAGCCGCGTCTACCTTCTTGTATGCAAACATGGATTTATTTCTTGGAAAATACAAAAAATATACACGTTACCAAAATTATAGGATGTTTTTCTATACCAATCCTCAAAGTCTGTCTTAGGTTAATGTGATCTAATTAGAGTTTATCTAAATCTAGTTTCCATTGTTTGTACTAAACATTATATGATACAAACTATAATGACCCGACCCCAGTTACCCAGAGTCAATGCTTTATTCCATATCATTTCCATGATACAAGGAATCATGTAATGAAAGACTGAAAAATTTACTATTATTCGTAACAAGATTCACACATAAGTTTAACATTACAGAATGAGAAGAAATAAAACAGTAATTTTTTCTAATAGAAACATCAAAGCCTCCAAGATTCTGTCTGCAAGAAACTCATAAATAACTTCTTCATATCTTAGGAAAATGAAACAGAAGAAATGGGTGGGCTCCAATGCTCAGTAAGATTAATAAATAGAGAGTAAGATAACATAAACATAGGCGTGTTGAATAATTGAAAATACATTCCTTTAGAAATAATAAACA
Organism: Viscum album; assembly: GCA_963277665.1. Classification (NCBI taxonomy): domain Eukaryota; kingdom Viridiplantae; phylum Streptophyta; class Magnoliopsida; order Santalales; family Viscaceae; genus Viscum; species Viscum album. The sequence continues at coordinate 1,674,743,548 of OY728150.1, read as the reverse complement.
TGAACTCTTTATGGCTGAAATATGAGCTGAGTAAATAATCCCATAATAAAACATAGTCAGGGGTATTCTATTAGTTGAATAACCCCATGAACAATCATCATTATTTCCATAATTACAGAATGTATAATGCTAAAATTTCTAAAACATCTTTTCAAGTCCTCGACCAAGACGTCCAAAAATGATTTAGGCCTCATCCCAAACCATATATCAAATTGGGAAAGGGATCTGCCAATTCCACATCTAACAATCTCATGAGACCTATCGATGAACCGAGGAGCTATAGAAGGCTCCACCCATCAGATACTATGTTATATACATTACTCATATGAAAAGGTTGAAACTTAACATAAACATTCGTATAAAAACTAGAATAAGAAATGTCAACACTTTAACCATAAACCATGAATAGTGAAAAAATAACACATCCACAGTCAAACATATCACAAAACCTTAAATACAATATGGAATATTTGTATCATAATAAATCAACTTCAATCAAGTGTAAATTTTATCAAACGATGTTGACATATATGAAATAAAAACATTTTGAGAGAAATACCTCTTTCTATTTTGAAATAATTTAAGATTCACATAAATAAAAAATAAAACATTAATTTTGAAAATATTCTTATAAGATTTTATGGGATGATTAAACAATGTAATAATGGCAGAAAATAGCTGCACCCGCCGTATAAGTTAAAAAAACATTATGACGTTAATTTCATCGAAAAGGTCGTAAAGTACCTTGTTTGGAAAATGACAGAAAGATTAATTTAAAACATATAAGGTAAAATAATGGTATAAATGACATTAACCCATACTCTGGTAATTAGTAAAAATGGTTTGAAATCCATTTTTATGAAAGCACGAATGTGGATGATAAAGAGTTCCCAGTAGATACTTACGTGAAAACAACCTCGAATAATAAATAGATTATTAAATTAAACCACACTTGTAATTTTCCATGGATGAGGGTACATTAAACACCTGTATAATATTTAAATCATTTTTATTATGTTATACAAGAATAATATACATAAATATGATATAATCTATGATCTTCTAATAATTCTTTGTTAATATTATTTTAGTATTATTGTCATTTCGGGTGTTAACTGATTTGTTTTCCATTATATGTTTTGTTTTATAAGCCATGTTTTATATGGATAGGATGTATTTGATTAATATAAAGAATGATATTAAGTTCTTAAACATTATTTTAAATCATCAAATGAAATTTACTCATGAATGGTTATGATGGGGAAATGAATCTCATTGCATTTGTGGATACGGTAATCCGTACGTACGCACAGGAGACAATATCATTATTTTGATATTAAAATAATATTTAAATAGATGATATATCATATATACAGAATAATTAAAATGTTATAGTTATTATTTACAACAGTTATATATCATTATTATACCCATCCAAAAAATAGGGTATTGAATAATAACTACACCATGATGTGGAGACGGTAAGCCGTATGTACACACGTATGGTGACTCTCTCATTCAGATGATGGATAGAATAATGAATATTGTTGTACCATTTTTATAATCACATCACAGTATATAGAATATAATCGAGTTATAATTTTAGAATGGAAACAACAAGGAAACGGGAGGTGGAAGAAGAAAAAGATCTTAGAAGAGGCTATGAAATATTTACCTCTTCTATAGGTTCATCCTTTTAATTTGATCAAAAGGGATCCTCAAGTTGGCTTTATGATAATGATAAGGCCTCTAGGTTTAATTGAGGGAAATTATATGGATATTTGGTTAGGGGTTGGCCGAGCCAAATGGCTTTGGAGGTGTGATTTTGAGAGAAGGGGAAGTGGCCTTTTAAAAGAGAGGTGAGGGGGGCCTTACTAAAAGCATGAAATATTATTTTATAATAAAATATTTTTCTGTTTTTAATGGCTTAAAAATGATTTCTTTCTAGGATAAGGTTTTCATGGGTCAAAAAATACTCAACCAATAGGTTTTAGATAGGTTTAGGTAACCATATTAACCTTATCTTTTAGATTTAACCTTTAGTTAAATAGTTTGGCATTAACCATGTCTCTTTGTATTTTTATATTATATGGTTAATAAACTTACAATAACAAGCCAGTAAAACCCCATGGGGTTCATTATTAATATATATAACCTTATCAATGTTCTTTGGCTGATCCTTATATTTTTAGGATTATTATATCAATTAATAACACAGTATTTATTTTAAAAACTCAAATATGTCAATTTTGACACTATTTAGTATTTTATTTTTTAAAAAGCCATAAAAACATTATCACTTGTAATAAAACTTATTTAATCAACCCTAACATGTCATATTAACCTAGAAAATTAGTGTAATTCATCCTAAGATTCAATTTAGATTTATTAGGATATTTATATTATCAATTATTTAAATATTTCATTATTAAGGTAATTACTGCATCATCATTGTGTCATAAATAAATGAAAATATTAAATATCTAAAAATTATAAATAAAATTCCATTATTTAGGAAATATTATTATTTTTCTAGTGAATATTTATAGTTGAAATATTTTCACTTATGAATTTAATGTAAAATTATTGATAATAAAATAAATTATATTGAATGGTAAAAATATATTCTATTTATAAGTTCAAACCATTAAATATCATAAAATAACAATATAAATTATCTTCATGAAAAAATATGTTTTTAATTAAATTTATGAAAAATTTTAGTATTCATTAAAACATGAATTTTATTAGAAAAATATCAGAAATTTTTCCATAGTATATTTCTTTAACCCACTTCAAAATAACATGTTTATTTTTTCATATATAAATCATTAATTTTCCAAAATATTAATTTATAATGGGTTTTCCACTCAAAGGTGTAAAATTAACCTTGAAAACAATTGTTTCTCATACATAAAATAGGGTTTTATTCATAACCTAGGACTAAAATAAACATTGGATGAATATAAAAAATATTTTATTAAGTACCTAACACATATATATCATTTATTTCATTACCAATATTAATTCAGTAAAAAAAATACAAATATCTAGTTGATTTATATTTTCATAAATAATTAATAGCCAATGAATTGATAATGCATTTTCATAAGATTGTTATAATTATTCATGCTAACCGATTGAATATGATTAAATGGTAGATTTATATTAAGGGTGTCATGTGGTTCTTTTAAACTCACAATTGCATGAAAAGAAATCTATTAATGGATAAAAATTATTTAAAGACAATATTTCATAAAAACATCTGGGTGATACATTCTACCCCCCTTAAACTGAATTTCACCCTTGAAATTCATCGCTTGGAAATAAACCTATGAGGATACCTACCCCTAATCATATCCTCAAATTCCCATGTAGCTTCTTCAAATCGGTTGTTCCCCCATTAAACCTTAAAAATGAAAGTGGTCTTGTTTCATTAACCATTTTCTCTCTGATCAGGAATCTCTATCAGATGTTTTTCATAAGAAAGATCGTGCTCCAGTGGTAAGATTTATATGTTTAGAAAATGTGAAGGATCTTGTATGTACATTATTTAGAGAGATACGTAAAACACATCCGGATCATGAGAGAGATTCAGTGGATGTTCCAATTAGTAAGTTACCTTCCCAAAACGTTCCAGTATTTTAAAAGGAAAATTATACAGAGGACTCAACCTTCCCTTCCTTCCATGTATATTCACTATCTTCTAAGGAGATATTCGTAAGAACACCTTATCACCCACATCAAACCCTTGGTCTTTTCTTTAGATTCCAGCATAACATTTTTGTTGATTCTGATATTATCTTATCTTTTATTGAATAGATCTCACCTTTTCGTCCATTTCACCATCAAAATTATGTCCTAATAGATTTTTTCACCAACTTCATCCCAGAAAGTTGGAGTTCTGAACTTCTTTCCATAGAGGGATATATAAGGATCCATATGAATACCAGAATGAAAGTTATTATTGTATGAAAATTACACCAATGGAAGGTGTTGATCCAAACCACCATTAAAGTCCGCAAAGAAATCTATAAACATGTCTTCCAGAGTTTGAATTGTCCTCTCAACTGTATAAGGATGATAAGCAGTGCTGAATCATTCTCTGTATCCATATCATGCTAAACACTTCACCAGAACATTGAGTTATTCCTCAGATACTGATCAAATATAATGGAATGAGATACTCCATTCAATATTACCACTTCCTTTACATATAGCTGGAAAATATGATTAAGAGAGAAATCCTCTCTAATTGCAATTAAGTGTGCTGAATTTGTAAGGTGATTAACTATAAACCAAACAGCATTATTTCCTATGGATTTTTTAGGAAGTCTGATGACAATGACCATATTGATTTTTTCTTATTTCCATTCAGGTATGGGTAATGGTTGTGACATCCCCATAGACTTCTGTATATCAGCCTTAATGTGCTGACAAACCCCGCATCAAGAGACATATTCAATGACATAAATCTTCATTCCATCCCACCATAAGTACTCTTTCAGGTCCCTGTACATATTTTTTCATCCAGGGTGAATAGGGAATGGAAAACTACGGGCCTCATCAAATAGCTCCTTCTTTAATTATGGTATGCGAGGAACACAAGCCCGATCCTGAACCTAATTATTTCATCAAATTCATGGTTGAATTCAAGAAAATTTCTCACATTATTTTGTTACTATATGTTTTCCTTTTGTGCCTCTTTAATAGTAACTTTTATAGATGGTTGAAAATTCATTTGAGAAAGATTCAATTTCTCCCATTCAGTTATAATTTCTAGATCCATCCTTTTCAAATCCATAAGTGTTGGATCTTTCTTGATCCGCATTATGTATAAGTTGGCATGGTCTTGTCGACTTAATGCATCTTCCACCTTGTTTTCTTTCTTAGCGTGGTACTGTATTGAGCAGTAGTAATATTCAATCAAATCCAACCATCTTATTTGGTGCATATTCATCTTCTTTTTTGTGAAAGTATACATTTAACATTTATGGTAAGTATAAATATCACACCATTCACCCTAATGATAATGCCTTTATATCTTTAATGAAAAGATTACAACAGCTTACTCCAAATCATGATTTGGGTAATTTTTCTCAATGATTTGTAACTGTCATGAGGCCTAAACTATCACCAGATCATTTTTATTGAGTAAACACCCCATCCCCTTCTTGGATGCATCACTATTGATCACAGACCTATCACCACTACAAGGTAGTGTGAGCACAGGTGCACTGGCTAACCTTCTTTCTAGCTCTTTGAAATTATCTTCACATTCCAATGTCCAAATGAAAATAACTCATTTCTAATTCAACTTGGTTATTGGATTATATAATAATGAAACATTATTATAAAAAACAAAGAAAATATCCAGACAAATCAAGAAAACTTTGGATCTCATTTAATTTTTTTGGTCTCGACTATCTTTCAATAACCTCTATTTTTTATGGATCTTCCAATATACCCTCTCTTGAGATTATGTAACCCAAAAATGAAACTTTTTGAACCCAAAATTCACACATGGTTAATTTGGAATAAAGATTCTCCTTTCTCAGGGTGTTCAGAATAATTCTCAAGTAATCCTCATTTTCTTCCTTTCTCTTTGAGTAGACAAGAATATTATCATTAAAGACTATCCCAAACTGATCAAGATAGCCTCTAAAGACTCTATTCCTTAGATCCATGAAGATAAGAGAGGAAATAGTAAGAGAAAAGTTATCACTATAAATTCATAGATACCATACATTGTATGAAATGTTGTCTTTGCTATATCCTCCTTTTTGACCTTTAATTAATGATACCCTGAATGAAGATCAATTACGAAAAATTATTGTGTATTTCATAGTTGGTCAAATAAGTCATTACTACATGGGAGATGATATTTTTTCTTAATAGTGATCTTCTTAATTTCTTGATAATAAATGTAGAGTTTCATTGATCCATATTTCAACTTATAAAATAGAAAAGTTTATCCCTAAGGTGATGCACTTGGGTGTATGAATCTTTAATCAATATTCCCTTGGAGTTTCTTATTCAATTACAACAACCTAATTGGGGCCATTCTAAAAGGTGTCTTGGAAATAGGAATATCACCCAGTATGAGTTTTGTTGAAAAATAAACTTGACAATTTAGTGGAAGACCTTCCAATTCCTTTGTAAAGGCATCCTAAAACTCTAGTACAAGGGGTGTATTTATAATAAGGAGTTTTCCCCCACCATTTGAGATAAAAACCATCATTTTTTAGAATAAATACCCATAAGATGTATGAAGTTTCCACAAGATCGTTATATTCATTCTTGCATTGATATAGGATTATTTATTGATATAGAATATGAAATGTGACTTACCAAATTTGGAAATTGATATGAGAATCATATAATAAAAGCCAATCCATGTCATGAATCATATCAAATTCCACTATAGGAAGGATCCCATGATTTTCACAAAGTATATTCCCACAAACATCAATTTGAGAAGAATTGTAAACTTTTGATGCGACGGTTGTTCCATTAAGAGTTTTCATAGCTGACTCATCATTTAATTGTATAGGTAGTATGAAGATACCCTTAGAAAATTATCTAGAAATAAATGATTGGGTGGATCCAAAATCAAATAAAACATTTTTTTAATTTAGAGTGGATGGTAATTGTACCTTTCAACAATTTATTATTTTCCCCCATGTCACCGATAGTAATTTCATGTGACATTCATTTTAATCTTTCCATAAGATTTTTTTGACATTAATAATCATCAATAACACTAGGATTATGGTATTGATTCACAGAATGACCCATTTCCTTGAACTTGTAACATAGATGTGTTGGAGGTTAATTTTGTGTAGCCTTTTCTTTGTTCGCATCATTAGACATCTTCTTCCAATCAGTTCAGCATTAAATTTCATGATGAAATTCTTTTCCACAAATAAAATATTAACTAGTTCATTTAAGAAAATTCCCTTCATGTTTCTTTCCACTGTTTGAGCATAAGGGAAAAATCATCTTTTTTCAGCGTGGTCTTTAGATTTTTCTTTAAATATTAGTTTCCTTTTCTTATAAAACCCATATGACAATGATGTTACTCCAATGTCCCTCTCAACCTTGATATCATATCAAAAAATTTCCTCATTTCTATTGAAGTCCCTTATGGATAATTCCTTTCAGAGACATGGTTTTAAGACACTAAATAATCGATCAATATTACTCACAAGTTGGATAGTAATCTTGAAGCATACCTTGAAATTATGGAAAAAGTTTCTTCCCATGTACCAATAGAATCATAATAAATTTTATTAAGTTAATTTATCAACTTTAACATATTTTTTCAAAAAATATGAGGAATGTAATTATTAGAAAATAAGTTCTTCAACTCGTCCTATTCCATAGACTCAATTTCATCTCTTTGCCTCAAATTATTAATATGATTAAACCATTGATCATATTATCCATCGAAAATATATACTACTAAGATCAATTTATCATTTTTATAAAATTTTGGAACTGATAATATATTTTCAGTGGTACTGATCCATTGTTCGACCACTAATGTATCAGAAGACCGGTTGAATGAAGGTGTACACTGCCTCATGAACGATTCAAAAAAATGTTGTTCCTTCTTTTTCTCACTTGGATGTACAAACAAATTCAAATCTTTAGAAAGTTCTGTGATCATGGATACAATAATTTTCTTTCCATATCCCATAACAGTTGGTTTCTCAGGGGGTAAATCTTTGAATTTCCCATCACAAATAGCATTAACACGGTTTATTTAGGTTCTATCCATTGGCTAAAAGAAAGAATCATAGTGTTGTAACAATAATCATAATAGGAAAAAATCATATTCCAGAATAAAATTTTAATTTAGCACACTTTATGTTTTATCATAGGTTATTCATAGACGTTTCTAAGACACTATGATTTTATCCTATACTTATGCATATACTTATGGATCTTACTAAGGCTTTCTAATCCTAGTTTCAAAAGATCAATTATAAATTTCCTCTGATACCAACAATGAAAACCCATACATCACATGTACTGATATTACATTAGAATTGATGTCTATTTATTACATCATGTAAAAAAACCATGGCAGAACTGTATAGGTATAGTGTCATTAGAAACTAAGAATAATAAACAACTAGTTCATAAAACATCAATATTATGTCCTTCTTATTTAATCATATGTAGAATCCATTTTTCTATATCATAATTAATACCTTTATTCATGTCCTAGGTAAAAGAAACATATAAAAGGGTGATCTAAAATACTAAGTAAGGGTAATCAAATGAAAAAAAAATCATAACAGATTTATAATAACATAACATTTTAAAATCTTATCCTGCATATAAAATATCACAACATCATATCATCAGATAAATCGTAAAAGTGAAATGTAATCCCAATATTCACAACATAAGACATGAAATGTTTTTGGAATACACTTATAATCATATAAAATTATTTCATATTTATCAAGACCATTTTCTAAAGCCATTATAGTGGACAAATCCCAGTAGTGAACCAAATTCTCTCTTGGTTATAGCCCTATATAACTTAACATGATTATCGTGTTGTTCCAAAAATGTATATATCATGAGATATAAATATTTTCCCAATGAATTGGAGGAAGATATAGGTCCCACCCATCTCATAATAAAGCCATTATTACATGTTCCACAAAAACATAGAAACATTCACCATAACGTAACACTTGAAATAAAATACGTTACTGAAACATCATTCCATCATTATTAATATAAGACAAATGAGTTTCCTAAATTACATTCTATCATAAAAACAAAAAAATAATAGTAAAAATAGGGACAAAAACATTAACTTATGTAATATTAGATGAAAAATAATTTTGATAAAACACTTAATCTTTATTCCTGAGGAAAATATCATTTCTTCTTCAAAAAAATTTCTTTTATATAACTGTTGTGAAATTTTAAAAGAAATGAATTGTGTTGAAAATACACTTGTAAAAATGTAAAGTAATAATCATGGAAATAACTTGATAGGAAGATATAATTTTTTTCATGTTTTATAAGTTAAAAATACATCCTCCTCATAATTTTTCATGTAATGTCAAAAAAACACATCATTTGATAAACAAAAGAAAATTTTCTTCCAAACCATGTAGTAAAAGTTAAAATGGGTAAAGATTAAATTAAATATAAATATAATAATAGAACAAATTTAATGAGAATATTTTTACAAAACATGTTCATTGATGATAAATATATTCCCTGTAGATACTTAGAATAAACAATCTCAGAGAAAATGAGATTAGAAAAGTTTCCCATTAACTAAAGTCAGATTTGATTCATATGTATCCAAAATTCTGGTATAATGATTTAAATAATGATACTGATTTATTAAATATTCATAATAATTTTTATGATAACATCTATGATAATATTTACATCTGTTTGTTAGTAACATTCCCTTGTTACTTGTTATTCGAGTATTAACTGCTTTATGTTCTTATGCATGTTTTGTCAGATATGTTATTATTATAATTTTTAAGTCGTATTAATATCAATTACAGAATGGAATTAGTATAATATATATCATATTCACTCATTCAATTCAGTTATATAATCATTTTTTAATAATGATTATGTATAACGAATCACTTCGCACCATGGAGATGTTAAGATGTACGTACGCATGAGTGAAAATATCATTACCATAATTGTTGAATGAAATTGAAGTTGATGGTTTACAATATCTCATAATTATTATAATGTTTAATAATCATATATAGTTATTATTTACCCCATTATATCCATGAAATTAAGGTGGTGTTGAAAAAAAGATTACAGCACAGCGTGGAGACGGTAAGTCTTACGTACGCACATGCGGTGATTTCGTTTTTCATAGGATGGATAGAAGGTGAAATAGGGTTGTTTCATATTTATAATAACATATATGTACATTAGTGATAATTATGTTATTAATTTATAATAATGAAACTAAATAAGTTTATGTAGAAGAAGAAATAAATTTGAAAGGATCGTTTGAAGAGATTACCTTTTCCTCAACATGCCTCATTTAAATTTCCTCTAAGGGAACTATAGTTGGTCTATCAAGAAGACCATAACAAATAGAATGTAACTATAGAAGTTGAGAAGAGAAATGGGTAATGGTTTACCGTACATGAAGACTATAAATGGAGTGAATAAGAGATGAAGGGGGTTCCATTTTATAAGAGAGGTGAGAGGCACTTTAGGAAACTATTCAAAATATTAATTTATTATAAATTCCAGTTTGACTAAAAATTATGAAAATAGATTTTAAATATATGATAGGATGACTTTGGTTCAAATACCCATCCTAAAATAAAATTTGGACAAATTTAGAATATTTTTTTTATCCATATCGTTTTGTTGGGCCCTTATTTTAACTATTATAATCTTATCATGATATCATGATATTTACACCTTGTGGGTTACTGTAATTACCTTATCATGTCAAACGGCCAAAAAAAAGATATTTATGACATATATGTATATATATTAACCATTTCAACAAATATTAGATTTTTAATAATTTAAAATCATTTAATAAAATATTTTATGTTTTACGTTATGAATGTTGTCAATTTTGGACACTATTCATACATGAATTTTTAAAAATTCATAAAAACAATAGTCCTTATAAAATAATAAATTAACTTAAAGATAATATGTCAATTTCCTATTTAAAATTATTTAATGTCATCAAATAACTGAATTGTATTTCTTGTAGAATTTATAAATTCATTTATTTGAATCATTCATTAATGAGGTAATCACTACATCATATTTGTGTCATAAATAAAACTATTTCTATAATATCCAAAAATTATAAATAAAATACCATGATGTAGGAAATATTTTTTTTTTCTAATGAATATTTATTAGAATAACTATCAGTTATAAAACACTATATTATAATCAATTTAGTAAAAAATATATGTTTAGGTTATAATTATATTTACTTTAAATTAATACTTATAAAATGTCAATTTCACATCCATGTGAATCTATGAGGTCAAACAAATTGACCCATGGATGACGATGGTCGAAAATATCTGACCCAATAGGATTAGGAGTCATTTTAGGGTAGTTTTATATTATTAAAGTATTATTTTTTAACCTTATTTACCAGATTTAACGTTTAACCATGGTAAATAAAATAATTAATGAATGTACTATTCATAACGTTCAAAAATAAAAAGAACCTATTCACAAAATTTATACCATTGGATTCCAAATACGGAATCCATTTTTAAAAATTCAAAACACAGAAGATTTCTTAATTAATTTCAAATTATTATCTTTGTTGAAATGAGTAAACGGGTTTAAATTATTAAAACATTACAAAAGATTGAAATGTTTTTACCTATGAATTCAATGTAAAATTAATGATAATAAAATACATTAAATTAATTGGTAACAATATATTCTATCAATACATTCAAATATTTAAATATTATAATCTAACCATATAAATTATCTTGATGAAAAAATTAATTAAAATTTAGTGTATTTTTACTATTCATCAAAACATGAATGTTATGAGAAAAATATCAAAAACTTTTCGAAAGTAATTTTTTTTGCCGAATCAAAATAATAGTTATATTTTCTCATATAAAAATTATTAATGTGAAAAAAATTTATTTAATATGTGTTCTCCATTCAATGGTGTAAAATTAACCATAGAAAATAGGTTTGTAGATATAAAATAGGGTTTTATTCACACTCTATGACTAAAATATCAGTTGGATGAATGTCAAATATATTTTATTTAATATAACACATATATCTCATTAAATTCTTTAATAAATCTAAATAACTAAAAAATACTAATATAAAAATGATTTTTTTATCAATAATTAATAACCAATGAATTTATAATGCATTTTCAAAAGTTAGTTATAATTATTCCCTATAATCTAAATACTTGGATATAACTATAATTTTATATCAATGGAATCTCGTGACTCATTTAAACTCATGAAAGCATGAAAAAATATAGAGAAGGTTAAGAATTATTAAATTAAGTATTTCATAAAAACACCCAGGTGTTACAAATATAATATTGATCCATGTTTCACTTTCTTTAAAATTGTTTTAAATGAATATTATTGTCATTTTTGGAATGGGGTTACTTTTACTATAGTTTGAATAAAATATTCATTTTAATTTACACCACATGAATTGATTTTGGAACCAATATGACTACTATTTCATTTGAATATTCATTTAAAAATTATCCACTATTAATTTCAAATAAAATATTATCCTTAATATTTTTCAAATTTTTATTCTTTTAGTAATTTATTTCAAAATTAAAAGAGTATTTTTATCCTGATATATTACAGTGATATTTTCAAAAAAAAATTCATTTATGATGACATATTTGATTTATGTTATTATTCAATGGGAATATTATCCTATGATACCATTCCAATTATTTATCTATATTTTTTTATTATGATTATGAAATGTTGTCAAAAACTATTTTACTTTCCATTAGTTAAGCTGTGTTGTAATGATAAAAATTTTCATGATGTTTTGTCACACAAATGAATTCATTATAATTATGTGAAAGGAGGGTATGTTTTTTAAAACTATTTCATTTGGTAAATATTAATTTTTTATGATATCAAATTTTACATGGGAGGTTATCCCATGCCAAAAATAGGGTACATAAAAAACTATGCCAACTCTAAAGAAGGTATATCTCTATTTAGAACAGGAATAACATATAATTAATGTGTTTGTGGATATTATTGGGATTATATTTCTTGGATTATGGTTATTCCACACTTTATTAAACTATTTAATGACATTAAATTATCACAATGTTATGATCATATAGATCATGTTCTTTTATTCCTTTATCTTTTATGTCTGTAAATATTTATTCAAAGACTCATGATTAGGATCTATGAAATCATGGGAATATATTTCTAATTTTATAATCCTCTTTTTAAATCCATATGTGCTTGTTATTCTTAAAATATCATTGATATATCCCATGTTTATCCTTATTAAGAATATAATATCACACATTATTTTGTTACATTTTCCCATGGATGGGAATAAACGTTTTTTATGATATTCCAACAAATGGGTGTAGTTGTGTAGTATCTAGTTGTACATAATATGGGGTTTTAAAATACCAGTTGATTTTTTTTGTATGTTTTAAATGAAACTATACATTTTTATGTTCTGGTTTGGAAAGTAATGATACATAGTGAAAATTTATCTATTAATATTTAATATTTATGTATGTAATGTCCCCCCCCCAATTGAGATTTGGTATTTGGTATTGTTACACTTTTATTCCTTATTTCTTTTTACCGAAGGTCTTATTCTCTTAATAGAGAAGGATTATTTTTTTTCTCTTACTGTCTGTTTGATTATTGTTTAGTTGTTATTTTGGAGTTTATTCATGTTTGGATCATGTATCATCTTGTGTCTTTTACTTTGGTCTTTTTTAGGATTTTATTTTCTGGGTAAATCATCCCCCTTATATTTTTAAGGCTCCTGGAATTTATTTTCATCCTATAGGGACTTGGATATATCCCCTATGGTTTATGGAATTTTTTCTGTTGCCAAGAAAGTGGGTTGTGTCGAGATGTTACAATAACCATGTGAAAACATTTATAATCCGAATTAACAAATTAATCATAGAAGATTCTGTTATGACTAATACACTATCAGTTCATTTTCCTTGGACCAAACCATAGTGGTCAACTGAGTAAAATTGTTTTTTTCTATTTTCATTCAACATTATAGATTTTGGAACATGTACATTGCAATAAAAAATGTGTAAATATTTTTTACCAATGTGGGGATAACATTCATTTAAGTTGATATGTAAAGTTGAAACCTTGATTTACCTCTCCCCTCTTAGAAAATCCCTGGGTACATCAAGGGGTATTAGAGCATTTATTTATCGATGTAAATATAGAATAATAATTTATTTTATATTGAGAATTTAGTAAATATTGATCGAGTAATTTATATGATGGAATAAAATACAGAATTTTGAAGGACAGTGTGATATCACATCCTTAACATCAAAAGCGATAAGAACATTTTACTACTTTCCATGGATGGAAGTTAGTGTTGAAATAGAGATTCTTGTGACTCGATATAATATAAAATGGATATATATTTATTCAAAATTTCAAAATACATTATCTAGATCTACTCAAATCATATCTATAGGAATGCGATGTGTTTCACTGGTATCAGTGGAATGTGGGAGAAATTGTCTAATTTTTTTATTAAAGGTGAGGTAATGTCTCTATGTTAAGTAAATGGAAGAATTAAGATAGAGGGAGGGGAATGGGGTCATATAAGACATAATTCCCACATTCAAATGAAAGAATCTCAGTAATCAGAACCAATAGGATTATAGTCATCATAATCCCAATTGAACACATCCTTTAATGGACAGAAAATATTACCTTGAACTTTTCTTCATCTTGAGTTGGGTCTAGTTCTTATAGTGGGTTTCAAGTATATTCAGTCCATCCTTGGTCTTACCTTCATCAAATGTGCTAGAGAAAAACCTTTAACAATCTCCATTCCATTATCAACAGCATCTCGACAAGATTTTTTCTTTGGTGATTCTTCATTATATGTGTCATTCCAGTTACCCCAAATTTTTTTAAGTTCCAGTGCACATTCAGTTCATCATTAAACTTATATCATGTAATATGAGTTTCCATGTCAGTAGAATGAGGGAAAAACTCCATCAGATTCTGCTCTTCATGTCTAGTAGACCTATAGGGGACAATCACAAACCCTTCCAGTTCTATAGGCCTGTCACCAGATATCTGTATCACCTTATCCTGAAAATGAGTCCCTTACTATTAATTTTTCACACTACCGGGCTGCAGATCATCCTGCTTCTAAACTTCATTAGATCCAACAGTATTTATCTCTTATAAAACCCCTTTCTCTTCAATCATATGCATGTGGGTAGCAACATCTTCCTTGCTTTCCTGTAGTGAGCTCGAGGATCCTGCCATGCATTTCCTTTTTGTAGTTACTTTCATAACTACTAGTTTAGACCCTTGATAGAGCATAAGTTACAAGTATTATATCCATTTGAGGAAATAGAGATGAGATAAAGTATATTGATATTTTTATTATGTTTTTGTGAAGGTTTTATCCTCTATACAGTCAAAAATTATTTTCTCTATAAGAGTTGTATTTTTTCATTCACTCTCTAAATGATCTATTAAGAATTATTATATCTTGAATAATGTGAGTTATTACAAATTCTATAAAAAGATATGAAATTAAGAATAAATATTTCGAATACATAGAGAATCATGACATCACTTAAGGTAGTAATGATAAAGATGATATGGATAATGAAATTATATATCTTATGGAAATATGATTCACGTTATGAATAAGTTGATTCAAAGGAAATATAATTATGGATTTATTTTAGTTTTTTAAACATAGGGATGTTGTAGATTGTTTCAAAAAAATTTATAATTATAAATAATGTAATGAAAAAGATACACGAAAGAGATTAATAAGATTCCCTCCAAGAAGAGATTCTATAATTGTGTGTTGATCAGGAAATAAGTTTCAAAGTAAGATGTTTTTGAGAGAATAATTAAAATTAATTAAAGATTATATATAGTAAGATTACACTGAATGATAATCATACTTTACATATTCCATGATGACTACCATTGAAAATGTTGATTTCAAAACAAAAATGAAATGAAGTCGAAGGTGTTGTCGATCAGAAAGTAGAACTTGAAGGATCCCTTAAAGAATATGATATTCTATGAATGAAAAATAGAATTATAATTGGAATGGTGAATGTATAATTAGTATATATTGATCATCTTGATGTTGTGATTGACCAACTAGAAAAGAACTAGAAGACAAGTTTATCAATTAGGTGAGATTTGAAAAAATAATGAATCTTAATCTTAAAATCAAAGAGCTAATTAATGTAATATATGATATTAATTAATTTATAGAAGAAAGAGATAAGAAGATTAATTCCCATATAGATCATTTGGTGTAATTGAGAACAAAACATGAATCATTAGTGATATAATATGATTTAGAGAAGAATATCCCCTTCAAGAGGTTCATAGATACAAAATTGATAGTATGGGGTATGCGAGTGTTTGAAGGACTCTATAAAATTTTTAATATCAATTAATGGTATTTTTGAGTAAAATTAGGATCAGTTATAATGAAAATAAATAAAAAATGTAGTAGATATATATATGAATATAAGAAAATTGAATAATGGTGATTCTAGCATCAAACATATGTTTTTAAATTCTCAAAAAATGATTGTTCCAAACAAATAAAATTAGTGGTGAAATATAATACTTGATAATTAGATAATTTTCAACAACCGAGGAATAATACTTTGGCTATGGATAGGAGGATTAATGAAGGATAAATTGTTTTCCTTTTATAAAGATTCAGTTTTATTGCAACCTAAGACACAATATGTCATGCTATAAAAAGAAATAAAGATACCTGAATATAATAACACCTAAAATTTTTTAATGGATAATGAGGCTATATACTCCAACTCATATAATATTTTTTTTCATTATAAATTTCATTCTATAATTTTACATTTTTCATTAAGCTAATAATTGTAGGAAAAAAACAAATGATTCCTACCACCATAAAATTTTGGGAAGAATGTACTCTATTCAACCTAACATGATTGTGTTGTGAAGTAGATTGTCCCTACTATAAAACTAATATGAGTATGATTTTACATATAGTTAATAAGATAAAAATTATAGGGCGTTCATTACCTCAACTCAATAAAGGATATCATTGAAGGGATATGAGAATATTTAGAGGGTGGATCTATAAAAAATCCAAATTAGTTATGAACAAAAACACATGGATTATTAACTGTGTTTGGTCATCACACATGATAGGAAATATAAATCTAATGGAAAATAAAAACATTAGATATTATGGAACCATTCAATTTGAAAAGAACAGTTCCATGAAGATAAAAGGGAGTGGCAATATCCATTTTGCATACAATGAGATAATCTAGACATAAGTTCTTATTGTGAATGTGTTAAAACACAACCATCTAAGTGTGAATAATCGTTTTGACTTTGTTATTGAGGTTAAATTTAATAAGAAATGGGTTATTATCAATATATAATATAGAATCTCTCTTATGTGAGGATTGTTAACTAATGGTAGTCTATACATTGGGGAATGTTATGAAAATTCATGTAACATTACTATTCATAGAGAAAAAACATATAGATCTATATTTTATATCAAATTCACCAAAAAAATATGGAAAACATACCCATGAAAATATATATAGTGAACATAAAATATCCAAATAGATGCCATGAGAAGATATACTATTCTTGTACCTGGGTTGAAATGGTGTATAATCATTATTAGTTTATGAACAAATAAAAATATGATCTATTAATTCTATTTACACTGTTTTATGTGATGGAATGAATATATACAAAACATATGAAGAAATATATTTCATTATATTCATTTATGACTAAATAATAATGTGTTTTTATGTTTAGGAAAAATGTGAGAGGTCACAGGATGAATGAAGAGGTATCTTAGAATAGTCAAAAATGGGATCAAGAATATAACAATGATATTGTGGTCTAATGATCTAATATAGAATTCGTCCATTTATTTTGTAATATATCATTGGAAAATTTTAATAAATTAGGATATATAATATATGATAAATTAACAAAAAAATTCATTTTTTGAATGATGGAATTGGAATGTAAAAAATATTTCCAAAACAATACCAATAGTAAGAGGAATTTTAAAAACTATTGTAAAGATGTTGTACATATTTAATTGTACACATAGTTTTATAAATTTTTATATCCTAGAGAATAAAGGACCCCATATGAAATTTGGTAAAGAATTAAACCATTATTTAAATACCTTAGTATATTTTATTGTTAATCTTACATCGGTAACGAAGAGGGAGATTAGGGAATTTATAGTGATATTATAGTTACATGTGTATTACTAGGATAATAAAAACTGTGTAAGGCCTGAAAGTGATATATATATATATATATTGGGTATAATTATAGGGATTGGTGATGTAAAATTCAATATGGTAAAATAGGTGATGAAAATTAGAGGCATAAACACCAACAGATTATATAAATAATAATTGGGAAAAAATTATGTTTTTGAAACTATGTATCCTATATAGATTTAAATAAATGATGATGACAATGAGGTTTAGTTATAAGAATAAGTTGTTTCTAAATAAGGACCACTTATACCTTAGAGAAGAAATATGATTACTGAGGTTGATCTATTAAAAACAATTATAGAGATATCATCATAAAAATGGAAAATATAATGAGATTTTTTTTTTCATATGACTCTACATAAAATAATATAACCCACCCTAATTGAATAATAATTCAAAGATAAGAGATATGTTAATTCTATGAAAAAATAATTTCATAAAATTGATAAAAATAAATCTTGGGATTTTTCATAAAGGAATGGTAGTCACAATATAATAGAATAATGTGGATCATCCCAAATAAATTTTATGAGATCATAAATTCAGTTAGAAATATAAAAGACATGGTTTTTCTGGTTGTTCATAAATTTAAGGTTGTTATATTTAATATAAATTCTCTCCAGTGGAATGACTTAAGTAATTTAGGATATTTTTGGCTATTGAAGTTAAAAGGGGACACAATCTACATCAAATGGATGACAAAATATAATTTTTAAATATAATTCTCAATGATTAATATTATATTGGAAAACTTGTCAGACTACTAATAGAAAATTATGAATCAAAGGGTTTGAAATTGAAAAAGACTATTTATGTTCTAAATAGGGAACAAAAAGTGTAGTATGTTCGGATTAGTTCATATTTGAAGTAGCAGAAATTTAAAAAGTGGTGGTGTCTGCCATAATTTATTTTTGAATACTTCCAAGGATGATTATTTTATGGTGACAATTTTTTTAGATGATATTTTTTTTTTGATGGTAAAAAGAATAATATTTTTGAAATGTTTTCTAACAAAATTAAATTAAAATATGAAATTATCATAATTATCAAACTAAAATTCATTAAAGGGATTAAATTAATAAAAAATAAAGCATATAAATTTATCTCAGGTAAAGTATGCAAGAGACATGTTGAATAATTTTAAGATATATGAGTACTAAACATTATCACCACCCATTATAGTATGAATGAATCTTCTTAAATAGGAGGATGGTAAATCTATGGATCCCACACTATATTAAATGTATTTTTGGAAGCCTTCTTCATTTCTCTTCTAAATGTCATAATATTTTATTTCCATCATGTTTCACTACTTTTTTGAAGAGATATACAATGATGATTATTTTATAAAATTCAATATAATCATGAATTTTATCCAAGATATACATAATTTTAGCATGTTCATTGATGTTAGAAAATATCATGACATATCATCCATTTCTGATGTGGATTATGTTTTAGATTTGGTGGTCTAACATTTTAATCTGGTTAGTGTATTATTTTTCAGAATTAAATGTGATGAATTACTATGAAAAAAATTTACGGAACTTATAAATATTGGAAAATGGAAAATATATCTTAGTTACTATTGCATGAAATTAATTATTTTCAAGTAAGAGACTATTGGAAGATATTAGGGGCTATGTGTTTTATCTAGTATTGATCTATTATGATAATATGAGTTAATGTTAACTCACAATGATACCCATTCCAAACCCGCATATCGATCCATTGAAATTATGTATCAATTTATCAAATAAATAGTGGAAAAAGGAATTGTCAAGATAGAGGATGTAGGGACTAATGGAAAAGCGGATGATATAATGACATAATTTTTTACTCTCTTGTGTTTGGGAATAATTCATTATACCTTAATGTTCTAAAACCTCACTCTACCTAAGAAAAATTTCAATTTAACCTCCCATATGAAATTAAATATTATAAATTGTTTTTGAAGTTATAAATTTTTAATGGTGATATATTTTTAATGGGGTGTGTTTTGGTGATTTATAAAATATGAACCTTTCTATTTTTATTCATTATAAATGTGGAGAACATGTGTTTAAATGAAGTGAAATCATTGGTAGATTTATGTGGTGGGATCCTATAATTGAGTTGGAGTAGATGTTATGAAGTTAAATGATTTTATTGGAATATGGCATGAGATACTCTTTTGAAATATTATTTTCTAGACCGAGCTTTGGTAACATAGATATAGATTTTTGGATATGATACTCAGGTTAATTCTACTGTCTTTGTGGATTTTAATTTTACCTATTATTTCCATAAAAAAATGGAGAATGTTTAACCCATGGTAATCTTATCTGGTTTTGGATGGAGAGTTTTTTTAGTTTCAATATATTCTATGTAGTTCATAGAATATTATTTTAAATGGAGTGTTATTGAAAAAATAGGGAATCAAAGAAGTTAATTTTCAATTATGTTGTTTTCTATTGTTTTCCAAATTTAGTGGAAAAAATGGAATTTTTAGAGATAACTCCAAAATAGTTGATGCAAAGGGAGGAATTTCGTGTTGTCAATCTTGAAACCCACATACTGAAGAACACAACCTGCATGGTCGATCTCACATCTCATGTTGTTGATTATACAACCTACATTAGGTTTACATAGTTCATTAAAGAACAATGTAGTATTAAGGCCTTACATTTTGATATATCACGTTTTTTGAGTATGTGATATCAAATATGATGTGGGAACACAAATTTATAGTGCCGGTGAGTATGTGCAATCAAAATTGAGGCAAGTATTCCATTTTTAGGGTGTATATAAATGTGTTTTTACCAAATAGTTAATATTTAAATCTAGTTATTACTATGTATCGTGTAGGGAATTCCCTATAAATATGTTGTTACAAAATTTTTAAGTCATAGATACGAGAAAAATAAAATTTTAAGAGTATTATGTTGATCGAGGAAGGAAAGAATTACCCAAAATATTTTACTATGTTAGTTGTATATAGATTAGGAGGTTATATGATAGGGATAGAAAGAGAGTATGTGTTTACGTAAATATTCATTTCAAAAGGGTATTCTTAGTAGTGTATGTGTTATGAAAGGGGATTATATGTTCTATAGGTTTTTCTACATGAATTTTGAAGGAAAAATAAAATGGAGGTCCATGAGGAGGAGTATGACACCCTTTAAGTGGAGTATATGGTCCAAAAATAGAATAATGTTTTCTACAGTGGGGTTATGAACTGTATTATATTTCACATGGTTACCTAACATATAGAAAATTCAGAATAGAAACTTCACTCGATGGTCTTATAAATGTCATTTTTTATATAAGGAATTTCATTGAAGCATACAATTATTATTTTAATGAAGGAAATTAATTCATACAGAGTTGAAAACATTGAATATAGATTCAATTTTTTAAATTGAGGAATACTTAATCCAATGCATTGAGAGGAGTTGATATGTGTGACATGAATATGGTACTAAAATATCACAAAATAAATATTATTGTTAGTACACCTAGCATGAAGTTACCCTACAAAAACATTTATAATCCACAAAATCGATTTAATATTATTATATGCTTATATGATTGAAACACTCTTGGCCTATTCTCCATAATTTAGAACCTAATGGTGGATCATGTAAAATCACTATATTGTGTTTAATTTTAATTTTTTGTGCTTTAATATTTTTATTCTAATAATATTTGTTTAATGATTTTGAAATAATAAGGGGACAAGATCCATATAATTTAAAAAATCATTGAAACCATGGTTCACTCCCCCACACCTAAGGTGTGTTGAGGTACATCAGATGGCTCAATCGAACATGTTTGTGACAAATCTCTGGTAATTATTTTTACAATGTTATTGTAAAAATTTCGTACTGATATAATGATTAAAAAACAACTTACAATTATCAATGATGAAATTATAGATGACTTTCCATGTGTGGGAACTTTCAAACATATATGTTGATGAATAAAATGTTTTTCACAATACTCTTTGCCAGAAGATAACTATATTAGATGATTTCAAAAACAATTTATTGAAAATAAGATAATGGGTATTCATGGAATTCAAAAAAATAGTATTCATGATTTATTTTATAAAGATTCAATATACATGAGATTTATCTAAGAATTATTTATTTCCAATTAATTGAGAAGAAATAAATGATGTGTGGTTTTTGAAATGTGCTATGGACTTTAAATTATTTGAAAGAGAAAATAATCTAATGATTGTGGTGCATGTTTTCATGCCTAATATTATGATGAAATAAAAGGCGTATATGGTAAAATTATTTTGAGACAATTCATAAGAATAAAAAGTGATAAAATTATTTATGGAATAAATTAAATTTACTAAATTTATGGGTTTTTCAAATATATAGAATACTATAATAATTGAGGCTAACAAAATTTATTGTGTGATAAATAAGTCTATTAAAACATTGAGAGAAAAAAATTGATCTAGAGGCCACTTCTTATGTAAGAAGTTAAAACATATTAAAGCCTTTGTATTCAGTAAATTGTGATTGATATGAATGTTGAGATGAAAATTAATAGTAGATTTTTAATGAAGAAAACATGATATTTTTGAATATATTGAATTTTTATAGAATAATTTCTATATCAATAATTTTTAGATGAACCAAATAATTTACTACATATTTCTAATTGTATTTATCTACTTGGTATTTTTTTTGTGACTTTTCATAGTCCAATGTGACTCTGTTTAGGAATATTTTCATAATATACACTAGTGAGATTCATTGTAATCCTTTTTTATTATACTACATAATATTTGGTTAAAAGATTAATTACACATAAAATTGAGTAATATTTAAGAAAAGGTTTCAATCATTTTATAAATTCGATATTATTTTTATTTACCATTCTACCGGTGTGGATAAGGTTGATATTATATATATAAGTGGGTCATTTCCTAATTGAACACAAATGATATTGAAAAATGAATATATACAAAAACAACTATTCTACAGAGACTCATACTTTTTCCACTCTCAATGATGAATCACTTTATATGAAAATTCATATGTGAGCTTGTACGTGGCATGGATGAATTGGGGAAAACTATAGTGGAGCATCATGAAGATGTAAACTCTTTTTTTAGGAATGTGGTAAATATAATAAAAAAATGTAATCTATTTATATACTAGATTGCATTTTTTCCTAAATTAATGAAGTTAGGTTAAGTTATTGGGATTGGTAGAACCAAAATAAATAAATATGATATTATTGAGTGTCCTTTAGTTGGACTAATTACTCATTTTATATTAGAATATATAGTAATTTAAATAAAACAATGTGTCCATGGGGCTGGGGGGAGACACAAATGGTGTTTAAGAGAGTCCCATAGTATGTATTTAGGAATATAATGATTATTTCATATCATAGGATGGTTTTTAGGGTTTGTTGTGAAGTAATAAGAGTCATACATGTAAAAGTGATAGTTGAGACGAAATCATGTAGTAATATTTGTTGAAAATAAAATTTTAAGGGTGGAGGGGAGGTTGATCCCATATATAGGACATAAATGAGTTATGTCCTTTGGGGGATCATATGTTGTTCTAGATATGTTTTCTTATAGATGATCAGATTGATATATATCTACGAGAGACAAGAAATAATACTATATAGTGATATGTAAGAATATTCATGGTAGAATGGCATGGTGTTCAAAAGGGGCAATGCGTGAGTTGGAAGAGATGGTACAATATAATTGTTATCTAGTGTGATCTATGATTTTGATGTGGTATTGGATCAGGTTTTGGAGACATGTTTAAGAAACTTGTACAATTTACTAGGACACCATGGGGTGTTGGACACGATTTGGATCTAGATAGTTGAGACAAATATGGGTATGAAAAATCCATTTGGATTCCCTTAAAGGAAAGATGAAAATTTTAAGTGGATTAACATATTTTTATAGTGATATTTATAATGGACATGTGATGATTAGGAAATATGTATTTGATAATGAGATATTCTTCATGACACAGGGGATATGTGTTAGGTGATGAGAACCCTAGGGTTAAGATGATGAGTTTGTTGGATGTGATGAGTACCCAATTTCTATAAAATGAAAGTGGCTGATTGAGTGAATTTTGGATGAAATAATTAGATATATCCACTTTGAGTGAGAAGATGCTATCTAAACCATACCATGAGTAATAAAGTATTGGTTAGGTTTGGATGTGACATTAAATCATTACTTGAGTGATTTGGTAGTGGTCTAAATAATGGCCCCAACATTATTTATAATGTTTTGGATGAACCCTACATTGAGTGATAAGATATTTTTTTAGCTTATGATGTGATATTGAACCATACATTTAAGGAGAATGAAATGGTAAGTTTAATGAAAACATCATTAGTGAGAAGGCATCGACAAAAAAAAACTTGATTGAGAACTTTTCACAATGATATGATGTTACATAAAACCACACATTTTGTAATAAGGTAGTGCTATGAATAATGGCCACACCTTTAGTAACATTATACTAGTGTGGAGATATTTGACATTGAAGAATCGTCCCATTGTGATGTGATGTGAGAAAGGGATGATAGAACCTATAATGATTGATACTAAATTGTTTTAAATATGGCGTTATCCCCACCACGAGTCATAATGTTTTGTTAGTAACTATTTAAGTGAGAATGTGAGTTAATGACATGAATTTGAGGCCCCATCTAGAGAGACAGAGGCTTGTGTGCGGGATAGGGTATACCACCCAAACCTACAAATTTAGGTATGGTTTATGACATAAAAAAAGTACCTAGGTTTTATATATGGGTATTTTTAAATACATGGAAACAACCTAATATAATTATTCATGGGACACCCAAATATTTTACTGTATGTACCGTTATAAATAAATTAAATTTTGTAGATAATATACGTTGTCGGAAACACTGATCATAAATCAACTGTGATAAAGTATTAAATATTATTATTTTAATATTGGATTTTATGATTTATATTGTTAACATGATTAAATAAATTAGGAACATATAGTATCCAATTGTTTATAAAATTAATTCATTAAAAAACAAAATCAAAATCATTAGAATATAAAGGATGTGTTTTTATTAAAAAAAATTTTTGTACAGACAATGTTATTTTAATACAATTAATTAAATTACTAACTTTTAATGAATTATTTAACTTAAATTTATATTTTATATATTTAAAAAAATATATTTCATATTCATCGAAACTTTTTTTAGACATATGATATGAACAAAACCAATTTTAAGCATAAAGGGAACTTTTTTTTCTAAAGGTAGTTTTGCTGCCATTTGATGGTGTAATTGTTTTAAATAAATTTTTTACCATTTTATAAATATTAATTGAAAAAATAAAATTATTATTTTAATAAGAAAATTCAACATTTAGATTGGTTTAATTTTATGTATTTTTCTGACATGTTTCATGTTTGATGAATAGTTAACAATATTTCATTGGAATTGTAAATGACTTTTTTTAAAAAATATGGGTTTAAGTTAAATTTTTTATTGACTTTATATTATAATTAGAATAATTTTTAATTATTAATATAATTTAGGTCATTGGAATAAAATCACGTAGTATTAGGATATAAAAACATTTCAATATTTTAAACATTTTCGCATTAAAAACGTATTTTCTCATTCCGTCCATGGGAATAATTATAAAATAATTACTGAAATGTCTACATTTTAAATTTAAAAAATTGATTCCATATTTCTAATTAATGAATCAAAATTTTTTAAATTGGTTTAATTTATTTTTGGATCTTATTAATGGTAACTATAATAACTTTTTATTAACACTTTTAATGCTAAATGGAGTAATTATAGCTAAAACTTAAATTATATGGATTATAAAATTATCCATAAAATTATCCTAATTTTATTATATTAGTTAGTTTAGACCAAAATCATCCTTGGGCCGATTTTACGGCCTCTTGGAACAACTTATATGACTTTATGGATTTTATAGTATTTTTTCTATGTAAAGTCCAATATGTCATAATAATGTTTTTAGTTAGTATGATATTTTATATATATTATTATTTAGAATATATATATGACCATAAATAATAATTTTAAATCTAAATTGGTTATCTTCATCCTAATAGTTTAATTTAATTTTTATGTGATTAATTATTAAATTAATGGCTTGTATAATGACGATTTTATAATTGTTTAGTTAATGGAAATATCAAATAAATGTTATTAAAAATATTAAAATAATTATAATTTTATATAATTGATTTCATAAAAATGGTTAATGATTAAATATACACAATACTTATGTTATAAAGGTTTTTTTATGTTATCATGTGTATTGATATTTTTAAAAAGTCTTTAAATGAGTGTTATCAAAATTAACATTAATTTTATTTTAAAATATATAATTTTTTATTAATTAATATAAAATTCATAAAAATATAGAAATCATAAATATTATTTATATAAGGTTTAAAATTTCATTCATGAAATATTTATGGTTATTGTTTAAGTTATAGTAACTATATTAACCGTTAATGAGTAAAAATCAAGGGTGTCAGAGTAAGAATTAAAGGGTTTTACTACTAGTTAAAACAAAAATATAGTGGTGTAACCATGACCAAAAAATGTCCAAAATTTAAATAATAAAACTTATGATACACATACAACCTTAATATCTATTTTCAAATTTTTAATTGACACATTTACATGAAAATAACTTATATATTATTTAAATCAAAGATAGATACAAAATGACACTCCCTTTGTTTTTAATGTATTTTATTTCTTCACATAGGTATAAAATCATGATATAAATGATATTAAATGTATATTTTTTTCATAATGATATTAAATTCAATATTTAATTTTAATTGTAATTTTTATTAATTATAAAATTACCTGAAATGTTTTTTTAATGCTAAAATAGTATTTATTTAGTTAGTAGAAAAATAAAATAATTAACTTTGAATGTATTAATTTGAATATATTTTGGATGATTTAATGGGTCTAATGAATTTTATAGATATCCATTATATATTATAGATTTTGGAAAATATTTTATTCTAAATACAAATTTTTCATGAGGTATTTAAACTGAAATTATAAGAATAGTCTAAATTTTGACAATAACGATACTTTATTGAATTAATATATTAATGATTTTTTTAAAAATCTAAAAAAATGTTGAATAATCACAAATAGGATAATATATGCTATCCAAATTATTAAAATAATAATTAATTGGCTATTTTCATGTCATTGGCTCATGAATAGCCTTGTTATATTTTACTATTTTGAGAGTTTCATAAAGTGCCCCTCTCTTCAATTACAAAAGAGATCATTCTCCCTCAATTCCTAACTCCTTATTGATCCTTATATATGGAAAAACCCATGAAAATTCCTCCTCTATACATCCTTATCCATGTTCTTGAGGTCTTGGTAATCTAAAAAGACCTACTCTATATCCCATATGCGGTGATCTAAAGGAAGTCCACTAAAGAAGAAGTAATTGTTTTACCAATGTAGTCATGTTAATTTCATTCTCTAATTATAATTCATGAATTTTTTACATGAGAAAGTAATAATCAGGGTAACATATATATACATAGTTGTTATTATGATTATGTTGCATCAATATTCACTTATTTATCGATCCTATGAAAAATGAAGGTGTTGTGTGTTCGTATGTATGACTTACCGTCTCCATGCGATAGTTTAATTTTGTTCCTCACCAATTTAATTAGATAGTTATGAAGACATAAATAATGGATATATATATTAATTATAACATTATAGTGACCCTATATGAATTAATACACTTCCAATTCCTTACCTTTTTTCCATTAAGGGAATGATATTGTTAGTCGTACATACGTATGAACTAACATCACGATGACACAATGTGATTCATTTTTTATGATAACCATTAAACAATGATTATAAAAATATATATAATTGTTAAATAATATATTTATGACATTAATATAATTATGGGGATTAATGTAAAATATCTTATTTATAAGAAATATATCATATACAAAAAAACACATAGAAAAATGAAGCTGTTAACACTATAAAAAGGGTAACAACAAAATGGTGAAAATAAACAATATAATAGGATAATATTTCTTATCATAAATATGGATATGGTTTTGGTATAAAATAATAACAATTTTTAAAAAATTATAAATGGGTTTATATAATGTTCAACTAATGTAACGTGCAAGGTAAGGGTTAATTTCACAATGTTATTATTATTCAAGATTGTTTATCTGTAAATACATGCTCTGAAATATTTATCATACGTGTCAATGTTTTCAAGAAATGATTTCAATTTATTTTACTATTATCTTACAAATATTGAAAACCTTTTTTACTCGTGTTTAACTTTTTATAAAATTATAATAAAAGGAATCTTTTTTGGTTTTGTAAATGAGGCATTTTATGACTTTTACGACAAATATAGGGAAGAAGTATTCTTATTTAACATATAAAACCTTATAATATTTTTACACCATCATGAACCATTAATGTATTGAAGCATCCTATAAATGTTTATAATATTTCTTTAAATGAAAATATTTTCTTTTAAAATTGTACATCCTTTTAAATAAATGATTTCAAAGTAAATAGTGTTATTTGTCTAAGGATTTTTTTAGGATTTTATTATAGTATTTTGAACCATGTCAAAATAATTTGATGGATCATATTATTGATTTAAGTTGTTCTCTTATGAAATCATTTTTCATATTTCATTGAATGGATTATGATTCAGTTTTTTTTGGATGTTCTATGTCGATACCATTCATAGTTTATGGTTACAATATTAACATCCCGTAAGTTACATTTTCATATGAATGTTTTTGTTGATCATGTTTAACCCGTTTTAAAATAGTAAATCATTGTAATTAGTATGTTTTTGGTGGGTACTACTATTTCCCTTCGATACATAGGTTTGTATCATGAGAAAAAATAGTTTTGGTTTTGGATAATGTCTTACCCGATTATGTATGAAGTCTTGGAAAATTTCTTTAATGTATGTTTATGATGTACAAAATTATGCATTCCCTCTTTATAAATTTTTTTATTAATATTCCATATGATTATTCATCGAGTATAATATCCTTGTTTAGGTTTAACTATCATGTGATTATATATATGGAATTATTTGATTATATTTCATTCCTACCAAAACTATGCATAGTTTATGGATTAAATATCACATGTTTCTGTTCATAACCATTCCATAGACATTTATGTTGGTTTATGATAAATTCCACTATATGTATAATCTTTCTGAGTATATGATATCACATTTTTTAGGTTTCATACTTCCCCATGATTCATGATTTATATTATGACTAATGTTCATGGTTACACATAGAAGATTACCGAAATTCCAAAAAAAATATTGTGTATTTATGTTTTATATTATATTTTTAATTTCAATTGTGTTTATAGATTACTATGACTAATAAAATATTCATTCCATTGGTATTCCATCACTTCAATATTATTCCAAGGTAATAATGTAATGTAGTAGATCCTGGATATTGAGGTTGGGGTCGTTACAATTGTTATTAATGATATTTTTATAGAAACTCGGATATATATATTTAAGAAATCATTTATTAGAAAACATTACCATATGACTATCCTTGAGGGTATTTGTATGTATATATATAATCATATTGGTTTTTTTATTTTATTGAACTAAACTGGGTTACCCTTAGAAATGGAACCCGACCCTATCTACCTTATACCCGAATAAAATATTCAATCCCCACAGGCTGGAGACAAGAACATGGTCATCAAAAAACCATCTCGATGGAAAAATTTCACCCAACCTATAGAAATAAAAGGAATATATATACATGGAAATGAAACAATCATCGGAAGTCTAATAAATATATTCTATAACTGAAAGAGGATAAAAAAAGAACCAACTGTAAAAGTTTCCAAAACACTAAAGGATAAGTCCAACTACAACGAAATAGAACCAAACAACTACACCATGTGATGGAATGGAAAAAATACGACAAAATCACAACCAAATACCCAACTCATTTGACATGTAACCTCACTACCTCACTATGGAACATTGGATTTCCATGCAATTAAAGATATAAAAGGTCTACGCTCCACTAAATATGTCTATAGGGTGTGAGCTAATAAATTCAATAGGATCCCACCCATGTGTTCCATAAACATTCTGTGTATAAAAATTCTCGTATAATCATTTCAAAAAATCCATAGCATGATTAATAGTAAAGAAGTTTTATAGAAAACATGGAAAGAATTTCCCTTTTATCAATGTTATAAAATAAAAGTAGGTATAGAAATTTCAATACACATTTTCCAGTTAATTTTTCAAAATTAATAAACTAATATATCAACTCTAAAACAAATATATATTGAATAAAATAGAAGCACTTATATTTGAATCAATGATCACTATAGGTTAGAATAGATGATTACTCATAACAAAATCAATATAGTGCACAATCTAGTTCCTAGAACAAATGCCTATGAAGCATAAGATTACCCCATGAGTAAGTCACCCAACAATGTTAATATTAGTACACTAGAAAAATGGGCCTTATAAATAGAGTATATACCAATGATTAAACCACCTAATAATCACAATAAAATGGATGATGGACTCAAGATAATCCTTCCACCCATATACCAAAGATATCCAATGGGCTCATTTTTTGAATCAAATCAAATTATGTGAAATTTATTTAAATCCCAATTCACTAATACATTTCAATGCTTTGAATATACCCCTTTTATTAAAATTTATCAACAACTAAGAAATTCATTTATCTTTTAAAACTATTATTAACACACATAATGCATTTAAGAAAATTTCATTCATAAATCATTTTATAAAACATTAAAAATAAGGTTTATAAACATAAGCTATTGATAGAACCACCTACCTTAAAACATGGGTCAAATATTTCCATAACAAGATCCACCAACAATGAAAACCCATCTATGAAAAAATGATCTATAATTCAATCCACACATCTCAAAATCAATCCAATTGAGAAATAAGGTCAATGGAGAAGAGGAAATACCACATACCTGAAAAAGAAAGCATGTCGCACCATGAAAAAAAAATGAATGACATTAAGAAAGAGATCACACAATATATCTAGAAAGAAGATGAAAAGAAACAACAATTTAAACCAACTGATTCATTAATGCAACCCAAGGGAGCTACCAAGATTAATGGAAGTCAAAAATTGGAATGTTCACTTACCTAGAGGGACGCACTACAGATGCAATGAATGTTAAAAACCAAACAGATCATTAAACATTGAATGGTTTCCCTATAAATCATATGGGAATTTTCCTCGGTCAGGAGTAAGGGAATCTGGGGAAATAACTGAATGAAAATCAACCACACAACAATTTAAAAACTTTATGCATGAAATTACAAGACCTGTAACCTAGTTACACGACATGCAACTACCAAAGACTCATATATGCTAGAAAACACGTCACACAGGATTAAAAATATGACCTTTTATTATATCATGACATGTATAATCATTTCACATCATAGAACCATAAATAGTATGAATCTGTTCATGACATGCATTTAGAAGTTCATACACATCGTGTAACCCTGTTACATGGTGTGAAATCCTCATACAACCTAGTGAAAATATTGGTTAAAACTAAAAGTACAATAAATATGTGACCTCTCAATTATAGGTATCCCCACAATTCCTTCTCAACCCTGATTGACAACAAATAGGTTAAATGATGATGGGGTTAAGGACATACCTGACAGATCTATAATGGGATGTTACTGTAATTCCTTGGATAACCTTGTTTAAACCAATGAACTCATAGAATGAGAAAAAGATGTCAAGATTTAGACTTCCTATAAAATATTTCTAATGATTATATCCGTAAGATTGGTGTTTGCTGACATTGTTATTTGGGTTTTGTCCAATGGCTAGAATTAGTAATATTATAAAAGTATTTTTTATACTGCTGATGATGAAAAGACCAAAAAAATGAACGGATTTATTTTTTATGGAATAAGATGATGAAGCGTAGTAAATGGATTAAGAATGTATTTTAATGATTAATGGTCTTATTTTTTTGGTTTCAAGAATTATTTCAATAATGGTGATCTAGTAATAAGAATCATGAGATATATAATTATGGTACTCTAGTACACATTCATTAAGAATTTGGAAGAAAACATGTTTTCATTAAGGGTTTTAAGGTTTTTATGTGACAATAAGATCTACATTACATTGTTTAGAGAATCTGATGATAAGATGGATTTTTTGGTAATTTAAAGACCTTTTTGGACTCTAAATTTGGATAGATTTATTTTTGACGAGTCTTAAAGATGTAATTGATTATGTTTAACATTGGATATTGTTGTTTGATGTTAATATGGGGTTTATTATATACTATATCATGTGATAAAAATTTTATTTTTTCTAATAGTTAAAACATGATGGAATAAATTATGGATCTTTGGTTATATTTTATTTTGGCATTAAAAAATATTTGGAATATCCATACCTGGTTGTAAGAAATGAGCTTAAAATGGTCAAATCACAACCAATGAATGATATAATACACAAAAAAATGGAATGTAATCCTGTAAGATAACATCCTCAAGTGATTATTTGTGTAGTAACATAATCACTCGACTATATAAATGTAATTTGGAATGAAAACCCTATTCATTTAATTTTCTTACCATGAAATCAATTTACGAATTAAACCATCACAGATTTATGGGATTGTTAGGGTAGTAATTATGATGTCCATGTTATTTATCAATATCCATTAAAGATTGATTGATTGATATCTCTATCATTTCATCATTTTCACTTTCCACTAATTTTATCTTATTAAAATCCCAAATTTGGGGGGGGGGGCTTCATGTTTCTATTTCCCTCTTAATAAGAGTGTGTTTTATTAACTCTATTTATAATGTGGGATTCCCCCAATTAAATTTTCAAGTATAAAACATTAATTATTATTTAAATTTTAAATTTAGAGGTCACATTTTATTGAAATATGGTAAAATGTAATACCCATTCATTTTAAGGTATTAATCATCTTTTGTAAGTTTAATTTCATATATAGTATACATTACACACAACACCAATATTTGAAAAATCCTGATAAAGTATTAACTATTATAATTTTTAAAACATTGTTTTGTTAATGAATTTTAACAGTGTTAAATAAAATAAGAAAATTTATTTTATTCATTTTTATTAAATGAATTCATTATCAATGAAAATAAAAACCAATTTAATATAAAGGTTTTGGTTAAAAAAACTACTTTTATTCCCACAATGTTATTTTATAATAATAAATTAAAATAATCACTATTATGGAAATATATTAATGTAATGTAAATGTAATATATTACTAAAAAATTAATTTCATATAACATGTTTTGGTAGACTTAAGATAATAATAAAACCGATTTTAAGCATAAAAAGAAATATTTTGTAAAGGAAGTTTCATCGCCATTTGATAATGCACTTATTCAAAATAATTTTTTTAGCACATTTATAAATTATATATTAAAAAATAAACATTTTATTTTATTAATGAATATAAAATTTTAAATTCCTTTAATTTGTGTTATTTTTTACAAATGTTCCATGATTTGACAGAAATAAAAAAATATTTATTTTAATTGAAAATGATATTTTTCTAATTAATTTATGTTGTTAAATTATATATTTGACTAGTTTTAATGTATAATTCGCTAAATTTTTATCACTTAATATAATTTAGGTAATTTCAGTCGATTTCAAAAATCATAAATATGTAAAAATATTTCAATATTTTGACCATTTGTATTCTAGAACACTATTTTTCCGTTCCTTCAGTGGGTTTAATTTTAAATTAATTAATTTAAAATCTATGTTTTTAATTTTTAAAAATGGATTCCATATTTGGAATTTGGGATACCAAATTATTTATATATTTTTTTAATATATATAAATTACTAATATTATATTTAGTAATGTTTTTAATTTAGTTAATGGTTAATCGTGTAATGTGGGGAAAACTAATATAATATGTTTTATAAAATTTCCCTAACACCTATTATAATTTTATTTGATGAGATATGTTCATCCATAAATATATTTCTTCCAATTTTATGGCCTCTTTAAATCATTTAAATTACTTTACGACTCTTAATGTATTTTATTTTAGGGAAAGTCTAATATGTCATACTCATGTTTTTAATAAGTATTATGTTTTTAATATATGACTATTTAGAAGAAATATGTGACTATAAATCTTAATTTAAATTTATTACTTTTATTTTCTGTATGATAGTTTATTTTTAATTTTTAGTGAATAAATATTTTAATTAAATACTTTCAAAACACTGATAGAGTAATTGTTTAATTAAGTGACATTTCAAATAAATGTTACAAAAAATTTTAAAATAAAGATAATTTGAAATAATTTATGTCATACAAGAATTTTATTGATTGATTAGACATATTTGAGATATAATACAATTTTTTCATTTTTATCTTGTGTATGTATATTTTATAAAATTCATTAAATGAGTAGTGTCCAATTTGACATTTATGATTATTTTAAGATAAATAATAATTTATTAAATAATATATAATTCATTAAAACATAAAAAATTTAAGCATATTAATAGAAGGATGAAAAATTGAACCATGATGTAATAATGGTTCTTTTGGCACTTTATAGTAATTATATTAACCCGCAACGAGTAAAAATCTAGGTTGTCACAATAAGTGTTAAAAGGGTTTAGTTAAGTGTTCAAAAAAAAATAAATGGGTATAAACATGACCTAAACATGTACAAAATTTATTTTATTAAGATTAATAAACCATCATCACCTTAATATTTAATTGGAGTTTTTAAATTGACACTTTTACATGAAAATAACTTATATAATATCCAAATCAATGATAGTTATAAAATGTCACTCTCTTTTTATTTAAAATTTATTATGTGTTCAAATAGAAAAAATATTACGATAAAAATGGTAATAAATGTATATTTTTATTTTTATGAAATTGGATTCATAAAATAATTTAATTTAGGGTTTTATAAATAACTTAAATTCATTTTCAATGCTGAAACAATATATATTTAATTATAAGAAAAATAGAGTAATTTATTTTTAAATTATTAATTATGATATATTTTCAATGGGATAATGTGTATAAGGAATTTTATAGAACTATAGGATATATAATTGATGTTATAAAGTAATATATTTAAATTCCCACTATGTCGTGATGTATTTGATGTCAAATTAAAATAATTGTAACAAATATGATAATAAAGAAACATGATTGGTTTAATATTATATTAAATTATTTAAAAATCACAAAAATGATAAATAATCACAAATGGGAAAATATATGGTTTAAAATTTCCTAACTTATTCATTTATAGTCCATTTTTTAGTATTTGGTTAAAGAGTATCCTTATTTTATTTTAATATTTTGGGAGTTTCCAAAAATGTTGTCACCTCAATTATAATAGGGACCTCTTACCTCACTCCCTCACTAAAAATTGATCCTTATATCTTGATAAAAACCTATCTATTCATCCTTAAAATATTCTTATAGAAGTTATAGTGGTCATATTCTTCCAAAGAGACCAAATATATATCCCTCGGTAGATGATCTAAATGATGTCCACCGAACAATAGGTAATTGTTTTACAATCTTATTCATGTTTATTTGTTATTCTAATTATTGTTAATGAGTTTTATAACGGTAATGTAATAAATGAAGTATGATATATATTCTGAGATATAATTTTGGTAATGGAAAAACCATATTTGATTAATAATCCATAATAGGAAACACAAAAGCACCATGTCTACGTACATATGGCTTATCATCTCCAGACAGTAGTGTAATTTTTCTTTTATAACCAATTACCATTCATGGGATTAAGGATGGGAATAATTGATATATATAGTAATTATAACATTATATTAATTCTAGATAAATTAATATAACTTTCACTTACCTACCCATTCACCATTAAAGGAATTATACTGTCACTAATGTATACGTATGGTCTACCATCTCCAGGATGCGATGCGATTCATTTTCAATGTTAAATATTCAATAATGATTATAAAAATATATTTATCTATTAAATATGTTATTTATTAAATTAATATAATATTTTATTTAAAATAAATATATCCAATGATTTTTAAACAGGACATGCACAACAAAACAGGCAAATGAAAATGAATTACGTAACCCAAAAAACGAGGGTAATAAATGATATTTTTTAACAAAACATTATAATAGGATCATATATTTAATCATAAAACTGATTACGGTTTTTGATAAAAAAAATTATAATTTTTTTATACCATTATAGAAGAGGTTAAAGAACGTAAAATTAAAGGAAACTGCAAGGTAGTGGTTAATTTAACAATCTCATTCTTCTTCCATATTATTTATACATAAGAATATACTGGGGAATATTTATCATCCATGACCACGTTATTTTAAGAAAATTCCAAAAAATATTTTAACTATTATCCAAAAAAATTTTAAAATCTTTTTACTCGAAAGGAATCTTTTTGTTTTTTTCTAGAGAAATTACTGTTTGATTTTTTTTTACAAAAATATAGAAGGAATGATTTTAATTAACTTATATGGAATGAGAATGTTTTTCTTCCATCAAGACACCATAATATCATGAAGCACCCTTTTCATTTTTAAAATATTCAATTCAATGAATTTTTTTATTTTAAAATTGGGTGTCATTTTAAATAATTGATTTGAATGAAAAAGGTGTTATTTCTCTCATGAAATTTTTAATGATTTTATTTGATTATTCTAACCTATGTCAACATAATTTTTTTGGATAATATTCATTATTTAGTTTGAACGCATATGCCTACAGTTACCATATTTCATTGAATGGGTTATGAATCAGTTTGACTATGGATGTTCTATCTTAATACCAATAACTTTTTATTGTTGATGTTTTCCAATTTTATATGCTAGTTTTTAATACCAAATCTATATTGATCATGTTTTAACCCTTTCATAATTAGAATTCATTGGACTTAGTATGTTTTGTGTGGGGACCATCACATCTCCATGATGCATCGATAGGTCTCTTGAAACAAAATAGTTTGGGATTTTGTTAATGTTATACCCAATTATATATGGTTTCCTGGATGAATCCTTGACGTTATGTTTATGACATACCACAATTTTCCTTCCCTCTTTGTGAGATTAATTATTTATATTCCATGTTATTATTCAACTTGTAGAATATCAATGGTTAAGTTACATTCTCATGTGTACATTTATATGTAATTATTTGATTGTATTTCAATCCTAACAAATTATGCCCATGTTATTGATTAAATGGAATGTGTTTTAGTTAATCACCTTGCGAAAATATTTTATTCCTATGTAGGATTGAGGTCATTGTATGTATACCATTACTGAGGATATGTGATCACCCTATTATTACTTTCTATTTTCCTACGGATTCTAATATGTATATTATCACTGTTGTTCAGGGTTACACGAAGGGGATTATAGAGTGCTTAAGATAAAATATTTTTGTATTTTATGTTTTATATTATAATGTGAGTTTTTTATATGTATCTATTTAGAAAAGAATAATAAATTATTTTGTCAGTTGGGATGAATGACTTATATCTTTTGACAACGTAATATGTTAAGAAACCACTTTATGATACAAGGCGTAGGGTCATTACACTTTGGGTATAGTTTGTTTTATAGAATGAGGTAATTTTTACCTTGACAATGGTAGATATGGAAGGGTCACATGGCATGGTTGTCAAGTTTACAACTGAAAACCAGTCACGTATCCTTTTTTTGTTTAGGTTATTTTTTTCTCAAGAATAAAAATATATTATAATATATATTTTGGTAATATAATCAGACCATACTAAGCAATATTTCTCACACCTTTCATGGGATCCTTAGTGAGTGTACATACCTTATGTTTTCTATATAGATTACAAAAAAGGGCTATAGTAAATCATGTTGGGGGAAGGTTGATGAGTATTAGATATAGGGAAAGAGGTGGGCCATTAGGATTATAATAGAGTCTCTTGAGTATTTTATTTGATTTTATTCACCTCTTATATGTGATTAGCCTAATAGGCTATCAGTCATTTGTATTATTCTAGGAAAAAAAATAATTTCTTATAACATGATTCTTCATTATTAAATTATATATTCTAGGATTATTATTCTAGATATTTATGGGTTATTTTAATATTATTTATATTTATTATATTGGGGACACTGTCTTCCCAATGCATTATTCAGGGCATCAAAAGTAGTTGGCAACTTCTTGCATATACAGAGGCATGCCAGAGGCCTTGTAAAACACCTTCTAGAAAAAAAATTATTTTTATCAGATCAGGGAGTCAGATATTTCATTTAAAAAATTATTTACATAAAAATGTATAAGCAAATAAAGACATTGTTTCAAGATAATAATTTTTCCCATATAGGTATAATTTGAATTGATTTTTAATGTATGATGTATTTGTTTCCATGGTATTTTGTTATGTATGAATATTTTCTAAAAACATAGTTTTTTATACTTATTGATGTTTTATCTGATTAGTAAATTAAATTTCATTATGAGATATTTTTAAATTATATTTTTCATCATAATATTTTTATCAGTGTTTAGGGACTCTTTTATGGAGTCAAACCAATTTTTAAAGTGTTCAATTTTTATTGAGGATTTTAAAATTTTGAATTTCATTTATCATTTAACGTAATTAATAACATTTCTTGATTAAAATTTATTTATTATGTAATTTTGGTAACTTATATTGTATGTTGAATACATATTCAATTTAGATTTATTTGATGATTAATTTCATTTATGGGTGAGTGAGTATTTTTAAAAGATGTGTTTTGGTTATATGATTTGTAACTACTTCTTATTTTGCGTGGTCATATTGATTTTTGATTTTAGGGATATTTGAAGATAGTTTTGTTTTAGGATATCCGTCATTATTATTGGAGTAAATTATTGTGATTATTATTTATATTATATATAATGAGTTTTGTGGTTGGTAAATATTTAGATTGAAATTTTTTATTTGAATGCACTTATTTTGAATTTATTTCCATTTCATTTTAAAGAAATGAAATGTTTTTACTGTAAAATGGATTCCAAAAAATATTAACATTTTTAAAAATCAAAATACTCTTTAATATGTTTGAATGGAATTAGTTGGATTAGTTTTAAATTTGAATTTATAATTTAAAATTTAATTTTGTTCAATGTTTATAGAATTTGGTGAATTTTCCAATGAAACGAGTGATGGAATGATGATAATTCACATAAAAATGATTTTAAAAAATAAAAAAACTCTCATGATAAGTGGTTTTTATGTTAAATATGTATTGGGAGCGTTTAGGGTTAGTGATATGAGAATTATTTGCCAACTAATATTTTTTAGTCAATAAATTGTTTTTTGTAAAAATTTCGGGTTATAGACAAGTTTTGGAAAACCATTTATCTCAATAAATTAGTGAATTCATAGTGAGAGAAAAAAATTACAAGTTTTACGTGGTAACCATTCAGGTAAAAAACATTCATAACTATTTTGTGTAGATAGGTAACCATGCATAATAAAATTATTCTGTGGAAAATTTCCCAAAATTATATTTTATCCATATTATTACCTTAAAAACTATTGTAATACCTAATTATGGTACATTTCCTGGAAAAATAGTAATGAAAAGCAATAATGTATGAAATAAAAATGACAATAAATTTTATATAGGTGTCTGTTTGGGATCCATGACCTACCAAATCAAATTTATTTAAGCGATCTATTTTTTTTATATTACTAAAATTATTTTAATTACACATTAATTCAAGATTTAATACATAAAAGCACACATAATTCAAGAAAAAAAAATATGTATAATGTATTTATTAATTTGGAACATATTACAACATCTTAAAAATGGGATACACCAACATGATCGAAAGCTTCATTAACATGCTTCTAAAATTCCATGACTTTTAAAACTACCCAAGATAACCTAGAGAAATACATAAGAAATGGGTGGTATATAATGACTATCAATGGAATATGAATGTACTATGTTAATAAAAGATACAAAATAGGAATATAAATTCGGGAAATAAAAGGAAAAAAGAGTAATAAGACATGATATATCATGATAATCATAACATGATAACAGTGGAAACAACATAAAACATTGCATCACACACATATGTCAAGGATAATTCCAAAGATATCATGATGGAAATAATATCATAAAAGAATAAGGTTCACTCCATATCCAAAAATGATATCACCTGAGACTAATCATTACCAAATGCACTGGATATCTATATTAAGGAGCACTCGTCACTTTCATTTCTTTCTCATGCTTATGTATTCCATATAGATCATACAACATGGATTCATTCATCATGATATTATATTCCATGATAAAGTAGTGTGGAATAAATTAATTTATGTCACCTTTTAGGTATGTATAAGTTTATATATGTGAACGTCCTTTATAGTAAATGAGTATGTGGTTCAGTACATAATTGTTTTGACTTGGATTATTGCAATAAAATTTCAGCAACATAAGAACGTCACTTAAAAATTCATAAAATAGTATGATGAGAGATAATGGTTATCACTTAATTAAGAAATAAAATGGGTTTTAATAACGAAATTTAAAGACATATCCCAACATTTTTAATGGGACATATAAGGAATGAGATAATAAAGAAACTTGAATTATGAATAGAAGGTGAGGATCCCTTACTTGATTGTCTGTTCGAAATTGCTTGGGAGGAGCTTCATTCAAGCATGGGGGAAGCTTTGGAGGACTCAATAAAGGGTATTTAATAATGAAGACATGATATTTGTATTATAAGTGAAGATAAATGAGATCATTGGTGTTTTTATAAATGAATTAACTGGGGATTTCATTATTATTTCTCTAACATAGGTTTTGTACTCTATATAAAAAAATCACCAAAACTAGAAATCATCACTTGGTTTTTTCCCATGGTTTTTGAAACATTGTATAATATTTAGTTATTTTATATGTTAAATGGTAAAAATTAATATAATAATAACCTTGATTATGTTGAAGTGAGTCACTCTCTATAGAAATGATTTTAAAAGCATAAAATATAATAATGGTTTTGACATATTCATAAAGGCATTGAAAAAAACCAAATAAGCATAAAATAAAATTATTTTAGTAGAAAAACATACATTTGGTTGTGGATACAATTTATAGAATTATTTCCTTCAATTTTGGGTCATTATGATATAATAATACTCAATATATATTTATATTGTATTTAATTTTTACCCGAAATTTTGATAATCTTAGAAAATTATGACAAATTCACCAGTGGCTAATTTTTAAATTATGATTCAATAAATAATATTCATATTATCTAAAGAATTTTATAAAAAATTGTATTTTTTATTTAAAATAAAAATTTATATTTATTGAGGAATTCCGGGGTTTTTGACAATAATTTTTTTTACCATTAAAAAAATTATATTTGACTTCTTAAATAAAATATTATAACCTAAATTTAATAAAATTTTTTAATAATGACAACAAATTACTTTTTATATGAATAATAAATTAATTAATCAAAATAATTTGTTAAATTTATATATAATTTTACACACAAATACTATGGTAGTGTTATAATATAAATATGAAAATCATTTATAATTTATAAATAAAAGGATGAAAATTATTCATTATTTTATAAAAAACAATGTACATCAACATATTTATAGGGTCTTAACATATATACATTTAACACACCATAAAAATCCCTAAATATAAGGTTCACAATAATGAGGTTTCATGTAGGTGTTCACCATTTATGGTTTGGGCTGTGATATCAATGATAATGACCTAATATGAAAAATGGTTCCATGAATTCTTAGGTTGTTTATATCATCATGGGATTTGGTCAATGGGAAAGACCATAGATTCTATCTCCCATGGAAGCTCTTATAAACGGGCTTTAAAGAGTATGATTCTACTGGTTGAGGCAATCACTTCCTTTTTCATTGTCAATTAGATTTTTCAAAACCCTATATTTATTATAAAAATATTATCACAGTTCAATGGAAATATAATCACTGGTAATGATGCTTATTGTTAATTTCAATATTAAAGGATATAATAATCCCAAATGAGTTTATGTGTTTTCTATAACCATATTACCTAACAATACAACTAATTAAGGCACAAGGAAAATTTTATTTATATCAGTTTGTGTCACCAGAATCTTAACCCCTTAAGAAATTTTTCCTTTTAAATTTCCTCTTCCAAAACTAAAAAATATGGGGGTAAATCAGTTGCTTCACTTCCTCTGGATGTTAATTTTCTTCTTCAAACTTTTGGTTTCTCCATTTCACTTTGACCTAGTGCATTTTATTATTTCATAGAATTTTGTCTCTATGATATGCTATATTCATTGACTGCTCTTCATATGAGAGATCATACTCCAATAGTACCACCTATATATTTTTTTACAAGTGAGAGACATGATTTGTAATTTATAAAGAGGGATATAAGGAATACAAAAAGTACTTTATATATGTTAGGTGGGATTCCAAGTTGGTTGGCCACTACTCTGATACAATTAAGGATCCCAATGGGGTCGATGTACATTGGATGATGATTTCTCTTCTTCCAAAATCACATGACCTTATTCCATGGAAATATTAATAGTAATAACATGTCTTTAACATAAAACTATAGGTTTCATTTATAATTGTCGGAATATATATTTTGTCAAATCTAAGCTGCATTAATGTGTTCGTGAATGGTTTTGTCATTTTCCACCATTTACTAAACCCTTTTAGGACCAATATATTTTTGTCCCCAACATCATCCCAACATATAAGTGTTATGAACCATTTCCCATAAAAGGCATTATAGGGAACCATTTGTAGGATTGGGTGTAAATTGTTATTGTAAGATAACATCACTAAAAAGACTATTGATCTCATCCTCATTTATAATCAATTGACCATTCTCTCAACATGTCCTCAATTGTGTGGATAGCTCACTAAGATTGACCATTATTTTGTGGGTGATATTCCATGATGAAGTTCATCAATGTGATTAGAGAATATTGGAGTCCTTTTTTAAACATGGAGATGAATTTTTGATCTCAATCGGAAACAATCAATAGTGATACTCAATGTAGACTCACTACATATATGATGTATGTCAATGAATGTTGATCCAGTGAGAAATCCTGTAGAATTTACGTTAATGCAAGTTGTCATTGTTTGAAAATCATCAATAACCCATATATAATTTTTTCCCTTCAATTCCTTTTCAAGTCAAATGAAAAAGTCTATCATGAAATTTTACCATATCCATATATGTATGGGAAATGGTTGTGTCATCCCCCTATATTTTTTCCTTTCTGTTTTCATGTCTTGACATATAAGAAATATTGATGTAAATATCATGATATCCTTCTTCATATGGAACCCCCAATAGTGTTATTATAGA
Organism: Viscum album; assembly: GCA_963277665.1. Lineage (NCBI taxonomy): Eukaryota > Viridiplantae > Streptophyta > Magnoliopsida > Santalales > Viscaceae > Viscum > Viscum album. The sequence goes on along the minus strand of OY728150.1, from coordinate 1,674,699,886 downwards.
TCATGATTGTCATGACCCGTCCTCAGGGCCCATTTCGTGACTACCCCAAGCCCACCTTCTATAGGCCAGGGGCTGGAGACTAGGACCAAATGTGTAATTCTAACAAAAGGGAAGACATTTCCTTTTAACCTGTAACACACAGAAAGTCTGAACATAGGTAGTAGAGGTCACAAGTACTAAAATAGAAAAATAAAGTCTACTGAAACTATATGGTCCAGTATACAAACCCAACTCAACAAAAAGTACAAGTAAAAAGGGAAAACAGCTCCTAGATCGTCCACCTGGGAATACTACCTGAAGGGTTGGTACATAACTCGAACAACTCATCCCTGCAGTACGTCACGTCTAGTCCAGCTCCGATCAGCCTCTCGTCTATCACCCTCGGCCTTGTTCACTTCTGTATGTCATTTACAGAGAAGACACCAAGGTGCAGGCAAAGCCCGTGCATCAGTGAGTATAACAATACTCGGTAGGGGACCTTGAGACCCATGGAGGACTCCTAGAATCCACAAAGGATAAACCAAAGTATAAAGATACAAACAGGAAGTATCAAAAAAACCTACATTGGTATATGCCAATACATATACCTATGTTATCAATCATAGTTCGGCTACAACTCTCGATCCCAAGCACAACCCAGTCCACACAAGAAGTAAATTCAATCATCTTGAAGTTAAATTATTGGAGGTCAAGCCTCACCTCACACATGTATATATCTTTCGTAGAGTGATACTGATCATTATATGTAGTCACTGATTCATCTAAGCATACAAACTGACACAAGAATACAAGACTACCTAAGTTGTCGGACCCACAGAAGATACAGGACGAGCTACTCGGTCGGACCTACACAGGATACAGGAACAGAAGACAGAACTATCTGACCCATGGGGGATCTAGGTATAGTAGCATTGTCATCGAACACATGGGGGATTCTGATATAGTATTCATCTTTGTTGAAATCACAGAGGATTCCGGTACAATAGCGTCGAAGTCGAACCGACGGAGGATTCAGTCATCTCAGTCACAGCCAGCCCTAGGGTTCCAGCACACAGCATGCTGGATTTCGGGAGGGTCTGCTCCTCGAGCCAAGTGTTGATAAATCAACTATCACAAATTCATGAGTTTATGTATCCTGTAGTTATGTCTCATCGTAAGAAACTCAACGCGATAGACGACGCGTCAATCGTACGCCCAGTATGAGAGTAATAGGCTTTTCCATTTCAGGGGCCCGGTTGGATATACACTCGATCCAAACCCGACCATTTTCCAAATTTGTCTGAATGTCACTGAAAGTACCCCAAATGGGCCGCCGCATTGTGAGGGTCCTAGTGCCATAGACGGCGCGTCGATCGAATGCGCGGTCTAGGAGTTGTTCTCATTTAAGCGAAGACAGGCCCAACCCTTCAAGCCCAGTGGGATGGCGGGTCGTCCCGAACCGGCTTGGAGGGTCCGACCCAACTGGGGGTTCGGCCCACCCTTGTGGGGCATGGCCCACCTGTGGACCCTGACCGCGCTATAGGCTGATTCTATTCTCCCGACGATTCCAAGCGGCGCCGCCTCCTCCCCTGCTTGGCCGACCGTAGCCGGTCGGTTCTACTCGGCGCACGCGGCCTTTGCAGTGGGTCGTAGTTCTTCCCACATGGCGTTAGTAGGAGATGCGGTCTTCCATCATGTCCGGTTTTCCAAGCCAAGTGTCCCACAGATGTGGGGCACAGTCCTCTTTCACTCAGCGCCTACCGGTGCCGCGGTCTTCCAGAGGGTCAGCCGGTCGGCCGGTCGGTCGTCCCACTACCCGGCTCCACGGCAGCTAGCTCGGCCGGCCATCTGCGCACCTCCACTGCGGGGCGATGACGATGTGCTCTAGTTTCCCTCCATGTGGCGTGATGGCGCTGCGCCACCACCGCTATGGCCCGAGTTGGTCGCGGCCTTCGGCTCCACCGCGCAGCGTGACAACATCACACTTCTTCATCCGCTTCAATTCTTCTCCATCGTGGTGCGACGACACCAAGCCCATTTGGCTCCGCCTCCAAGTATAATCAAATAAGATTTCACGGAGGGATGTCATGCAGTGGTTGTTCAGCCCACGCCCTCCGTGTTAGGTGATATCAATTTTCCACCATCGAACTCAAGTAAACGTCGAAGAACAAGGATATAATTCATACGCAGAAATCATCAAAATTTCCCCTACTTAGTATTTGTCATTGTACGTTGACGAGTCATGGAATAAAGGCATCGCATAAGATGGATGTCATTCCATCAACGTCGAAGGGATTAGAGCTCGGTGAATTCCCATTGAGACGATGCCCTCGGTGTACTTCGTGGGCAGCGGTGCTTCCCTTCCTTGTTCGGGTTTGATGAAGGTAGAAGGTGTTACTTCACGTTCTTCAGAGATGAGGAATGTTCTTTGTCAAGGGGATGGTGTTCTACCAAGAGTCCTCCCAAGTTCCCTCAATGAATAATCACCAAACCAAAAATAAAATAATTGCTACTCCTTTATTTAATTTGGTTCCATGAAAAATGAATTAAATCTTTTTAAATTAATTAATTGGCATTAATTAATTTGGTGTGATGGCACCATAAAGAGGGATGGTGGAAAGTGAAGAGGCTCCAAAACATTTATGGGGAGTTCAAGAGTTAAAGGGGGGTTCAAGGGGAGTTGATGAGTTTGATGCTCATGTGGGGCCACCACATAATATCCTCCCATGGGAGGTTATATGGGGGTGGACCCCACCTCTAACTTTCCTTTGGAGAAAATAACCACCACCTAAATAAAAATAATGGCACACATAGTCTTTATTTAATTTATTAAGAATCCCAAAAAATTAACTTCCGCACTCGATAAAACCCAACTGCGGTAAAGGTCTACTCAAGTGAATACCGGCGCTGCGAGTTCATTGGTGTTCTTAGATTTCAATTCTGAGTATCGGTTCAAAAGATAGAAAAACCCGCACATACGTTTACTGAACATACCCAAACAAAACTTTATAAATTGATTCCAGGCACATTGGGCCTCATAATCAAGCTCCATCAGAAACTGTGGCCTCGAAAAATATCCATGTGTTTAAGAAAAAATTTTCCACACGATTTTCGGGACTTTACCTTCTCCCCATATTAGGGATTTACATCCCCGTAAGATACAACACACACTAGGGAAACAAATTGGGGTACTGAGCATGCATCTGAGCCTCTCACTCCCTTGTGCTCTCCCATAGCTTCTCAGGCTGCTAGAAAATGCACACAAGAAGAATCGACCATCCACACAGGACCTTCTTCTGTCGATCCTGAATCTCCACTGGATCCTCCGTGATAGTCTCCCCGTCATCAATGACCAGCTCCCCATGGTCGATGATGTGGGACGGTTCGTGCACGTATCTCCACAGCTGTGATACGTGGAAGAAGTCGTGCACCTGGTGCAACTGAGGTGTAATGTCTAGGAAGTAAGCCACATCGCCTACTCTGTCGAGGACCTGAAAAGGTCCGATGAATCGTGGAGATTACTTGTCAACTCGGCCAAATCTCCGTAGAACTCGTATAGGTGAGACCCGTAAGAAGATGTGGTTTCCATCCTCGACCTCCAGTGGTCTATGTTTCTCATCAGCATATGACTTCTGTCTGATATGCGTGGTCTTCATCCACTCCTGGATGATCTGAACCTTCTCAGTCGTAGCCTATACCATCTCTGGTCCTAAAAGTGCTTACTCCCCTTAGTCAGTCCAGCACAGTGGTGATCTGAAAGGTTATTCGTACAATGCCTCGTAAGGTGCCACCTCGAATGGTGGAATTGTAGCTGTTGTAGTAAGAAAACTCCACCAAGGGAAAGTGATCCTCCCATTTCCGACCAATGTCAAGGACACATGCACTGATCATGTCCTCAATAGTCTGAATGTTCCTCTCAGTCTGACCATCCGTCTGAGGAGGGAAGGCGGTGATCACGTGAAGCTACGTCCAAAAATCGTCCTCCAACCCCTTCCATATCCAGGAAGTGAAACGAGCATCTCGATCATAGATGATTGTAAATGGCACACCATGAATCCCTACGATCTCATTTACGTAGAGGCATCCCAAGATCTCAACCTAACCCTGCTCTCTGATGGGTAGTAAGTGGGCCAACATGGTGAGTCGGTCGACAATCACCTAGATAGAGTCATTTTATCTGGATGCACATTTATGTCCTGTTACAAAATCCATGGGTATCCCATCCCACTTCCACTCTGGGACCTCTAAGTGTTGAGCCAAGATTGCAGGAACCTGGTGCTCCGCCTTCACCGACTAACTATTGATGCATCACGAGACAAACTCTGCTACTGCCTTCTTTATACCCGACCAACAGTGATGTCGTCATATGTCCTGATACATCTTTTCCACCCCTGGTGTACCACTGGAGGGGAAGAGTGGAACTCCCTCAACACCTCCTCCTATATTACAACTAGTACCACAGTACGTCCTCTGGAGAGGATGACATTCTCCCCATCTTTAGAAAACCTATCAGGTGCCTACCCTGGGGATATATGAGCACGTCACGTCTCACAGTCAACATCCCCATGGTGTGCCTCTCTGACTCGCTGTAGAAGTGGAGAAGTGACTGTGAGAGTCTGAAGAAAGGCTGATCCATCTCTATCCACAAAGGATATCTACAACGCGGCTAGCTGCTATGTTGCCTCTCCTAGCACCTGAATGCATGATCTTCTTGCTGAGAGAATCTGCTAAAAATTTCCCCATCCCAGGAGTATAGACTATTTCGAAGCCATAGTCTTCAAGGAACACCATCCATCACCGCTGTCTCAGGTTCAGTTCCTTATGCGAGAATATGTACCTAAGACTCTGGTGGTCAGAGTAGACTGTAAAATTATTGCCTATCAGATAGTTCCACCACATCTTCCAGGTGGAGACCAATACTGCTAAATCCAGGTCATGGGTAGCATAGTTCTTCTCTAGTTGCCTCAACATCTATGAACCATACATGATCATTGCTCATTCCTAAATCTGGACACACCCGAGTCTGGTCCCTGACGCGTCTCAGTAAACTACGTACCCTATGCCCTCCTCCAGTTTCCTCAATATGGGTGCACTGGTCAATCTCTGCATCATCTCATGAAAGCTCTGATGATATCTATCTGAACACATGAAGGGTTTCCCCTTCTTCGTCAATGCTGAAAGTGGAGCTGCAACTCTGGAGAAGCCTGGCGCAAATCTCCGATAGTACCCAGCCAGTCCCAGAAAACTCCGTACCTCCATCACACTCTTGGGTGGATCCCAAGAAAGTACTGCCTCAATATTCACTGAATCCTCTGCAACTCCAGCCTCTTGTATGACGTGTCCTAAGAAGTGATCCTCTTGAATCCAAAACTAGCACTTCGAGAGATTTCAATAAAGCTAGTGCTCTTAGAGTGTGTCCAGTACTACCCGAAAGTGGCAGGCGTTCTCCTCCTCAGTAGTCGAGTAAATTAGTATGTCATCGATGAAGACTACGACCAAGAAATCAAGGAATGGCTGGAAGATCATATTCATGAGACTCATGAACACTGTTGGTGCGTTGGTTACGTTGAAGGGAATAACCAATAACTCGTAGTGGCCATACCGAAACCTGAAGGCCATCTTCTGTACATCCTTATATCGAACTCTGAGCAGGTGATAGCCTAACCTAAGTTCTATCTTCGAGAACCACCATGCTCCCTTGAGCTGATCAAAGAGGTCGTAAATCCTCAAGAGTGGGTACTTGTTATTCACGGTCCCCTGATTCAGGTGACCGTAGTTGACACACAGCTATAAACTCCCATCCACCTTCTTGGTGAACAAAATTGGAGATATCGAGGGTGAATCACTGGGTCGGATAAATCCCTTCCCCTGCAAGTCCTCCAGCTATACCCGCAGCTCACGAAGCATGGTGGGAGCCATCCGATATGCTGGAGAAGATATGAGTGCACTCCTGGGGTACAAATCAATGTATACGTCTACCTCCCTGTGAGGAGGTAGTCTTGGAATGTCGTAAGGGAAAACATCTGCATACTGATCCACTAGAATAGGAAAACTCGGACTCTTCACATCAACCACTCCAAGGATGAGACTAGCCAACAGATGTGTGATCGGCTACCACCTCCTCTACGTAAGTCCATCCTCTGCTGCAAAGGCTCCCTTCTCACCGGTGAAGGTGAACCTGGTCCCATCCGTGTGGTTACACCGTACATTGCACCTAATACAGTCAATCTGAGCAAGAACTATGGATAACCAGTCCATACACAAGATGACTTCGTATGGCCTCGGTGCCGCTACAAGAAGATCCCAACTAAATCTATCACCTCCTAGAGTAAGCTCACACTACCGACACCAGTGGGTAATCATTGAGTCTGCTCCCGTAATAGTCTCTAGCTGTAAGGATCGAGCCAACGGCTCCGTCAGAATCTTCAAGCTCCGAACGAGGGTAGTGGGAATAAAATAATGACTCGCACATGTGTCTATAAGTAATGAAGAAAGGGTGGAGTAGACACAGATAGTACCTTGAATCATATCAGGTGTGCCGTGGTCGTAGGCCTCGACTTCCTGGAGCTAACCCCGCCTCTGTCCACCAGCTTTCTATGGTCAGGGTGGACCTCCGGGTGGTTGTGGTGGTCGTAGTGCCTCAAAACGTCATCCACCACCAACTGCTCGACCATCTCCCCTGCCACATCCGCCTGCTCCCGGCAGACCACCATGGTCGAACCTCTGCCACTGCCTAGGTGGTCCATCTACTATCTACTTCTCATCTTCATGGTGAGTCAGATAGTCTCAAGCCATGCTGCCCTACCCGCCACATGCATAGCATTGCCTGCTCCTCGTATAACTGGCTCTCTTTTGTGTGCCCCGCACAACCGAACCAGTATCATGGGGTCGCCCACCTGATGGACTGGTCTGCTTGACCTCTACGTCATCTGTCTACTGCCTACTGCAGAAGACTCTACTACATGTCACCCTGTGGTGGGTCTCGCCGCTGGTGACTACCCGTCGAGAAAACTCTCAACTAGAAGGGCTCTCTCCAACACCGCCGCCTGCATCTGAATGCTGAGGGGAATCGTCGAAGTCCTAATATCTTGCCCGAGTTCCTGATCAATGGTATGGGCCCTGAATAACGGGTCCCATACGATATCTGTGGAGTAGCGTGAGAGGTTGGTGAACCTCACTATGTACTGAGCTACTATCATGCTTCCCTCCTACCGGTGAAGTAACTCCTAAATCCGCACAACACGAAGGGTTGCTGGAACAAACTCTAAGCGAAAGAGACGCTCGAATTCTCTCTAGAGTAAATATGCCTCGTCATGCACATAGAGCATCAGACTCCACCATCTTACTACTGTAGCATGTAGGAGACTCGCTTCAAAGATCACCATGAGGTCGGCTGGTGTCCCTACCAATATAAAAACTCTCACGACAGCCTCCAGCCAATCCTCAGCTACATGTGGATCTGTCTCTCCCCAGAACCTGGGTAGCCTATGGGGATGGAACTCGTGCAATGTAGTCAGGTGGTGTGTACTCTATACAGGAGGAGCTGGTGGTATCGTTGGTCCAGCGAGTAGTGGTACCGCTGGTACCTCCGATGTGATGGGGACCCGCATCGAGGCCTCATCCCTCAGTGGGCTACCATCTCGTACAATACTCGGAACCCTAGTTGGCTCCCTTTATGGGGCCATCATGAAAAGAAGCAGGTGCTCCACGGTTAAAACAGTATTCCTGTTGATCTGACACTAATTAATCATGAAGAAACAATTTTCATAGGAAACAAACACATAATCAGTGTTTTTGTGGACTGAGTTAGAGATCAGATGTCAGAGTCCTACTTTATGGATATGTCCCCCGCTGCACCAACACCAGTTTCCCTAAACTGATAACCACACCAAAAAAATTAAACACTATTTCCATTAAAACAATCAGAGTCTAATTTCTACTGTAGACCTGAATCCTCTGATACCAATTTTTCAAGACCCGTCCACGGGGCCTGTGTCATGACTACCCCAAGCCCGCCTTCCACAGTCCAGGGGATGGTGACTAGCACTAAAGGCATAATTCTGATAAAAGGGAAGGCATTTCCATTTAACATATAACACACACACACACACACACAGTTTGAACACAATTAGTAGAAGAAAAAAGTACTAAAATAGAAAAGTAAAGTGTGCTAAAAGTAAGTGGGCCAGTATACAAACCCAACTGAACAACAAGTACAACTAAAAAGGGAAAATAACTCCTGGATCATCCATCGTGGAATCCTACCTGAAGGGTTGATACATAACTTGAACAACTCTTCCCTGTGGTACGTCCATGTTTTCTAGCTCCGATCAGCCTCCCGTCCATCACCCTCAGCCTCGATCACTGCTGTTCGTCGTCTGCACAGAACACACCATGGTGCGGGCAAAGCCCGTGTAGGGTTCAGTATAACAATACTTAGTAGGGGACCCCGAGACCCCTGAAGGTCTACCAGAATCCACAAAGGATACATCACAGTAGAAAGATACAATAATGAAGATTCAAAAAACCCTACAAAGGTATTTTCTCATACATATACCTATGTTATCAATCATAGTTTGGCTCCAATTCTCGAGCCCATGCACTACCCAGTCCAAATAGGAAGTAAAGTCAATCATCTCAATGTTAAATGATTTGAGGTCAAGAGTCTCCTCATACAAGTATAAATATTTCATAGAGTGATAATGATGATAAGATGTAATCACTGATTCATCTAATCTGTTGGATCCACATAGGATACAGGACCAACTAAGCTATCACACCAACATAGGACACAAGACCAGATACTCTGTCGGACCCACACAATATACAGAAATAGAAGTCAGAAATGTTGGACCCACGGAGGATCCTGGTACAGTATCATCGTCGTCGAAACCACAGAGGATTATGGTACAATATTCATCGATGTCAAACCCACAGAGGATTCTAGTACAATAGTTTCGTAGTTTAACACACGAAGGATTCCGTAATCTTAGTCGTAGCCATCCCTAGGGTTCCCGCACACAACATGCTCAATTCCGGGAGGGTCCGATCCCCGAGCAAAGTGTCGATACATCAACTATCAAGAAGTCATGAGTTGATATATATTGTAGTTCTGTCTCATCTTAAGAAACTCAACGCGACAGACGGCGCGTCAATCAAACACCTGATTTTTGAGTTTTTGGCATTTCCGTTCCACGGGCACGGTTTGATTTATGCTCGATCCAAACCTGGCCATTTTCTAAATTTGTCCAAAACTCACGTCAAGTACCCCAAAAGTACCGGATCGTTGCGAGGGTCCCATTTACATGGACATCATGTTGATCGGGCACATGATCTAGTAGTTATTCGCATTTAAGAGAAGACGAGCCCAACCCGTCAAGTGTAGTGGGATGGCGGGTCGGCCCAACCCAGCTGGTGGGCCGGCAAGGCCCAGTGAGGCGCAACCCACCTAGAGACCCGGCCTACACTGCAGGCTGGTCTGTTTCAACCGACGGCACCAAGCGGCGCCGCCTCCTTCACTGCCTGTCCGGCCATAGTCGGCCGGTTATGCACGGCGCACACGGCCCGCTTAGTAGGCCGCAGTTCTTTCCATGTGGTGCCAGCGGGCATTGAGGTCTTCCAGCCTCGCTGGCAGTCCGTTAGCCGGTTCGCCCAGCCGTCCGGCCCGTGGATGTGGGCCACGGTCATCCTCCACATGGTGCCTACGAGCACAACAGTATTCCAGCGGGCTGCCCGGCCATCCCACTTCCCGGATCCACGGCGGCCGGCTCTGACGGCCGCCTCTGCTCCTCAATCGCGGTGCGATGGCGCCGCAGTCCTGCTTCCCTCCACGTGGCGTGACAACATCGCGCCACCACTGCCACGACCCGACCTAGTCGCGGCATTCAGCTCCACCGCGCGGCACGACGGTGCCCCGCTTCCTCATCTGCCGCAATTCTTTTCTGGTGCGGTGGGACGACATCGTGCCCTTTCGACTCCGCCTCCGACGTTAACCAAATAAGATTCAATGGAGGGATGTCAGGACGTGTTTGTTCGGCCCGCACCCTCCTCATTAGGTGATATCAATTGGACACCGCCGAACCCAAATAAAAATCAAATAACGAGGATATAATTAATATGTAGATATAATCCAAATTCCCCCTACTTTGTATTTTTCACTGTACGTTTATGAGTCTTGGGAGGCGGGCGTCCCGGAATATGGACGTTGTTTTGTCAATGTCGGAGTAAGTAGAGCTTGTTAAAGTCACGTTGAGATGATTCCCTCGGTGTACTTCGTGGGCAGCGGTGCCTCCCTTCCTTGCACCGGTTTGAAGAAGGTAGAAGGTTTTGTTTCACGTTATTTGGAGATGAGGAGCGTTCTTCGTCGAGAGGATGGTGTTCTTCCATGAGTCCTCCCAATCTCCCCAATGAATAATCACCAAGTAAAAAATAAAATAATGGATAATCCATTATTTTATTTGTTTCCATGCAAAAAGAATTCAAACGTTTTCAATTTAATTAGTTTTCATTAATTAATTTGTTGTGATTCCACCATAAAGAGGGAAGGTGGAAAGTGGAGTGGCTCCCAAACATTTATGGGGAGTTCAAGAGTTAAAGGGGGTTCAAGGGGAGATGAGCAGTTTGATGCTCGTGTTGGCCCCACCACATAATATCCTCCCAGGGGAGGTTATGTGGGGATGGGCCCCACATCAAACATCCCTTTTTATAAAATAACCACCACCTAATTACAAATTATGTCCCACATTATTTTTATTTAATTTATTAAGAATCCCAAAAATTAACTTTCACCCTCGATAAAACGCAACTGCGGTAATGGTCTCCTTAAATGAATACTGGCACTGCGAGTACATCAGTGTCCTCAGATGTCAATTCCTACTAACGGTTCAAAATATAAAAGACCCCTCAAGTACGTTTACTGAACGTATCTGAAAAAAACTTAAGAAATTGATTCCGGGCACACCGGGCCTCACGTTCAAGCGCCGTAAAAAAATGTGGACTTGTAAAATTCCCATGTATTTATGAAAAAATTTTCCACAGGAATTCTGGGTGTTTAAAATGATACATATTTTGTACTCCTGGGTAGATAGATATGGTTGAGATATGCACATCATCCAATTGTACCATATTTAAATCAGGATATGATGGTACATGTATTCTTGATCCAAATATCATAACTCTTTCTTCATTAACATTGAAATAAATAGATTTACCTTTTATTATTGTTTCAGATTTCTTCTAAACTCCCACATAATTTCATTAAGACTAAATTATTATCCATAATGGGATAGTTGAGAAATCATTTGAGAATGTTTTGATGGTGTTTGAACATTTATGATTCACATGTCAATACATTTCACAAATAATAAAATTTGATCACTCTAAATTCTCATCAATGATATAATTATTGGATCATTTATATATAAAGAGTCTGCCACATTATTATATTTACCAGGATGATAGTATATTGGGAATTCATAGTCACAGATTAGTTCTAACCATTTTTTAGCACATATTCATCTCTTTCAATATGGATGTACACATGAGGATTCTATGATCTGTATATATTTCTCAAATCTCCCAAACGAGATAATTCAAACATATTTTGAAAGAAAATATCACAGAATCTATATCCATTTCACATATTGGGTAGTTCTGCTTATGAAAATTCAACTACTTTGAAGAATAGGCTATGAATTTTTCATTCTGAATTAACACATATTCCATGCCCTTCATTAAAGCTTCACAGATTACCATGAAATATTATCAACAGGTGGGTAGTGTGATCATAGAGGTAGTGATGAATCTGAATTTCAATAGTTTGAATATCTCTTAACATTTACTATTCCTTGAAAACTTGACTACCATCTCAGTTATATTGTATATGGGTTTTGAAAATCATGTGAAATTTCACAAAAATTGATGATAATACCTAGAAAATATAAGGAAACTACAGATATCTATCAAATATGTAAGATTTGATGATCCTTTAATTTGTTCAATGTAATTCCCCAACCCTCGTTACCCAGAGTCGGTGCATTATTACATATCATTGGAATGATAAAAAAATACCAAATCTTGAAAGACTGATTAGTTTAGTAGCCTTTGAAGTACTAGATATATTCATAATGTTTACATTACATCATAAAATAGAAAAATACAACAACATTTTTTCTATAGACAACACTGGGATCCCATAGGCTATACCTACAAGTCAGTCATAATATTATTCTTTGCATCCTTGAAAATAAATCATAGAAAGGGGTGACCTCAGATGCTCAGTAAGGATAAAAATATAGCAGAAACTTTCATAAATAAGAATAAACATTTAAGGTAATGTATAATATTAAACCAAAAGCCTTTTAAACTTGATCTTCAGCACAATATGGAAAAGATAAAATCGAATAATCCCATTTACTTATTCAGATGGATATTATAATAGTCTAATAATCACATGCAATATCAATACCCACTTTCATAATGATATAATGCATAATGCTAGACTTTCACAACCACATAGTCAAGGCCTTGTGCCAAAATTACAAATAAAATTTTGTCAAGGCCTTCTGTCAGGACCATAGTTTGTCTAAAAAGGCCTACTGATGCATCGAGGAGTTATAGCGGGATCCACCCATCACATAGTAAGTCCAATACATTCCACATATGAAAAGGTTTAAACATAACATAAACATTCATATTAAGACTACCATACTAAATTTCAATACTTTATCCACAAACCATGAATGGCATAATAATATCACATCTACAGTCAAACATATCTCAAAACCTTCAATACAATATGAAGGTTTTGTATAATAATAAATCAACTTCAAATAAGCTTAAAATCCATCAACGGATGTTGACATAGTTGAAATCAAACCTTTTTTAGAGGAATATCTCTTTCTATTTTGAAATATTTTAAAATTCATATAATTATAATAGAAAAAATTTATTTACTAAATATTCTTATATTCTTGTAAGGGAAACTTTGATGATGTTATGATGGAAGAAAATAGACACGCCCACCATATATGTTAAAAAAAGACATTTTAACCATAGTTTTGTCGAAAAGGTTATGAAGTACCTTTTTTGGAAAATGACGGAAATATTTCTTTCAAAAACATCTTATAAAAAGCCAAACAAGGGTATAAATGACTATATCCCATAGTATAGTAAATTTTAAAAATATTTTTAAATACATTTTTATGAAAACATGGTTGTGGATGATAAAGAGGTCCCAGTAGATACTTATGTAAAAACAACCTCAGATAATAAAGAGATTGTGAAATTAACCGTTACATTATACTTTTAGTTGGTCATGGGTAGGTTAAACTCCTGTATAATGGTTGAAATAATTGTTATTAAATTATTCAAAAATCATATACATTAATATGATATCATATATGATCTTTTAACCTTTATTTGTAAATAATATCTTAGTATTATCGTCGTTTCAGGTGTTAACTGATTCATTTTATTTTATATGCATTGTTATGTATGTAATGGTTGTTTTGTATAGGATGTATCTTATTCATATTCAGAATTAAATTATGTCTTTAAACATTATTTTTAATCATTTAATGAAAATTATTCTGGAATGGATATGATGGGGAATGAATCTCATCGCGTTCTTGGAGGTGGTAATACACACATACGCACGAGCGACAATATCATTATTATGATATTAAAATAATATTTTATTGAATGGTGAATCATATATAAGGAATCATTATAATGTTATATTTATTATTTAAATTGATTACAAATAATTATTATACCCATCCAAAAAATATTTTATTGAATAACAATTACACCACGACATGGATTCGGTAAGCCGTACGTACGCACGTATGGTGACATGTCATTCAAAGGTTGGACAGAATAATGAATATGTTTTTAACATATTTATAATAACATCATAGTATATAGAGGAAATTGGGGTTATTATTTTATAATGGAAACAACAATGAAATAGGAAGTGGAAGAAGAAAAGAACTTGAAAAAGGTGATAAAATATTTACCTCTTCTTCAGGTTCTTCCTTTTGATTTGATCAAAAGGGATTCATAAGATGGATTTATGACTAAAGGAAGGCCTATAGGTTTAAGGGAAGAAATTATAGAGGGTATTTTAGTAGGGGTTGGCCGATCCAAATGGCTTTGGAGGTGTGAATTTGAGAGAAGGGGGAGTGCCCTTTTATAAGAGGGGTGAGAGGCGCCTTCGGAAGAACATAAAATATTATTTTATAATAAATTAATTTTCGGTTTCAAATGGCTCAGAAATATATTATTTAAATTATAACCTTGGAATGGTTCTAAAAACACTCAAAAAATAGGTTTTAGACAAATTTGGGTCACTATATTAACCTTACCTTTTATATTTAACTCTTAGTCAAATAGTTTGACATTTACCACGACTCTTTTTATTTTTATATTATATGGTTAATAAAATCACTATTAACTTCCAAAATAACCGCAAGTGGGTTTTAATGACATATATAATAGTATATATTCATTTTGTCCGAAGGTTAGATTTTTAGGAATAAAATACAATTTAATTATATAATTATACTATTAATATTATTAGAAAGATAAAAATATTTACTACATAATGGTATTTTATTTATAATTTTTAGATATTAAATAATTATAATTATTTATGAAACAATGATGATGCATTAATTATTGTATTAATGAAGGATAAATATAATTAATATTATAAATATCTAAATAATTGTATTTTGACACTATTTGGTATTTTGTTTTTTCTAAGTTTATTAGATAATTATTACATTAAAAAAATCATCTATCCAACCATTATATGTCATATTGACCTATAAAATTAGTTTAATTCATAAAAATTCTCAAAATACAATTATTTAGATATTTATAATATTAATTATATTTATCCTTCATTAATACAATAATTAATGCATCATCATTGTTTCATAAATAATTATAATTATTTAATATCTAAAAATTATAAATAAAATACCATTATGTAGTAAATATTTTTATCTTTCTAATAATATTAATAGTATAATTTATCTTATGTGTAACCCTATATTAAAAATGGTTTAGTTATTAAACATTGAATTTAACACTTTTAACTTTTATTTGAATTAAATAATAATAAATTTCCTAATCCAATCCATGTGGACCTAAAGGATCCTATTTTATTCCGAAGGTTTTGTTTGATTGAAATACATATATACAATAGAATTATAACATGTTTCAGGGTAATAATAATATCACTTTTACATTTAATTACCAAATTTACTTATAACCGTGGTAAATAAAAGTCAAAATTTACCATTCACCAAAAAAAATTCATCTTATTGAACCACATTATACTTACTGAGATCAACCGTCTCTATAGGATTTTTTAAAATTCAACTCATAGAAGTGGTAAAATTATGTTTCATGTAAATTGGAAAATGCTCTTAGAAGGTGGGTAAAAGACGATAAAATGTTCTATAAATATTTTATATATGTAAAATTATTATAAACTGACTCCAATTAATTACATTGCAATTATATAGATATTATGTATCTATTTTGACATAAAATAAATTAAAATAAAATAAATAATTATTTAAATAAAAATTCAATTTTAAACAATACCTCAGAGTTTTTCACTATTCATAAAAAATTGAATGTTTTTAGAAAAATACCAAAAATTCATCCTAATCTAATTTTGATATTCTCAATTAAAATATTAAGTCTATTTTACAATATTCAAAACATTTTAGTTGAATTTATTAATTTTAAATTAATTCCCATTGTCAAAACCAAAAATAGTGTTTCTATGTAATAAAAACTAACAAAAGATTGATACCTGTTTTTGTTCAACTACAATGTGAAATTATATCCAATTAATAAAATTTTATTATAATGTAAAAATATAATCAATTTATAAATAGAAAACAATAAAATGTATAATTTAACACTATAAATTATTTTGATTTAAAAAGTTGTTTTCAATTAAAATATAGTATTTTTCACTATTCACCCAGATATGAATGTTATCATAAAAACACCAAAAATTTATTGAAACAAAATTCTTATGTCTCTAATCTGAAATAGAATTTTATTTTGTTAAATTTAATATATAAAATATTCAAATATTGGTTCTAAAAAGGGTTCTCCATTAAAAGGCGGTAAAATTGCATTTTTTTAAAAAATACTTCTTTTATTTGAAAAAAAATTAATTTGTTTTTTAATTTTGTCTAAGAAAGTCATAATATAGATTCTAAAATTATAATGATTAAATAATGTTCAAATTTTAGTTAATAAAATTCATAACCACTTTTGAACGGCTAGTTTGGTAAGTCGTGGTGCGTTGAACTCGGTGTTGCGTATAGTGCATGTTATTGAATTACTTTGAAGAAATAATGTTCTATAAAATCTTGGGGTGTTACATTCTTCCATACTTCAATAAATTTCATACCCGCAATTTTATATTGTTCTTAAAAAATAAAATGTAGAAAATAGAAAATTCATTTGTTCGAAAACCCACATCCAAAATTGGGTTAATAAAATGTATTATTAATAATAGGAAAAGGTGAATGAAAAAGTCACCACCAAATTATGATCTCATATAGGATAAAATTGGTGGAAATTAGAGACATATAATTGGAGGGAAAATGTAAATATTTATCGGGAGTGACTGAAGTCATCAGTCATAAACTGTTGTAGAATTGAGGGCCTTAAAGCCATCAATCTATGATGATTTAAAATAAAATTGGTTTAACAAAACATAAGGTATTAGGACAACACATTTTTTGTTTTAAGATCCCTTACTTAATGTTTAATAATCAATTTATTCATAGAATAAGAGAATAAAAAATATATATAATTAACAAGTAAAGTTCCATCCTTTAACAATTTTCAACCACAAACTCATCTTTCTCTATAAAAGATAATAGAACATAATATATTATTTTATTTAGCCTATTCGTATAGGGTTCCAAAAAATGAATTTATTATTCGTCTACCATTACTTAAAAAAAACTAAATATTTTTAATCTTGGAAATAATGTGGGCTAGTGGTAGGTGATACACCCATTTCACCCTTTGATTGCCGGTTCAAGTCTTGCCACCTTGTCGGACACGACGGGTTGTCGCCCGACCTTCGGGTTGTCCTTTTTATTGAAATACAATAACAATCACAAACTAAAATTATCCAAAATACTTATATCCAAACTCACAATCCAAAATTTATAATGAAGTTAAACACAATGAAGATCCTTTTTTCCACGTAATAACATGGGAACACCTTCATCAGATATTTTTTTAAAACACTGCAACCTCCTGAATTACCAGAAATCCTTATTGATTACATTCATGCTCCCTTATTCCTTATATAATACTAGATATACTCCTTTTATCAACAAATATTGTTAACTCCAACAATTATGGAATATACAAATCATTAATCAGTTTCAATGTAGTCAATAACATCCAATATAATTTATCTAGATCAATCATGTATTATTCCAAAATCACTACCTCATTATCCGAACCATATTATGGTTTAGATTTCTCTCAACCATATATTTTCCAAAAATTTAACCTTCTATTGAGTCACTATATATGGTTCCACACAGTCTCAAGTCCTTAATGAAATAGTAATATAGTTCGATCCTTATATACTCTGTAATTCTTATAACATGTATATCATTTATACAATAATCAAATGACACAATACTTTAATAACAACGTAAGAAATCTAATCATTCCACATCATCTTCTATAGTATCATTACATTTTTATTATCCAATAGAAGAATTTGGGGTATACTCTGATGATTTGGACACTGGTTCGCGTAGTTTCCCAACTCACTGCTGAAGAATCATTTTACATTTGAAACTTTTTTCTTACCATTGCAATCACTTACTTGGTGTCCTTTTTCTCCACACTTATAACAAACTCACATTCCATTCAAGAATTTTATAAAGTGATTCTTTCCCCAGTTATCACATATGGGAAAATCCTTATTTTCCCTCTTCCCTTTATCATTCTTTATATCTTTCATCCCGTTCTTCTCTTGCTTCCCTTATAGGACTCAAAAAATTCATTACTTATCCTATTAACACATTATACTATTTCTTCATATGTTGAGACTACATGGGAGACTATTTCCTTTCTAAATTTTGGCTTAATACCATGAAAGATATGATCTTTCTTACTTTTTGGATCATACATATTACTAGAGTTACCATTCCTACTACTAGGTTCCATTTATATACAATGGAATACACTAGGTATATTTATGAATTGCAATGAATAAATCCAAAATTTTAAAATATCTTACACAAATTGAACAGTTTATGGATATAATCTATAATAAAAAAATTTCTTTCAGGAAGAATATAATCATAAACCCTTTATAATGGTTTGTAATGAAAATGATAATTATCCTATGCATATCCCATGGGAGTGTCGTAACCAAGAGTGCATAAAGGCTCGTATTCGTGCACCAGTTCCCGTCTGAGTCTAGCTCAAAGCGGTGTTTTCGGGGTTTACCCCTAGGTACATCTATGCCAGAGCTGCCTCTACTTTCTCATATCCAGACAGGAATGTATTGCTTGGAAAACACACAAAATCTCTACAATAACAAAATTTTAGGAAGTTCTTCTATATTAATATCCAAAGCCTATCTTAGGGCTATGTGCTCTAATCAGAGTTTATCTAAATCTAGTTTCCAAGGTTTGAACTAAACTTATTTTGATACCAACTGTAACACCCTGACCCTAGTTTCCCAGAGTCAGTGCGTTATTATGTATCACTGTAATGATCACAAAAGATCAAATCTCGAAAGACCGATTAGTTTAGTAGCCTTGGAAGTACTAGATACACTCATAAGGTTTACATTACATCATAAAATGGAAAACTACAACAACATTGTTTCCATAGAAAGCACTAGGATCCCATAGAATATCCCTATATGACAGTCATAATATAATTTTTTGCATCCTGGAAAAAATATAACATAGAATGGGGTGAGCTCAGATGATCAGTATGGATAACAATATAGCCGAAACTTTCATAAATAAGCATAAACATTTAAGGAAATGTATAAGACTAAAAAAGTAATTTTGAACATTAATATCAGCATAATATGGAAAATAATAAATCAAAAAATTAAATTTACTTATTCACATAGATATTCTACTAGTCGAATAATCACATGCAATATCAATAGCCACTTTCATAATGATGGAACACATAACGTCAAACTTTCATAACCACATAGTCAAGGACTTGTTCCAGGACTACAAATATGATTTTGTCAAGTCTATATGCCAAACCACTAGTATGGCTCATTAGTCCTATCGATGCATCGATGAGCTATAGAGGGATCCACCCAACACTTATTATGTCCAATTCATTCCTCATATGAAAAGGTTCAAACATAACATACACATTCGTATTAATACTAGAATATGAAATGTCAATTATTTATCCATAAAACATGAATATTGTAATAAAAACACATCCACAGTAAAACATATCTTAAAACCATCAATACAATATGGATGTTTTGTATAATAACAAATCAACTTCAATTAATCTTAAAATCCATGAAAGGATGTTGACATATATAAAATCAAAACTTTTTTTAGAGAAATATCTCTTTCTATTTTGAAATCATTTAAAATTAATATAATTATAAAAGAAAAAATTTATTTTGGAAATAATCTTATAAGTTTCTATGGGAATATTTGATGTTGTCATAATGGTGGAAAATAGCCGCACCCACCGTATAAGTTAAAAAAAGACATTCTTACCGTAGTTTCATCAAAAAGGTTATAAAGTACCTTGTTTGGAAAACGACGGATGGATTACTTTAAAAAATATCATATAAAAATTCAAAAAATGTATAAAGTACCTTATCATATATTCTAGTAGATAGTTAAAATGTTTTGAAATACGTATTTAAAAAAACATAGATGTGGATGATAAAGAGGTCCCGTTAGATATTTACGTAAAAATGACATTAGATAACAAAGAGATTGTGAAATTAACCCTTACCTTATACTTTTCCTTGGTCTAGGGTAGGATAAACTTCTGTATAATGGTGAAATAATTGTTTCTAAATTATTCAATAATCATATACATTACTACGAAATCATATATGATCTCTTAACATTGCTTTGTTAATAATATCTTTGTATTATCGTCATTTCGGGTGTTAACTGATTCATTTTCCTTTATATTCTTTGTTACGTAAGTAATGTTTCTTATGGATAGGATGTATCTTATTTATATTAAGATTTATATTATGTCTTTAAACATTATTTTTAATCATCTAATGAAAATTAATCTTAAATGGATACGATGGGGAATGAATCTCATCGCGTTCGTGGAGACGGTAATCCGTACGTACGAACGAGAGACCATATCATTATTTTGATATTAAAAAAATATATAATTGGATGGTATATCATATATAAAGAATAAAAATAAGGTTATATTTATTATTTTCATCAATTACACATCATTATTATACCCATATAATTATTAATGTATTGAATAACAATTATACT
This sequence comes from Viscum album, assembly GCA_963277665.1. NCBI lineage: Eukaryota > Viridiplantae > Streptophyta > Magnoliopsida > Santalales > Viscaceae > Viscum > Viscum album. Next base: position 1,674,679,361 of record OY728150.1, on the reverse strand, counting down.
ATGACCTGAAGATGGTAAGTCGTACGTACACACGTATGGTGACATGTCATTCAAAGGATGGATAGAATAATTAATATTGTTGTACCATATTTATTATAACATCATAGTATATAGAATATACTATGATGTTATTATTTTATAATGGAAACAACAAAGAAAGAGGATGTGGAAGAATAATAGAACTTGAAAAAGGTGATAAAATATTTAACTCTTCTTTAGGTTCTTACTTTTGATTTGATAAAAAGGGATCCATAGGATGGATTTATGACTAAAGTAAGGACTCTAGGTTGATGGGAGGATAGTTAAGAGTGTATTTGGGCAGGGTTAGGCCGAGAAAAATGGTTATGGAGGGGTGAATTTGAGATAAGGTGGAGTGCCCTTTATAAGATGGGTGAGGGGTACATCAGGGAAATCGCAAAATATTATTTTATAATTAATTAATTTTTGGTTTCTAATGGCTTAAAAATGTATTATTTAAAGTATAAGGTTGTTATGGGTTGAAAACCACTCAACCAATATGTTTTAGACAGGTTTGGGTTACTATATTAACCTTATCTTTTATATTTTACTCTTAGTTAAATAGTTTGACATTTACCATGTATGTTTTTATTTTTATATTATATGGTTAATAAAGTTACTATAAACATCCAAGAGAAAACCAAGTTGTTCATTAATGACATATATAATAGTATTTAATCCCTTTGGCCTAACCTTAGATGTTTAGGAACAGATTACCAATTATTTATATAATATTTTTTTCAAAAAACTCTTTTATGTCAATTTTGACACTATTTGGTATTTTGTTTTGGCTAAATTAATAATAGCATTATTACTAAAAAAAATTCATCTAACCAACCTTAATATGTGATATTAACCTAAATTTCTTTTTGGATTTAATAAAAAGTACCAAATTACATTTATTTTGATATTTATAAAATCAAATATTTTAATCTTTCATTTATACGGTAATTACTACATCATCATTCTGTTAAAAAAAATTTAATTAGATAGTGTCTAAAAATTATAAATAAAATACGATTATGTAGGAAATTTTTTTATCTTTGTAATGAATATTTATATTTGAATTTATATTATGTTTATCCCTATATTAAAAAATGGTTTAGTTATTAAACATTAAATTTAAAACTTTTGTATCTTCATTGAATTGAAAAATAATTAATGTCAAAATCTAATCCAAGAGGACCTAAAGAATAATAATTTATTCATAAGGTTGTTTTTGGTCAACTTAAACTTATCCAATAGATATTTGACATGTGTTACTGTAATAATAATATCATTTTTACCTTTAATTCCCCTATTTACTTTTAACCGTTGTAAATAAAAGTCAAAAGTTACAATTCCCCCAAAAAAATACATCTTATTGAAACACATTTTACATTCTGATGTCAACCGTGTCTCTTGGATATTTTAAATTCAACCCACAGTAGCGGTAAAATTAAGTTTTTTGTAAATTTTCAATTGCTTCTAGGATGATGTAAAAGACGATAAAAAGTTCAATAAGATTTATATATATATAAAATTATTATAAACTGACTCCAATGAATTAAATTGAACTTATATATGTATTATGTAAATATTTTGACATAAAATAAATTTAAATTACATAAATAATTATTTAAATAAAAATCTAGTTTTAAACAATAACTCAGTGTTTTTCACTATTAATCAACAATTGAATGTTTTTAGAAAAATACCAAAATTTCACACTAAGATAATTTTGATATTCTGAATTCAAAAATTATGTCTATTTTTCCATATTCTATACATTTCAGTTTCATTTATTGATTTAAAATTAAATCTCGTTGTCAAAAACAGAAATAGTGTTTTTAAGAAATAATAACTAAGAAAAGTTTGATACATGTTTATGTTCAATTTCAAAGTAAAATTATTTATAATTAATAAAATTAGATAAAATGGTAAAAAAAATAATCTATTTATATTTCCAAAACATTAAAATTTATAATTTAACACAAAAAATTATTTTGATTAAAAATTTTTTTTCAGTTAAAAGATAGTATTTTCTGCTATTCACCCAAATATGAAAGTTATCAGAAAAACACGAAAAATTTATTGAAACTAAATTCATTTGTCCCGATTCTAAATAAGAATCTTATTTTCTCAAATTTAATATATAAAAGTTTCAAATATTGGATTCAAAAAAGGGTTCTCCATCAATAGGAGGTAAAATTGCATTTTCTTAAAAAATACTTATTTATTTGAAAAAAATGAATCTGTATTTTCATTACATATAAGAATCTCATAATTTGGATTTTAAAATTATAAGGATTATATAAATTTCAAATTTTAGTTAATACTATTCATAATCTCTTTTGAACAGCTAGTTTGGTAAGTCGTGGTGTGCTTGAACTCGGTGTTGCATGTAGTGCAAGTTATTGAATTACTTTGAAAAAATAACGTACAATGAAATCGTGAGGTGGTACATTCTGTCATTGAAGTGTCCGTCTATATTCCCTTGATTGTGATTATGTGCCCCAAAAATTATAGTTTATTTAACTTGAACTTATATTTTCTATACATAGAATAATGGTTCTACTTTCATATAGTATTTACCATAATACTCATATTCTCCTCTTGTTCCTACATTAAATTGAAGTATATTAGAATATAATCTATAAATACTACAAAAAATTAATCATGGTAATATATAATGACTATATTAATAACTTATATAAATATTTTCAGATCATTAGTGAATCTGGATGGCTTTTATATGAACTCATAGTGCCTATACCTTGTCTGAAAAAACGTTTGGGGAACATGTCCATTATTCACCCTAAATTTGTAATACCCCCCGAACACTGATCCACCTTGAAGAATTATTGTATTCCACATATCTAATCAAAAAATTCTTCAATAAGTGGTAGAGGAGAATTTTTCTTTATCGTGATATTACTGATCTCATGATAATCATTGAAATTGCCCCTCGACACATCCATCTTCTTGATGAAGAGGACTGGTGCAACCCATGTAGAATCAATAGGGTATACAAGACCATTATCCAGATTTTCCTATAGTATTATCTTCATCTCCTCATGTTCGAAAATTTCCATTCCATATGGAGCATTGGAAAATTCATAATACCCAGGTATATGGTCGAATAAATATTCAACTTCTTGTATAGGTGGAAGACTGAGCAATTCCTCAAAAAACAAATCAGCACATTCCCTCACAATTGGAATGTATTCAAATATTAAAATTTCATTAGAATCAATAATTTGATTTAAATAGTCTTGCTTGGGGGAAAATAATATTCATTCCAGATATGATTATTCTAAAGAAGAATAATCCTCCTTCTTCCACTTATACAAAATTGGGGGTCGATTCATGATATACTGAATGGTTTCCTTCTCATAGAAGTTTATGTATAATTTATAAAAGGAAATAAAATTCATAATAAACCATCATTCAAATTTAAAAAAATGGAGTATGAATGGGTTCCCTTGGATTTTCAGCCCCCAAATTTTGATAAGAGGAGATTTATAAACATGTGATGCAATAATTTTTCAATTTGTGATTATCACAAATTAATCCACTTCCATGCATTTCTTTGGTGTGTTAATATTTATACTAAACATATATGATGTGATGGAATGAATTAAACAAGAATCAAAAATTATGTTTTCTATTATTGAATTATTATCTAGTGTACCTCTCACCACTTTTTTTTCAGGATCCTCCTTAGTGGTTGTGATAGAAAAATCCCACCTCTACTACATTGGATATTATTTGTTTTCTCTAAAAACTCATTCCTTATTACATTGGTTTCCAATGTTCCATGGTTTCATATAGTTAATGAAATTAAAAATGTGTTGAGGGTTAATAAGAGGATTCCTTTCCTCCCTCGCATTAGCATATTTCACCTGTCAGAAATCAATATCTTGGTTTTCTTCCACATGACAAATAAATAATTTACTCACCCCCTTAAGAAATTTCCAAGTTTCTTCTAGGAACACGATTGACATGTGTGATGTTGAAATTTCATTGTACCAATACATTTATCTATCAGACCACTATAATTAAACTCCACTTTCCTATTCTTATCACTGTGATAGAATTGATATTCAAATATATGCATTTAAACATTGAGGTAACATTATTTTATTTCTTCATAGATATCAAAGTTAGGGATCTCCAGGGATTTTAATAGACTATGTGTTTTCCAACCCAAAAGTGGACAACCTTTCATTCAGGGGTAGTGAAAAATCCAAAGGTGTATTGTTCAAGCCTTGTGATGTTTTCCTTGCATGACTCGACATATTATTCATTGTTCTTATTGTGGTAGAGGATGTCCCTTTCCATTTTATGTTGAAGATTTAAATGAAAATATTTATCAAAAACATTTTCGGGAATTCCATAGACCACATCACATCGATCATTTTCTAAAGATTCATTTTCATGATCAATGACCACCACTAATCAGTATATAAATCTATATAATAAACATGGAGTAGAATCATCTATCATTCATATCATTTAATAATGGGTAATATCATCTCAATAAAGTAGATCCATTGTTCCAAAATTAAGGGATTACATGATCAATTGAATGTCAGAGGCCTTTGTCACATAAAGGACTCAATTTAATCTTGTAATTTCATAGGGGTATTTGGGCGATACACTTAATATATGATTTAATTCATAACATAGGACTTCTAAGAGAGTATAGTCCCATAGTTTCTGATTCCTAATCCCATCCTGTTGGGATTCTCATTATGTTAGTAATAATATTTCCTATTTCATTGATTATTTTCCCAATTCCTCATATTTCTTGCCATTAGATATAATAACGGGAAAATTAGGGATGAATATTTTTAAAATATTAAGAACATAATTAGAAAACCAATTACATTAAATATATGACATAAAAACTACATTAATATACATGTATTATGAATTTATTGGTCTCCATAATAGTTACCCATGATATATTTCATACACATATTATTATGATTATATTTTTTTCATTACCTTCATAATATTTTGTAATGAGATTAGAAATTTACCAAACCATTTCCCTCAGGTGTGTAAATATATGGGTTTAGTAAGGACCATTGTCGTGTACGAGGTTGCGCATATTGAGTCCTGATGCACCTTGTCAAAGTTGTTACACCTAGGTAAATTTTTATTAGAACCATGTCCACTTGTATTGTCTGTAAAAATATATAATCTCTTGATAAACAAATTACACTATAGTCACCACAATTTATGGATTTTTTCTTATACATATCATTATCATTATGTCTTTCTCTAGACTTTTCTAATCTTGATAAAAAAAATAACTAATCTTTTCATTTGATAAGAATTATAGATAAACATGTTATTCATTACACATTAATGCACCATTCGATAAAAAATATTTACATATTAAAACTAGAAGATAGATAATTCTATTATATTTGGGTATAATTTACATAACTTAACATCATGAAAATTCGATAAAAAAAATGAAAAATTCCTTAACATGCTTATAAAATTACGTTGATTTTAAAACTACAATGGATAACCTGAGGGCATACATACCAAAGGGGTGAGATATAAATCCCATTAAGGGAATGAGAGTGGAATAAGTTAATAAATGTTGTAAAATACCCTTATCAATAGGGAATTAATGAAACCTGAATAATAAGGCATGATATTGAATGATAACTCAAACATCAGAAATGTGGAAACCACTTAAAAAGCTTCCTCATTAACATGGATCAAGGATAACATCCAATAAATCATGATAAAAAATGTCCCATAAAAAATCAGGATCACTCCTTATCCAAACATGATGTCTCATGAGACTAATCTTTACCTAATTATTTAGAGTGCAATTTTATAACGAGGCCACACCTCACTTTCATTTTATTCTCTTTCTTAAGTTCACCACATTGATCATAAAACATGCACTCATTGATCATCATATATTATTACACAATAAAAGAGTGGGAAATTAATTAATGAAAATCCCATTTTAGAGATGCATATGTGTATAAATGTGAACACCATTGATAATAAATGAGTACGGTGTTCATTGCATAATTATTTTTACCTGGAATATCATGGTTATATTTTGGTAGCATAAGGAAATCACATAAAAATTCATAAATTGGTTCGATAAGAATGAATGTGGTGTGTAAATTTTTTACATAAAAAGGTTATTAATAGGAAAATTTAATGAAATTCCCAAACCTTATAAATTAAAAATAAAAGGCATAAGATAATAAACAAACTTGAATTAAGAAGAGAAGTTGAGGATCCCTTACATAAGTGTGTGACTCCAAATGATTGGGAGAAGATTTTTGAATGTTTTATGGTGCCAATGGATGACTTTTGAGAGGGGACATAAGAGTACGGATCTGTTAAATTGATTTTTTGTGATAAGAAATGGGATAATGGGTGGGTTTTTATAGAAAATGGATATGGATTTATTTATTATTCCCCCAATATAGATTATGGACTCTATGTAATTAAATAACCAAAACCATAAACCTTTTCATTTTTTGTTTCCTTGGTTTCTTCTAAATGGGATTATTTTTCATTATTTTATAAGGAAAATATCTAAAATTAATAAATCTATACACTTTCTTATGTGGAAATGGGTTATACTCTTAATGGAATGATTTTAAAACATTCAAATATATTAATGGTTTTAGAGGATTCATAAAGGCATTATAAAAATAACCAAATAATCCTAAAATAAAATTTTTAATGGGAAAAAACATATTTAGTTGCAAGTCCAATTTAAAGTATTAATTAAATCATTCTTTTTTATTATTTTGTTATAATACACAATGTATATTTATACGATAATAATTTCTTACTCAAAAATTTTAATGTCTCAGAAAATTATGAAAAAATCATCATTTGATAATATTGATGTTATGATTCCAAAAATAATTTTTATTTTATGAAAATTAGTTTATAAATATATGTATTTTCACTTTAAAAAAAATAAACATTTATTTAGAAATAATGGGTTTTTTTTACAATAATATTTTTTTGATCCCGTTGAGATTTATATTTGACTTCAGAAAAGTTATGTGAAAATTTATATTTAATAAAAAAAATTAAATAAAATTCTTAAATTATTATTTATTTAAAAAATCCATTAACACATCAAAACAAAATCTTTAATTAAATTTGAATATTATAAATAAATATTATTGATTTTATATCGTGTCAAAATAAAAATCATTTATAATATAACAATATCATGATGAAAATATATTAATTATTTTATAAAAACATAATCTACATAATCATATTTCAAGGGTCCTGATACCTATCCTTTTAATATACAATAAAATACCGTAATTGTAAGGTGAGTGATGCTGAGACATTAATTGGTGTTTTCAATAAACATAGTTTGGGCAATGGTATAAATGCAATTTTTCAACAATCATAAATGGTTTCACTCAAAAATTAATTATTGGATATAAAATTAGTCTTGTCCAAGAGAAAATATCATAGATATTATCTCCCTCAGAAGATCTAATAAATGGTATTCATAGGGTATGATCCTACTGGTCGAGGTCATAACGTCCTTTGACTATGTTAGTTGGATTTGTTAAACCCCAATATTTATATTAATCATATGATCACTATTAAAAGGATATATTGTCAATGATAATGACACATAATAATTATTTAAATTTTATAAGAAATAATAAAACTAGAAGAGTTCATGTTTTTTCTTTAACTGTAATACATAATAAGAAATTTAATTTAGTCACAATGAAAATTATATTTATAAAATTTTGGGTCATTACACTATGTTATTGGTGAAAACATAAATATTTTTTCAAATATTAATGATAAGAAATAGAGAGATATAATAATTATTTTTAATTAAGTTGACCAAATTGTACTTGTGTAGTGGGAATTTTTATGGTTTGAAATGGATACAATATTATTAACATTCTAATTCAATTTTTATTAATATTATTTTTTTCATATTATCATCATTATTTATAGAATGTTGGAAGCTTCTAATTTTTTTACATTATAAACCATGGGGATTTGCAAAAGCATTTGTGGTTTTTTGAGTGTAAATGAGTTTTATATTTTTTTCATTTGATGAATATTGATAGAAGTGGGAGCTGGATAGTGGATCCAACATATTTTGCATATTAGTTATATGATAAATCATTTTTATGGCGAGTTCATTCATGAAAATTAAATTCTTAACACTGTATTTTTCATAGAGATATTTTTCGGAATATAAAATAAGATTATTCAATTTATAAATGTTTTGAGAATGATAAATTTTTTTACATTATTAAAATAAAATTATTATTTTGATAAGAATAATCTACGAGGGATTCATGTGAATGGATAGCCTTACCATATGTAGAATTGTGGAATCTCACTTTTTCGAATTTGATTGTAAATTATTATAATTTAATTGTTGTGATAAAATAGTGGATTTTTATAAAATTATTCTATTTTTTAAGGATTAATGGTCAATTCAGAATATAGTATCATTTTCATGTAACCATGTATTATGTAAATTTACAGGTAATTTGTAATTTATAGTTTGATCAATATTTGATAAATGGTTTAATATAACTATGTATTACTAATTATTATTCAAAGGCTCTATTTTTATTTTCCAAAATTACATAGACTCTATATAATCCATTTATGGGATATTATGATGTTGTTAGTAAATATTAATTTTGGTTAAATAATTTCTGAAATGTGTTCTATTATTTTACCTATTTTTATAAAATATTTTTCACATGACAAATTATATATTTTTAAAAATTTATTATAATTAAATTTATTATTTATAAGTGATTAAGATTTGAAATGAATTGATAATTTTTTATTTAACATGGGAGTTTATTTAGGAATTATTTTTTAGAGATTTCATTAAGTGAGTTTAGGAAGTTTCATAATTTCTATTTCTCTAATTATTTGTGTTCAATGAAAATTTTAATATATGTTGGGGGAGATTGTTTTTACCTATTATTTGGATCATGTTTCAAAGAGGTGGGGCACATCACTTATTAGTTTCTTTTAGTCATTTGAATGAAAAATTTATGGTATGTATCCTTATGATATTCTTCCATAACTTTTCATCATTACTATGAATTTTTTCTAGACATGGTTTATAATTTTTGTTTCCTAAGGGATTGATGTTTTTCATGTGTGGGATAAATAGAGGATATAACTTGATATTTTGATATTTTATGGATTGAAAATATATTATTAACCTTAATAAATATTAATTTTATAATTCCATCATTGTTTCTATGACTTTGGGTACATGGTTCTTTATATATCACTTTTGTTGAAAAATCCATTGATTCTGGAATGTGTCAAGGTGAATTTTTAATAAAAAACAAATTAAACAAATTATATATTAATATTTTATAAATATTATTATAATGTTTTACTGATTTCCTTGGCCGATACAATTATTTTTAACGATTATGAGTAAAATAATTTTTATGGTGTTTGGATGAAAACTATATGTTCACTTGAATGGTAATAATGTTTTATTATGTCATAATTGAATTTATATTGAAGATGATAATGATATATTATTTTAAAATGTGAAATTTATTTAATTATTTCAAAGTGTTTGGATTTTCAAAATAGGTTCATATTTATGAAAATAATAATATAGTTTGATAAATTAATTACCCATGAAGTGATTGAAAAAAATTAGACTATATTTTTTGTTATAAAATCATTGTTATTATTTTTGTTAGAGAAATTATTATAATTTTATAACAGTAGATACGATGTTTTTTCCGATGTTTTAAAAATATAAAGAGGTTTATTTTTATTTTTGAAAGTTGATATATAAGGTTAATTATTAATTTTTTTAATCTATTTGGAATATTTTAGATTGTGAATGTTTGTTTTTTAAATTATTGATATATGAAAAATATGTTTTGTAAAGGGGATTCTTTTTAAGGGTGATAAGATGGGATGTGTGATAGTAATTGTTGTTGTATTTTTTAATTATTTATTTCATTAACACAAAACTTCTTTGCAATAACATGGGAACATATGGGGATTCTAGTAACAAGTTCATAAACTAGATTATATTGTGACTCCTCTAATCCATGCCCTCTATTGTAATGATTCCACACTTCCTTATATAGATATGTTTTTTATGAAACTCTATAATGTTTCTTTATTCTATTTATACCAATTGATTGATTCAACCCTGTCTAGTGATTTGTACCTATACTATAGGATCCACTTTGGCTATGGGACTGTGTTAAACTGTTAATAGATTGGATTGGCTATCTATATCCTAGGCATACTTTCATTTTGAAAATACATATTATGAGATGATTCATTGAAATGATTATGTCAAAATAAATATTTTAATTTATGATTAATTTTTTTAAAAGTAATTTCTTACTATGTTTAGTTATTTTTTGTACCTTTAAATGAAACATAAAAGTGTTTCTATCACATATTACTTATTCTAATAAACTGAAATGGTAATTTTTTTACTTAATATTAAAACTAGAATGTATAATTTTTGAAAGGTAAGTGTAATATATACAATCTTAGTAGCATTCTACGAGGATTTTTGTGCACTCTGCACATGTACACCATTGTGGAATCTAATGATTTTATTTCTTGGTTAACTTGAATGAATAAAAATTGGTAACCCTATTGTAAAAATAAAACCATTATCTTGGTTTTAGATATATAGAGTTGGTTTCATGTTGGATTGTACACAAGATTTTTATAGAAAGATGTGTATTTAATTTAATTTAATTTGTACGATCATTATAGGCATTCATCACATATTTAATAACATGATATAATTGGTATAGTTGGATATTGGTTTTACTGTATAAATTTATTTATTTTTATTTATTCCTTATAGTGTATAAATTATAAATCAATGATATTTTTTGTGTATGATATCTTTGTCAATATTTTCAACCAATGGAGATTGATAATGAACCTTATATTTATGTACTTATAGTTTTTCAATGGTGTCCTGTATCTAGAATTAGTTTTTATGTCAAGAGTTTTGTATTCTCACCACAAAAGACCTAGTCATGTTGTATAAACGAACTTTTTTAGTGGTACATTTATTTTTATTATTTTACATGCGTAGATAATTTATTTTAATAAAATTATGTACATAAAATGTTTATGATTCTATAATATGAAAAAGGATATATATTACTAATAAGTTCCATATACAACCCTAAATTAAATATTATAAATGATGCATGAAAGGTGGTGTAAAATGTTGAATGACATCATTCTAAGAGGTTGAAAAAATAATTAATGTAATGAATTATGTATTAAGATAATCAATAATAATATAAGGATCCTTATTTAATTTTTATAGTTTATTTATTGAAGTGTTTGGAATATTGTACAATGATTCAATAATAACTAATAATTAATTAGAATATGTAAGAAAGGACTGAAAACCATATCAGATGGATAAAAGTATAATACTTCTTCCGTGGAGGGAATTCTATGTAAGGTGTCTATTTAATTAATGAATTTATTTTTTTTGATTTAAAAGAACCTAAAAATCACAACAGTTAAATAAAGATGTATTTTAGTAGAGTTTTTAAAAATGAATATATTTTATATGTGATAATAAATGGGTCTTGATGGAATGCATTTATGGGTGAAGGGGGAGGGGTTTTTTAATAAAAAATTGAATAACAAAATAACCCATAAATGTTAGAACCCCTTTGTGGTAACCAGAAATGAATATTATGACCCCTGAATCCCACCTCTAATAGGCCATGGGTTGGAATCTAGGATAAAGGGTATAAAATACACATAATCGGAGGAATTACCCACATATATCCTATGAATAATAAAATAACCCCATAATCCACTCTATATAATATAAACTAAATATTATTCCATAGTGTATATATTTTCATAAAAAGTAGATTCTTTAAATGGATACTCAAAAAAATATAACTCCTAAAACATTGAATCTCTAATCACTAACCAACTGAAAAACAAAATCTAGTATGTTCAAACCCAATCACCAAATATTTCAATATATATATATATATATTAAGGGATGGGTATATAATTATAAATTATATAATCCTCAACCAAAAAACTGGTAAAATTGATGTAGAATAATGAAAATGCCTAAGTAGAAAAATTGTGGAACAAACACATTAACAGAAAAGGACAACTATAACACTATCCTCATTAAGGATCTCATAGTTAATAGCAAAAAAATTTAATGTAATACAATGAATATATATATATATATATAATAATCTATAGCAAGAAAAATTCCCCACAAAACATGTCACCCTCAAGCATTAATGATATACATCCTTTTCCTCATATCCCTTTCTTGTGAACATAACATTTTGACCACATATCCTCATAATATCCACAACTATATACCCAAACCATATACCATATAACCATAATTACATATCTTCTATATTACCACCACACTAAAAAATAACAAAAGATATTTTATTATGGAAGACACCATCCACATTCTTCCTTATCCCATGTATATCTCCAGCAGACACACACATCGTAACTGCATCACCTCAAACAATGACATCACGCCATAAAATGTGATATATATTATAACGTCAATACCTTATATCATATAATTTGATTCTGAGAAAGTGTGGGGAAGATGGAGTATCTAGTCACCTATATCACCAACATCAGGTATGTTGGGGAAAAATCGCAGAACATAAAACATTATATGTACATCATCCCTATTACCAAATGGGGTAGTTGTGTATAAGAAATGAATATAAGTGAAATAGATATAATATATCACTCAATCCCAAACTAATGGTCAAATACCTTATAAAAAAATCTAGTAAGACCACTTCTATTTCCACTATACATCTTTATCCCTACTACAAAAATACGCCACACAATGAAACTTTATTGTCAGCAAATAACAAATAAACAGAAAATTAAAAAACATATCATTTCTTATTTTATCTTCAGTCTCACATTATTAAACTATTACAGACATTTATTCATTAAATACATATTTTTTTAGTTTCTCTTAATTTAATAATAACGCTTATATTTAAATTCCATATTAACTCTAAGTTTATAAGTTTATACAATACCATCATTATTTAACACAATTTATAATTTCATAAACAATACATTAATTATTCACCATTTTAATTATTATTTAATTCTAATATTAACACATCAAAAACAATTCCACTTTTAATTAATCTTTAATTATTTCCTTAAACCATCAATTTCAACACCATTTCATATTTATGATAATCCAATAAACAACAACATATGAAAAACTATGGATCACTTTTTGAATAACCATGAAATCATATCCATTAGCTACCACATTATTTCAACCACATTTGTAACATCTCCCAATATATTCCACATCGACAATAATAAGACCCACCACAACAGAATATACCCTCACCCCATTCTGAACTAAAATAAAAAAATATACTAAGGCTACTCTAACCAAAATAAGAATAAAAATAATGAAACAGATAAATAACATCGACCTACTACTTTAATTAATGTACTAATACCTGTTGAACAAATTCACCCAAAAAATATTAAAAATTTATTTCATATTTCTCAACCTAGTTTGATTACCCTATTAAAATTATTAACCAATTATCATCCTAAATATGAATATAAAAAGAAAATACAGAAATAAATTATTTTATTAGAATACTTATCAAATAAATATACGAATTAATACATTTCCAATAACATAAAAATAAATAAAATTACACGTAATTCACTTCTTCCATTTCAATTTGCTGAATTTCTTTCATTATCTTCATTTATTCAAAATGGACTCTTTATTTATAGATTTGAAAACAATTATAACGAAATATAAAAATTAGATTAAAAATAAAACATATTTCAAATCCCTTACCAAGACTGAATATTCCATAATCATTACAAAGTAATGAAAAGAGTGAGAAGACCGCACCACCTAGGATTTCAATGAGATAACCTCAATAATTTATGACACATGAATATCCTTAAATACCTTCACTGAAAACCAAAAAAATTAAGGCACAAAATCATCTATGGTTTTATTTTAAGGAATAAAAAATTGGAATGAATTAAGGAAGATTAGATTATTAAATAGTGGAAATAGGGTCACGTTGGATAAAAAGAAATGTTAAAATGAATTAATGTCCTTAGATTATTGAGGGAATGATTAAGAGAACAAAAACCAAGAGACAAGATCACCTATGATCCATGAGAGGACAAAAAGAACAAACTAGGGATATGTAATTGTAAAATATATATTTAAAATTTATATTATAGTGACATTCCTTTGAAATAAAATATTTTTAACAAAATTCAATAACAAAATAATGCAATAATAACTTCTATGGACATTTAGAGGTATAGTATCATTGAAATGAGTACCTAATACAGTAATTTGATTTGTAAAACAGAAAATTTATTTGATCCAATTTTAAATAATAATTTTATTATTCTACCCTTGGTTTCCACACATTTTGTAATTTCCTCGGGACATTCATTAATTGAAAATGGTGATCTTAAAGTAATGTTTTGGATAATCAACAAAAATGCTACAAAAATTATTATAATGGATAAAATATGTGTTATAAAATGATAGAATAATTATAATTAAATGATACATAACATGGAATGGTTTCTTCAATAATAAAATGAGACACACATTACCATATCACCAATATTCAATACCAAGGAATCATAGAATATATTTAAATGCTATTCAATAAAGTATCATAAACCTATCATCTCTAGAGAGAAAATATTTAACCAATTAATTGGATCATTATCAAATAAAACCCTTAATATTTCATAATTAAATTGTCCACATAGATCAAAATAAAAACATTCACCAACAATAAAAGGATAATAAACAATGAAATTCATATATAATTATTTAGAACATATGTGTTTTCAAACATTAACATTTCATTATTTATCCCATTAGAAGGGATTGTAAATTTAAATAAATTATAAGTAAATATAATATAAAATCCTTGAATAAAAATCATTTCGTTTAATCATAGCATAAAAATATAGGAATCAAAAATCGAATAATGATTTCAGTAACATAACTGGTATACATATTTGTTTATGGAATGAGATTAATTAGTGGAAATGGACGTCTCACATTGACACAAATAATTCTTATAGTAATTTTTTGATCATAAGTACATGATAATATAAAAAATTTGAAAATATATACAAATTAAAAAATAAGTATTTTCATAAAAATAAGAATAAGATAATCCCTTACCATTTTCGATTGCTCCTAAATCTCAAGGAGTTTTCCTTAGAAGAATAAAATCACATTGGAAGGGATTTAGAGATTAAAATGATGGAAATTTCATGATTATTGGTATTTAAATGAATGAAATGGTATGTATATGTGAGTGTCTATTTGGAGTGTTGGAGTATTGGTTATAAATTCAAAAATATAGTACTTGTAAATCTAGGTTGTGGAAAATGGAAATCAATTGGCTTAACAATTATTTTGGATCATCTTTTATGGAGTTAAGAAGGGTTTTATTGAAATAATTTTGATTCATAAATGAAGATAAATATTTTATATTACATTTGGAATTAGAAATATATTTTTATAATTTTTTTAAACCTCAATTTCTATTTTAGAATTTAGTTAGTTATTTATAGGTTTAGAAATAAATTTTAGTTTATTAAAATATAATATATTAACAATATAATATAATTTTTGTCTTATATTTTGTTTTATTAATAATTAAATTTACTCATATTTTTATGAATTCATAAAACATATTTAAAATTAAAAAAAGAATTTTTACTGTTTACTAAAAATAAATTATTTTAAAAAATTATAAAAAAATAACCATAACAAAATTTTGACATTCTGATATCAAATATGAAGTTTATTTTATAAAAATAATTTTTTAAAAATTTGATAATTTTGTCTTTTAAAGGAAAAATCTTATTTTTTAAAAAATCATTGGTTTTGAACATATTTTACATTATTATTGTTATGAATATTACCTATGACAATATAAAACATTATTATCATAAATATAAAATTTATATTTATAAAACAAGTTAATGAATTTTAATTTTATGTTAAATTCCATAATTTATCATAAAAGTTTTCTTTAATTACATATTTCTAAATAATACCATTATTTTGGATTTCTATGAGAAAATATGTATCTTTTTTATCCAGTATCCACGTGTATTTTTTAACTAAATTAATAGTAATTTTTTTTTGAGTATGTCACAACATATACAGGTCATGTATTAAAAGACAGATTTTTAATACCAGTGTCAACAAGGTGAAACTTTCATTTTAGGTTCCTACATCATTAAAACTCCATTGTTAAATAGGTTTGGTATGGAGTAGTGACCTGGAATGGTGAGATCATCACATGTTTTCTTAGGTTTGTACATATGAGTTTGAAGTAGACTGGAAGGAACATGTATGGTAATATAAGGAAAAACATTAGTCTGATGAACTATTCTGACATATGGGTGGGCCCTAGGTTATAGAAAATGTGAATGTGGGGAACCTGGTGGTTCTTGGTGATTAAGGAACCAATGAAAATGATATGTAATGTTGATAGCGCTACATGTGGGGCCTAGTTCATACATTTGGATGCGAGGAGAACCACGAACTGAGTGGTGGTAGAACTATATGTGATGAGATATGTGGTCTAAAATGAGGATGTTTTTCTCAAATGGTGTGGTGAATGGGATGCCCAAAATTTTGTAGGGTTAAAATTATATATGTTACTACCCATGTTAATATGTTTTGTCTTTATTTATCACTATTATTCTTGATTATAACTCCATATTTGTTTCCCATTATGGAAAATCATTACTCTAATTACCCATTCAAGCTCATGGGATAACACTGGGGAATGAAATAGACAAGTATATGTGAACTCTAGGGTGAATTTGGGGGCCTAGTAGTAACATAAACAAACCACTATTTCATTTTTTATATAAAAATTACAAATTTATCAAACTAATATGTGGAAAAAATATGCCCTTATTATACCACCAAACACCTTATGGTTAAGGTGGGTGATGGTTTCAAATTCATGGGGTGGCATGGATAACCTTTTCCTAATGGCGACTGTACTAATATAAACACAACCCAAATTCAACTTTTCTCAAGCCTTACTTTTTGAATTATTTATTTGGAATTATTAAGGTTGCACCATGGTGAGGAAACACCCCTAATAAATTTTGATAAATTGGATTCAAAAGGATTTATCCTACCAGTAATTAATATATTTACCCTTTTTGGATGAATTTAATTTTTTTATTACACTTTAGCAACAATATTTTTAATTGTATCATTTTTTATAATGGTCATATTGACTATAATCCAGGTAACATTCAGATCCAAATGATCACTTCTCCCATTATTCCCTATATATAATCCAATATTCTCATTCCTCAATACTAAAAAATTATCTTATAAAGGTTCAAGACATTCCTTGATAATGAATTTCGTATTTTAAACTCTTCTAATTATTTTTACTATTTATATGGTAGGAGAAATATTCATTACCTAATTCAAGCATATGGATTTTATATTAGTGTGTGAATTTTACTTTTTTATCTATTTTTATTGTTATTTGTCATTATTTAACACATTACTATAAAAAATGTAATGTTATTTTGAAATTCAATAGCTTTTTAAGTGATTATAACTAATATTCATTGTAAAATAAGAGTTTGTAATAATATAAGAGAATTTTTGGGTCATTACATTCTCCTAACATAATAAATTTTACTCTCAAAATTTGTTTCGAAGAATAAAAAGTGGGTTTATTTCTAGTTAATATATTTTTCAGGATTTGAGGTTACTTCATTGAACATTTTATTTCTCCTCATGACTTTCTGGAGTTGGTTTTTCTTATTACTCAATATATGAACCCTTTTATCAAGAATATATATATGTTCTTCTTTATGTGATAGGATATGTTTCAATTTCATACAACATTTGTTCGGTATATATGTTCAGTTAGAAATATACTTTCCTAAAAGAGACATGTGGATGTCATTGTCAAATATATAATGATTTTTAGGTAGTTCTACAAAATTTTCTTATAATAAAAAATGTTCCATAATACTAAATTGAATAATGAACAATAGACTCAGTTTCCCTTTATTTTAAAACATCATGGACCCATTCTATGGTGATATTTTACAGAATACATGATCCCTAACATGAAACATCATGTCCTACCTTAAATTGTCAATATAACCATTTTTTACTATGAGTAGCCTCAATATGTGTCTGGATCGGGTGTATCAACTTGTGTGTTTCTTTCAAAATGTCTAGTCCATTATTTTTCCCATCTTTATCTTTATCCAATAATGTTTGAGTTCTTTACCTCTTCCTATAGAATGTTTTATAAGGAACCATATGAATACATGAAATATTTTCTTTATAAGTGGACTTAACATTTGGGATATATTGATCCCAAATACCTTGAAAATCACATGAGATATCCCATAACATGTTTTCCAATGTTAGAAAAGTCCTCTTACATATCCTCTTAGTTATTGGACGATATTATTTTATCATATTTACATTAGTATTAATATGATTTTGAATTCTCACATTGAACATATCAGTAAATATGGCATCAATATATGAAAATAATGAAAATGTATCCACATGATGTCTGACCAGTTCAAGAATATACTGATGAGGAAAGAACTTATTTGAAAAATAGTCTCATATGATGATAAAATGTGAAGAATTTATTAATATAATAATGATAACCAATATGTACCTTCTTTATTTGGATATCTCTATAAGGATAGTAACAAATTCTATAGTTATGTTTTCCAACTTCAATAATTGTATGGGTAGTGTATTTATCTCTCCATTTGGTATTTTTACCCTTTCCTTTAAATATTATCATCTCAATCATCTTCTAGAATAATCTATAATAACCCTTTTCATGTAATCTCATTAGAAATGATCTCAAATATCCTTATACATTTTGGTACATCTTGGATATTTAAGGAATAAATATTATTCATATTTTTCCATTAATAGTTTATTTTACTCTATATCATATGGGATACATATATTTTTACCAAACCATAGTACTCATTCTTGATCATCATTTAACTCAGAAATATTCCCTTTTTTCATAGCTTCTTTCCTATTTTGTAACATAAGAACCTTTATTTGTTATTTCTTGACTATATCTAGTATTGATTGTGGGGATATAATTTTTTATTGAATTGAGTATGTCCCCTCACTTATGTATCCCATGCCAATATTTACCAAGTATTTGTTCAATTTATCATCTTCAATCATCACTACTATATGAAATCAAGGGTATTTCTTAATAAATGCATCAACAAATTTTTTTATTTTCTATATACCTAATTAATAGACAAATAGTTTCTTTTAGGAATTTTTAACCATATAATATGACTCATTTTCAATTCTTTTATTGTGAATATATATATCATAGTCTAGTGGTTGGTGTATATATAAAACATCCCCTGAAAAAGATACCATCTCCATATCATTAATGAAAATACAACTATAAATAACACCATTTCATTTATAGGATAAATATATTCATGATTCCTTAACCATCATGATGCATAGCGAGTCAACTTTTAATTTTTAATGAGAAAAAATCCATGTTTCTACATGGATGAATCTCTATAATTGAAAAATCAGTACCCATTTGAGGTTAAATTTAGTATAGGTCCATTAAATATCAACTTTATCAATTCATGGAAAGTTTTTTAACACTGCATTATCATGATAAACATAATACCATTTCAAGTTAAATTTTTTAGTGGATTCTAAACATGCGAAAAGTTTTACCCAAACCTTATATATTATATTACTAGACCAAATAAAACTGGAAATACTAGTCACTCTTTTTGGATGTGGCTATTCCCCTAAATAATTTCTCCTAGTTAGACGCACTGAGATTATAAATAGTTTATGATGTGTCCCAAAAACATGAATTATTGTTACTAGAATACAAAATTTTGAAATTTTCAAAAATATAACTCCTTAGTGTTTTTTATATGACCATAATTTCATCCTTATGATCCCCATTACTATAATATATATTATAATACTTTTAAAGAATATCAAATATTTTTATCAACGTGGTCCATAAATACTATATCCATCAAATTCATAAATATATATGAATCATTAGTCTATACAAATTACACAAAAAAAACTAATAATTTCAATATATTATTTATAAGGAATCCATCATGATAACACTCTTATTGATAGCCAACTAATGATTCATTGATTAGAGTTCAATCTAGGTAATATTTGAGCCCCATGAATCTATTTTAACAAATCATCAACCCCAGGAAGAGGGTATTTATTCTTCAATGGTATCCCATTAGTTATCTATAGTCATTGAATATCCACACTGATAAATCAGTTTTCATTACAAATATAACTAGTTCTCTATAACGAGACACACATTATTGAATAAATCACTTTCCTAAAATAAGATTAGGTTTCATCTTTATTTTTAATATATATAGATATTACATTATATATGGGGTCTTTGATACTTTCATTGATCCTCATTTGAGTTCAATTTTGAACACTACTTCTCTTTCATAGGGAGGTACTAGTAGCCCTGTACTAAATACATCAATGTATTTGTGAACAATGGGTACATATCATATCATTATAATTTTCCTTTATTCTTTTTCTCCACCAGTCACTTAAATATATAAGGTGATAGGCGATGATTCCTAGCAAGACTATGAATGTGATATCTATCATTATAAGATAATTAGAGTTTTTCTACTAAATAAAACTAAAATAACATTGTTTCTATAGTTGATATTAGAATTATAGTTTGAAAAAAATTTACCCCATGATTTCTATCAAATAACACCATTATAATCACCACCAGATTTTGGGTGATATTTTAAACAACATAGTTAATAGGTTAATCTACACACACACACATATATATAATTATTGAATAGATTATCGCATATTTTTTTATAGAAAAAACTTCAAATAAAAGGTTATTTTTTAACAATATCATCAATAAAAAGTTGAATGAAATAAAATCAATCATAGAAAAAATTCAAATGATTTACTAGCTAGATTTTATAGTATGATGAGTATACCTACTACAAGATCATTTAGATCATCTACTAAAGTCATTGTAATTGAAAAATAATGATGGTGTTACCTTGCCCTATTTTAGGGTAATTTTTGTTTCCCTCAATTATCTTTTGATTTGGTCATTGATTATAGAAATGTATATGCTCCACTCCCTTGAATAATTTCATTAATAGTTATTCTAGAATATTCTTCCTTTTTTCATTACAATTAAGATAATGATTTCCTACTAATCAATTATGGTTTTTCTCTATTTAGTCATAAATTCCACCTTTATATCACCTTCCAATTCCCTAAATAAGATTACATGATTAATTAGTCCTTTTATTATTTCATATTGGAAGTTGTTTTTTCGTTCATGATCACCATCAATTAAAAATATTTTAAAATTTGGTTACATATTCCTCTTTTTATCATTAATTCATGGAGACAATTGTGCATCTCTAAACAACATTTACACATTGAGGTAATATCATACTATTTCATAATAACTCCAAAATAATTGGATTGCAATTAATTTTCATTGATATTGTGTTATCCCACAAAATAACTTGTTAATATTACCTTGGGAATCAATAAAAATGTTTTAAGAATTTTTCATAAGCATTGTATATTTAATCACATAAGTCCCCCTGATTTAACTAGAATTTGTTTAAAATTGAGTAATTGTCTCTTCATATTAGTTAGAAGGGTATGAGGAAAATATATTTTATAAAAGGATTTTTAAACGTCTTACCTTTCCAGGGAATCCACCTCGTCCCCCACCATCATGTTCTGGATAAGTGTCCAACATAGGTCAACTTACCCCTCTTAGTGATATAAAATTAATATTAAATTATCATGGTCAAAACATTGTATTATAAAAAAAATATTTTGTAAAGTGATTATAAATTATTCTAAGAGAAGTAGATCAAAGGACATATAAAAAATAGTCATTACTTTATACATAAAGAATTCAACTATAAGTTGTTTCTTGGTGAGTTTGGATGCTCCACATGGTTTAGTTTGTTATTCATGACCCATATTATTTTATTCACCAACAGGATGAAGTTTTCAACACTAACTACCATTGAATTTGGAATACCATTGTTGTATTGTCAATCAAATCAATTATTTAAATTATCCCTTCTATTTCTAGTAATTTTTTAAGAACAAGAAAACATAATTTAGTAAATTATTACTATTGTATATGTTAGAATAAAAATTCTAAGGAAAATAATAATCCTAAAATTTCGGAAAAAACCAGCTATCAAATGACATACCTCAATCATAAAAAAAATATTTTTCATTATCAATATTTCAATAATAATGTTTTGTAAATAATATTTAAATAACTAATCCTTATTCCATAGAAGTCTTAAAACTATTGTGTAACAAGCTCTCTTTTTTATGAATAAGGTGATGATCGATTTAATACCAAATTAACCATATATCGTTGTTACCACTAGGTATGTATGTTCTAGATCCATATCCACATTTAGTACCCATGAAATTATTTCATTTCATAGAAAACACTCACGTTATACATCACTGAAATTCAAGGATACATTCTAATATATAAACATATCCCTAGGGTTTTTTACCAATGTTTTCAAGTCCAAATTTCATCAATTAACAAAACCATTAAACTGCTACCAACTATGGAGACCCTCCATTTTTAAACAAGATTTTAAAAACCTCTTATTAAATTATAATAATATCAAATTCTAATAGATTCTTAAGGCTTTGTATAATAGAAACAAGGTACCTAATACATGAATTACATAATGAAAACAGAAAATATATTAAAACATCTTTAGAGACTCTATTATTTCATTAGTGGTTATCTCACCACATGTAATTTCCAAGGGAATTATATAAATATAAAAGGGTGAGCATAAATAAATGTAAGTGATATTCAAATGAAATAGATCATTAGAAATAATTATGGGTATAAGAATTGTCATAACATGATAGAATATCAATATGTATGAGATAAATTACATATAAAAGTATTTGTAACATTAAAATTGGAAATTAATTTAAATATCACAAAGGTTCACCACTAAGTGGTTGTAAAACATATTACCATGGTTATTCATCAAGGTATCATACACATGTAATCTATAGACACTAAATATTTAACTAATTAATTTGAGTACTACTAGATCCAACTTTTCATATGTCCAAATTCATATTTTCCACATATTTTATAATAAATCAATTTGGTAATAACACAAGTAGAGTACAGATCAAGTTTCATATTAAAAAATTCAGTACATAAATGTCTAAAAAATTGAATTCTCTACATTTTAAACCCATGAGAAATGAGTAATGATTTAATATATAAAATTATTAAATAAAATAATTTTAATTACATAAATATGAATAAATGTTTATAAAAATAGAGTTCGGTATCCAAAACATATAATAAATGTCATGAAAAATTGAAGGATGATTTTAACAAATACAAGGAATAAAAAAATGTTTAATGAATGATCCTAATGAGAGATAATACAAGAATAGAATTGAAACAACACATTTTTAAAGTAATGGAATGAGGATTAGTTCATCTGTAAGAAAACAAAATTCAAATTATTAGAATAACTACAGAAGATATAGTTGGATAAAAATAAGAGGAAGGGAATCCCCTAGATTTTGATATTGGTACTTTATAATTGAGGAATGTTATTTAGAACCATAGAAGGTACATATAAAGGATAAAAAAGTAAAAATGAGAGGAATTTTCTATTGACTATTTTAGTAATGAAAAGAATATGGTGGGGAGGTGGGAATTTATAAAAATATAGGGAGGATTATTTATTAATTTTTAAATATTGTCCATGTCAATCTAGGTTGTGTAATAGGAAAAATAGATCAATTACCCATAGTTTTGGCGCAAGTATTATGAAATTCAGAATGTTTTCTTTGAAAATAATTTAGTTTTATAACTTATCACATAATGATTCACTATTCAAATCCACCATTTAACTACTATTTTAAACTGGTTTTGTAATGAATATTCCCAATATAATAATAAATTTAACTTTATGTTTTAATTAATGGAAAAATTTTAATCACTATTAAAATGGGAAATGTTAATTGTTTTTATTATTTCAATGTAGGAGGAGATGATTGGGAGGTCCCTTGATGAAGTGGAAGAAAAATGGGACAAAATTCCATGGATCCATGAAGACCTATCCACTGTTGTTCATATTTATAAAATTCTGGGATTTCAAATGGGCAAATATTTTGTGGGCTGGTCCAATCATTAATTGGTTAAATTTCATATTAAGGAACCGAAGCCTCATTAGGCATATACGATGCCCATCCAGACTAATCTATCTAAGGAATCAAATTTGCACAATGTCTGATATGTTGTTCTGTATTTTATCAATATCTCGAGATGTATGTGTCAAATGGGTGCCCTAAATTCAGTGAATATATTAAAGTGGTAGGGATACAACTTTGTTATTTTCTCAAAAGAGAGATAATGCTGTCTGGAGGCCTAAATAAGTGGTACAAGTGGGTTGAGGAAACCTGTGAGGCTTAAACCACCTTCCCACTTTGCCAATAAATTTGCACCTTGGGCACCCCATTCGGTAGTTAGAACCAGAGGAATGGTGCTGCCATTTTGGAGTCCAAAATAGGTCATTTAACCATCACTATAAGTTTTGGATGCTATAGTAAGTTTTACTTCAACATCTTCTTCTTCCTCCCCTCTTATGGATTTCTAAACCCCTTGTGATCACCCGGGGAGGAAATTGATGTAAATACCAAGCTTCTTGTTTGTAATATTTTAATAATCATTTTAATTCCAGTTTTTATATTATTTTTCATCATCCCCTATTCTTATTTTATTGAGTTATTTACTGGTATGTCATTCTCTACTCATATGATCATGTTTGGTGGTACACATTCATGTGATGTTTCACACACCATTCACAGCATTCTTTTCCCAATTTAAATTGCGGTGTTTGTGTGGTTCATATTGGTCAATTGAACTCACATAAGCACTATCAAGGTCATGTATTTTTATGTCATGCTATCATAATAAAATAACATAAAAACCTGGACAACACATCGAGTTCTTAGTTTGTTTCCTTGGTGAGTTTCGGTTATGATGTCGAACACAAATCACCCAATCATCAGCGGTGTCAGGTGAATCATTGTGTATTTTCTAATGAACCCCTGGAGGTATCCTAGTATAAAATTAGTAAAAATTTTGTTCTAGGTGTTACAAACCAGGGATTAAAAGATCATAAAACAATATCATGAAGTGATTAAGGATGAACATCATGAGAGTACCCAGGGTTGATCACACTTAATTAATCTTGTTCATTTCAACTTTGTTTTATCACTTTCATTTTCTATTCTCATATTTAATCATCAAAACTGATGTTTCACAAATCCTCATTAAACTTCAAATTTCATTATCAAAATCCCATTTTTAAATTAATGATCTATGTCTCTGTCGAGAAACGACCAAGGGTTGCTGCTATACTATAGAAATTCTAGTCAAAATTAAACCACTTATTTGACTCGCTCGAAAACACGATCAAATTTTGGCACCATTGCTGAGGAGTAAGGATTATTTCTTTTCATTATTTCATTTTATTTATTTATTTTACTTCATAATTAGTACTCCTTTCAATAACCCACCCCCATTTGATTGTTTTTGTTTTGGGTTTTTTGTCTTTATTTTTGGTTTTTTTTGTGTGTTCTCTCTCTCTCTATCTCTCGTCTTCTTCATCTCCATCTCATTCTCTATAATACTGTATTATAAAATTATATTCTCTTTTCACCCTTATTAATTTATTTTATCCATATTTAAATAACAAACATCACAACTTATTTTCATGACCCGATCAGAAAAAGAAAAAATGCTTGAATTTGACCTAGAAATTGAAAAGACACTTTACACACAAATCAAGGATTATAGGGAAGGTCAATCAAGTAACACTAAGGAACCCATTGTGGAACCTCAAGTGTTCACAAACCAATCAAAAAATGAACCCAATATAATCTAAGAAAACATGGCTACAAATAACAGGTCCTTAAATTAACTTACTACCCCGGATGTGGAGTACCAACTTGAGTACATCCAATATGTCGAGGAAGCAGCCAACATCGAGCTGAGATCAATCCTCATCCACCTTGTTCCTAAATTCCATGGTCTTTCTAGAGAGGACCCTCATAAAAACCTTCATGAATTTCACATAGTGTTCTCCACCATGAAACCCTAAAATGTGTCTGAGGACTTAATTATGTTTAGGGCTATTATTTTTTCCATAGATGGTGTTTCTAAAGATTGGTTATACTATTTCAAAACCACAATTGGGGGATAAAATGACCTAAACAAGTCTCTTTCTAGAGATGTTCTTCCCTTCCTCCTGAACTACATCTATTTGGAATGAAATCTGTGGCATTAGGCAATCATAAGGAGAGACCCTTCCTGAGTATTATGAGAGATTAAAATGACTCTGCTCAAGCTACCCCCTCCACCAGAGTAGTGAACAATTATTAATCTAATACATCTATGAAGGACTTATCCCCATGTATCTTGGAATGATTGATGTAGCAACTGGTGGTGCTTTGGTGGATAAAACTTATTTCCTCCGCTCGTGACTTAATTGCCAACATGGATCAAAATGCACAACATTTTGGTACACGAGCAGTTACACCAAACCGAGGAGTTGATGAGGTAAGTAATTGATATATAGAACAAAAGGTAGATAACAAGCTTGATGAGATGCATACCCTTCTAAGGCAATTAGCTCAAGAAAAATGTATCTCACAATATCCTCTTGTTCCATTACACTGTGGTATTTGTTCTGACAATTATCATTTTTTTGACCAGTTCCCATAACTTCAGGATTCACCGAGTCTTGTGTAGCCGTGTTTCCAGGGTGTCCATTCCAACAAACACCTCCCTTCAATCAAGAACAATTCAGTCCAAATCCGAATCCAGGGTGGAAAGTGCAACCCTTGTACTGACAAGTAGGAAACTCAATCTACCCCAAGAAAAATTGGTATCAAAAAGGCCAATGTATACAACCTTATTATCCTTCATCTTCTCAAAACAATCATCCTCCTCCTACCAAATCAGAACCCATCCTCGAGGATATGGTTATGAAAATTGAATCCTAGAACCCCCAGTTCCAACATACCACAAAATCGAAATTCCAAATCTATGAACTCAAGTGGGGAAATTGGAGAACACCATCGGTGAGCATAAGATGAACGGTTCTGGACAAAAACTATTCCAACCCATTGAAAATCTGAAAGATAATGGTAATGTATGTGTAGTTACACTTCATAATGGTAAAGAATTTTCTCCTTCTACTTAATCTACGCAACAGGTATGTCCCCCTCTTGAAAAAACTCTTTCTCCACCCATAAAAGTTTCCAACAAAGAAAAAAAAGATAAAAGGGAAATAAAATTATCATTATGGATTTACAAGAACAATCCATTACTCTTCCATTCCCCCAAAGACTCTCTAAATATAAGAAAAACATTGATAATGAGATTTACTATGAAATAATGGATGCATTTAAAAATGTTCAAGTTAATATTCCATTGTTGGATGTAGTCAAGAAAATTCCCCGTTATGCCGAATTTATAAATGAACTTTTCACCCATAGATGAAGGATGATGGGGAAAGAGAGAGTCAACATTTGGAAAAATTTCTCAGCGTTGATTCAACCAGCAATGCCACCAAAATTTATGGATCCATGCACTTTCACAAAACCATGTACCATAGAGGAGACATTCTTTTCTGATGTTATGCTAGATTTAGGTGCTTCAATTAATGTAATACCTCACTCTGTGTACACTTCTCCATAGGTTGGAGAGATTCAACCAATGGGAATTTTCATACATCTTGCCAACCGAAATACTACACATCCAATAGGGGTGATTGAGGATGTCCATGTATGAGTGAAGAATCACATCTTCCCTACTGATTTCCACAATCTTGAGATGGATGATACCCGAACCCAATGACATGATCCTATCACACTTGGGAGGCCATTTATTAATACAACAAAGACAATCATCAACATTCATAATGGTACGCTATCCATGGAATTCGGAGGAGAAAAGGCTAGTTTTAACATCCATGGGGCTATAAAACACCCCATTGAGGAGCACTCCACTCATCCTATCTATTCGATGGAAGTTCTCTCAAATGATTCACACACACAATTATCTCCTCATACCAAATCCTGATTCATTTTACTTTTCTTCACCCTTAGATGAATTGAGTTTTTACTCATGTTTTTAGTGTTGTGTGGGTTCTAAAAAGTGTAAATATTTTGCTTTAATTGATGAATGTGTTCATTCTGAGGTACCCATGACCATCAATGGTTTTGGAAATCTCATTTCAGTATATTCTATATCTTTAGATAATAATCATGAGCGGATAGACAGTTTAATGGACGTCACCCACCTAAATTCCCTCCCTCAATGTAGAATACACTGGTTTTTGAACTTAAACAACTTCTTTGTTATTTAAAATATTCATATCTTGGGGTGTATTAACCAATTTCCCATCATTATTTCCAATAACCTCTCTCCACAACAAGAATCAAAACTACTCAACCTTTTAAGAGAGAGTAAAAAGGTCACAGGAGGGATATTGGCTTATATTACCCTGATTAACCCATCTATTTGTATGCACCATATACTATGGGATGATGAGGCTAAGCTCGTAAGACCATCTCAACGCTAGTTGAATCCTACTCTCCTTGAAGTGGTAAAATTGGAAGTTAGTAAATTACTTGCTGCTGGGATCATTTATCCTATATCTGATAGTAAATGTGTTATCAAAGTGAAAATTATGCCTAAAGAAATAGAAATATTAGTTGTGTCAAATGAAAGGAATGAATTGGTTTCAGCATGTGTGAAAAATAGTTGGCGAGTCTGTATTGACTATGGATGACTGAATCAAGCCATTAAGAATGACCACTTTCCTTTACCTTTTATTGAACAAATGTTAGAACGATTGGATGGTAAGTCCCATTATTGTTTCCTTGATAGCTATTCGGGTGATTTCCAAATATCTATATCAATCCAAGGATCAAGAAAAGACAACATTTACTTTTCTATTCGATACATTTTCATTCCAAAGGATTCCATTTAGTCTATGTAATTCTCAGGGTTCTTTTTAGAAATGTATGTTAAGTATTTTCTCTGAGTACCTTGAGAGTTGTATGGAAGTCGTTATGGATGACTTCACAGTATATGGTTCTTCTTATGATAATTGTTTAGAACACCTAGGTTCTGTACTCCAACGAAGCATTGAAATATATCTTATTTTAAATTATTAGAAATTCCATTTCAAGGTTGTGTGAGGGATAGTTCTTGGACATGTAATTTTAAATAAAGAATCCAAGTTGATAAATCTAAAATTTAATTAATTTCATCCCTTCCAAATACAAAATTTGTTCATGATGTGTGATCTTTCTTGGGCATGCTGGTTTTTACCGTCGATTTATTAAATACTTTAGTAAGATCAAACATCCATTATCCCGGTTATTACAACAAGATACTGATTTTGTGTTTGATAAAAATTGTGAGGATGAATTCAATTTACTTAAAAGGAGTCCCACATCACCTCCCACTATCCAACCACCAAGGTGGTATCTACCCTTCAAACTTATGTGCGATGCATCTAACTTTGTAGTTGAGCCAGTTTTTTTACAAAGGGTTGAGAAGGCTCCTCATGTCATTGCGTATGCCTCACATAACATTGACCCTACCAAGGTAAACTACAAAACCATTGAAAAAGAACTCCATTTTATAGTGATTTCCTTGGAACAATTTCATTCATATCTTCTTGGGTCAAAAGTGATTGTTTTTTCTGACAATGATGCCCTTCAATTCTTCCTAAGGAATCCTAAAGATAAACCCCGCCTCATACGGTAGATGCTCCTCCTCCAAGAGTTTTACCTTGAGATTAAAGATAAGAGGGGAGTATAATATGTTGTAGCTGACCACATTAGTAATATTTATCCACCACTAGACAACCATTATGACTCATCCCTCCCCATTGGAGAATTATTTCCTCTTGAGAACCTTTGTGTTGTTGTGGACCTTACCCCCTGGTATGCGGACATTGTGAATTTTATAGAAACATCTAGGGTTCCCACTGATTTCAGCTCTTCACAACCCTAGAGAATTAATCATGATTCTCAGTGGTATATTTGGGATGACCCATACTTGTAGAGAATTTACAGTGACCATGTAGTTCATCGGTGTGTCCCTGGCCATGAGTTCACATCTGTTTTGACCTTCTGCCACACCTTGGCCTTTGGGGGTCACTTTGGCTCTCAACGTACTGATTGAAAGGTTTTGGACTCAAGACATTATTGGAAAACATTTTATAGGGATTCCTATTGTTCTTTCATTTCACATCTTCGTTGTCAATTCATAGGGAATATCTCCAAGAAGAATGAAATTCCCCAACAACCCATGTTATTCTATGAAATTTTTAATTCATGGGGAATTGAGTCAATAAGGCCTTTTCCAAATTCATTTGGGTATCTATATATTTTAATAGATATTGACTATGTATCTAAATGGGTGGAAGAAAAGGCCACTAAGACCGATGAATCTTGTGTGGTTGTTGATTTTGTGAGTTCTCGTATTTTTAGTAGGTTTGGTTTACTGGGATTCATCATTAGTGATCAGGGTTCTCATTTTTGCAATCACAACATTAAATATTTTCTTCATATGTATGGTGTTGATCATAACGTATCCACTTCATATCACCCCAAAAATAACAGAAAAGAAGAAATCCCAAATGGGGAAGTTAAACAAATATTTGAAAAAATAGTACAACCCAATAGGGAAGATTAGAGTTTTCTATTGGATGATGAAATTTAGGAGTACCGTACAACTTTTAAAACCCCAATTGAAATTTCACTATACAAGATTGTGTTTGGAAAGGATTTTCGTCTCCTAGTGGAGGTAGAAAACTGTGCATATTTGGAGGTTAAACAATGTAATATGAATCATTCAGATGCATGTGAGCATAGGAAGCTGCAAATTCAAGAGTTAGGAGAAGTTAGACATGATGCATATGAGAACACCTGGATCAATAAATAGAAAGAAAAGGCAATACGTGATAGCATAATTCATCAGCAAAAGTTCCATATTGGTGAAAAGTTGCTCATGTACAATTCCAGGCTAAAGCTCTACCCATGTAAGCTTCGTTCTCGATGGCTTGGGCCTTATACTGTTACTATTGTTTACTATTTATGTGTGGACATTTCATATTCTATGTGTGGGGGTGTATAAATTCTTGGCTTCATTAAGATTTCCATTTTCTTTCTTCTTTCTTCTATTTTTCTCCTTCTACATGGTATTTTCATTTTCGCCATAAAAAATTATAAAGTTCCATGATTCGGTGACCATAAGGTCAGAAAGTAAAAATACTTTAAGGAAGGAAAAAAAGACTACCAGGGAGTGATTTATAGTGAATTGGTTTTCTGTCAATGATATAAATGGTTGTATCTATGTGAAACAATTTAGATGATTGATTCCCCTTGTGTGATTTGTTTTTATAAAATCTATGTCTCTAATATCTCTACGCATTTTTTCACCAAACCACAATGTGTAAATATTTCTTACTTAATAGAAGTTAAATATAAGTTAGGTTAATATTTTTCAGCTTAAAATAATATTTACATACGTTCATTCCTTATCCTATGTATTTCATTACTGTACTAGATTGACCTATGTGTGTATACATGATATCCGACTGTTGCACACCCTAACAAAACAATTTTGGGTTGTGTATTGGGAAGGTCAAAAAACACTCCTCCTCAACCTTTGATCATATTATAAATATTACAATTATTGTCATGAGGAGATCAAACAAAGGTTGAGAAATGAGTGTATGATTTTCTCCAAATGCAACTTCTGAAAAAAAATTAGGGGAGTGTAGAAATATGAAACATATGAGGATATCTAGGTCGGGAGCTTATGGGTTGACTTCTGGGAATTCTTAAGTGATTAGGTCTTGAAATATGATTGTAGAGGATATAGGGCAGGTTCGGTGGACAAAATCTCTTAAGATGAATAATGATAAAATAACCTATATTTATTGGATAGAAGAAGAAATAATTTCATTGAATACTTTCACACACACACATGTAACATTAGTGTAATAGTTAACTCATAGATTCCTTTCTCAATTTGGTATCAGGAATCTCTTTGAAATTCATTGTGATATGATTTATGATACATCTTTTTACATTTTAAGTAAGATGAACTCCTTAGTCTTGTTTTATTAATTTATCACAATAATTTAATTTATGAATGTAAAATTTGGTTTTTTTATATGTGTCTTTTCTCTGGAGTGAAAATGTTTAGGTGTGGGGGTATCATCACACATCGATTCACTATTCAAATCCACCCTTACACTACAGTTTTAAACTGGTTTTGTAATGAATATTCCAAATATAATAATAAATTTCACTTTATGATTAAATCAATTAATTAATTTTAATCACTATTAAAATGGGAAATCTTACTTTTTCTATAATTTCAATGTAGGAGGAGATGATTTGGAGGGCCCTAGATGAAGTGCATGAAAAATGGGTAAAATGGCATGGATCCATGAAGATTTGTCCACTGTTTTTCCTATTTAGACAATTTTGGGAATCCAAATGAGCTCATATTTTGTGGGATAGTCCAAAATTTAATTTTCTACATTTAATATGAAGGAACTGAAGCCTCATTCGGATTCTAAAATTCCATTCCAAACTAATGTATCCAAGGAATCAAATCAGCTCAAAGTCAGATCCGATGTTCTGTATTTTATCAATATCTCGAGATGTATGTGTCTAATGGGTGCCAAACGTTTGGTGGATATAGTAAAGAGGTGGGTCTACAAATATATTACTTTCTGGGAAGTGAGATAATGCAATATAGAGGCCGAAACAAGTAGTTCAAATGGGTTAAAAAATATGTGTTCCTTAAATCACATTCCCACTTTCCCTATAAATTGGCACCTTGGGAACCCCATTTTGTAGTGAGAACCGTCAGAAAGGTGCTTCCATTTTGGAGTCCCAAAGATGTATTTGAACCATAACTAGAAGTTCTGGAGGCAATGGGGATCTCTACTTCAACATTTTCTTCTTTCTCCCCTCCCATGGATTTCAAAACCCCTTGTGATCACCGAGGGAGGAACATGATGTAAATCCCAAGCATCATGTTTGTAATATTTGAATGTATTTTTTATTCCAGGATTTTGTGTTGGTTTTCATCATCCTATATTCAAATTTTTTTGAGTTATGTACTGGTATGTCATTATCAACTCATATGATCATGTTTGGTGGAACCCATTCCTGTGATGTTTCACGCACCGTTCAATACTTTGTTTTCACCATTTCAATTGTGGTGTTTGTGTGGTTCATACTGGTCAATTGAACTCACAAAATCATTTTCAAGTTCATCTACGTTTATGTCATGGTATCATAATTAAATGACATACAAACCTGTACAACACAATGGGTTCTTCGTGTGTTTCCTTTGTGAGTTTCGGTTCTGATGTCGAACAAAAATCACGCAATCATTGGCGGTGTCCAGTGAATCATTGTGTGTTTTCGACTGAACCGTAGGAGGTATCCCTGTATAAACCCAGTAACATTCTGGTTCTAGGTCTTACAAACTAGGTATTAAAAGATCATAACCCTATATCATGAAGTGATGGGGGATGAACATCATGAGAGTAACTCGGGTCGATCAAACATAATTAATCTTGTTCATTTCTACTTTGTTTTATCGCTTCAATTTTATATTTTCATCTATAATCATCAAACCCTCATGTTTTAAAAATCCTCATTTCACTTGTAATTTCATAATCAAATCCATCTTTTAAAATTAGTGATATATGGCTCTGTCGAGAGACGACCTAGGGTTGCTGCTATACTGCATAAATTCAATTCAAAATTTAACAACTAATTTGACGCGCTAGACAACGTGATAAATAACATAACCTCAATATTTTATAATACATTTTCATGGTAAAATAATTTTTCATCAAAATAATTTTTTTAAAAAATATTATTTCTATTTTCAAATTTTGAATTTTTTTTATCGGATTGGAAATTCATTTTAATTAATTAAAATAAATGTTATTAACAATATATCATATTTTAGGATGTGTATTTTATTGTATTACTAATTACATCATTATTATATATTTATATATTATAAAAAATATGGAAAAATAATTGTATTATTACTATTCACTAAAAAATAACATATTTTTGAAAATTTTCAATATTTCACCTGAATATAATTTAGATGTTTTCATTTAAAATATAATGTTTATTTTATTTAAATCATTATATATTTTTAAAATTAAATTTACAATTCTTTTTTTAAAAAAATTTAGGTTTTACAATATAGATAACTTTCTGAACCTAATGAATGTTATATGGGATGTTATAAAATCATATTATATTTTATATAAAATTATTGCTTTATAATCCTATATCATGAAACTGAATTTAATTAAAATTACATAATTTATCATAAAAGAGTATTGATGTTATATATTTTCAAAAAATACAATTAGTTTTTCATTATATAAAAAAATCTATTGAACATATTCATCTTATATTGATATATTTTGTGTTAAATAAAATGATATTAAAAATTGAAATGAAAAAATTATAATTTAATTTCTAAAATGGGAAATACACTTTTATAATACCAACGTCGAGATTTATTACCCCTATTAAATCAATATTTTCACTGAAGGTCTGTTGTGTGATAGTTAAATATTCAATGGTTGGTTTTCATACAATGACCATGTAGTGATCTAAACTAACATTAATTTGTATCATTGTTTATTCCACTTAGTTATTACATGTTAAATATATACATGATCTTACATAAGTGTAAACCCCAGTGACACTACCTCGCTCCCATGTTCTGATAAATGGGCTTTAAAAGGATTGATATTACTAGTTGAGGATATGATTTATTCTTTATACATCATTTATATTTTTCCATTACACTTTATATAAATAATTTATAATAGTAATATTAGTAATAATGATAATAATTTCCAACATTTATACAAATCAATAGTTATGTAATAGTTAGATCATAATTCTCACTTTTCCATTTGTACAGTATATATACTCCACCATTATCAAACCTCAAAATTCATTAATTATCTTATAAAGGACATACAATTATACTGATAATATATATCATATTTTTAACTACTATATATATTATTAAATTTTTTATAGAACGAGCGATCATAAATTCAAATTTAAACTATATGGAGTTTAAAATATTGTGGAAAAAATTATTTTTTTCTTATCTCCATGTATTATTTGAATGTATTATAGTCAATATTAATAACTTATAAGTAATTTTCATATGAAATTTAGTAGTCTTTATATGTCCTCATAAAAAAACTATAATTATAAAATAAAAGTTAATAACTACAAAAAATATTTTTGGGTTGTTACATTGATTTTCTCTCCATTGAATGGAGAGTGATCCAACACAGTCAGGAGAAATCAGTTAAATGATGATCTAAGATACAAAACATAAAAAATGGATTATCTCCCTCTTAAATATTAGCATTTTCCATGTAAAATGGAATTGGCATAAATCATGGTTTAGGGAAACCCACCACATAGTTTAATATTCATTCACCTAACTTGATGTACAATTCACTTAAGCAAATGAAACACACATTTTTTTAATTTATCATGTCTCATTGGGATTTTACCAACGAACATCATCCACCAAAACAATATCCAAAATTTAAAAAATAACATTCATAACATAACCAACCCCAAAATAGTTATTTCACACCTCAAGTGCACAAACACAATAAGATATCTAACTGATCATGGACAAAGCTATCTCAAAGCTACTATTTGAAATAACTATGAAATTTAAGATAACCACCACATCAATGTTTCCTCAAAAATAAAAATAACAAATTTTCTATTCCCAAACTATCTCTGAGATCCTCTCCAACACCTCCAACACTATCAAAATACAATGTAGAGGTCCAGGAAAATATGATACTTTAAAAATTGAAAATAAATTATCATCATGATTATTAGTAACATTGATTTAAATCAGAAAGTGTATTATATTATGTTTGTGAGGTTGAACTAATCATTTATTACATCAATAATCCATCATGTATGATGTTTTCAATCATATATTTTAAATAGTATAAAATAATTTATATTATGTATAAAAAAATTTACAATTGAATTTAATTATTTTCAGAAAATTAAATAGACTAATACTTACATAATTTTGAGTTTATAAATAATAATTTTAAAAAATTTACTCAAATAAATATATGTTCTCCCAGTTATGTTAAGTATCCTAATAGTGGGGGGGGGGGTGAGTCAGATTATGGAAGATAAAAGCAACTTCCCTCAGCAGATCTTGTCTCATTCTTAAACAAAACACTCTTCTCTATTATTCTAGTAGAAATACATAAATAGAAATGATATCAAGCTTGATACACACCCATTCTTTCTTGGGTCACCCTCACTAGGATATGTATAAGGAGTATACAATAACAATTTACCAATTCTACCAAATAATGTAACGCCCCGACCCCAGCTACCCAGAGTCGGTGCATTACTTCGTAACATTGTCATGATCACAAAAGATCAAGTCTCGAAAGACCGATTAGTTTAGTAGCCTTGGAAACCCTAGATACATTCATAAAATTACATTAAATCATAAAAATGAAAACTAAAATAACATGGTCTCCCTAGTCCACACTCATATCCTCACTGACTATTCTTGCAAGTCAGTCATAATACACTTCTTCACATCCTGGGAAAATTAAAACATTGAAAGGGGTGAGCTCAAATGCTCTGTAAGGATAACAATATAGCGGAATCTTTCATAAGAAAACATAAGCATTTAAGGAAATGTATAACTAAAACAAAAGGCTTATTGGACTTGAACTTCAGCATAATATGGAAAAAGTAAAATAAAATAATGCCATTACTTACTCACATGGATATTCTACTAGACGAATAATCACATGAAATATCAATAGCCACTTTCATAATGAGGGAATGTATAATGCTAGACATTCTGAAACAGTTTGTCAAGGCCTCGGCCAAGACGTCTAAAATGATTAAGGCCTCGGCGAAAACCATAAATCAAATTGGGAAAGGGCCTCGGCCAATTCCACGTCTAGTTGTCTCATGAGACCTACCGATGCATCGAGGAGCTATAGTGGGCTCCACCCATCAGTTATTAAGTCCAATACATTCCTCATATTAATAAGTTTAAACATTACATTAATATTCGTATTAAAACTAGCATACGAAATGTCTACAGTTTCTCCATAAACTATGGATGGTATAAAAATAACACATCCACAGTCAAATGTTTCACAAAAAGCTCAATGGAAGTTTTGTATCATAAATCAATTTCAAATAAACTTAAAACCCATCAAAGGATGTTGACATGGATGAAATCAAAGATATTTGAGAGAAATATCTCTCTTTTTGGAAATCATTTAAAAGTACCATAATTATAAAATAATACATTTATTTTGAAAATATTATTATAATCTTGTAAGGGAAGCTTCGACAAAGTTATAATGGCGGAAAATAGTCGCACCCGCCGTATAAGTTAAAAAGCATTCTTACCTTAAATTTGTCAAAAAGGTCAAAAGTACATTGTTTGGAAAACGACGGTAAGATTCCATTCAAAAATGTATAAGGGTATAAATGAATTTAACCCATTTTACATTTAATAGTAAAAATGTTTTGAAAGACATTTTTAAGAAACATGGATGTGGATGATAATGAGGTCCCAGTAGATAATTATGTATAAACAACCTTGGATAATGAAGAGGTTGTGAAGTAAACCCTTACCTTGTACTTTTCCTTGGTTGGGGTAGGTTAACCTCCTGTATAATGGTGAAATAATTGTTATTAAATTATACAAGAATCATATACATTAATATGATATCATATATGATCTTTTAACATTGCTTTGTTAACAATATCTTAGATTTATTGTTGTTTCGGGTGTTAACTTACTCGTTTTCTTCTATATGTTTTGTTACGTAAGTCGTGTTTTTCATGGATAGGTTGTATATTATTCATATCCAGAATGATATCATGTCCTTAAACATTATTTTTAAATCATCAAATGATAATTATACTTTAATGGATACGACGGATAATGAATCTCATCGCGTTCGTGGAGACGGTAGTCCGTACGTACGCACGAACGACAATATCATTTTTTTGAAATTAAAATAATATATAATTGGATAGTATATCATATATACAGAATCATTATCATGTTATATTTATTATTTACATGAATTACATATCATTATTATACCCATCTAAATAATAATATATTGAATAACAATTACACCACGACGTGGAGACGGTAAGCCGTACGTACGCACGTATGGTGACATGTCATTCAAATGATGGGTAGAATACTGAATATGGTTGTTCCATATTTATAATAACATCACAGTATATAGAAGATACTGGAGTTATAATTTTAGAATTGAAATAATAAACAAAGAGGGAGTGGAAGAAGAAAGAAACTTGAATGAGGGTGATGAAAACGTTACCTCTTCTTCGGGTTCTTCCTTTTGATTTGATCAAAAGGACTCCTTAGGATGGCTTTCGGACTAAAGTAAAGCTTCTAGGATGAAGGGAGAGAAGTTGGGAGAGTATTTTGGCAGAGTTTGGCCGAACCAAAAGGCTTGAAATTTTGAATAAGGTGGTAGAGGTGGGGGCCTTTTATAAGAGGAGAGGAGGGGCTCTTTTGGAAAGATTTAAATGTTACATTATTATACAATGCTTTTGAGATTCTAAAGGTCCCACACTTATATAATTCGTGGCTAAGGTGATAAGGGTTCTAAATCTACCCATCCAATAGTCTTTGGACAAGTGTAAGCCTTGTATTTTACATTATCTTTTCATTTTATTAAAATCGTTAAATAAAGAGGTCATCACTGCATCATAATGATGTCATAAATAATTTAATTTATTTAATTTCTAAAAATAATAAAAAAATACTATGATGTAGGAAATCGTTTTATCTTTCTAATGAATATTTATAGTCAAAATATGGACTTGTGTAACCCCACATAAAAACTGTTTTAGTAAAACAACTCATGTTTGTGTCAATTTAATTTTAACATTAAATAAATATATATTAATGTCATTTTCCAACCAAAGTGGCTCCATGGGGTCCCCAAGTTGACCCATGGGTTTTCTTGGTCGGCCATGACTCATACAATAGGAGTAGGACAAGTTTCAAGCTCATCTAATATTATTAAAACATTATTTTTACCTTAAACTACACTAATTACCTCTAATCGCGATTAAGAACTTAAAAGTTACTATTCACCAAAAAAATTATTTTAATCTCATTGAACCACATTTTACTTCTTAATGACAACCATGTATGTCGGATTTTTGAAAATAAAATTACAGAAGTGGTAATATTTCTTTTTAACGAAAAATCAATTTTTAACAACCACTTAGTGGTTTCACTATTCATCAAAAATTGATGTTTTTCAGAATAAGGCCAAAATTTCACCCTAAGCTATAATTGATATTCCGAATTAAAAAATGATGTCTATTTTATAAAATTACAAACATATATGTTGCATTAATTAATTTTATAATTAATTCCCGCTGTTACAACAAATAGCGTGTTTTTAAGAAACAATTTATATCAAAAGATTGGCAATTGTTTATGTCCAATTTCAATGTTAAATTAATTCTAATGACCACCATTGGATAAAATGGTAAAAATATATTCTAATTATACTTAAAAACCACTAAATAGTATAATTTATCACTATAAATTATTTTGATTAAAAAAGTTGTTTTTAAGTATTTTTCACTATTCGTAAGAAATTATAAGTTCTCAGAAAAATACCAAAAAATCAACATAGACTAATTTCGATATTCCGAATCCAAAAATGAAGTCCATTTTGATAAATAAAATTTATAAAATTTCAAAAAGTAGGTATTACTATTCACAATGGCTAGTTTAATTAGTTTTGGTGTGTGTTAGAGCTCGAGGTTGCGTACAACACACGCTATTGCATTATTCGAAGGGAAACGTACCATGGAAGCATGGAGTATTACATTCTCCCCTCCTTCAAATAATTGCGTCCTCACAATTTCTAGGTTATTACTGCATAAAAAGACTCGAGTGGTTCTTCATCATAAGTTCCTCAGGTTCCCATGTTGCCTCTTCCATTTTATGATTTCTCCACAAAACCTTTACCAGACGAGTCGTCCGGTTTCTCAGCACCTGCTCCCTCACATCAAGAATTCTGATGGGCTCTTCGCAATAAGATAGATCGGGTTGTAGTTCTAATTGTTCATAGGTAAGTACATGTGTTGGGTCGGGCATGTATTTTCTCAATTGCGATATGTGGAAAACATCGTGAACTTTGGAGAGATTTGGAGGCATCGCCAAACGATAAGCTACAGCTCCAATACGATCTAGAATTTCGAAAGGTCTGATGTACCTGGGACTCAACTTACCCTTCTTACCAAAGCGTATAACTCCCTTCCATGGAGATACCTTTAGGAAAACATGATCTCCCACCTGAAATTCCAAAACCTTTCTTCTGTTATCCTCATAGCTCTTCTGCCTACTTTGAGCTGATTTGATGTGGTTTTGGATTACCTTCACCTTTTCCATTGTTTCTTCCACCAGTTCTGGTCCCACAAGTCTTCATTCACCAACGTCATCCCAACAGGTTGGTGTACGACATCTCTATCCATATAACGCTTCATAAGGTGCCATCTGAATGCTTGAATGGAAGAAATTGTTAAAGAAAAATTCTACAAGTGGTAAATATTGATCCCACATACCCAGAAAGTCAAGAGAGCATGATCTCAACATGTCTTCTAAGGTTTGAATAGTCTGTTCTGATTGTCCATCTGTTTGAGGGTGATAGGCAGTACTCAAACAAAGTTTAGTATCTAAGGACTTTTTAATACTTTTCCAAAATCTTGAAGTAAAACGAGGATCACAATCAGAAACAATCGATAGGGGTACTCCATGAAGTCTTACAACTTCATTAATATATAGTCTTACTAGACTTTCAAGTGGTAGATCCTCCCGTATAGCCAGAAAATGTGCTGACTTAGTAAGACGATCAACAATGGCCCATATTGCATCATTCCTTCTAGGATTCTTTGGTAGTCCCATGACAAAGTCCATCGTAATATTATCCCATTTCCACTCAGGTATGGGAAGAGGTTGCAATACTCCACCAGGATGTTGCCTTCCAGCTTTCACTTGTTGACAAACCATACACCTCGACACAAAATCAGCAATCTCCCTCTTCATATTATCCCACCAAAAATGTTCCTTCAAATCTCTATACATTTTGGTGCTCCCAGGGTGTATAGAGAAATTGGAACTATGAGCATCATCCAACAATTCCCTTTTTAGATCAGGTATATCGAGAACACAAAGTCTCTTCCCGAATTTCAAAATTCCATCCTTATACACAAAGTCCCTCAATCTTCCATCATTCACATCTTTAATCTTCTTCTGAAATTCTTCATCATTGGTCTGAGAACTCTTAATACTTTCTAGTAATGATGGTTTAGCAACCATTTGAAAAAGAATTGATGTTTCACCTTCCCTAGTTATTCCCATGTCCATCTTCACTAGATCCATGAAAATTGGATCCCTTTCAATTCTCATCACATTCAAAACTCCATGGTCTTTTCTGCTCAAAGCATCTGCCACCTTGTTTTCCTTCCCCGGGTGATAATGTATCGTGAAATCATAATCCTTGAGTAGTTCAAGCCATCTCCTTTGCCTCATGTTGAGTTCTTTTTGTGAGAAAATATACTTCAAACTCTTGTGATCAGTATAAATCTCACATTTTTCACCATAAAGGTAATGTCTCCATATCATTAAAGCAAAGATCACAGCTGCTAACTCAAGATCATGAGTAGGATAGTTTTTCTCATGAATTTTTAGCTGTCGTGATGCATAGGCAATAACCTTATCATTCTGCATAAGGACACAACCAAGTCCTTTCTTCGATGCATCACTATAAATAACAAACCCATCATTCCACGATGGTAGATTCAATACAGGGGCGTTGACTAATCTTCTCTTCATTTCTTCAAAACATTCTTCACACCCTTTTGTCCAGACAAATTTAATCCCTTTACGTGTGAGCTTTGTCAATGGGTTAGCCAATATGGCAAAATTCTGGACGAAACGTCGATAATAACCTCCTAAACCAATAAAACTGCATACCTCAGTTATACTTGTCGGTGCTGGCCATTCTTGGATTGCCTTGGTTTTAGAAGGATCAACAGAAATTCCATCCTTAGAGACAATATGGCCAAGAAAAGAAATCTCCTGAAGCCAGAATTCACACTTGCTAAATTTCCCATATAACTCATGTCTTCTAAGAGTCTTCAGGATAATGCGTAAGTGATTTTCATGATCTTCGTGGATTTTGGATTATACCAAGATATCATCAATAAATACCACTACAAAGTCATCATGATATTCCTTGAAAACTCTATTCATTAGATCCATGAAAACAGAGGGTGCATTAGTCAATCCGAAAGGCATTACTGTAAAATCATAATGCCCGTACCTTGTTCGAAATGTTGTCTTTGGAACGTCTTCCTTCTTCACACACAACTGATGGTATCTAGACCGAAGGTCAATCTTTGAAAAGTATTGAGCTCCATGCAGTTGGTCAAACAAATCATCAATGCGAGGTAGGGGATACTTGTTCTCTATTTTTATAGCATTGATCTCCCTATAGTCGATGCACAACCTCATAGATCCATCTTTCTTCTTAACAAAAAGAACAGGGGATCCCCAAGGAGAAACACTAGGGCGAATAAATCCCTTATTACTCAATTCCTCTAGTTGTTTCTTTAGTTCAAATAATTCCACAGTGGCCATTCTATAAGGGGTCTTCGATATGGGCCTTGATCCAGGAATTAAATCAATGGAAAACTCAACTTCTCGTTCTGGAGGATGTCCAGGTAAATCTTCCGGAAACACATCAACATATTCTCTCACAATAGGTATATCCTCTATTTGAATATTCCTTTACTCACC
This sequence comes from Viscum album, assembly GCA_963277665.1. NCBI lineage: Eukaryota > Viridiplantae > Streptophyta > Magnoliopsida > Santalales > Viscaceae > Viscum > Viscum album. The sequence continues at coordinate 1,674,636,096 of OY728150.1, read as the reverse complement.
CTCAGTAATTTCCTTCTCTTCCTCCCCAATAATTGAATTTAGTTGAGCTATTGGGGGTGGATCTAGATAAGAATTATGTGGCGACGATTCTTCTCTAAAGATAAGGTGTTCCTTATCATCATCATCAAGAATCGTAACCTCTTTCCTCTTAAAATAAATTTTTGCATCATGGTCCGAAAGACAATCCATACCATGAATTATATCAAATTCAATCATGGGTATGACGATGAGATCAGCAGGTAAAGAATATTTAGGTGCTCTAATGGGAACTAATAGACTAAACATTGTTGCAACAATACTTCCCTTAGGGGTTTTGACCGACAACTCCCTTGTTAAATCAAATCGGAAATATCTAATTTTCATAGAAAAATGGGAAGATATGAAAAAATACGATGATCCAGAATCAAATAATGCATTTTCTAAACTTGAGGAAACCATTAAATTACCTGCCACCACGTCTTTCGGAGCTTCCACCTCAGCAGTAGTGATAGCATAAGCCTGGCCCTAATCCCTTGGCCTCTTCTGAGGTAAGTTCCCCTGTCGCTTAGGAAATTCATTTGCATAATGTCCCTTCTCTCTACAATTATAGTATTCCACGTTGAAAGATTCTTTCTTTCCCTTGCATTCATGAGCTTGGTGGCCTTTTTCACCACACTTGTAACATACCCCTTTTCCTTTTAGACAGGCACTAGGGTGATTCCTACCACAATTATCACAGGGTGGAAATTCATTTCTACCCTTCTTCCCTGTTTCCGTATTTCCTTTCCCAGTGTTTTCAGCGGATCTCTTCTTATCTTGCTTTGATTTAAAGTCATAAGACTTAGAGAATTCCTTTTTCGTCTTGATAGCGCACGAGACAATACCTTCGTATGAAGAGAAGGTTTGTGATACTAAAGCTCGATGGAGAAATGGTTTTAACCCATAAAAGAAACGATCAGTCTTACTTCTTGGGTTACATATGTAATCTGCAGCATACCTTGCTAACCTTGTAAAGTTAGCCTCATACTTTGCGAAATTCTCATCCTCCTTCTGCCTCAGACTCAGAAATTGCCTTTCCATATCTGCTCGATGGTCTCGAGGAATGTATTGTTCTAAGAACATCTCTTTGAAATCCTGCCATTCCATGATTGTTAATTCATCATCTTCCTTTGTGTTTTGAATTAGTGACCACCATTGATCGGCATCTCCAGTGAGGCGGTAAACTGCGATGACAATTTTCTCCCTTTCACTACTCCCCAAGGCATGGAATATTTTCTCTAAGGAATTTATCCATTCCTCGGCTACTATAGGATTTGTACTCCCATTGAAGGTTGGTGGTTGTTGCCTCATGAACCGGTCTAGCATTGATCCTCCACGTTGCGGATCAGGGTGCTCCATATGAGTAAAGTTGTTATTCATAACCTGCGTGAGTTTTCCCAGTACGGTGAGAGGCTGATCAGCACCAGTTGTATCACTAGCTCCACCATAATTATCTTGAGCAGGAGGGCAATCCCTACACGGAGTGCATGCATTGATACAGTTTCCATTCTTTCCACTAGGCGCCATTTCTATATAATGGCATAAACTAGATTAGTTTATGAATCAAAATACATAATTCCATACTTGTAAAACACTTAACATAAATTGAACTAATTATGGATATAATCCATAATTATAAATATGTTTTCTTTGAGGAAGTATATACTCGCAACCCTTCATAGTGGTTTTTAAAGAAAATGGGAATTATCCTAAGCATATCCCTCCGGGAGTGTCGTAACCAAGAGTGCAGCAAGGCCCGTTGTTGTGCACCAGTTCCCATTCGAGTCTATCTCAAAGCGGTGTTCTCGGGTTTTACCCCTAGATACATCTGTGCAAGAGCCGCCTCTACCTGCTCGTATCCAGAGAGGGATGTATTACTCAGAAAAAACACAAAATCTCTACAATACAAAAATTTTAGGAAGTTCTTCTATACTATTCCTAAAAGTCCATCTTAGGTCTACGTGCTCTAATTAGATTTTGTCTAAATCTAGCTTCCAAGGTTTGTACTAAACTTTCTCTGATACCAACTATAACGCCCCGACCCCAGCAACCCAGAGTCGGTGCATTACTTCGTAATATTGGCATGATCACCAAAGATCAAGTCTCTAAAGACCGATTCGTTTAGTAGCCTTGGAAACACTAGATACATTCATAAACATTACATTACATCATAAAAATGAAAACTACAATAACATGGTCTCCCTAGTCCACACTCATATCCTCAGTTACTATTCTTTCAAGTCAGTCATAATACACTTCTTCACATCCTGGGAAAAATAAAACATTGAAAGGGGTGAGCTCAAATGCTCCGTAAGGATAACAATATAGTGGAATCTTTCATAAGAAAACATAAGCATTTAAGGCAATGTATAACTAAAACAAAAGCCTTATTGAACTTGAACTTCAACATAATATGGAAAAAGTAAAATAAAATAATTCCATTACTTACTCACACGGATATTCTTCTAGACGAATAATCACATGAAATATCAATAACCACTTTCATAATGAGGGAATGTATAATGCCATACATTCTGAAACATTTTTTCAAGGTCTCGGCAAAGACGTCTAAAATGATTAAGGCCTCGTCCAAAACCATAAATCAAATTGGGAAAGGGTCTCGGCCAATTCCACATCTAGTTGTCTCATGAGACCTACCGATGCATCGAGGAGCTATAGCGGGCTCCACCCGTCACTTATTAAGTCCAATACATTCCTCATATGAATAGATTTAAACATAACATAAATATTCGTATTAAAACTAGCATACGAAATGCCAACAGTTTCTCCATAAACTATGGATGGTATAAAAATAACACATCCACAGTCAAATTTTTCACAAAATGCTCAATGGAAGTTTTGTATCATAAATCAATTTCAATAAAAACTTAAAACCCATCAAAGGATGTTGACATGGATGAAATCAAAGCTATTTGAGAGAAATATCTCTCTTTTTTGAAATCATTTAAAAGTCCCATAATTATAAAATAATACATTTACTTTGAAAATATTATTATAAGCTTGTAAGAGAAGCTTCGACAATGTTATAATGGCCGAAAATAGCTGCACCCGCCGTATAAGTTAAAAAAACATTCTTACCTTAAATTTGTCAAAAAGGTCAAAAAGTACATTGTTTGGAAAACGATGGTAAGATTACTTTCAAAAACGTATAAGGGTATAAATGACTTTGACCCATTTTCCATTTAATAGTAAAAATGTTTTGAAAACATTTTTAAGAAACATGGATGTGGATGATAACGAGGTCCCAGTAGATAATTATGTATAAACAACCTTGGATAATGAAGAGGTTGTGAAGTAAACCCTTACCTTGTACTTTTCCTTGGATGGGGTAGGTTAACCTCATGTATAATGGTGAAATAATTGTTATTAAATTATAAAAGAATCATATACATTCATATGATATCATATATGATCTTTTAACATTGCTTAGTTAACAATATCTTAGATTTATCGTTGTTTCGGGTGTTAACTTACTCGTTTTCTTTTATATGTTTTGTTACGTAAGTCGTGTTTTTCAGGGATAGGTTGTATCTTATTTATATCCATAATGATATCATGTCCTTAAACATTATTTTTAAATCATCAAATGATAATTATACTTGAATGGATACGACGGAGAATGAATCTCATCGCGTTCGTGGAGACGGTAGTCCGTACGTACGCACGAGCGACAATATCATTATTTTGAAATTAAAATAATATATAATTGGATATTATATCATATATAAAGAATAATTATCATGTTATATTTATTATTTACATTAATTACATATCATTATTATACCCATATAAATAATAATATATTGAATAACAATTACACCACGACCTGGAGACGGTAAGCCGTACGTACACACGTATGGTGACATGTCATTCAAATGATGGGTAGAATACTGAATATGGTTGTTAAATATTTATAATAACATCACAATATATAGAAGATACTGGAGTTATAATTTTATAATTGAAATAATAAACAAAGAGGGAGTGGAAGAAGAAAGAAACTTGAAAGCGGGTGATGAAAACGTTACCTCTTCTTCGGGTTCTTCCTTTTGATTTGATCAAAAGGACTCCTTAGGATGGATTTATGACTAAATTAAAGCCTCTAGGATGAAATAAGAGTAGTTGGGAGAGTATTTGGGCAGAGTTTTTCCGAACCAAAAGGCTTGAAAGTGTGAATAAGGTGGTAGAGGTGGGGGCCTTTTATAAGAGAAGAGGGGGGGCTCTTTTGGAAAGGTTTAAATGTTACATTATTATACAATGCTTTTCGGATTCTAAAGGTCCCACACTTATATAATTCGTGGCTAAGGTGATAAGGGTTCGAAATATACCCATCCAATAGTCTTTGGACAAGTGTAAGCCTTGGATTTTACATTATCTTTTCATTTTATTAAAATCGTTAAATAATGAGGTCATCGCTGCATCATAATGATGTCATAAATAATTTAACTTATTTAATGTATAATAATTATTAAAAAAATACTATGATGTGGGAAATCGTATTATCTTTCTAATGAAAATTTATAGTCAAAATTCGGACTTGTGAAACCCACTTAAAAACTGTTTTAGTAAAACAACTCATGTTTGTGTCAATTTAATTTTAACATTAAATAAATATATATTAATGTCATTTTCCAACCAAAGTGGGTCCATGGGGTCCCCAAGATGACCCATGGGTTTTCTTGGTCGGACTTGACTCATACAATATGAGTAGGACAAGTTTCAAGCTCATCTCATTTTATTAAAACATTATTTTTACCTTAAACTACACTAATTACGTCTAATCGCGATTAAGAACTTAAAAGTTACAATTCACAAAAAAAATTATTTTAATCTCATTGAACCACATTTTACTTCTTAATGACAACCATGTATGTAGGATTTTTGAAAATCAAATCACAGAATTGGTAATATTTCATTTTAACGAAAAATCAGTTTTTAACAACCACTTAGTGGTTTCACTATTCATAAAAAATTGATGTTTTTCAGAATAAGGCCAAAATTTCACCCTAAGCTATAATTGATATTCCGAATTCAAAAATGATGTCTATTTTATAAAATTACAAACATATAAGTTGCATTAATTAATTTTATAATTAATTCCCGCTGTTACAACAAATAGCATGTTTTTAAGAAACAATTTATATCAAAAGATTGGCAATTGTTTATGTCCAATTTCAATGTTAAATTAATTATAATGACCACCATTGGATAAAATGGTAAAAATATATTCTAATTATACTTTAAAACCACTAAATAGGATAATTTATCACTATAAATTATTTTGATTAAAAAAGTTGTTTGTAAGTATTTTTTACTATTCATAAAAAATTAGAAGTTCTCAGAAAAATAAAAAAAAATTCAAAATAAGCTAATTTCAATATTCCGAATCCAAAAATGAATTCCATTTTGATAAATAAATTTTATAAAATTTCAAAAAGTAGGTATTACTATTCACAATGGCTAGTTTAATTAGTTGTGGTGTGTGTTAGAGCTCGAGGTTGCGTACAACACACGCTATTGCATTATTCGAAGGGAAACGTACGATGGAAGCTTGGGGTGTTACAAATAAAGTAAGGATCATTTCAAAATTACATGGTTCATGAAATATCAATTATATGCCCATTCTTATTTCATTTAAAATATTTAGGTTCTACTTAATTTAATCCCTTACATCAATCCATATGTCTCTTTACATGGATCACTAATAGTGGAAGGATAAATATCTTCCTCTTCCTTTGTTAACTGATCTTGGAAGGGATCTACTAATAGATTATGGAATTGTATGTCCCATAATTATCATGAAATAAATCATCCTTAACAATAGATATGATCTATATTGAACTCCCTTTTCACCCATAGATAAAATCCAATTTTCTATATACTCTTAGTTGGTGGAAATTTCTTTTGTGAACTATTTAAGTCCCTTCTGGAACATCCTTCTTCCTAAGAAAACTATGATGCACCACGTAGTACATGTGCTTCACGAACCACCTATCCTCTGTGGAATGACTCTGATTTCATAGATCATATCTCATTCCTAGACTGCTTCTTCGATAGTAGACCAACCCTTATTCTACAAACCATTCACAGATGAGTTCTTCTTTGGCGGACTAATTCTCATCCATGGACCATTTGATGTCCCATAAACTAGCTCTTCTTAATTGTTACTTCATTATTTGTGGGCTAAAGTGCCCCCAAAAAACCCCTTCATGAACCATCCTCATGGAACACTTCCCATTTCCTGGAATTTTCCTCACAATCCTCTTCACCTTCGTAGACTCCTTGTGAACTCTTTCAAACATAAACGAATTTCTACACAGAGTGAATATGTTTTCTAATGGAAAACCATATTAATAATTATGGGATTACAAGTCATTATATAGGAAAATATATCCAAAATATCTGAAAATCCATTTTACTCAAATATTTAATTTATTCTATCGTTCACTAAAGTCTGTGCCTATTCTGTGAACAATTTATCCCTTCACGGTCTGCGTAACACCATTTCTCCTCTATAGTGGACAATCTCCTCAATGAAAAAAAATACATCATAGATCCACAAACCACCGCCTCACATACATATATTATGATCCATCCCATGTACCAAAATCCTTTATAAAACTACATTCATATCGCTAACTACAAGTCGTTCCTCAAACCATTTTAACTATGCAATATGCATATCACACTTCAATATAGATATATCAGTGCTTGAGGAATCCTTCCATTGTTGAGTTTTTCATCACCATTATGAATACCTACTATGTGGTTCATGAATATTTTTTAACAGACTATGAACTGTGTACTCCTATTGGAAAAAACATCATTATTTAAAAAAACCCTCGATTTTGGCATCCAAAAATTTAGTTTAACTAGGAAAATCTGCCTCCTTAAAAACATGTTCCAGGAAACACCTACCATACTCATATGCGGTTATCTAGATTTTTCAACAAATAAAATCACCCCAAAACACAAAGAAGATGCCTTGAGGGATTTTTTCCCAATAATATCAATATGGGAGAAACTAAAATTTTTAATTTAGTATAAAACACTAGTATTACTTAGATGATGGTAAAATATATAATAAAAGGATCTATGAAAATTTAATTTATTTCATTTAATTGTGTAAATTGTTTTATTAAATAACTTTAATATACTGTTATGTAGTATTTATAGGCACATATTTCAATTATATGAGTGGTATTAATATATATATAGAATAATTTCAACAGTTACTTATAAAAAATTCTCATCTCTTCTAATGATTTGGTAAATATTCTAAAAGATATATTCCCAATGGATACATTACTCAAATATAATGATAAAATTATATATTACCATAATATAAATATACATTAAATTATGTTACTTGTATTCAATTATATTATATCATGTTACTAGATTTTAGGTATTGACTCATCCCTTATATTTGATCTCCCTTGGTTGGGAATTATTATGGGTCATTTGGGAGTGTCTGGAAATTTATTGGAGAATATTTTATATGGTCTAAAATTATATTTTGGGATATTCTATGTAGGATATGGGATATAGAATTAGACCCAATTCTCTATGGAATGTATGAAGCTACTATGACATAGGGGTCCAAGGGGAATAATTGGTCACTTTTACCAATTTTTGAACCCTTGTGGCATATAGGTGTGATATGTCATAATGTCTTCCACGTCAATGGTAGGTATGTGGCATGGTGGATAGAGTGGTCGGTGTTGGTGCCTCAACCATTTTGGATTGTAGGTGTGGAATAGTGATTTGATGCATTGTAGCCTTAACCTAAATAATGGAAATTTAAGAGATCTCTTCAACATAGTTTCAGAAGGCTAATTGTAAAACCCTTAGATTTTATGAATTTTATCAAATAATTTAAACTTGTTGATATTTCATTTCACGCAAAACTGAATATAGAAAATCAAATAACTAATTTAGTTTTTAATTTAATGAAAAAAATGAATCTTTTGCTATATGGAACACTAAGAATAGCTTTTGGTACACACAATAGAATTTTTAGATTATGTTATAGACAATGTTGAGTTCCTTCAGTAGCTTGTGATGCACTGAAGACCATGTTTTTCAGAAATACAATATACTATTAATATTTTAATAATATAATTATTTTTATCAACTATCTACAGGAATAGATGAGAGGAATAATATTAGGTAAATTAGGAAACATTAGTTGAAACATGTTTATAAAATGAATTCTTTTGTTATCAATTTATTAGAAATGAAAATAAAAAGAAAATGAATATAAAAGAATTTTTTTATGAAAACCCCATTTTTATTGCAAAAAAATATTTTTATCTTAATGAATTTAATTAATTACTATTAGTGATTGATATTAATGGGATTACTATATTATAAACTACAAATAATTCATTGAAATTCATCCTTTATATTTTATTAGAGTAATATTATGATAAAACAATTTTTTTTGAATAAATAGATGTATTTATCTAAAAGGCGATTTTATCGCCTTTTAATTGATAAATTATTTTAAATAAATTTTTTGATACTTTTAAAATATTTATTTGAAATATTTTTTTTGAATGTTCAATATCAGAATATTATTTGGATGAATTTTTGGTATTTTTTTGAGAATATTTTTTTGATGAATAGTGGAAAACACTGAATATTAAAAGAAAACTTTATCTGCTGTATTTATATATTTTGATAATGTTTTAAATTTATTTTAAAGTATAAATAGATAAATTATAAATCTATTTATAAAATTTAGTTCATTTTAATCAATTTCACATCAAAATTGGATACAAAAAACATTTCAAACTCAGGAAAATTTTCACATTAAAAAATCATTGTTTCATCCCATCTATTGGATTAATGTAAAATTACAGTAAACCACTTATATGATTAAAATTTGCAAAAAATTGATTATATAGTTTTAATAATCATAAATTATAATTTAAATTATGTTCAACTTACTCTTGGACCAAAAATATAAGTGAAAGTTATTAAAACTAATTATAGAGACTAAGGTAAAAAGAGTTTAATTAGTGGTTAAACATTAACTTAAGGGAAAAAATAACAAACATATTTCCAAATTACATTTGATATATATATATATATATAAAATTTACTCAATATTTTCTAAAATTTACCATTATTTGAGGAAAATTATGTAATGAATACCTCTCAAGAGTGTTTACCATTTCATATTTACATGAATGCCACCCCTTCTCAATAATAAAAGGGAACCCCTCACATATTCTAACCTCTATAGAACATTTTATGATATAAAACATGACTATATAAGGTCCCAAAATACCTAATATCATCCTATAATCCTCAATTTGGGTAGAAATAAATCCAAGTTAGTCTATTGGTGCAAACTCGAAGGAATTTTCCGAAGGAGAGGTAACATCTTCCAATAAGAACATTTGTTTCCCTTTTTTTCACCACCCAATATATAATTATAATTCCATGATTATATAATAAAATAATAATACTAAATACATTTATATGTTGTTATATTTAGGTTTTGACCTTCTCTCACACACACTTCCATCAAAAGGGATACACAATCATTGTTCATGTGTACGGTAAACTACTGCCTCACGAACTGATGTCGTGCGTTCTTTCATTACACCTCAGAAGGATTGAATAATGTTGTAAATTATATGTTTTTATTATATAAATTATATTAGTGATTTAATTATTATTATTAAATTATTATATAACACATATATTCATTCTTTCTCTTTTGTTGGAATTTGACAATCACATTTGTAAACATGCCGACTACCACCACTTCAAAGTGATGTGATTTATTCACACTTTCTAAGGAATGTAATAAAGATTTGTTTGTTAAAAATATGTTATATTTATGACATAATTATTCCACTCAAATGATTATATATTTATATATATATCATTTAATATTAATTCTTTTAAAATATTTTATAAAAATTAAAACTCTATTCATGCGTATATACGACCCACCATCTCTATGAATGGTGTATTAAATTTCATATTTATATCTTGAATCTATTGTTATAAATACATATATAATGAAAATATATTATAATTTTATCATTTTTTCAATATTTAAATAATTAAAGCACAATCTATATTATAGGATCAAAAATAACTAGTCATATCATATATGAAAAAAAGACTTAGTTACCCAAAATGTAAATTTAAAATGAAATTGTCAATAAATATTTAATAGAAAATTATATTTATATAAAATATGGTATTATTTATAATAATATGGTTACGTTATGGATTTATAATTAAATTAAATATATTATATAGGACTTTTGAAAGTTTATGAAGAAATTCATGACCTAAGTAATGGTTTTCTTGTATCACTTTTATTTCTATGAGATATTTTCTATATGCACCACTTATTCTTGTTGTTTGGTCTATATAATACTCCTTTTCAGATTATATCCTCATTTTAATTTATTTAATGATATTAAATGTTTCAATTGATGTTATTTTTTCATTGATCACATGATTGAAAAGATTCTCATGCATTAAGGGGATTTCTAGTCTCACTTATATTCCTATGAGACATCTTTTATATTCACCACCCATTTCTTTTTATATGATGTATATAATTCCAATGACCATATTCAATGAATATTATCCATAAATTTATGGCTATTCTCAAATAAATTTTATTATCTCCCATTCATGGGGTTTATGGTGTAAAAGTCATAAAATAGTAAACGTATGTTTGTTTTAATTTACCTTATTTGAGTCACATGTCATGCAATGAACCTATATTCTTCTATGAGGTGTATATATTTTCCTTTGGTAGGTTATATCATGATTCTCATTTTTTAATTTTTATTTTAAGATACATTCAATTTTTTCATTTAATGGTGATTATGATTCAATGTTATCATAATGGTAATAGTTTATAGGTACGATATCATCATTTATCGAGATTTTTTAAGATTATGAATACATTGATAAATATTATAATCCACTCACGAATAACACTCATGATTTTTTTTATCGTACAGTAATTAATGTTTTTATTAATTAATGGTACCATTTTCCCACTATTTTGTACGTAATATAATTCATAAAATATGACTTAATCTCTCGCTTTAGTCTGAAATCTGATTTTTTTAAAAAATCTTATTTTCAAAAATGTTTTCATATTTTAAAATGATATTTTAAGATAAATCTCAAGGAAATGGATTTAAAAAATGTATTAGGTTTTAAAAAGGGATTTAATTATTTTCAAATATTTTTTATAAATTTTGAAGTTTATTTTCAATGGAAAAAGTTTTAAAAATGTTTTATGTTATAAAAAAAATTAAAATATAAAAGAATATTTTTTTCAACAATTTTTTTAAATAATTTTTTAATATTTATTTATATGTTTTAAAATTAGTTGTGAATGGAAAATATTTTAATATTTTTTTATTTTTTGAAAAGTGATTTTCAATGAAATGTTATTTCCCATGTGATCTTTCAAAATCCTTTCCATCTGTGATGACATCCTTTGATAAAATTGGTTCTTTAAAGTACATATTATCCAATGATACCATTCATATTATTTCTACGAATGGTTTATTTTTTTATGGAATGATATTTATAGATCAAATTTCATTTTCATGGATCAATAATATTTCAAATATATTGTTCTCAAAATGATTTATTTTCCACTATCTAATCAGATTTCATTGATATTTACCAGAAAGTAATTTATTTCCCCTATGTTAATCAACTTATGAATGAATAATTTTTTAATGAGTTTTTATGATGATATGAAAGCTCATTGTACATTATTCTTGTTGTGGTTAATGGAAATTGCATATTCAATAGGGTAAACTAGATATCACAATTTAATCCCATTATAGATTATATGATGAGGTGGCCCAGATAGCACATAGTCATCCAATTATAGCTTATATAATTGGGTGGACTAGATAACACAGGGTAAGCCCATTATGGCTTATAAAATTGGGTGGCCCATATATCACAAGTTATTCCCATTATAGCTTATACAAGGGGTGCCCCAAATAGTGTTGGGTAATCCTATTACTACTTATATGATGAAGTGACCCAAATAACACATGGTTAGATTATTATATGTTATAATATGGGGTGTCCTAGATAGAGTAGGGTAGTCCAATTACAGCCTATACAATGCGTTGTCCCTAATATCACTGAGTAAGATTATTATATATTATATGATGGGCTGGACCAGATAGGGTAAGGTAATCCCATTACTGCTTTAATTATGATGTAGCCCAGATAGCACTAGATGAGAATGTTATAGATTATATTATGGGTGGGACCTATATATCCCTCCCATGCATTGGGTAATGGTTAATATCACATGCAATAATTATAATAATAAGTTGACAAGCACAATCCACTATTGAAAAAAGGTATACCATGATCCATTATAAAAAAATGAATGTGTTTAGGGATAATTATGTATCATTCCCCAGAGGTGTATCTCCCTGATGTTCCTATATATGTTTGTCAATGAGAAATGATTTAGGTAATGATATTACATGTTCATGTTTTTCAACAAATTTAATGTCTTAATTCTAATTTATTCTTTCATATATTATGCTCTGGATGACCTTATGATTCATGTATTTTTAAATTCCTATCATTATTCCTTGAATCATGATTATGATATTTGATATGCAGGGTATGATCTTTTATTGTTCTGATCATGTACTCATACCATTATTATCATTTTGTCTTTATTTATCTCTCTTGTTTACCCTTACTGAGAATTCGATCTCTCACGTTTATAATGTTTTCTTTATTGAGGTTGTAAATAATAGTTTTTAATAGGAGGACTAATGGGGTAGATATTGAAGGTAGATGCTGAATATATTTCACCTAAACAGATGATTTTGTTTCCAAGTTTCTGAACACACTAAAATCATTTGGTCCTCGGTCATGTATATATTCAATGTGATGAATATTCATCAATTTTTTTAATATCTTTTTATATTAAGCATATAATGATATAGATGGTATCAAAGTATTGGTTTAGTCATCAATTAAAAACTATGACAAGAAAATTTTAGTGAGACACCTAGGGGTATTTATATAGATTTTTCTTGGGATTACACTAAGGATAAGTCTAAGCCTCAATTAAATTATAGGAAATAGTCATTTAATATTTTTAAAATATAGATTGAGTTCTTTACACGAAATTCATCCCTATTTAAATACTAAAAGTAGATGTGTATCTTTGATAGATATACATATGGGTTATAACCTCGAAATCACTATAACAACATGAAGATCATCTTATTGACATGGTTTTAAACTATATAAATAAGGTTAAAAACTATTGCCTCTATATAATTTATAATTGGGTCTATCCAAATTCCATGTTTTAATACATGGAAATTGGGGGTTATTTCAATGGTTTACACTATAGAAATAGGTGTCTATAACTATGATTTAAACAACGGAAATATTTGGGTATATCCTTGATATACTCCAAGGAAATGGTTGATTATAACCATGTTTTAACCATGGAAATAGGTGGATATATCCACATTTTTAACTATGGAAATTGGTGGATATAGCCACAGTTTAAACTGTGCCCATATATTTCTAATTCCATGGATTGAAACATTAGAAATATCCTTAAAAATATAAAGGCTTTTGATGAGATTTGATATACTCACCTCTTCTATATTATTCTCAAGACATTACCACTTCACTGATCACAACTATATGTATATATATATAATTATAATTAATAATCATTTAAAAAATAAAAATAATTACAAGTTTTAAATACTGGAAATATGTGACTATATCCATGCCTTAAACTATAGAAATAGGTGGCTACAACCATAGCATAAACTCTAGAAATAGGTGGCTAGAACCATGCTTTAATCCTTGGAAATAGGTATCTATAGTCATTGTATAAACCATATAAATTATTGTATATGTCCATGGATTACTAAACCATGTCAATGTCCCTTTCATGTCAATTTCTATGTATTTTGGGTTTTCTGGAAAAATTTACTTCCATGAATTCATATAACTGTTTATCTATGTTAGCCTATAGCCATAGTTTTTAGAAAATGTGGCTTAAGGCTACCTACAAAAATGGGTTTCCAAACAATGGAAATAAAAAAGTGTTTTCATAGCCTAATTTTATAGTTTTGAATATTAATCTAGATGTGATCGGGAACTACTGCATAATAATGGATTTTTCTACAGAACTAGTTTGGCACTACTTGGGGATACACATTAAAAATTCACCAGAACATTATGAACCATAATAAACAATTTAATTATAAGATAAATACGAATTCACTAGGTTAGACATGAGATGTATTTGATTTAAGATGTAAGAGTAATGATTTATACATACAATAAGTGATCAATATGATTATTTAGAATTATTTTAATGATAATGGTTTCTCTCAATATACTTTTTGGTTTTTTTCAATCGATGGAACTAGAAGGAACTTGTTTAAAATTGAATGTTTTAAATGCGGAATGTATGAGAATTATGAAAATCATTTTCCTAAGTGGAAATATAATGAATAGAATATTGAATGATGTATATGTACTATTTATATTTATGAAAATAAAGTGATCTTGAATAACCTGTAAAAGTTACGTGATGTTCTAATAATATATTTTATCTTAAAAAATAAGAATTAATAAATTGAGGTTGGGGAACAATTTGATTTAATTCGTAGTTTATATTCAATAAAATGTGTATTAAGGATTAAGATTATGAATCCTAAGTAATGGTTAGAGAATAATGATGAATTAATTATGTTTATATGTGTTGTAATTCTATAATTAGGTTATATCAATCAAGAATTATATGTTTTCCACTAAGTATTTTCAAAAAAATAAATTAAAGGATTTTTATGACCTACAAAACTAATATAATTGAATGGTGATATATTTATTAAGTTATCGTAACTCTTAATGTGTTCCTAATATTAATAGACTCGATTTTAAATTTGATAAAGACAATATTTATATCGATAATGTAAATTGGAGAGTACTTATTATAGAGGAACTAATTATTGATTTTTTGACAATGTTGTAGCGACCTGACCTCACCAAGCCTCGAGCAAGTGTCATTTTACCATTACATTGGCATAAGATAAATGTAAATAATTTCTTAAAGGAACTAATATTTTAGTAGTCTTGGTAAACATGATACTTACACATATATTTTTTTAAAAATGAATACATACATTATGAAATAATGTTCTTTAGGATAATAACTTTATTCCATCTAGTATATCCTTACATAACGTTCTTAGAGCACTTTTTGGATTACTATGGAAAGGAAATAGAATAAGGGTGTTCTAAAATACTAAGGGTTACGTATAATAGAATTTATAACTAATCAATCAGAATAATCAATTTATAAAGGAATCTTGTTGAATAGACATGCCATATAATTAATAAACCAAATGGATAAACAATATCGAATTGTAATAACTAAAAACACGCTCTATTAAAATAACTAGATATGAAAAAATCAATATTTCAAGGAAAATAACTGAGACACATATCTTATAGACAATTAAATTATAATGAAATTCATCAATAGACTATGTTAAGGAAAATATATCATGGTTTATAATATCTAAATCTAAATTAGAGAAATTTTTAATTATTGGATTCCATGTTTCCAAGGTACATTGTTCCTTTACCGCCAACACCTATCAAAATATGGTTCATAACATAATGGGTGAAGAAAATATTATCATAGTCTATCTAAATGATTCTTCCCATGTGACTACCGATTCACTAAGGGGCTATCTATAAACGATCCCCACCCATGTCATAACTATCAAAAGCCTTCCTCTGGAACCAAATAATCTATTTAATTTATCAAAAATGTTCTTTATAGAATATCCAAAATAGTTAAAAGATGTGGAATGAAGAATATTTCATCATTTAATAAAATAAATATCACACACACACCATATGTAAAAATATTATATGATTCCTCCATTAATATGATCTATGGAAAATTCTATTGAGATTTTGGTGAAATTCAATTTTCAATGAACATAGGAAATTGAATATTTTACAGGAACTAAAAATGTAAGAGGTGATGTTATTTTCAAGTCTATCTCATACAAATAAATCATAATCTATCCAAAAAATGAATAAGGACAATATCAATACTAATTATCCCAAGTGGCCTTAGGATAAAATGTTGTTGTTGATGATGAAAAAGATTAAAAACATAAAAAAATTCTGGAGGAAAGTATCATTTTATTTAAAAAAATTGATTTGAAATCAATTTAAAAAAAATATTTAGAAATTAACCTTTTAATCTTGGAAAGGAATCATTGAATGAATGATTGTTGGTATTACCACACATGTCGTAAAATGTAAAAGGCGCATTCAGTTTTGGTGGTAAATGGTTAGAAATGTTCCATTTTCAGAAAGTGACAATATTATTACATTGAAAACATTTGTAAAGACAATAATGGTAAAAATTTATTTTATAAATCATTTTTTAACAGTTATAAATTCTAAAACCTTTTTATAAAATTAGATTTTTATAAGAAAAAATGTTATCTAACCAAAGAGAGAAATAAAGTCAAGTTTTCTTGAAAACAATTATCCAAAACATGTTGAGAAAAAAAATAGTGAAACATGGTTCCATTTGTTAGAAAAGGACATTAATACATAAAGGAATATAAAATTAATGGCGTTATTAAATAATGATCTGATAATTTCTTTGGATTGAAATTCTAGTGTAAAAAATCCCAATTACAACGAGACTCTGAAATATACCCTTGAAAAGACAATAATGTTAATGTAATAATAGATTAATAAATAGATTATGTGTTTCAAATTTAAATACACATTAAAATGTTGAAATATAAAAATATATATTAAAAACTGATAACACAAACAATATTATAATGTTAATGAAAATGAGGAATTAATATAACCGAATGAAAGAAATCGGTTTAGGAAATTAGTTTCCCTTTAATAACGCTTAATTGTAATCCTCTTATAAGAAATAATTGAATTTTAAACTAAAAATATCATAAATATTTAATGAATTACGATGTTATATATCAAAGTTGTAGTATGTACACAATATGTAATAAATTTCATGTATAATATTAAAATATGT
Organism: Viscum album; assembly: GCA_963277665.1. Classification (NCBI taxonomy): domain Eukaryota; kingdom Viridiplantae; phylum Streptophyta; class Magnoliopsida; order Santalales; family Viscaceae; genus Viscum; species Viscum album. Next base: position 1,674,618,941 of record OY728150.1, on the reverse strand, counting down.
CTCAAAGAATGGAAATAGAGAAGAAATCGATTATTACTTGGTAACATTTTTATTGGATGACTCAAAATTAATAATCATCAAATGAAACATTTATATACCAGGATGAATAAATTATTCAGAGTATTTTATATCAATATGGGATGTAGGTACACAACATAAAATGAGGTAAGTGGTGTTAATGGTGTATGCATCACTGAAAGAAAAGTGAGACACGAATACATTTCCTTGCAATTCCATTCGGGTCATAATACATTAAATTACATTATAATGTTTTTTAAAAAGTCACTAACATATAAAAAAACCATAATAATATTTATAATATCATATATTATATTATTATATAATCTTATTACCCATTTTTTAATAATCATTCTTTATTTTTACTATTTTGAGTGTTAATTTACTAGTTTGTCAGGAATGTTTTAACATATTATTTTTTTCCTATTACATAGATCATGATTTCCAGAATGTATAACAAGATGATATATATATATATTTATTTATTATATATTAATTTAAAATAATCAAAAAAATTTGGAGATAACAAATTAAAAGAACCATTCATGGAGATGGTAGGTTGTATATACGCATTAACACTTCTTCCATTTCATTGTCATATTTAAAATAATAAAAATTAAATGATATATATATATATCTATATATCAATACTGTAGTTATATTAATGTATATACATAATATATTTTAGGTAGTTTTATTAAAACAATCCTTTATAAGTTCCACGTATAGCATGAATGAATCACAACGCATTGAGGAGGTTCTAGTCCACATGTCCACAAACGATGTTATCACATTTATACAAATTAAAAAGAATAATTTTTTTATTTTAGAAATATTAAATAATTATAAAAAATTATAAATATATTATTTTACATAAAAAAATATTTTTTCTATCAGAATTCCCAACCATGGGACGTGGTAATGGAAAAATTATCATTCATCTTATCGTGAGGTGATAGTTTGTTGTACATGAATCATATGTTTGTTACCCTATAGATGGAAGTGTGTGTAAGTGTAGGTTGGAAAAATAACATTTAAAAATATTATTATATTTATCATATTTATGTTATTATGTAATAATTGAATAAGAATAGTTAAGTGGTAAAGAATAAAAATAAAAAAAGAGGTTGAGGAATGATGTTACTTCTTCTTTGGGAAACTCTATTTTGTTTTCACCAATGGGATTCCTAAGATGTATTTTATTCTAAAGGGTGGATTCATGGAAGATGGTATTGATTTTGGAGATATATTTTGTAAAGCCTTGTTAGGGAATTTTTTTGATAGGTGTGAAGAAGTAGGAGTTGTGAGTACTTTTTTATAGTGGAGGATTAGTGACATTCATGTAAATTTTTTAAAATGAATTCCACCCACGTTTTTTCTATGAATATGAAATCAAACTATTTCCCCAAAAAATTAAAATTGAATAAATTGTCTAATTATTAATACAAAATACTTAATTGAAAAGTTTTTATGTAAATTTTTTCCATTTTTATGGTTTAGACCTTTGTTAAGCTATTTGTCTCTTAATCATTTTAATTAATTCTAATTACATTCAGTAATAACTTTTTAAAAAAAATATGTTTACCCTATTATAAATTATAAATTATTATTATCTCAAATACGGAATCCATTTTCCAAATTCAAATCATATAATTGAAAGAAATTAATTTAAATTTAATAATGTTGAGTGGATAGAATAACGAGTTTTTAAAGTAACATTGTTAAAATGTTTTCTATGTTTTTATATCTAATTTCAATGTGAAGTTGATTCCAATGAACTAAATTTGATTAATTTATATAAATTTTTTTATACTAAAATTGAAAACAAATAATAAAAATATAATTTAACGTTATTAATAAATTAGATGAAAAATATATTTTGAATTGAAATTCTATATATTTCACCACTCATCCAAAGATGAAACCTCACCGAAAAAACACAAATAATTAACATTACAAAATTTATTTATTAAAATTACAAAAAAAAATACTGTTTATATTATGATATTAAATTTATGAAATTTCCAAAAAAAAGGATTTAAAATAGGTTCTCTATTAAAAGGTGGTAAAGTGTTCTCTTTATAAAATACAAATTTTAAGTGTAAAAATGGATTTATTCTTATCTTATGCTTATAAATTCTATTTGATGAATATAAAAAATATTTTATTGAATATATAATAAATATCTTACATTAGTATCATTCAAAAATAGTAATTAATTTTATTTATTTGAATAAAAACCCATTTTGGGAAAACAAGTATTTCCTTTATATTCCTTTGTTGATATCTTCATTTATAATTAATTAGTAGTTGATGAATTCATCCTTTATTTTTATATATCAAATATTCTTATAACCTTTTTATACTATTAATAAACACTAATTTCAATGCTATGTTATATCCTGTTATATTAATTAATATTGTTTTATTAATATATTTTTATAAATTAAAACTCAGTCTTGGGTGTAACAGAAATCATCGAAGATGTCCTGTTATGTGTGACGAATGATAACATAATGTTTTATGAATTAAAACATATAAGATATATGAAATTTATTTAAAATAGTAATTATATTTTAATGTATTGGGATATTTTATTCCCTTACATTCAGGGGGTTTCATTTCATACATACTACCTAAAACTTTTTTCTTATTTTAGAATTTCAGGGCATTACATTATTTTCCACTAATTTAAATTATGTCCTAAAAATTTAAAATTGACGTTAGAAATATATTTTTCAAAAATTCCTATTTTAAAATAATATATAATTACGAGGCTTCATAAAAAATCATTTAGAGAAGATAGAGTGGGAATTACAAAAGTCACATGGACTAATAAATAACTAGGTATCCATATAGAAGAACCTCAGTAAATAATAGAGATACATACTTGTTTGAAAAGTGTAAATATTTATATCGGTGATTAAGGTCATCAATAAAAAATTGAAATATCAATGTAAATTTCAGGGCCTCAAATCTATAAATATTTGATCACTTAGAAGACCATCAGTTATATAAAAATAAAGGTATTAAGATAACACTTTTTTTGTTGATGACCATTTACTAATATTCATTAATTACATTACTATATATATATATATATATATGGAAATATAGTTAGTTGGATATATTTAGATATGAAAAATTGAACCCTTTGGTTGTGCTTAGACCAATTTATAATTCACCCATTACTTTGAAAAATAGATATCAAAACAATACCATTCATACCTAAAGCACTAAATTTCACTAGAAACAGATCTTGAGGCCCACAAAAGACTGAATAGTATAACTATATGTCTCTAACTATTCTCCAATGTGAATATGGTTAATACAATTATCTCTAAACAAAGAAAATAAACACTATAGTTTCATTATTAATATTTATACATAAACGTTTTTAGCTAAATACAATGAATATTTTACCATGAAATTACATAGGTCAGTGGTTGGAATTATACCACTACCATCCTTCAGTCATGGTTACAAGTCCCATGACCAATCTGGATTTTTGGTTTCATAACTCAACATAGAATTTGTCGTTTTCTAAAACTATTTTAATTTACTGACCAATATAATTATGATGGAAATCCTTGACAGAAGGTTAATCACTCAATATCCCTCTAACTATGGTTTTCAATTCTTCCTCGACACATAAATAATTAAACCATTTAATTTCTACATTGGTTCATCATTTTCATAAGGTTTATCCTATGTCATTCATTTCTATTTTCTATTAAATTAATTCATAATTTTTTGTGAATAAAATATGAATTATTCTAAGCATATCCCCAAGGATTTTGAAACTTTGTTCATAGTAAGGACTTTTGTCATGTCCTAGGTTACACTTAAGTCAGGCCCAATAAACCATTTCAGAGTTGTTACCCCAAGGTACATCTATGATAGAACCATTTATACTTGTAGTATCTAGGAATAAATATTTTTCTAAATATACCCACATAATACTCATCTTATCAAAATTTTCTGATGTTCTTATGTACTTATTGTAACATTATATCTTAGGCCTATGTTATCTGATATATGTTTTCCTAAATCTAGTTTACATGGTTGCTTCTAAATATTATATGATACCAACTTTAGTGACCTATATATAGAATTTATAGAGCTAGTATCATACTACCATTACATTTTCATAAGATACAAGTAAGATTTTTTCCCAAAGCACTGATCGATTAAATAGTATTTGGAATCTAGATATAGAAATGTTCCTTTTTTGACAAATGAATACAGATATTACAAAAAAAATTCAAGGATAATATCTTTATTCCATATAGTGCAGCCTAATATAAATTTCTCGTCAGACTCCTTGCATTCTTGGGGAAGTCACTCAAAATCATTGTGAGCTCAAATTCTAAATAAGGTAAGAATAAAAAATTAATCAATGAGAATTTTAAATATATGAAGTGAACTAATTGAACAAAAATTCCATGTAATCAATAAACAAAATGGATAAAAAATTAGAAACGTAAAAAACTAAAAACACAAGTTATTAAAATATCTTGATTAGTAATACTCAATATTGAAAAAAAATGTAAAACATATCATCTAATAAATCACATGATAAATTATCGTATCCATATATAATTTTAATTAATAAATATCTTGTATAATAAAAACTGAATCTAAATAAACGTAATTGTTAACTTCTGGATTCTATGTTTCATACGTACGTGGTGCATTTTTCATTGATTCCATTCACAATACTATTTATAACATAATGGGTGAAGAAACCTATTAGCTTAGGATATCCAACTATATCATCCCATGAGACTACAGATGCATCGAGGGGTAATCTATAGTTGTTCCCCACACATGTCCTACATATCCAAATCATTCCATACATATTGAATAATCAATTAAATTCATTAATAATCTTCCTTATAAAATATCCACACTGGAAAAAGGATGCCTATTTATCAATATTTCTATAGATAATCAAATTATTATCAATTAAAAAATATATGTGAAAATTTTATATGATTTAGAAAATAATAATATCCCTAATAATTTATGTGTATATTGGTGTATAATTGAATGTTAATTTTTCATTAGAAATTGAAGATTTCAAGTGGAATAAAAAAGGAATTATAGAAGTAAAATTTCATACTAGACATTTAGAAATCAATTATAAAATATACATAAGAAAAATAAGGATGGTATCAATAAGATTTATCCTTTCTAGTGTAAGGATAAAGGGTTTTCATCATTAATGAAATAGAATAATAACTTTAAATATATTCTTGGTAAAGATATCCATTTGTTTTATGGCCTTTTAAAAAAAATTCTATGAAAATCACTTTTAAATGCAACATTATATTTAATAATTAAATGTTTAAACTCGCAAATTAATATTCAATGGAATAACGGTGAGTGAATCCATATATGTCATATAAGGCAATTCAAACATTCATTTTTCAAGGTAAAATGTTAAAAATGTTCCTTGTATGGAATGTGAAAATAAGATTCCCTGCAAAAAAAATTAAGAATAAGTAAATGTAACAAATTTATTTAATAAATCATTTCAAAAAGAGTAAATACATTTTTATAAAATTATTCTTTTAAAAGAAAACTTTTTCTTTGAATAAAGTTAAAATTATTGTCGGGTTTTCATGAAAACACATTCTAAAAACAATTTAGTTCAAAATAGTGGCAAAATGATAGTGTTACTTTGGAACATTGATTAATAACTAAAGGAGAATAAAATAATAGGTTTTATTAAAAAATTATCCAACAATTTCCTCTCATGGAAATTTATGTTTAATTAATCCCCATCAAAATGAAATTGTGAAGTAAACCCTTGAAAATACCATAATATTGTTGTGACCATCAAAAAATAATTGATTATGTGTTTGAAATGCGAAAAAACATAAAAAAAGTGTGAATACAAGAAAATATAGTAAAAATTTATTACAGTCATAATATTATAATATTAACAATAGTGAAGATGTAATATAACCCAAATAATGATAAATGGGTAATGAAATTGTTTTCCAGTTGACAGTGCTTAAATAAATTCCCCATTATTTAAATAATAAAACTTTAAATAGAAAAAACCATTTATAATTAATGAATAATTAAATTATTTTTCAAAGTTCTATTATGTACGCCATATATAAGAAATTAGGTTCATAAAAATAAAATATGTCTCAATGAAAGGAAATTGAGAGGAAGTCACTTATTACTTGTTAAATTTTCAATTTGATTACCCAAATGTAATAATAATCAAATAAAAAATTTCAATACTATTAACCTAAAATAATTTATAATATAGTATATAAAAAATAAAATTATGTACATAACACAAAAAGAAGTTTGTGGTGTAAATGGTGTATGCCTCAGAGAAAGAAAAGTGAAGATAAAATCGATTAACTGACATTTCCTATCTGGTGAACATCGATTAACATCATGTTTAATGGTTTGAAACATGTCATTAAATTATAACAAATCAATAATAATATTTATAATATCGTATATTTGCATATTATAATATATTATTACATGTTACTTAATAACCTTTAATTATTTTTATAATTTAATGTATTAATTTATTAATTTGTAAGGTTTGTTTTAACTTGTTATTTTTGTTCCAATTAATTATTCCATTATTTAATCATATATATAAATTTAAAAAAGATTAAAATTTTATATAAATCAATTCAATTTTAATTTATAATAATCCACAATTTTTTGAGATAATAAATCAAATGCACCGTTTATCATGATGGTTGGACTTATAGAGGCATCATCGCTACTTCAATTTCATTATTGTATTTAAAAGAATAAAAATAAATATATATATATATGTATATTATAATTCCATTATAATATATATTTCATATATGTTACATTGGTTTATTAAAACCATCCTTTTTTTACTTCACTTGTATAATGTGAATGAATCACATTGCTTTGAGGAGGAGGTGATCCACAAATCAAAAAACGATGTTACCATATTTACAAAAAATTGAAATCTTAAAGTTATGTGATATTTAAAAATTACAGAAGTATAAATACATTATAATTTTAATATCTAACATATATAAATACTGTGTCCATCATCATTCAAAATCCCGAGATGTGGCAATCAAAAAACAAACAATCATCATTTTGCTAGGGAGTAGTTTCTCTGTAGACGAACGATATGTCTGTTATCCATTATATGAAATTGTTTAAATGTTTAGATAGATACATTAACATAACACAATTTTATTATTTTTATGATACATATTTTATTATGTATAAATTTAATAATAATAATTTAAAGAGTGGAAAATGAAATAAAAAAAGAGCTTGAGGAAGGATATTGCCTCTTCTTTGGGTAACTACTTTTGTTTTACACCAAAGGGATTCCAATGAAGGAATTATAAAAAAGGGAGGATTATATGATTTGGGTATATAATTTTAGTATATATTTTGTAAGATCAAGGTGAAACCAAATCTTCTTGATTGGTGTGAGGGAGTGAGACTTGTCAATGCCTTTTTTAGGGGAGGACGAGTGGCATTCTTGTAAATTTTGGAAAATGGAATTCCACGAACATTTATCCTATGAAAATTTAATATAATAAGAAATAAAATTAGATTCAATGGACGATATGTCTTAAATAGGTACATATAATATATTTTTGAAAATTGAATAGGTCATTTTCTCCCTTAAGATTAAGGTTTAGTCCCTTGTTATGCTAATTTTTCTCTGAAGAATTATAAGTTATTATAGTTAATTTCAAAAATATTTTTGGTAAAAGTATAATTTGACCCTATTATAAATTATAAATTATTCTGATTCCAAATATGGAATAAATTTTTCCAAATTCCAATTTCTAAAGTGGATGAAATTAATTTAAATTTAAGCTCATATGTAGGATGACAAAGCGGGTTTATAAATTACAAATGATCAAATGTTTATTAAGTTTTTATATCTAATTTAAAAGTTAAAATTAATAAAATGATATAAGTTTTATTATTTGATATAAAATTTATCTATATAATCTATATAAATAGTCAAATATTTAATTTTTCCTAATCAATAATTTAGATGAAAGCCCATTTTATGAATAAATATAAAAATATTTTATTTAATATATTATATATATATATATTATCACTATCATTATATAATATTAATGAATTTATTTTATTATAATAAAACACCATTATGAGAAAATTAATATTTTTATTATACTCAATTACTTTGTATTTTTATTTCTAATTAATTGGTAACCAATGATAAAATTTCCTAATTTTATAGACCATATATTTTTCAAATGTTATTTAATATTATTCATGTTTTCTAATTTAACATAATGGATATATATTATTATATTAAATAATAATTTTTTATTAATATATTATTGTTCAGTAAAACTAGATCTTACATGTTAAAATTGTCTATGAAGAATGTCATTGTTGTGTGTGATATAAGATAACTTGGTGATACATGAATTGAATTTTATAGAATTTAAAACATTAATTTTATATATTAATTATATTTTAATTTCTTAGGATATTATATTCCATTATACAATTATTATTGCATGTTATACATGCTAACGAATATTATGTTCTTATTTTAGAATTTTAGGGCATTACAATAGTTGTCTAGGTTATCATGGATGTTGTTTTTTAAAAAATTAATTAATTTATCCAATAATCTTTAGAATAATAAATAATTCATGTTTTCAATATGGTTTTATGGTAATTTAGTTTATTACCATATTTCAAGAGAATGCACGGTAAAGGTATTCACAAGATTCGAATATGACAATTGAGTTCCACTATATGATATATGGGGATCAATGTTAAGACGAATTTCCAATATTTAATGAACATCATTGTAATTGTTTTGGATGTTCATCTTCTGTAAGGTTTATAAGGTTATCAATTTTTTGGAATGGTTTAATTTATAATCCAAATGAGGTTTTTGAGATTAATGTATTATCATACAATATGAAGAGTTGTGAATATTGGATAACCTCTTCAATACAATTTATAGTTATTTTATGTAATGATAGATGTAATATATTATCATTATACATCATGATCTATTAGTATATCAAGAATGAAAAAATCTCCATCATTTTTTGGAGGAAGAGATGAAGTTGAAAATCACAAAGGCATAACTAAATGGTGAGATTATTCATATGGAATTCAATTAATTAAGCTAATTATACAGCTTTAAATTATTAGATATTATAATAATTATTAAAATTTAGGAAAATGATATTAAAAAATATTTGCCTTAATACCTTTGTATTCATTTAAATGATGGTCTTATAAATCATCACAGATTTATGGTATTGTAGACCTTAACATTCTATTCAATAATCACTTTCACATGATCAATGACCTCAATCGATCACTATAATTATTTATTTTTTCCTTGATAAATTGTTACTTCCCATTTATGTTTTCTTATGTGGAAACCTAATTATGATTTACATTCAATAATCATAATGTCTCTATTTTTTTAATAATGTTTTAGTATTCATTTTTACTATATGAATTTTTGTGAAATGAAATTTTACTATTAAAACACTAATGAACAAAAATAATTGAGGGAGAAAATTATTTAAGGGGAATAGAATGTAAAACCTCGAGATTTTGTGGATTTTGTTTTCAAATTAATTTAATCTTTTTGGTATTTTTCATTTCATACAACACTGAATATCTCTTTTGAATGATCTAACTTTGGTTTACATTCCATGAAACCATAAGCTAATTTGTCAAAACATGAAACACATAGATTATATTTTGTTATATGTTAAACTATGTTTGACTTTTATTACACATAAATCCATCTTCTATCGATAGCTTATTTATCACACAGGAAAGACTGTTACTAAACAAAAATATACTATTATTATTACTAAAATAATATTAATGTTATCACATAGCAGTTGGAATGGATTATATGAGTAATATTAACAAAATTTTGAAACTATTGTTTACACATGTAACCAAAATTATTTCTTTCATTATCAATTAATTAGAAATGAAAATAACAACTAATTGAATATGAAGGAAGTGTTTTTATAAAAATCCCATTTTATCGACACAAATGGATTTTATATTAATAAAATAAGATAATCACTATTGGTGTGTGATAGTAATGAAATTTATATATTATAAATTCAGCCAAATGTTTTGACATTCAAGTGATATATTTAGTAAGAATAATAAAAGAATAAATACATTTTTGGAATAGGAAGATGTATTTTTCTAAAAGGTAATTTTACATCCTTTTTAATGTATCACCTATTTTAAATAGAATATTGAACCAGTATTAATTTATTATTTGAAAGAATAATATTTTTTTTTGAATGATAAATATAAAAATATACTTTGGTTGAGTTTTTTTTTATTTTTTTGATAAGATTAATATTTTGATAAATAGTGAAAACACTGAATTTTAATTAAAAATGCATTTTATTCTAATTTATTCACATATATGAATTATATATTAAATTAATTATAAAATATATTTATATCAAATAATAATCAATTATTAAAATTTGTGTACTTTTTATCAATTTCATCATAAAAATGGATATAAAAATATTTTAATGTTTGAGTATTTACACTTAAAAAACCTGTTGTTTTATCCTGTCTATATGATTAATTTTAAATGAAAATATTCTAATTCTAAAATTATAATTTGGAAATTTAGGTTCCATATTTTTAATCTTATTTATTTATAATTTAGAAAATGTTCAACTTAGTTTTTGATAAAAAATAACTCCTTAAAAAAATTAATATTTATTTCGATGATTAAGGTAATACCGAGTTTACATAGTTATTAATAATTATATTAAGTGAAAAAATAACTTATAAACATATAAAAATCCATTTAATTTCCATATTTAGACCATATAATCCACTTTATATGAAATTTACCATTATTAGTGGAAAATTATGTAAGGACGACCACTCAATAGTGTTTACCATTTTGTTCACTCCTCCTCCTCTATAAAAGGGAACCCGCCTCACTTATTAACATAAATAAAGAACATTGGATCATCTAATACCTACCCAAATATATTCCAAAATTAAGTAATATTATTTTATAATTCTCCCTTTGGGAATAAATCAAACCATTTTGATCATTGGTTCAAACCAAAAGAAACTTCATTAAAAAGAGGTAACATCCTACAAGAAACCCATTTGTTTTAATTTTTATATACCCCCTTGATTATTATTATATTATTATATAATAAAATAAATTTCATAAAAATTATGATACTTTTAAATTTTAAGGTTATAACCGACACTCAAACAATCTTCCATCAAATGGGATTTTCAATCATCATTCATGTGTACGACGAACTACCACATCATGATCTGATGTTGTTTGTTCTTCCATTACCACCTCTCATGTATAGGAATAATGATGAACTTACTGTTAAAATTTCACATAAATAATATCATTTATTTATTTATTATTTTCTAATAATTATATAACACATACATTCAGAATTTTTATTTTGTGGGAATATGGTAGCTTTGATTGTGGACGTGTGGACTACTGCCTCCCCAAAGCAATGTGATTCGTTCACAGATTGCTTGGAATTAATTAACGATGAATTTATTTGAAATATAAGATATTTTTTATTTTATAATTACAATGGAATGATAATATATATATATATATATCATTTACTTTTCATTATTTCGAAATATGACATTAAAACAGAAATGTGTTCATGCGTACATACGGCCTACCATCTCCATAAATTATCTATTTTTTATAATTTATATCATTTATAGATTATTATAAATACATATATGCTGAGTATATATATGATATTTATATCATTTTTAATATTTTGAAATAAGTAAATTATGATCTATATAAGAGTATCAAGAATAAAAAGACAATGAAAATAGGAAAAACAGAGCAATTATTATCCAAAATGTAAATTTAACATGAATTTCATAATAAATGGTTAATAAAAAATCATAAGAAAATTATATATGTTATTATATGTGTAATAATATGGTTATATTTTTTTTATTAATAAACTTTTATTTATTATTCAGGAGGCATGAACATTTATGAAGAATTCACAACATAAGGTAAGGGTTTTCTTGTCTCTTCTTTTATGTGATAAAGGCTATATTAACCACTTATTTTGTTTTCGGTGTGTATAATTCCCATTTATATTTTATATTCTGAATTTAACTTATTCAATTGTATTAAATGTTTTAATTTATTTTATTCTTTCACAAATCTCATGATTCAAAAATTACTCAGGTAGTAAGGGGATTTTTAGTCTCACATTAATTTCTTCTAAACTTATTTCAAATTCACGAATCATATATTTGGTGTTTTTTATGTACTAAACATGAATTTATTGATGGATTTGGTGCCCTCAAAACAAATTATTTGTACATTATGATAAATTTTAGTCATATTTTTTAATATTATTTATCTCATTATCACACCATGCTTGTTCTTATACATATAATAGTACGTGATAATGTCCTAAAAGTAGTTGTCGCACTAGTAGGTCACAACAGTTCCTTACTATGATTAGAACATGGATGTTCTCTGACTATATTATTGAATATAATTTCTATATCTAACTGATATAACTTTAGGGAATAAAATAAAACTGACTATGAGGGGTGGATACTCATAGGACATTGAGACGCCTTCTAATGGTGTACGCCTTGGGTAATATCCAATATGATATTATAAGAACAGGACCCCCCCAGTTGGAAATCATCATTTATATGCCATTGTATATTCTTACCTATAGATCTATGTATTGATCCATTGAATATAAAATTATTATTAATAAGTATTATGATTCATGTACATTTATGTGTTGGTCAAAAATGTGATGACATATATTTGCAGTGGGGTAGGATAAGTTGGGTACGTCATGATTAATATTTCATTAAAGGATAACTTGAGAATGGATTTTTCCCTTCTGTTCTTTATCGATGGTTGATATCTCAGTCTCTTTGATGATAATGACATATCCCACATAAATCAATGGCTATGGTGTTCTATAGGTATGTTCAATTTTTGTGATGTCAATGAAAGAGACATAAAACACATAGGTTGATTGCACTAGAATGCAATCTACATGATTTGAGATATCGTGATAACAAGATTATTATACATAGTAGGAACCCATATGAGGTAACATGTCATTTTTGTATTGACATCTATCTATATGGGTTATTTGGCTTGTTTCTAGACTTTAGCCATGTACTTTAGGCTTTAGCGCCTAATGTGACTTAGAAAGTGGCCCAAAGGTTCACACAATATGTGTATCTAGAATTTTAGTTACATAATATTTTTTATTTATTATTTATCATGTTAAAGAAATATTAATTGTGCATGTGGTATAATAATTACTCATCTATGATTCATCACACACATTCAGCCACAATTTATTCGAGAGAATATAATTTGAAAAAAATATTTAATAAATATGAATTTTGAATTTAAGTGTGTATTATATTATTATAATTATGGTATAATAATGAAGAGATATCTATTTAATAAAAAATGATTTTATTCAAGGTCTGATAAATATTATCGATGATTGTAGGACCTATATTTTAGGTTTGGTGAAAATAGTAAATAATAAGTATTATTTTATTAAATAATATTTAATTATAATTTACAGGTTAAGTTCATATTGAGAAATAATGATACTATTAATATAATTTGACAAGAGGTTTCATTTGGATTAAATAAATAATTAAGTGCACTTTTGAAATTATTTTTTTAACCCTATAAATATATAAATCCAATTATGTAATTTTCTCAAAATGTCAATTCATTTGGTTTGGTTGTTCACGACAGATTTTAGAATCCTCTCAATTGCTAGAGAGTTCTCCTCTCCCTGATCACTCCCAAGAAGTGAGGGTAATCTTCCCCCAATGAATCCTCTAATGTGAATGGAGATCAAATATAACATTTTGGAAACAATTCTCATGGAGGTCTAGGTCAATGATGTATCTGCAATGATCTACCATGCTAGAACCTAATGACTCTTTCAGTATTGTCTGGAGATTCATGGAACACTTGTGGATCACTGTTGTAGAGAATCTGCACATGATTCCTATAACAGAATGAAAATGCACCACATATCTATTATGATATTCATTAATGAAAAAATAATTCCATTAGGGTAATTTTTATTTAATTAAATACATTTTAGATAATATGGGATGATCCTCTCTCTATTTCCAGTGTGATTACCAATTTATGATTTCATATATCTAATTCCATATATCACGATGTTGATCATCATGTTGGACTAGTATCGGTTATCACTTATGAAAAAAGAGTTATTTTCCACCGCCACTTCATGCTTACACTACACCTATAACCTATAAATTGTTTTTGAGCAGTCACATTATTATTTATCATTATTTAAAAATCAACTGTGATTTATGAATTTTTAATTTAGTTTTTCAATTCATTTTTAATTGTTCTTTTGATCCTAATTGTGAGATCATTTTCTTCCTCCTTAATTTCCCATTGATTTATTTGAAGTGATAAATTTTATAGTTAAAATATAACCAAAGATCACATATAGAGGTGAAAATGGTTTTGCCTAGATAACATAGTAGTACACGCCATGTAACTGGAGTTACCCACCATGTAGTTGTGTTCAATGTATCAGGAATTAATTCTGAAATTAATTCAATTGTATGTAGTGATGGAACACTTTGTAGTTATTACCTCATACCACATATTTACTAAGATTGTGTGGTATATAATCAATCAGAGTACACACCATGTACTCAAGTACATGATGTGTAGTCCCATTGTGTCACAGATGTTCCACATATCACCATACAATGCATACATGAAAGGTGATTGTGTAATTATTATATCACACGATGTGTATCCCACTACACATTTCATGTACTCTAGTGTATGTGGAATGATATAAACTCCATGTCCCTAGGTGTATACCATAGATAGACGGTGAGAGATATACACATTGTGTTGATCAGATGCACAAACTGTGTACTTATATGAATAAATTTATATTTAAAATTTATTTATTATTCTATGGAATCCATGAAACATGTACTTATGTGTGGTCATAAATATAGGGAATGCCAAGTGATAGGTTTTAATATATATATGTTTAATTAATATCTAGATTAGTTCATATTTTAATAACATGTATGACTCTTATTACAAGATTTTACTCAATGTGCATTGATGAATTACAAGTTACCAAAAAATCATATAATTCATGTTGTCATATGTGATGTATATGTCTTGAATGTATGTGATAAGTTGTGTTTTCCAAATTTACCAATAATTAAATGGTATACATGTACAATACTTGTTGGGTAAAATCATACATGTATTCTCTGAATTGGCTACTATGTACATTTGTGTACATAATTAATTCTAAATGAATTTATTAAATTTGATTAAAATTATAATGGATGGGAATATTAATGAAATTAATATAAAAATTAGGAAAAAAGAAATGATAAATTGTTGGATATAAATAATTAATTTGAGAATGATATATATTAAATAAAAATGATTAATAATTGAATTCTAAATTTATTAAATGCATAATTCATTGCATGCCTGTAGATGATCATGAGAGAGAATCGATCTTTATATGTAATTTGCATATTATGATTTATTATTAAATTAATTTGTTTGCAAGCATGTCTTATTACCTCTTATTATATAGGTCATGCATACCCATGGTTTTTTAATGTAAACCCTTTTACCTTCATCTGTGTGTGATTAGAAGCTTATTTAATGGATGGAGCTCACAAGCTTGTGGTGGTGGGTCATGTTCGGTGTCATGGAGAAACCAATCAATGGATATACATAAGTCCATAGGTGTAAAGTTAAAACATGAACATTAATTGCATAAAGGTATTATCCACTAGGTCATCAGTTAATTTGTGAATAACTAGATAAACTAACCATTATTAAAGCTAATGATCATAATTCACTATTATTGTTTTCATTCATGTAGAATAGTTATTTCATTCTGTTTTTTTATCACAATAAAATAGTTAATAAATAAAGGAGAATTCATTATAGAACTTAAATAAATTCTCTCAAGTATAAATATTATATAATATATGGTTAATCACATAAGTAAATACACATAATATTAACAAACATGTGATAATGATAATAATTTGAAATTTCTGCATAAAGTATAAAATTACTCAATTATATACATTAATCTGATATATTTTTTCATTACATTGATCAAAAGCGTATGATATTTCAATGTGATTGACTAGATACTGTTGGGATTCATTCAATTATCAGTAAATTATGACATGATGTTCTGGGTTGAAATAACATATTTCACATTATGGGTTGACTACCAAAAGAAGGAATTTTTATAACTGAGAGGAAAAGCTTCTGTAAATCCAATTTTGGATTTTATGATTTGAGTAGTCCACTTAGAAGAATAAGAAAATATGAGTTAAGCAAGTTGGAATTTAGAATGCATCCCTAAAACCATTTGAGATTCATGAACAACTATAGTTAGATTAATGAGATGGGGAATATGGAACTTTCCACTAAAATATCCAAGAAACATGATATTCTAAATCCAATGGTGAGGGATATAGGGTTTCAATTAAAAAACATGAAGAAAAGTAAAAATTATAATTATATATTTTTCAAAATTTTATCAGATAACATACTAATATTTTTCTCATGATATTTTATAGAAAACTATTAATGTGATTTCAATCATATCACTGTGATCCATACATGGGAAAGATAACATTCTAACTGGAAAAAATTACAAGGATTGAAAAGGATACTTATGAATTTTCCATCACAATGAAAGGAAATTATTTGTGTTAGGAGAACCTTTTCCAGTGGCACTGTAAATAAGTAAAGTGAATAAGAGCTATATCTCTCTGAGAAACAACTAACTAATTCCATAGAAGTTTTGTGCTTCATGTTATAATCCATGTCCATGGATATTTTAATGAAACATTTGTACTTGTATTCATATAGTATGAGGTGTTAACATCATAATCACTAATAAGAGAAGTCGAGAAAAGAGAGGTATGTGTTCTACAATGCTTTGTTTAAAACTAGACTTGGAGAGTCTACCATAGTTGGGCCTCATCTAGTCAATTTTATTGGCTACACTGAATGCTTATAATCATTCGAGATTAATTTAATAGATGATTTTCATAAATATCTAAATATATTAATCACTTCCAAAGACATTATATTATGTTATTATCAATAATAATATGTGAAATAAAGATTTGTGTTTTCCTTAAATTCTTAAACCTTTAATTGTCTATGTGGATAAGGACACGAGGCTTCATAAACCCACAGTCATTATGTTGAATAATAAAAGAAAGAACAAGGAAAAGGGGATCAAGACCAATAAACAATCTAAACCTCCCAAGAATAGTCCTTCTAAAAAGAGGATGATATAAAGGGAGGGCAAGGAAAAGGGGAGGTATTTTTTGAATGTTGTAGGGAAGGCCACTAGATGAGGAACTGGGCTTAGAAGAAAGGGGGACCTAAAGGTACATTTGGTATCAAGTGTAATAATTCAATATCTACACATTGGGTATTTAATAGAGCTTGTCTTTTTCATATATATATATATATATCCATATGTTGGAACCAAGTAGATTTCATAATATTTATATAGAGGTGGATTTTAGAGATACTGATGTTGAAAGAATGGATTCTTTGGCCATTGCTGACTCCCACCTCTCCTTTCCAACATGGATGATTTGGGTATTAAAATAGTGTTATTATGTACATACAGTTTTCAATAACAAAATTTCTTCATCAATCCTAGATATAGGTTGGTTTATTTTCAATTTTGGAAATAAAATTTTCTTCTTCTATAAGGAAAAAAACCTTATGGTATGAGACATTTAAATAATAGTTTTTTTGTATTAAATTATGAGAGCCAAATTTTGGTAATTGATAAAGAATTGTGTTCTCATTACTCATATAGCACACAAATATGAAATTACTGTATCAGTTATATAAATGATATGTATTTGAAAAAACAATGTTAAGATGGCTATTTAGACTCTCCTGAGCTAAAACTACTTGAATGATGTCATTCATGGTTATAAGTTAAAATGAAAAACCCATTATTTGATCGACAAGGTAAAAGATCCATTGAGCATATAGGATTAGTACACACTAATGAATGTGGACTATTTATAGTTGAAATTATAGGTGTATGTTCTTACTTCATAACAATTACTGATGTGTTGAGTATATTTGTCTATATCAACATAATGAGGTATAAGTTCAAGTACTTTGATAAATTCAACGAACTCAAGAATGAAGTGGGGAATCCACATTGAAAAAAGATAATGAATATTAGACTAGATCGAGTGGTAAATATATTAACCTAGAGTTCAACACATTTCTATTGGATTTTTGGATTCTATCTCAACTCAATCCACCATACAAACCATAATGGAATGGTGTTAGTGAAAGTAGAAACCATAACATGTAAGACATGGTATGTTAAATAATGTGTCAAGTATATCTTCCATTTTCTTTTTGCTGATATACATTACAAACTATGGAATAAGCATTAAAATGTTTCAAACATAAGTGGAAAATTTATTCCCCATGAATTTATGGAGTGGAGTGAAACCCGTCTTATCACATACACATGTATGGGGTTGTGAGTAATTTGTTAAGGCCATCCTAGGAAACAATATATCACCTCAAGGAACAATTTGTATCTTTATAGGGAATCCCAAGGTAATAATTGGATAATTTCTATACCAACTCTCACAGAAGAAAGTGAAAATAATTAGATAACCGATCTTTTTTTGAGGGAAGACTTATTCAAAAATTATAGTCGGAGATTGACATAATCTGATGAATTCAATGCTCACGATATTCATTAGTTGGAAAATGAGTATCTTCCAAATGTATATGTATAATAAGTAGATCTCAACACACATGTTGGTCTTAAGATCATATGATAGGTAAGAAAACTAAAGTGATATGATTTTATAGTCACTGAAGATGGTGACTCATTATTGGTTGAAAAGGATGAAATTATATCATATAACGAGGTAATAGAGATCTTATATGATGAAATATTTAAATAATCCTTGAATTATAAAATGGATTCCATGTATCAATACCATATTTGGGTTTTGGTAGATGCACCATTTGATGTAATTCTCATTGGGTTAAAATGGGTATTCAAGAGAAAACTGTACACCGAAGGTAAAGTAAATATCTATAAATAATGGATAGGTGTAAACGACTTAAAAATATTCATGTGATTTACTGTGATTAGTACTTCCCTTGAGTATCCATTATTAATTCCATCAAAATTATACTTTCCATAGAATATTACCATGTCTATGATATTTCGTATATGGATGTGGAATCTACATTCCATAATCGGAATATTTAGGAAGATGTATATATGGAAACTTTTGAATGGTTTTTTACTTATGGTGATTCCAAATGAATCTTCATGTTGAAGATACCCATTTATGGATTCAATAATGACTCTTGTTATTGGGATATCTGATTAGATGAATCCACAAATGAATTTTGTATCGTTAGGAATGAATGTGATCCATGTGTTTACAAGCAGTTTTGAGGGAATTTGGTCTTTATGCTTGTATTATATGTTATTAACATTTTAATTATTGGAAATGACATACAAACATTATAGTCAGATTAAGGATAGTTAATAAAATGTTTATACTTTAAAGACATAGGTTAATATAACTACATTATAAACATCAATATCAGTTGTGATAGATCAATGGGGCTATTAGGACTAAGTCAAAATACATATATTTACCAGATACTAATGATATTTTGTACAGAACTGTCCATGATAGGATTGGTTCTAGTGTCACATGGTTTTCATCATTATATGAAAATGAGCCCCTAGACAAAACATGAGATGGATAGAGAGATTAAGATCCTATATGCTTTTTTGATATGATTAATCATGTATTCCATGTTATATTGTAGACATGATTTCACCTGTTCAATCAGAATGGTAGGAAGATATCACCCAGATCTAGTATAACAACCTCAGTACACTTTTAAGGTTATAAATATGTTTCTTAAGTGAACTATGGATATGTTCTTGGTGTATAGAGGATATTAGGAGCTTGTCAGTAGGGGTTATATTTATGCTAGTTTTCAGACAGATCATAATGATCAAGAGTCATAGTCAGTATTTGTTTTCTATCTGAACAAAGGGTTTGTGAGTTGAATGTGTCCAAAGAATACAATTATTTTTTATTCTACCATGGATTCTGAGTATATAGAAGCTACGGATATATCGGATGAAGGAATTTATATTATAATATTTTCCAAGGATCTTGATGTGGTACTTGTAGTAATGACTCCATCACGTTGTATTATGAGAATACTATTGTGGTGGCGCTTGCAAAAGAGACAAGGTCAAAAAAAATACATTCTAGAAGAATCACCTCTTGAAGGACTTTATCAAAGGGGTGAAGTTACAGTTAGAAGATTACCCTTGTATATGAATTTGGTAGACCCCTTGACAAAATCCCATCTCAGCAAAAGCATGAGTATCATGTGAGAGCTAGCATATTTATGTATGTTAGGAGTTGGCTCTACTACAAGTGGGAGTTTGTTTGAGTTGATGACCTAGAATCAACATATATGTACATTATGTTAGATTGTATTTGTAATTTTGTATATTAATAACCAATTTAACACATTATTCATGATCTTATGTGTGACATAGTGTGTGATAAGGTCCTATGAGTAGCTGTATCACTAAAAGGTAATAGTAGTTCCCCGCTCTAATGGGAATATAGTATTGTGACAAAACTATTATTGAATATATGTTCCATACAAAGATGATATCATTTTAGGGAGAAAATAATAAAGTATATAATTTTGGAGACTCATAGAAATTTTAGGAACCTTCTCATAGTGTATGACCTTAGTAATATCTAGTTGGTTATTATCAAAATGAGACCTGTTAGTACGAAATCTGAATATATGTACATGTGTACTAGTCCATGGACATTAATATTTTTATTAATTAGTATTAAAAGCTTCATAATTTTATGTATTGATAAAAACTATGAAAAAAATTTATCGATTAGGTATGATGCAATGTGTAGCCATGATAAATATTGCATTAATGAATAATGCGAGAAATGATTTGCCCCTTATGTTATTTAATGGAAGTGTTTATCTTAGGTTCATTGATAGAAATGATATATCCTAAATAAATCCATATCCATGGTGTTATATAGAGAAATTTCAATTTTCAGGATATCAACGAAATTGATATTGACTCTATGGGAAGATGAAACTAGCATGAATTCTGCTTGATTTTAGTTATCATGATAAAGGTATTACATTGCACAACAAGCATCCATATAAGCTCACATGTCATTGTGGAATTTTTCTATTTCATTTTCCATTCCTTGGTGTGTTTTTAGACACTAACCATGGACATTGGTTTACTTTTTCCAATTCCAATGAGAATGATTTTAAGATGGTCACACAATAAGTATATATAGAATCTTTGTTAAATGTTATATTATTATTTATTATTTTATAAATTGAATAAATATTAATACTATATGTGATTAAACAATTATTCATGAATTATTGATCACATATATATCACATCACCAATTATTTGTGATAATGTATAGTTACCATAATATATAATTAATAGATATTTTCTATTTAATTGAATTTAATATTTATTTATTTATAAGAGATTAATGAAATGATATTTATTTAATAAATAAATAGACATTATTCAATGTCTAATAAATGTTATAGAGGAACAAAAGACTGATATTTTAGGTCCAGTGTGAAATAAAAAATATTGAATATTATTTGATTAAATAATTTTTAATTCTATTTCTAAAGTTAAGAATATTTTGAGAAATAATTTTATTATTATAATAATTTTACATGGGGATTATCTAGGAATAAATATATAATTAAGGGAACTGGAGAAATTATTTTATTTAAACCCTCGAAATATGTAAACCTAATTGTGTTATTTTTTAATAAGAAAAATAATTTGTTTTGATTGTGAACAATGGATTTAAGGAATACTCTAATGCCTCAGAGAACTCTTTTATACAAGAAAAATCTCAAGAATGGGTAGAAATGTTCCTCCATAGAATCCTTTTAAGTAGAGAGAGATCATGTAGAATGATTTGGAAGTGATTCCCCTGGCGATCATATGAAGATGATGTAAGTTGAAGTATCTACTATGCTAGAACCCATATAGTCATTCAGTGATGTCTGGTGATTTGTGTAACATTTGTGGATCGCCGCTAGTGGAAATCATTACTTGATACATTCAATACACTGATAATGTGTCACATATCTGTTACCAGATCAATTATGGATTAAAGAATTATATCATGGTAATTATTATTTAATTTAATTAATTAGAAATAATATTTGATGATCCTCTGTATAGTTCTGAAATGATTACGGTTTTCTGATTTAGTTGATCCAATTTCATATATCACCGCGTTTATCATTGTGTAGATCTCATATTGGTCTTCAATCATGGAAAAAAGCAATGTTTGGAATTTTCAATCGTAGAATTCCACTACTCCCAGAACATTAATGTAAAATATAATTATTATCCATAAATTTATTGGTATTTACCTATCCATTCGATGTTATCTATTTCATGAGTTTTATAATTCAATAGTTACCCTATTAGTAAAGTAATTTTATCACGAATTTCATTCTTCAACACACATGCCATGTTATTCACTTATTGTCTTCTAAGAGGAGTATATACTAACCTTTGATATGTGATAACATGAATATCCTTCTTTTTATGATATTTTAAGATTCATGTAATGGTAATAGTTCTTGAGGATTACGATTCAATGTTACAAAATGTGTGATATTTTGTTTTAATAATATCTTTTTTTACTAGGATTGTTTATGATTTTTATTCCATTGATGTCATATTATGAGACTTATCTCAAGAACACTCATGAGTGTTATTTTACTATTTTTATTCATGATATCATAAACTAATGGAACTATGTTTTTACTCATAGGTACTTAAGATAAATACCAAAATGGTTTTATGAAAATATGTCTTTATCTATCTCTTCGATCGAAAATATGTTTTATTTAAAAAATATGTTTTTATAAATGTTTTAGAAAATGTATTTAAAATGATATATTACGATAATTTTCAAAAAATAAGTATTTTATAAATTTATTCATTTTAAAAAGTTATTAAAATTATTTAAAAATATTCCATTATCGGTTTTCAGGTGTATTTATAGAGGAAAAGGTTTCCAAAAAGATGTATGTTTTAAAAATATTTTTCCAAAGAGAAATGGATATTTTCCTCAAGAAATGTTTTATATAACATTTAATTAATTAATTAACTGTTTTTAAAGTGGTTTATAAATAAAATGTGTTTGAAAATATTATTTGATTTAAAAATTAAATTTCAAGGAAAATTTATGTTCCATGTGATCTTTCGAAATAATTCACTATCTATGATGAAATGCTTTGATATAGTTTATAGTTTATTTGGGTATGATCCAAATATACCATAAGTTTCATTATCTAATATTTTTATGTTTTTGTGGATTAATATTTTGGGAACCCTTTTCTATTCAAGTGGTTAATAATGTTACTATGGGAATATTATAAAACCAGTTTTTTCCCACATAGTAATCACCTTTTAAAGAGATTGACATAAAACCCATTTCCATTCACTAGGTTAATCATGATAGGTAATAATAATTGTTTTTATGAGTTTTTAAGAGTATATTAAATATCTTCAAATATTATTCATGTTACTATTCATCAACATTTCTTATGTGATGGGGTGGCCTAGATAGCAGTGCGTAAACCCATTATAGATTACACGATGGTGTGGACCAAATAGAACTGTGTAAGCCTGTTATATATTATATGATTGTGGTTTTCTATATATAACTAGTTTATCCTATTATAGATTATTTTATGGGGTTACCCGAATCACTTTGGGTAAACCTATTACATATTTTATGGTGCGGTGGGCCAGATAGAGTTGGGAAAGAACATTATAGCTTATATGATATGTTGGACAATATTGCACCGAGTAAACCCAATGTAGTTTATATGATTGGGTGTCCTAGACATCGAATATTAATCACATTACGTCTTATATCATCGGGTGTCTCAAATAGTGATAGTCAATCCCATTACAACTTATTCGATGGGGTCTCCTTGATAGCACTGACAATCCCATTTCTGCTTTTATAATGCGGTGGTCCTGATATTACTTTGTTTTCCTATTATATATTATGTGATTCATGGGATCTATATCTCACTACAATGAATTTGTTATATATTTATATCATATAATATAATTATTGGAACTTGTGGACAGGTTTGATACACTAGAGGAAGAAGGAATAACCTAATAACTATAAAGAATGGGTTATGACTGGGGTTGGTTGTGTATCCCTTCCAATAGGTGTTGTCCCCATGAAGTTCCAAATCATGTTTTGGATATTATACTTGACATAGGATATTATTTTAAATTTTAATCTGTATTCCAAAAATGCCATGTCTTACACATATGTTTTGATGTTAGGGCGTATGCTCTTGACTACCATATGATTAATTTCTTATGAACTATTAATCGTTATGACATGGATCTTGATTATAATCTTTTATATGGAGGGTATGATCTTTTAATATTATGATAATTTTATCATACCCTTATTCTCATTGTATGGTTACATATCTCCCTCGTTTACCCTTACAAAGAATCAGATATCCCCCATTGATTATTTTTCCATTCACATAGTTATAAAAAAAGTTTTTGAGTAGTATTAATAATGTGGAAGACCAATAATGTTTATCTTGATTATCATTCACTATGATTGAAGATTATTTTATCATATATTCAAAGAAACTATAATATTACAGACATTAGGCATATACTTATCTAACGTGATGAATATTCATAAAAATGATGAAATATCCTTGTATGTTAATTTTGTGTTGTTATACATGTTGAACAAGGGTTATTGAAACCTAAAACTATTTTCTATGCCATAGTTTCTAGTGATCTATGCTGTGTTATTTTCTATAGTTTCATATTCTATACCATTTTCCATTCATTCATGATGTAATGAAGTTGGTTATGGTGTTCATTTTTATTTTCTATTATTTAAAATATTCAAATTTATTTTCTTCTTCCAAATTCATCCCTCTAAACCCCAATTCAACATATGTCTTCTAGTTTCCCCCAAGATCCTTTTTTGATCTTCTAACCTGTCTTCATCCCTGACTGGTTTGTTAGTGGGTGCATTTGATTCCCTTATATTGTTTGGTAAGTGAATTTTCTCCCATTCTAGAATCACCCTTTCTGCATATTCTCTCATTATTTTAGAGTGAAGAATTGCCATGATGATGATATAATTGTTATTTTTTTGTCCAATCCTAATTTTAGGGATTTTAATCTTGATCTATGTTGATATCATCTCTCGGAGGGAGTTTCTCATGTTGAGTGATTCTTGATAATTCATAAAGGAAGGTAGTTCTATAGTGATTCATCAATAAAATAGAAACCATTTTTTATTTTATTTATTATTAATTAAAAACTGATTTTCAATGAATTTAATTAAAATAATTTTATTATTTATTTCATGAAAATGGATTTTTGAAATAATACTTTGTGTTAGTGGTTATAAAATAATGAATGATTTTTGAGAAAATATGTCTTTTGATGGATTTTTTAACAAGTTATTTGACTTTTTTTTGAGAAACTGTGTTTAAATAATAATTATTTGAAATACATAAATTTGATGAAAAACTAACTATTTGGTTTTGAAAATGAAATGAAAATATTAAAATTTAAATTGGTCATTTTTACTAAAAATTATTAATTTATTTTAAATGAATATTTAACCCATGATTGATTAATGAACATGTTTGTTTGTGTAGCTTGAGGGTGTTAGGACAAGAACACTCTGAATTTGAATCCTATGTAGTGGATTGTCTCTAAAAACACAAATTAAACATTTTTTAGTAATATTTCCCATGATGTGACCTTGTATGGGGTGTTTATTGACTATTAAGAAATATTAATCATTAGGTATGTGTGCAAACATCAGACTCATATTAACTATGTGTTTAGTATTAAGATATAATTATAATAACTATCTTATCTTAGGTCATATGGCTATGCATATTGGGTCTGTTTGATTTCATTGTGAAATCAATTATTGATATAAATTTTGTTATCCATTCAAGATAATATATTTAAATTTTTCGTATAATATTTTAATTTGATATTATTCTTGATTTATATGCCAACTTGCTGATTTTATAGTTGATTTGACTATAAATGAAAAACATTATTTCAATGCAATTTTTTATTCAAAGTGAATCATAACTTGTTTAATTTATATGGAATTGATTATATAACATGTGATGAGACCTTATTGGTAGGTTTAACCCAAACCATTACATTTCTTCCTGGATTCTATAGATTTTCTTATGCATGGTACAAGAGAAGGGGAAATGAAACATGGAAGTGGTTGTTGTTATTTAGCACTGGAATTGGGTGATGGTGGTAAATAGTGCAACTCTAGTCCACTCACAACAAATAGTTTTGAGATATTGTCTAGTTTATGATGTGACACTTTATTGGATGCTTTTTTTAGTAGGATATACCTATCTTATTATTATAGTTTTCTCCTCAAATAGTGTTTGTAATACCATCTTTTTATTATTTTATATTCTAATACTATATTTTGATTTTTTTATTGTGTAAAAACGAGTCTTGTTAATGTTTGATATGATTCCATGCTCTTGTATTTGAATGATAAGGATCATGAATGGCATTTAGGCTATGTCAAGTCCAGATTATGTATTAGTTTACCAGGGTATTGGATATGGTTCATCAAAAAATGGTATCAAAGTATGGATTTTCATATTTCCGTAATGTCGGTATCATGTTTGGTGATATTAAGAAGTCCATGAGGTGCTATCTTCATGACATAAGGGGTAGTTGTGAGGCAGTTTCTAGCCAACTCTAAAAATATATATCCCTATGTAAGAATGGGTTTTTGGGGAAATACATCTTTGAGGAGTAAATTTATTTGATTATACTCTTTTCCAATTTTTTTATATCAAATTATACTAAAATTTCATAAATTTGAATCCATTTTGATGGAATTTATACCCTTGTATCTAATGATTTTTTTAATTATCTATGTATATTTTTCGATGTTGTTATGTTTCTAGTTTAGGATTTATATTACCACTCCCCCAAGAAGACATTCTAAAAGGTCATGGGAGGGAGCTTCCGATAAAAAATGACATGTAAAATCTCCAACTAATCAGAACATCATTGAGATAGTGGTACATTCTATCCATTCTATGGGAAAGTATGATAGACCCTTCTTGAATCAGGCTCAAAGAGTGGTACCTTTATGGGATTATCTATTGATCATGATCATGAGTTTCTACAACAAAATCTCCCTGTATTCCATGTCTCGAATGATCCTCAAGAGGTGGGGGGTTGTTAAAAAATATTGAACTGCCTTTTGAGTTCTGGGAAATTCATGATTTGATAAATATGATATGTGATACCTTCATGATTGAAGGCCCTAGTAGGTGGTTATGGGATTTGATAGTTACAATTATGAAAATATAATCAATTTATTTAAAATACATAAGAGTCAAATTTATAGAATATTTATATTTATAGTTAGTGGTAATAAAAAATTAAATTAAATTTATCAACTAAGATATAGGTGATTAGATCGTGTATCAGTATGTAAACCATTTTGCAGAACATTTTCATTTTTCTACTAATGTTCTTAGAAATGAGAATCTAATGTCAAAATATTATTATCAGTATTCAATATGATATTTTTATGTGATTTTCATGATGTAGTTCCATTATTATGAAAAAATTATGGATATAACATCAATGAATTAGCTGGATCTTGATGGTATTTCATGGGTTGATAGGATATCCTCTTTCTCACAATAGTATTTTCGTTATTTCTTCTAAATAAAAGAGTTTTGATAGTGAGTATCATATGGGACGTCAATAGATTGAAACAACCAAATAAATATGTGGTGTTATAAAGAGGCCCCTATACATACTTTCAGTGTGGAAATGTTAGGTATTTAATGAAGGATTTTACAAGGCACCAAATATTTGTGGTCCATGTTGTAACTCAGGCCACCTAAAAATATTCTACCTTTTTTGTTATTCCCTACATAGTTTCATGGGATCATTAGTAGATAAATTTAAAATTTTTCTATCAAATTATTAAAGGAAAAATGGGTTCCATGCACACTTATTTATAATGAAGCTTTATCATGTAGTGGAAGAATCTCCAAAAGAAGAAGATGTGGGTTCAGTTAAAGTGAGAGTAACTCTCAATATATTTTCATCAATAGTGACTTTTTTATTTTACACCAGTACATCAAACTTGTTCATATAGACTCATACTATAGAATTAACCCAAAAAGAGTGAAGTACTTCATTTTTATTGATTTTTGATATCCCCCCTTTAAGGTATAAGGGGGAACCCTTACAAGGCCAGTGGGCTCAGATATTACATGGCGCGTAGGCTTAGGAGGTTACATGACCCGATGGTCTTAGGTAATTATACTAGACTATCTACAAGGAACTACCCCTCCCCAGCATCTCCATCATGATAGAAGCTCTCCACCATCACATGGTCATCTGGCTAGGCTTCCCGTGCAAGCACAGGCTGGCCCCGATGGCATAATCATACCCTCTAATTAAGACAAATCCATTTGGATGTACTCTGGTGAGTGCACCTACTCAGAATCCTCTTCCTAGGAAGCTCATTTTTTTTAGAGTCTATCTGTGGAAACATCATGTGGCTTGAAGACCATGAGGTGGCCCGAAGGCCTTGAAGGTGGCCCGAAAGTTCTACTGAGCCGAAGGCCTGGGTGGCCCGAAAGCCATACAGACTCTATGCCCAAACCGGTGGCCCAAGGTGAAAAGTTCTAGCAGCTATAGTACCGAACAATACCTACTATTGTAATTAATTGGATACATTTAATGATAGACCATAAATCATCGGTTGGCTATTATCTTCATTGAGTGTCTTTTACTACCCCTCATTGTTTGTGTTATATTTTTTAGGGAAAATGGGACTTGCATTCGTGTAGATCCAGACAACCATTTTTGGAGTGGGATAGAGTGAAATCAATTTTTTATTTTCATATGGATAATGAATCAATGAGAAAATATATTCCCCCAATGTTCATCATGTTTCATGACATTTTTTCGTACGATTTTTATGGTTTTCCACTAGTAAGGGATATATGGTTATCCATTGACTGATTATCAGGTACATAGCCAATCTTGATTTCTTATTACCATGTCGAACTAGCTAGATTGAAAAAACTAAAGACTCCATTTGATGAATGTTTCATAAATTATTCATTATCTTGATTATATTAACAAGATAAGAGCCTAATCTTTTTCCAAATAAAGTTGATGGAAATATTAACCTTTTTGATGATTATCAGAAACTCAATCAAGTTAAAATACATAATAACTATAAATTACCTTAGATGATTTTTTTGATTTGTTGACTGTTGAGAAGTGGTTCTCAAATATTGATCTTAGGCTTGTTTATAACCACCTGAGAATCAAATAATATTGCATCCTGAAGAATGAATTCTTGTATAGGTATGAAAATTATGAGTTTCTTTTTTCCATTTGGTCTAATCAATTCTCCATCAATTTTTGGGAGTTGATGAATTGTCCATTAAATGAGTATCACAACTCATTCAAGGTTGCAAATCTATATGACATCTTGGTTTAGTCTAAGGTCAGTGAAAACAATGTACATAATTTGAGGGTAGTTTTCAAATTTTATGGAATTACCGACATTATGAAATGATATGAAAATTCTATTTTTTTTATTTTGGAATGGATGTTCTTTGGACATATGGTCATAGAGCATAGTATTTTAGTAGATCGTGACATTGTTAATTCATTACTGAAATAAAAACAATCAATTTTTTTTGAGATTTAGATCTTCATGGGTTCATTAGGGTATTCCAACTTTTTCATCAATGTTTTATGAAATGTGCATTCTTTAATGACCACTCTCACTCATAAAAGAGTGATGTTTTTGTGGGATGAAAAATATCATGTTTTTTTTTATTTTAAAAATCCATTGAATTATGTAATAATTTCAACACTTCCCAAGGTTGGATATGGCTATGTGATATTATGAGATGCATCAGGATCAAGTTTAGGTTCTTTTATCACACAGGGTGATCACATGGAATTATATGGTTCCTAAAATCTCAATACTGAAATGAACATTTATCCTACTCATGATCTTGAACTATCACATATGATTCATTTTCATCGGAGTGGAGGTCAATACCTATTTTGAGAAAGTATTAACATTTATTCTGATAAAAAATCAATAGTTAAATCTTCTCTAAAAAATATTTTAATATTTTATTATAGGTTATGGGTTAGGAAACTACACTCCTTTCTCAACATTAGATACACCAAAAGTAAGTGAAATATTGTTGCTGACACCTTGGGAAATGAAATTTTCATCTATCATGTGAAATAATCATCAATATATTGGATCATGGTGGCTCTATTTCTTTATTTTATTTTTGGATTCTAATATGGTGTGACTAGAATTGTGTCTGAAAGGGTTCACCTGACCTCCTATATTGTTTAAATGATTTTCCAAGAGATGTAGAATCATGATGAAATCCATGGATTTAGGTTCTCTTTTTAGGGAGGGGAGACCATTTTCATGTTTTCATTATTTTATGAGGATATTATATGAGTCTAGAATTATTTTTTTATACCATTTCATTTGAGAAAGGTGGTGATGGGGGATTTCCCCAATTCATAGTTGTTGGCACACAATAAAACCAAAAATATATTATACAATATGAAGGAACTATCCTTGTCTTTGAGTACGATAAGGGACATACCTAAACTTATTTGTCATTATTTTTTTACAAATATGTCAAACAAAAGGGTCAAAATAATTTGGGGTTTTATTTTCTGCTTCTTGTACCTACATGTATGTTGGGTAATGCTTAAATGGATTTCATGGTTGGATTGTCGTGTACCCCATGAGGATAGAATATGATTTGGTTAGTGATTGATCAGATGACAATACTAGATAAATTTATACTCATTCGTGATATAATGAACATTGAGGACATGGAAATCTTGTATGTGAAATAGATATTTATATTTCAAATATTTCCATATGTTATACTTTTTAAAAGGGAAACTTGGATTACTTATAGTTTATTGTTATGGACTCCAAAAAAGGTATGGTATATCAGGTGATATTTAGTATGGATTATTATATATAGATATATGGAATGTTATAATGAATAATGAATATTTTGAAAGACATGATTTGTGCTTCCATTTGGGACTGTTTTAGTGTTTGGGATATCCACATTAGACTGGTAAATTTTTTCTATGACAAAAATTATTATTCATTAATCTGAATGGCTCCCTTTGAGACCTTGTAATCTACCCATGTAAATCCCAATTGTTTAGGTAAGAGAATAATTATTCCTCCTTTCATGGACCAATATTTTTAAAGAGACAATGAAAAGTATTTATTCGAGTCATTAAGTAGTGGTGACAGTGTAGTGCAGGTTTAAATCCTATGATGATCACCATTAATTCATTGTGGATTTTTTAGTTGGTGACATTGTGTTTCTGAGAGTTTCACCCTATATGGGTCACCAAAAGCCTAAAAAAGGAATCCATTCCCTGAGATATGTGTGACCCTTTTATGTACATGAAATGATTGTAAACATAGATTACCACTTGGGGTTTTCAACTTAGTTGATGTTGATTCATGACGTGTCTCATTTGACTCAACAAAGAATGTTTCTCAATAACTTGTCTCATATTTTGAGATAGAAGTACCATGTTTAGGAACAATATTTTTCTTTTATTGACCATCAATATCATATTATTAATTTTAAGAAAAAAAAATTTGGGAAGTCAATACGTTTTCTTTTACTTCCATGGTATCACTATTTTAATTTTTTTTAGACATGGAGGAGTGAGGCACCGATGAGAGAGTAGTGTCATCATCTATTCAACATGGTGTCTTCATGATATCCCTTATTAGGGATTAAAAATTTTTTGGGGCTGTTTTAATATCCCATTATTAATTTTTGGGTAACCTTGGACCCATTTTTATTGATATCACATGGTTAGGTGTTGTTATGAGTCTTTTAGCACTGTTTGGAAATTTTGTTGAGAATTTTGCTGGTATAATTAAATTATATATTAAAATTTTCCCTGGAGAATCTTAGATGATTTGTAATAGAATTACCTCTATATAATGGAGGGAGATACCATTGTTTTATAGTTTGGGGGCTATATTTTATTGTTATCACCTTTTTTACACCCCTATAGTGTATTGGTGGGCTATAGTGAACTACATTATTTGACAATGGTTGGGTTATTGCATGGATATATGGATACAACATGAGGAAATTATTGTCCGGTATAAGTGTGTCTTCCATTTTTGGGTATCTAGGACGTGGTGCATGGGAGACGTCGTAGCCTTACCCAAGGTAAAGAAGACCTAGGAAATATCTATTACATGGTTTCTAGAGGCATTTTGACCAAGTGTGATTACATTGTACAGCTATGGAAAATTATTGAATTTGTAATGAACAGTGACTTGGTCTTGTCCAAAAAAATATATATTAGCCCCTTTTCCTCATTTTTATGACATGGTGGGGTGGGATACAACATTGTGTTTTTTCATCATTTAAATCTTGAAAAACTATTTCAACATCATAATTATTTTTAATCAACACTAATTTTTTTTTTATAATTTGAAGGATCCCAATAAACGTTATGAATCCTATTAACTCACATGTTCTCAAATTGGAGTGTCATTAGTCTCAATTTTTTTTATTGTATGTTAATATTCTTTCATTCTAAAACTCTATTTCTTTTATCCTATCATACTCTTATAGTGATGAATCATGATCATTAAGATAGATTTGATCCTCAAATTTATAGAACATGATTCTAGGTTTTTCCTTTATAATGTTCCTTCCCTTTATCCCTCGAATTTCATTTCCCATTTTGGGTGATTCATAATAATTGGTAATGGTATGTGGTGAAACAATTCTTCAACCATAAAATTGAAACAATAATCACCTGATTGATTCAAATTTTATTTTAAACTAATATTTTTTTCTTTTAGTTTTAAACAGATTGGATGTTAAATTTCAAGGGAATGGATTTGTGAAATAAAATCCTATTTTGGGTAGCACTAGGATATTGGTTTTTTTATAAAAAGTAATATTATGATGAAAATTATTTTGGTATAATTATTTGGATTGATTATATGAAAAAGTATTTAAAAGGCATGCATTTGATGAAAAACATACAATTTGGATTTGGAAAATGAAAGAGATATATTTAACATGAACATGTGAATTTGAAATATTAATAATGAATTGATATGAAATTAATGGTTTTTTATAATATGAATTGATTGATAGAAAATAATTTTATCATTAGTAGTTTGTGGTTGATATTACAGAATTATAGGACCTGGGATCCCTAGAAAAGGATTGATGATTACATAACTAATTAAACCATGTTTGGAATGATTTATCATAATGAGTACCTGGATTTGGGGATGATTAACTATAATGATAGCTTGAACCTAATTTATGTGGGAACACACCTGATCCATGTTCACTGATTGAGTAGTGCGAGGATCCTAGAACCATGATCTATCTGATCTCAAGGAATATGACTATGGTGATCGATTTTTTGGTTGACTTGATTATGAACTCAATTATTGCTAAAACAATTTTATTCATACCATAAATTTTTATTAATATTATATATAAAATAACATTTTAAGCCTATTATTTGTTTATATTCTATCTTCTTGATCTGAAATCAGATTTACATAAAAAATTGAAACAATATTATCATGCCTTAGTTTATATAAATTGATGTATAACAATTTTAGTTGACATGGTATTGATTATTTAATACATGGTGAGACCATAATTGTTTTTTAGATCACACCATTTCTTTTCCTTTATTTGTTTCATGATTTTGTTATGATATGTCTGTGAAAAGGGAAAACACATATTGGAATTGGTGGGTGTGCAAGAGTATGAGACATGTTTGATGATAGTAACCAGGGGAGCTTTGATCCACTAATAGAATGGATTTTGGAGATATTTTCATTACGTGGATTTGTTTATTTTTAGGATGATATTTTACATGGGGATAGATCGATCTATTAATGATAATTTTCTGCTTGATAGGGTTTTTGGATATTAAATGGTTTGTATTTTCTCTCCAACTATTATCTATCAATGATTTTTCATGTGAAAAAAATATTCCCATTTATTTTTTATGTGATTCCATGTTCTAGTTTAAAACCTATAGCAATCAAGAATTTATAAAGTAAATGTCACAGTTAGTTCTAGTATTCGAGTACTAGGTTATCCATATAGGTTCATGAAAATTATGTTTTCTACCATGGTTCTCTATATTTATTTTATAAAACATAAAAAAATTTCCAAAAATTCTTTTCATTGTTCAATAATTCCCATAACTATAGTATTTTTGAGAGACAATAATACATTATATGTATAACTTATATTAATTTTATGTTATGGTATTTTATTTCCCATATAATTTTTTTAATCATATTATATGTGTTTTTCTTTTTATACAATATTATGTTTTAAAATAATTTTTATTTTCTAATATGATGCATAAAATTTTTAGAATACCTTTATATTTTACATTCTTAAAAAACTAAATAAATTATGGCACACATGGAAGTTTATAAAAATAATTTCTTTTAAAAACATGTGTGTTATAATACTCATATTGTAACTGAACATTTTATGTATTTGCACCATGTTTGGAAGACCTACCCAATCATTCACAATATAAATTATTTTTTGAAAATGACTACTTTATAATTTAAATTAAAAATCTATTTAATTACAAATCATTATATTAGTATATATAATCAAAATATAACATGTTAGGAATAAAAGGTAGATTCGTTAATATAAATCCATACTCACAAGCCTTATGTTCTAAATGTTAAAAATAATGATGGAAATTAATAAAATTGAATAATTATAATAATTACTCATGAGATGGAAATGAAAGGAAAGAATATATTATTATTGACCATTAAAAGGAAAATGAATAATACTCATACAGATAAATAGAGTGTGATATAAGAATAACATAGAGAGAAACAACAATAACTGTATGAAACACCACAAGATCAATATATATAACTAAATATAAATATATTGATGTGTTTGATAGATTTTACCACAGACGAAACTGCTCTAAAATGAATCTATGATATTTTTATATAAAATATAAATATGTAAGTTTGATATTTAGATAATTCCTATTGAATTATTGGTAATGAATATGAGTAATCAATTTATGAAATATATTTATAATTAAAATACTGTATACTTTTAAGATGTATGAAATTCAATTAGTTTACCAAAAATTGTCTAATAAGATAACTTATTGTCAAGAAAATTAATTTCCAAAAAAATTATCCTTTTTAGCCGATACAAATTTATATCTAAAGAAATATATGAATAATTTTAAAAAATTATGAATGATATTTATAACTGGATTACAACAATTTAGACTGAAAATGTTGTGAAATTTGAATAATAACAGTTAATATTTAGAAATTTAATTTTGCAACTAAATACATTTTTCATTATATTGTATAACTTTTTGCAATAAATAATTTGATAAATTTTATAACTGAAATTTGATAATATGTAAATAATTATTTTATTTAGAATAAAAATATTTCCATCAGATGAAATTTTGGGTTGTTTACAAAGTGATTAAATTTTTATTGAGAAATTGAGTTTCTGTGAAGATCATAAATTTTTTGATTATGTGAGAGTGTCCTAGATGATAAAAAACACTATTGAGGAAGAAATTTTTTTATGGAAATAAATTATTAATTTTAATATGTATTCATTGATATTATACATCCCTTTTCCAAAGATTTCAAATCTAAATTAAAATGTTATTTTAATGATTTTTTTCTATTTCCTTTGAAATAACTATTTCCATGATAAGAACAAATTTTTTATTTCCAATAAACAACAATAAATTTTATTTTTTTTTAAAACCAAATAATTCATTGTAATTATTAATTTTTAAAACTTTTGATTCCAACAAAAAAATTTCTTTAAAACAATCATTTTTCTAAAACCAATTTTTAAAAGTTATGTGTTCTTGTTATAAAAATAACTTATCAAAATAAAAGAAATTTTATTTGATAAAATGACCTTAAAATAGAAATAATATGTTTAAAATAAGTCAAATTAGTGAATTTTAACAATTCATTTATATTAATATTTTTGTTTAAAATTTAATTACAAATGGTAATTCGTATTTGGTTAAAGTAAAAAAGATAAAATTGAAGACATAAAACACCCAAATATTTGTATTAATTGAGTAGTTGAAGTGAGTTTATACCCAAAATACCATTCCCTAATACATTTTCACATTTGGATTCATTGAACATGGAATAGTTACATAACATTATTGAATATTTTAATACTGCTTTCAAAAGTTCAATTCTCATAACTTATTAAATGATAAAACTTAATTCACTTAAAGAATAATTTCATATTTGATTTTTTACTTGAATAGATACCACATTTATCTTCCTATAACCCTATAAAATTTTCAATATCCTTTTTAAACTATTTTTAAACTAGATTCCTTCATTTTAATTGATAATTCTAGTGAAAATTCATGTCCCTGAATCATTTATCCAATTCCTCTAAGTCATTCCTTCTAATTTTTTTCTATTATTTATTTATATAACATTATTAATATAATGAAATTATTATCATTAAAATTTTAACTTTTTTATTTTAATTAAATGACCACTACACATTCCATTCCCTCTATTATGAAAAACTAAAACATTGACCATGTGTATGTTCACAGTCTACCCAACATGACATGATGTTGACTATTCATTATCACCATATCTCAAGGATGGAATCAATAATAAATTTTGTGAATAAATATCTTTTCAATGTTACACATTCAATTCATAACATAAAATTTTTCTTGTACCGACATTATATCTATTTATTGAGAAATGAGATCTTTAGTCATTCTTAAGAGTGGAATACTGCCTCCATGAATAAAAAATTTCATTTGTAATCTCCCCCCATAAAGTATAGATCCTATAATGGATTTAATTTGGATATTTTATTTTTTTATCTTATTTATTCTTTTTTATATATTACATTATCAATATCTTAATATATATCTATAGTAGTTAAATAATTACAACACGTTATCATATGTATTGATTTAACCACCTATGTATAAGTTTTTATAACATCTATTTTATAAATGATTATAAGATGTCATATAAAAATAATAACATATAATAATGATATATTTCACATGATTTAATTATTCAATAATACCTATATAATATTTAAAATATTTCTAAATATATCACCTTTTTATCATTAATAACGTCGAAAACAAGTTTCTCATGATTTCCATTTTGACAAGTCATGTTAATGACATTCACCTAATGAAAATTAGATACAAAAAAATAATTGAATTATATTTATTTATATATCATTTATTATCTTTGAATTATGAACATGAATATTCTTATTTAGAATCGGTCCTATCTTCGTGAAGTATATATGAAATAATGAACCAATGTTCTAACACCCATTATTGAAAACAAAAAATTAACAATTAATATATTTTTAATATGTGGTTAAAAAATAATAATAAAAAGGGTATTATATTTATATAATTGTTCTATGATAAGTTATTTTAATTTTATTTGAGCTTTTATCATAGTTTACTTGGCTAAAATTCAAGGTGCGGGGTTTTAATCTAAAATTATGAACATTGAGACATGTTTTATATTATGAATGCAGTTTATTTTATGTGTTTAATTTCTTCAAAATTGAGATTTTATATCCTAAAATACCCTTATTAATTGTAACTTATATTCTATTTAAAGAAATCTATTTACATAGATGGTCTGAATTTAATTCTACTCATTTAATAAGTGGTTTTTAACTCAATTCACTTTCGTTGAGTTATAGTTTTTATTAAAAAATATTAATATCAGTTGGTAAATTATACCCTATTATTGTATTATTTGGTATTTTATCTCAATTTATATGTTGTTAAAATTATACCACATAAAAAAAATTGAAATAATTATTCTTCATAGAGAATGTTTATCATAAGAGATATTGATAACCAAATCTCCCTTAATAGAGTTATAAAATTTTATCTGGAAGATTATTCATCCATATTGATGTAAGGACCTGTAATTTCCATGTAATTGTTTTTAAAATATATGTTGATTTTATGAATCCACGAAAACTTACGACGCTTGATTCTGAGGCCTGGAGTGCCTGAAATAAATTTCTAAACTTTTTTTCGGGTACGTTTAGTAAATGTGTGATCTGGTTTTTCTAACTTTTAAACCAATGCTTTGAATTTAAATCCTTCTGGCACTATTGAACTCAAAATCCGGTATTCAGTTAATAATACTTTCACCTCGACGACAGTTGTTCGAGGATGGAAGATAGCTTCTAATTTTTTCGTGGAATTACTAACATAAAATAAATACACGTTTTAATTTTTTTGTTGTAACCACTCAATGTGGAAGTTGGTGGTGGGGACCACCACAACCTTAACCTCCCATGATAATTTTTTGTGCTCGGGACCACCCAAGCCTAACCTCCCATGAGAGGTTATGGTGGTGGAGACCACTCGAGGTTAAAACCTCTTGAACTCCCTATTATGTGGGGATAAACCTCTTGATCACCCCACAAAATGGTGCCACCACCCTCCCTTAATTAATTTTGTGCCATCCCTCGATATTAACTTTACCAACATAGTTAATTAATTCAACCAATTTTAATTTATGACAACATACATAATAGAAGGGATAATCTATTATTTTGGCACCAATTTACATTTGGGAGGAATTGGGAGAAAGCTTCTCCAACGAAGAATAGTCGTCCATGAAGAATTCTTCCACCATGAAGAATGATTCCTTTATGAAGAACATTGACAAGGAAAGTCATCGACTATGATGAACAGATGTACGAGCCCGAGATTGGATGTGTGTGGTGGATGAGTTGAATGTCGATGACTTCACCTTCTTCCTCACGCCAATGTCCTCAAGCGAACGAGGTGGGGTTTTATTGATTAATACAGTCCATGTTCATCTCTTCTAATTCTATTGTAGGGTTGGGTAATATAGATTGATGAGGGTTGTGGAAAATGATGTTTTTATATATCTTCCACACACTTTCATGCTTTGTTCTTTGTGAACTGCTAGAATTCACTCTAAATGCAGAGGGTTCGGGCCAAATGAACATGGCATGACCCCTCCAACATTGTTTTTTGGTGTACTATTCTAAATGGAGGAAGGAGACGAAGGCGACGATGGAAATAATAGTGTTGAAGGAAATGATGCTACCACCCATTACCTCTGCGGCCCGCACTTCCCCCACGATGTTCTAGTCTTCTGGCCGAACTGGTAGCGCACCTTGGTTTCGTTCCCATACCGAGCCACCCGCGGTGCTGCACCCTCCTAGCTGAACCGTCTGCGTGCCCCAGCTCTACACCCCGGCCGAGCCACTCGTGGCGCTCCTCCCTCCCTGCCGAACCAGCTGCACGCCCCGGCTCTGTGCCCCTGCTGAGCCTCCCATGGTGCACTGGCCTCCCGATCAACCCAGCTCCGCGCCCCTGCTGAGCTGCTCAGCGGTGCACTGGCCTCCCGGCCAAACAATCCCCTCCCCACCACGGAGCTCCGGCTTCCCAGTTGTACTGGCCCCGCACCCCATCCGAACCACCCTTGCTGTGGTGCCCCGAGCTACCCCGGCTCGCGCCACCCGCCGGCCCTCCGAGCCGCCCTACGACATTATGCCCTCACAGCAACATCTGGCCAAGCCACTCCACGACCATCCGCGGCCCTCCGCGTCCCCTCATGGCCTGTCAGGCCAGACCCAGCAGGTCGGACCGACCCAATGGGTTGGGACGCACAGTGGGGCAGGCCAGACCCACCGGGTTGGGATGGGTCAGTCTGACCGGACCCGGGCCCACTATGACCCATTCACCTTCTTTTGGCCCTAAATATGGCACCAGAAATCCGATTGACGAACCATCAGCGGTGCTAGAAATATTGGAGTGAGACGTTTCCTTTGAGTGATTCCCCATTGAGTTTTGAATTAAGATTGGGAATGGTCAGGTTGGATCAAACACGAATCCAACCAGGCCCTGGGACAAAAATACTAATAACTAAAGACCATACATTTGATTGACGCGCCGTCTATTATGTTGAGACCCCTAAGAAAAGTAAGACCTTAGCGATACATATTTTTGGGACTTCATGGCAGTTGGAGTATCGACTAGTAGCTTGGGGTTCATATCCTATATGAATCAAGAGAGCATTGTGTGGAGACCTAGTGGCTGGCTGAGACATGACAACTGCTGACCATTTCCACTTGGAGTGAATCGACAGGCCCAATGGGGACTGCTTTGGTGACGCGATAGACCCACGGTGGGGAGCACCTTGTTGGAGTGTAATACCCACGGTACTCAATAAGAGGAGTACCACAGTAGGCCTTGAGGGGGAGCACCTCTTTGTGATGCGGCATACCCATGGGGGGAGCACCTCTATGTGATGCCTCAGACCCACGGTACATGACAAGAGGAGTAGCTCAGCAGTCCAAGGTTATTGGGAAGCACCTCTGTGTGATGTAGTATTCCCACTGTACTCGATAGAGGTGGATTTATCCAACATCTGAGATGATTGATGTTTTGTTCAGAATGATACTTGATACTACCCCTAGAATATATCCTGGTGTGAGTTGAGTTAGAACCTACATGTTTTCCTCATGTTTGAGATGGATTACTTGATAACATAGGTATATGTTTAGGCATATACCTAAGTAAGGTTATCTACTGATTTTATACTTTGTGTTTTATCAATGTTGGATTTGTGAGACCTAGAGGGTATCACGATCCCTACTGAGTGCCATTATACTCACCCCTGCACGGGCTATGCCCGCACCTTATTGTATTGGATGCAGATGACAAAAAGCGCTGACAGAGGCTGAGGGTACAAGGACTGGACTGTACCTAGAGGTGGACCATATGGAGTGTCGGTACGCAGTGGATACGGGTGTACATGGAGTGTTAAGGAGGAAATTTTTACCTACCCTTCAGGTAAGAACCTCGGGGGATGACCCATCATCAGACTTTCCCTTTTCTTCAGTTGTATTGTATCATAATTGTACTTGTACAGTCTAGTTGGGCTTGTATTCAATCCCCTTTTACTTACTTCACTCACTCTGTTTATAGTTCACCTTAATTATGTTTCTATCATATTGTGTTCTTGGTTACATGTTCTTATAGGTTATAAAGGCAATGCCTTCCCAGTTTTAGGGAATATGCCTTCAGTACTAGTCACCAGCCACTGGCCTATGGAAGGCGGGCTTGGGGTAGTCACAGAACGGCCCCCGGGGGGAGTGTCCTGACAAATTGGTATCATAGGAGTTGGTTCTACCATAGAACATAGGACTCTAATATTTATTTTTAATGGAAATAGTGTTAAGTGTAATGATTGTGGTTATCAGTATAGGGAATCTAGTTTTGGTGCGGAGGTAGACATATCCATACACTG
The DNA here is from genome assembly GCA_963277665.1 of Viscum album. Classification (NCBI taxonomy): domain Eukaryota; kingdom Viridiplantae; phylum Streptophyta; class Magnoliopsida; order Santalales; family Viscaceae; genus Viscum; species Viscum album. Next base: position 1,674,577,133 of record OY728150.1, on the reverse strand, counting down.
GGACCCTGACTTTTGATTTCCGACTCAGTCCAAGAAAACACTGATTGCGTGTGTGTTTTTTAAATTTTTCTTTTTTATTTTTGAGTCATCTCACCTGGTATAACATTCATCTGACCAGGTCTAACTTTTTGACTTTGGCGCACCTGTTTCTTTTCAGGATGCATCCACGAAGACAGATAACCAGTGTTCTGAGAGTTGTACGCACCTATAGCCCACAGAAAAATGAGGCCTTGGTGTAGGGACTTTTTTCAGTAGAGGCACCGAAAGAGGCACCAGTGGTACCACTCCTTGTTGGGCCATCGATCCCAGTATCCCCAACAAGAGATGGGGCACACCGCTTGAGTGCATTTCATGAGTTCCAGCGCCAAAGGCCACCCAGGTTTAGGGGAGAGACTGACCCTCAGGCGGCTGAGGACTAGCTGGAGGCTGTGGTGGGAGTCTTCTGACTCATAGGGACACCAACCGATCTCATGGTGATCCCTATCTCCAGCCTTCTAGAGGTAGCAATAGGCAGATGGTGGAGCTTGATGCTCCAGGTTCACGACGAGGAGACGCTTCTCTGGGCAGATTTCAAGCGCCCATTTCGGGAAGAGTCTAACCCAGAGAATCTTCATATAGTGAGCATATATGAGCTTCTTCATCAGCAGCGGGGAAACATGGCTTTGGATCAGTACTCAGAGAGGCTCACTGACCTATCATGCTACTCCATAGATATGGTGTAGGACCCTTTCTTCAGGTCCTAGACATTTGAGCAGGGTATCAGGTGGGAGATCAGGGATTCAACGATCTAACTCAGCATCTCGATGCAGGAAAGGGTTTTAGAGAGAGCCCTCTTGGTGGAGAGTTTCCCTGATGAGAATTCACCAGCAGCGAGACCCACCACTAGTCATCACGTAGCAGAGTCTACTGCAGCTGGCAGCAGACCGATCTAACAGAGGTCCAAGGGGACCAGACCTATAGGTGGTTGACTGTATGACTTAGAATATGTACTGTGGGGCACCCATGATATATCTAGTCATACCAGGAGAGGGAAATGTTACTCGTGTAGGGGGTAAGGTCACATGGATTGTGACTACCAAACCCGTTGTATGGATGATCAGAATATGGTCGAAGGACCACCCAGGGAGAGACAGAGGTTCAGCCGAGGTGGTCCACATGGATTAGGCAGATGTGGCAGGGGAGCTTGCCGGGCAGCTGGTGGTGGGAGACAATTTGAGATGTTACCACCACTACCACTAGGAGGTCCACCCCGACCTCAGGGAGTAGGTGGACATGGGAGAGCTCAACTCCAGGCAGTGGCGGACTTCGATCAGGATGCTTTGGAGATGATACGAGGTATGATATATGTCTACACCACCTTAGCTTTAGTTCTTATAGACACACTTGTCAGTCATTCTTTTATTGCCACAACCCTTGTTTGGATCTCTAAGATTTTGACGGAGTAGTTGACTCGATCCTTATGGCTAGAGACTCATACATGAATAGATTCAGTGATTACGCCCTGGTTCCAATAGTGTGAGCTTACTCTAGGAGTAATGTGCTTCAACTGGGATATCTAAGTAGCATCTTTGATTCCTTACAATGTCATCTTTTGAATAGACTCGTTATCTATAGTGCATCCCAAGATTGACTATATTAGGTGCAAGGTGCGGTGCTTCCACATGGATGGGACCAAGTTTACCTTCTCCAGAGAGAAAGGAGCCTTTGCAGTGCAGGATGAACTTACCTAGAGGAGAGTGCAGCCGATCACTCATCAGTTGGCGAGCCTTACCCTCCGATCTATTGATGTGGAGAGTCCGAGTTATCTTATAGTTGTGGACCAATATGCGAATGTCTTCCCTGATGATGTTTTAGGTCTACCTTCTCCCAGATATGTGTAATTTTACATTGACTTGTACCCCGGGATGACACCAATATCTACACTAGCATATCAGATGGCTCCAGCGATGCTTCGTGAGCTGAGGGTATAGCTAGAGGACTTTCAGGGGAAGGAAATCATCCAGCCCAGTGTTTCTCCTTAGGTCTTCCTAATTATATTCACCAGGAAGGAAGATATGAGCTTGAGGCTTTTTGTTGACTATTTGCGCCTAAACCAGTTGACCATGAGAACAAGTACACACTCCCGTGGATTGGTGACCTCTTTGATCAACTTAAGGGAGCACAATGGTTCTCGAAGATAGATCTCAGATCAGGCTATCACCCGCTTATAGTTCGAGACGAGGATGTGTAGAAGATGGCCTTCAAATGTCGGTATGACCATTATGAGTTCTTGTTTATTCCATTCAGCATGAAAAACGCTCCCATGGGGTTGATGGGACTCATGAATTGGATCTTTCAGCCAAACCTTCATTTCTTGTAGTAGTCTTCATCAATGAAATTTTGATCTACTCGACTACTTAGGAGGAGCATGCCTATCATTTGCGGGTAGTACTGGAAACACTCCGAGAGAACCAGCTTTATGGTATGCTTTCAAAGTGCCAGTTCTGGATATGAGATGTTCAATTCCTGGGACATGTCAAATCAGAGGCTAGAGTTGTTGTGGATCCATCAATGATTAAAGCGGTACTTTCTTGGGAGCCACCCCAGAATGTTATGGAGCTACAATGTTTCCTGGGTTTGGCTGGATACTACCAGAGGTTTGTTCCATGATTCTCCAGAGTTGCAGCACCACTATCAGCCTTGACGAAAAAGGGGCAATGCTTCATGTGGTCAGAGAGATTTAAGAAGATTTTTTAGGAGTTGAGGAAGAGGATAACTGTTTCCCCCATATAGAGACTATCAGAGGTGGTATTTGGGTACGTAGTCTACTACGATGCATTAGGGATTGGGCTCGGATGTGTCCTAATGTAGGAGAAAGCAGCGATTAAATATGGTTCTCGATAGCTGAGACAACATGAGTAGAACTATACTACGCATGAAAATGAGTTAGCAGGAGTGGTCTTTACCTTGATGATGTGGCAACACTATCTGATGGGAAGTGCTTTACAATATACTCTGATCATGAGAGTCTCAGGTATAACTTCTCTCAGAAGGACCTAAACCTAAAATAGTGGCTTTGGATTGAGTTCCTCCTGGACTATGACTTTAAGATAGTGTATACTCTTGAGAAGGGAAACGTTGTGGAAGATTCACTCATAAGGAGGTCTGGTATACAGCTGCTAGGTGAGGTGATGGGGCAGTTGGCCTCTTTGCAGATATTCTTCACGGAACTTTATGGAGAAACTTTTCTATAGTCTCTTACAGTCACTCCCCTACTTTTTCAGTGATTCAGGGAGGTTTAGTATGGGGATGCGGACTGCAAGGAACAACGTGCTCAGATATCCATAGGACAGGCACTTGATGGATTTTCTAAAGTTGGGGATCATGTCATCCTCTTAAAGGGACGTACCATGGTCCAATGTCACTTTATGAAGAAGTGTTGAGGGAGTTCCACACATCCCCTCTAGCAGTACATCTAGGAGTGGAAAATTTGTACCAAGATCTGCATCTATTGTACGGGTTACGGGAATGAAGAAAGCAGTTGCAGAGTTTGTCTCTCAGTGCCTCATTTGTCAGCAAGTGAAGGCAGAGAATCAGGTACTAGCAGGCTTGAGTCACCATTTAGAGGTCCCCGAGATGTAGTGGGATAATATATCCATGGACTACGTGAATGGACTTCCACATAAATCCAGGGGTCATGACTTGATTGGGGTGATCGTCGACCAACTCACCAAGTTGTCCCACTTTCTACCAATCAGAGAATAGGGTTCAGTAGAGGGATCGAGATGCCTCTATGTGTGGGAGATTGTGTGGCTACATGAAGTACCCTCGACAATTGTCTCCGATAGTGATTCATGTTTTACATCCCGACTATTAAAGGGGTTGTAGGAGGCTTTCATGACACAGCTTCGTTTGATCAGCACCTTCCATCCTCAGACGGATGGCCAGACTGAGCTGGCCATTCAGGCCCACGAGGACATGTTGCGTTCTTGTGTCCTCAACATCAGTCGCATCTTGGAGGATCACTTAACATTGGTGGAGTTTTCATACAACAACAACTATCACTGCACCATTGAGGTGACAACATTTGAGGGGTTGTATGGGCGACCTTTCCAATCGCCTTTTTGCTGGACTGACCTTGGGGAGTTAGCACTAGTGGGACCAGAGATGGAACATGCATCCACAGAGAAGGTTTAGATCATCCATGAGTGGATGAATACTGCACAGAGTAGACAAATGTCATGTGCCAACAAGAGACACAGACCTATAGAGTTCGAAGATGGTGACCTCATCATTCTACGAGTCTCACCAAGACGAGTTCTACAGTGATTTGGCAGAGGCGGCAAGTTATCTACAAGATTCATCAGATATTTTCAGGTCCTCAGCAGAGTTGGAGAGGTGGAATACCTCTCAGATCTTCGACCTCAGTTGCACCAGGTGCATGATATCTTCCACATATCCTAGATGAGGAGATACATGCACATCTCTTCTCACATCATCGACCAGGCGAGCTGGACGTCGAAGATGGGTTGACTTTTATAGAGGTTTCAGTAGAGATTGAGAAAAGATAGATGTGGGTCTTTCATTGATGGTTGATACATTTGGTGTGAATTCAGTAGCAGCACAGGAACCTCATGGAGAGCACATGGTTGTGGGAGGCTCAGATACGTGCTCAGTACCCCCACTTATTTATCTAGTTAGGAGTTGTGGCTTATGGGGATGTAAAGCCCCGAGTTGGGGAGAATATAAAGACCCAGAATTTCCATATAATTGTTTTTTAAATATATGGGTATTTTATGAGTCCAAAAAAATTTACGTCGCTTGATTCAAAGGCCTAGAGTTCCCTGAATGAATTTTTTAATATTTTTATGTATGTTCAGTAAACGTGTGAGTAGGTTTTTCTAACTTTTAAACCAGTGCTCAGAATTGAAATCTGAAGGCACTGTTGAACTCACAGTGCCATTATTTTTTTAAAAAGACTTTCACCTTGATGACAGTTGTTTGAGGGTGGATGTTAATATTTGGGTTTTTGATGGAAATAATAAAACAAAATAAACACATGTTTTATTTTATTTGTTTTAACCACTCCAGGTGGTAGTTGGTGGTGGGGACCACCAAATCCTTAACATCCCATGAGAGGTTATGGTGGTGGGGACCAGCCAAGGTGAAAACCTCTTGAACTCCCTACTATGTTGGGAGAAACCTCTTGAGCTCCCCACATATTGGTTCCACCACCCTCCCTTAATTAATTTTTGTGCCAACCGTCCACATTAACATTACCAACTTAGTTAATTAATTCACCCAATTTTATTTTAATCCAAAAAACATAATAGAGGTGATAATCTATTATTTTGGCACCACTTTACATTTTGGAGGAATTGGGAGAATGCTTCTTCAATAAATAATTCTTCCTCCACGAAGAATGCTTCATCCATGAAGAATTCCTAATCCACGAAAAACGCCGACAAAGAACATCTTCAACTACGATGAACTGACACCCATGCCTGGGATTGGAGGTGTGTGGTAGATGAGACGAATGTTGATGACTTCAGCTTCTTCCTAGCGCCTAAGTCATAATGCGAACATGGTACGGGTTTATTGATTAACACTTCCCATGTTCTCCCCTTTTAATTCTTTTGCTGGATTTGGGAATAAAGATTGACGAGGGTTGTGGGAAATGATGTTTTAAATATCTTTGATACACGTTCATGCTTCGTACATTGCGAACCGCTATCTATCACTCTAAACGTGGAGGGTTTGGTCCAAACGAACATGGCCCAACCCCTCCACCATTCTTCTTTGATGTACTCTTCAAAATGGAGGAAGGTAATGAAGGTGAAAAAGGAGATTAAGGTGATGAAGGCAACAACGCCACCACTCACGGCTCCTGTGACCACGCCACCCCCGGGACATTCTGGTCTCTCGGCCGAACCGGCCGCATTCCCCAACTCCATGCCCCGACCGATCCACCTACGGCGCTTCGCCTTTGTAGCTGAACCGGCCTTGAGCCCCAGCTACGTGCCCCAAAAAGGCCACCAAATGCACTCCGCCCTCCCGGCCGAACAGGTCACGCGCCCCAGCTCCGTGCCCCAGCCGCGCACCCCGGCTACGCGCCCCAGATGTGCCTCCCAAGGCGCATCAGCCTCCCAGCCGAACCAGCTCCACGCCCCGGCCAAGCCTCCCCATGACGCACGAGCATCCCGGCCGAACCAGGCCCGCGGCCCCGCGGCGTTCCAGCCTCTAGGCCAAACCGGCCTCACACCCCAGTTGAACTGCCCTCTCCATGGCCCTCCGAGCCGCCTCGTCTTGCGCTGCCCACGACTCTCCAAGTTGCCCTGGCTCACCCCGCTCACTGGCCCTCTTAGCCACGTGGCTGGCGCCGCCTACTGGCCCTCCAAGCAGCACCAACCGAGCCACCCTGTGGCCTCGTTCCCTCATGGAAACTTCTAGTCGAGCTTCTCTGTGGCCTCGCGACCATACATCCATCCGCATACCCTCGCGGCCTGTTAGGCCAGACCCAGCGGGCTGGACTGACCCAACGGGCTAGGCCACACTGCAGGCTGGGCCCACTACGACTCATTTACCTTCTTTTGGCCATAACTTTGGAACCAGACGTCCGTTTGATGAACAGTTATGAGCACTAGAAATCGTGGAGTGATACAGTCACTTTGAGTGATACCCCACTGAGTTTTAGATTGATATGGGGAATGGTAAGGTTTGATTGAGCACAAATTCAACTGGACCCCCGGTATAAAAAGGACAATAACTCATAGACTGGGCATCCTATTGACACGCTGCCTGTTACGTTGAGACCCCTATAATGAGGCGGACCGTTGAGATACATCATTATGGGAAATCATGGCAGTTTGAGTCTCGACCAGTATCTTGTGGTGTGGATCCTCTCAAAGATGAGTGAGAATAGTGCGAATACCTAGTGGATCGCTGAGACTTGAAAAATGCTGACCATTTCGGCTTAATGTGACTCGACACTCCCAGTGGGGAGTGCCTCGGTGAAGTGGAAGACCCACAGTGGAGAGAAAATTGGTGATAGAATAAACCCATGGTACTCGATAGGAGGAGTACCTCAGCAGGACTTGAGGGGGGGGGTGCCTCTGTGTGATGCGGCAGACCGACGGTGGGGAGATCCTCAGTGTGAGAAGGAAAACCCACATTACTCGATAGGAGGAGTACCTCAACAATCCAAGGTTAGTGGGAATAACCTCTGTGTGACACGACATGCCCACTATACTCGATAGAGGAGGAGTTCTCTAGTAGCCGAGGTGTTTGACGTTGTTTTCTGAATGTTACTTGATACTACCCCTAGATTAAATCCTAGTGTGAGCTGAGTCAGAACCTCTGTGTTTTCCCCATGATTGAGATGGATTACTTGATAATGTAGGTATAAGTATGGGAAATACCTAAGTATTTTTATTTTTTGATTTCATACATTGTGTTTTATCAATGATGGATTTGTGAGTCCTGGAGGGTCTCGGGGTCCCTACTAAGTATCGTTATACTCACCCCAGTACTGGCTATGCCCACACCTTGTTGTGATGGATGAAGAAGAAAGACGATGCTGACTGGGGAAAAGGGTACTAGGAATGGACGATACCTGGAGGTGGACCATACGGCTTGTCGGTATGTAGAGGAGACAGGTGGATATGGAGTGTTGAGGAGGCAATATGTACCAACACTTCAGGTAGGAACCCCAGTGGATGACCCAATTGCTGTCTTTCCATCTTCATCAGTTGAATTGTATCACATTTGAACTTATACGTTCTATTTGGGCTTGTATTCTGGCCCCTTTTAATTACCACACTCACTCTATTTTCGATTCAGCTTAGGTGTGTTCTAATATTGATGTGTTCTTGGTTACATGTGCATATAGGTTATAAAGGAAATGCCCTCCCAATTTTATGGAATACGCTTTTAGTTAAAGTCTCCAGCCCCTGGCCTCTGGAAGGCAAGCTTGGGGTAGTCACAACACGAGCCTCGAGTGATGGGTCGCGACAAGGGCCCCATACCCTAATATTATATTATATAGTATTTTATAATCATCTTTTGGAAAATAATTTTTTACTAATAATATGAGTTTATAAATAATTTTTATAATGCGAGTTTTGAATAATGGTATTTTCAAATATTTTAAAAATCAGGGTTCCTTTCAATTTCATATATTCTTCATCCTCCCTATTCTTATACCAAAATATGATTTTTTTTCTTTTTAAGGCCCTATAATTAAATATCATTTTTAAAATCAATAACATTTCATGGGTTTTAACAAAAAATTTGGAAAATGATATTTTTATGTGACCCATAACTTACCCATTTATATTAATGTAAATAATGTTTTTAAAAACATTATTTTACATTTAACATATATCTCCCTTTAAATTGTCTAAATTATTTACCCTAATAAGGATTATGTTTCACAAATTAAACACTAATATATTGAAATATATTTATCTATTATAATATTATACTCATTGTACAAAACAATCCACTTCTTAATCCCTTCAATGGTGATATGATTCAATTATTCTTTTGAAAGGATGTATCTAACTTATTTCAACAACATTAATGGTTAACTCTTTTACACTAGGGTGATGCTATTTTTTTCTATCCACCTTATTGATCAATATATTATCATAATTTTATTCTAATCCACACGTAGAGGATTACTCATTGGTTAAAAGAGTGTGATGTTTATATTTTACATATTTTAGATTGAATGATATTCCCATAGAGTTAATGTTATTCTATTGATAGGGGAAATGTATAGGTTATATATATATTACTATTACAATATGAATTAATTTTGGAAATTTGACTATTTATTGATTCACCATCCACCATATTTCATTGGATGGGTTTGGATCATGTCATCACTTTTATTAACATGACAAATTTTTTGACATTATTTAAGAATATTGACATAAAACTCATGATGATTATATAACGGGATTATGTATTTTTCTTTATATAGATTTCCTTGTTTTTATTCAACATGAGGTTTCAAATTGAATGGTATAAATATATATTTTTCTATTATGGTTAACAAATTATACAATCATAAGTGACACGTTAGGAGAAACACTATTTATCCCCTCAAAGAATTCAAAACATAATAGAGATAAACCAACATGAGTATCAGTGTATACCTCTCCCTGTATTAGAATAGTGATATTAAAATATGATTTGAATATTTTTTCTGATGTATTGTATTGTTAATTTCATCAATATGATATTAGAATTTTTGATATTTATGTTTTAACTTTTTATCATAGATATAACATTATCACAGTTTCATTTTAATATAACATTATTTATAATATTTATTCAATTGATATTATATATACTATGCATGTGTTATTGACATATTTAATAATATATCTACCTTTCCAAGCATTAGAGATCACCACTTTATTATGATTGAATTCCATATGTTATGAATAAATTATTAAATATGAAATTTTTTGATGGATAACTAATTTGGAAGTGTTTTAGAGAGATATTAAAAACATTTAATAGATTTTTTAGTTTCATATATAATTGAAACAATATATATATTTGATAAAAAAATAGTGTGATTTGTTATTTTATATTTTTTCCTATTTCAATAATTTTCCAAATCATAAAAAATAAATGTGTTGTAAGATTCTAAAAAAGTGTAATTGATTTTTTAATTAAATATGAATATATAAAATATTTTACACATTATACCAATGTTTGTATATGATGTAAGGGATTATGGAACTCAGTCTAAGAGTACAGGATTGAAGCATCATAGTTGGTATCCAAGGAATGATTAAGATAACTATGTACATTTGAATAATTGTTGATGAAAATTTAACTATTTATTAATCTTCAACGGTTTAGATAACCCTATTGAATAATATATTATTTAATTACATAGGAATAATACATATATTATTTATTGATTATGATGAGTGAACATCAGTTGAAATAATAAGAATAGTAATCTGAATTGGATAAAAACCTCATGATATTGTAAAATATGGATTATGATGTTTTTAAAAAATATAAATCCCTTTCTAGATAATGGAATGTGGATGCAGCTCTGAAAAAGATGCACCAAGGGGTAAAAACCTTAAAAATGATGGTTGTAAATTTATTAAATCTTCACTATGATGTATTATTAATGGTTTTAAAACATCAAACTTGGTTAGACACTCCTAGTGGATATAAAATGTGTAATAAACTTCAAATTATGAACCATTATGATAGATTTAAGAATGATGAAAATTAAATCGATTAGAGAAACCAATAGAAAAGACCATGGATAACCCATGATTATTCAAGGAGAGTAACATGTTTATAAAAATTTATCATATGTTAAAAAAATGTGCCATTAGGGATGACATATTCAGAATGATGATCCCATATTCATATTTTGGATATTACAATAAACATTTTTGTTTTACTATTTGGTTAAAATAGGAAGATAAAGATAAACCCAAGAAAAGAATGTTACTAGAAAGAGCAATGTCTAATAAAAAATAAGGGAGCATAATTACTTGGTTAATAATTTTATTACATGACGATTATGTTGGAAAATAATTGTTTTATACTCTTATATATGGTTGTCAGGTAGATATTATATTATAAATAAAAATTTTATGATGTTGGATATTTTCATTAGCTAGTTATATTTATCAAATATGTTATTGTATATTCATAAATTTATGGGAATTATGGGAATAATGTATGGATTTCACTTCATTGCTTTTTATTTAAATGTATGGAAATGTTTATTAAATGGTATCAATAACATAAAATATTGATTTTATTAACCATTTATATTTTTTTGATAACAGTTTCAGAACACATAATTGATATATTAAAAAATATTAGGTTTAATACTTGATTGATATAGAAGTAATAAAAGGTTGATGAACTTTAGCAATGTGAGGTATATGTTATTGATAGTGTTGGAATTGATTATTTATTTAAAGGAAAATATGTCAATAGAATTTATAGTGATGTATTTCCATTTCATGGATATTATGATATATTTATAGTTGTGTCTGGATTTATAAACTATTTTCTAATGGAAAGATTTATTTTTTTGGTATATATAATTTCAATTTCGTTTATTTACATGGAAAATAAATTATTTTTTGAATGTAATTGTATGGAACATATATGATTAGGGTATACAAATACTTTTTTACAACATTGTATGTATGTATAATTATATTTTAAGAATGATATGTAACATAATATATCTAAATATTTCACAGTTGAGGTCATATTAGTGATTATTACCTGAATAATTAATATGTTAAGAATATACTCACTTGTATTATTCAAAGTGTTGAAATTAAAATTTAAAGAATGAATTTTATTTAATGATGGTGGTGGTGGGGGTGTGGGGGTGGGGGTGTTTATGTAATTCCTTGAGATCTTAATATGTGATTACCATTAAATTATACAATTGGTTTGATATCTTGATCCATACACAATACTAAACATAATGAATATAGCGATATATTTTGATAAAATATTATTATTTATGTATGAACATTAAAACCATTCCATTGAACTAGGGGGAATGAATAGGAGTAAAAACATTATTAAATATATGTATACATAATTTTTTAAACTTTAATATGAGTGATATAAATTTAGTTTATATAAAATAATTAATAATATTATATATATATATATATTTCTAAAAAATTTAATTTTATGTGAAATATATTTCTATAAAAATAAAAATATAATCAATGATGATAAATTATGTCTAAATTTAATAATTATTTTAGATCAATTTTGTTGTTAAATGAAATGAATTAAGAATAATAAAAGTTAATACTTGATAATGTGATTTTATAATAAAAATAGTATTTCATTAAATTATATTACCTGATTCATAAAGAGATTCATTAAATATTAAAAATATATATTTTATAAGATGTTCCAAATTATTGGATTTATAATTATAATACTATCTTGAGAAGAAAATTTGGGATGGTTCAAATATTGATTGATTTTTTATTGAAATGTAGTTTTTCTAAAAAAATATAAATTTAAGATTATGTAGGATAATCAGATATGATTAATGAAAATTAATTAACAAAAAATATATTTAATTGAAAATATTTAAATTTTAATATTTATTTGAGATTATAAATTTTATTTTGAACATTTTGAAAAGAACATGAAGATGGTAGTTTAATAAAAAATTGCATGTTTCTTTGAATAAAGTATTTTGATGGAAATATTCAGTTATTGATTTCCCCAAAATTATCATATATTTTATTTTATTTAAATTGAACTAAGTATTTCATAGAGAATTATAATTTTAAATACAATTTTGTACACATAAATATTATGGTTTAAAAAGGCTATTTTTTCTGAATTCGAATTTTTTGTGTTATATGTGATAATCATAAAATTAACATTCCAAAACCATATTAATTTTATTTCATAAAATTACTTCCCAATTAAAAATTAATATGGTTTAAAATATTTGTGTAGTTAAATATTAATTTTTTTATTAGTTTTAATTACTGGGTATAAAAATTAATTACCGATGAAAAGTGAATTGGTGTAACAGTTAAAAAGATAAAATAAAATATCCTTAAAAATAAATTGTTCACTATAATGAGTGTTTTTTTGTGAATTTAGACCCACAGTCCATGTTACATTCTTATTTTTCCATTTTTGTGCCCTAGACCATGGAATACTAACATCACACTATTGAAAATGTTGAAGATCCATCCAAAAGTTCCCTTTTCATCACTTATAAGAATGAAGCAGTTCTCCCACAACAATATTCAACTTATCTAAGAATAAATTATAAAAACAATAGAACACTTATCCTCCTATAACCCTATCTAATGTTAAAAATAATATATTCCATATCTTTTATAATAAAGCCTTAATTTTAATTAATAATTGACGAAAATTGAATTTCCCAACATGTGTGTCCACTTTTTATTAATGTTCAATGCTAATTTTTTATATCCTAACCATTCTGAAAAATATGAATAAATTTAAATGATTATCATTATTATACATAAAATACTCTCTTTAAATAAAACATTTAACCATTTTATTCTGTTTACTAAGAAAAACCAATACATTGATCTTGCATCTATGCAGACCACTAAATCCATGATGGGATGTGGTTTATTTTTCCTCATAACCCCACAAAAATTGTAATCAAGAATGTAATTTATGTATTAAATTTATTCATGTTATAAATACAAATAAGAAGGTAACATTTTTCATGTGATGTAATTCTATCCATTCATTTAGAAATGGGATTGTAAATAATGTGTTTGGGCAGACAACTGCCTACAATAATGAATCATTTTAGTTATAATAACTTCCCATTATTAAGGGTTTCTAGAATGTAATTAATAAATATATGTGATATTTATGTTATTTTAATTATTATTTATATTTCATATTTTCATTATCTAAATACATCCACATATCCATTAAATCATTATAACATATTACCATAATGGTTTACTTAACAATCTACATAATTGATGCTATAAATTGTATGTCCTAAATGATTATTGGCTTTTATGTAATGAAAATATCAGGTCATAATGATACATGTATTATGTTTTAATGATTCAATAATTTTTTGGATTATATTTAAAATATTTATTTATATAAAACATTTGATCGTTAAAATTGTCAGAGATAAGTTCATCATGATCTCCATTTCCCAATGATTATTCATGCATTTTCTTAAGGAAATTAAGAATTATGTAATAATGGTAAAAAAATTATATTTCTATCATTAATTATATTCGAATTATGATCATGAAAACACTTATTAAAAATCTACACCACCTTATTGAATTTTATAAGGGACTAGAAACCAAAAGTTACAACACCTAATAATGAAAAAATTAAAATTATAGTTTGATATATTTTTAATATAAAGATATTCAATAATTATAAATAGTGTAGTATTTCTTATGATGGTTATATAAAACATTGTTATGATTTTTATGTTCATTATACTATAGTTTAGTGCATTACGGAGTAAGAGGGAGTATAAGTTAAGGGTTTTTCGTCTCAAATTCCAATATTTGATACATGTTAGTTATTATTCACCTAAATTAATTTATGTGTTATATATTCTACCTAATTGTGGTTTTATATCATGAAATAACCATATTCATGGTTTTTTACATTTAAAATTAATATTCACATAAATAACTCACATTGTGAAAGACTTATATTTGTTGTCATTGATTGATGTTGGTTGTAAATTGACGAAAATGAAATGGGATGATTTCATTGATGTAAATATGATGAATAGGACACATGGTTAATAGAGCATGTATGAAGTTCCCATGTCTTTAAATTTCATGAAATATCATTTTATGGCTCTTAGTTTCTATCTCTGATTATTTTTGTACTAATCATCAGGTTAAAATATATTTCTTAATGGCGAATCATTGTTTACAAAAAATAAGAAGTAAATTTGTTGTTAATGAGTTATTTGTAATTTAAATTCAACATAGAACAAAAAATAGAATTTTAGGAAGGCCAAGATATATTTTAATATAGTATTGGAACCATGAATGATATATATATAATAAATTAAAATTTTTATATTCATGTAGAAGCCTATATTGAAGATAATGAAAAATAAAATTTTCTTGAAGAATTTGAAAGAAGTGTTATGGGTTTGAATTTTATATATTGTGAAAAAATTTGAAAAATATTCTATATATATAATTTTTTTGGTGGGCCATATATATAAATTAATTCAAAATGAAAAGTTTCTTATTCCACTCAACCAATGGAACATGTGGAACATAAGGGTCAACCACGCCTAAGGGAGAATCCCTAGAAATCCCATGGGTGATAGGGGTTTGGGGTTATCATAGTATTCACATTATATAGGTTCTTTAGTTTATAATCTTGTAGAGAGTACTCATGAAGGCACACATAGTTTGGTCTATAATTCTGTTAGGAAACTTGTGGACCACATAGCGTGCGACCCATGTGGGTGTGTGTGCTTTCTATTCTATTGCTGACACAAGTTCCAACTCGAATGAAATGATGGAATGAGATTTTTGATAATCTGCATCATAACCATGAAATGAATAATTGTGGGAAACATGGTGTAACTGATATTGTTCCACCACAAAAAATATAATCACATAAGAATAACAGTTCAATTCATTTATTCTTAGTCGCACTACAAAATCCTTTAATCAACATTGACCTCCCTAACTTTAATGGAATATTTATCACTATATGTGTTTGTAAATCAATTCTATCCTTGATTTAATCCATCTCTAATGATTTTTATAGTAGAATGTTACTTGTATTATCATCTCAATATCATGTATCCAACTACATCTATCTTACATGGAAATAAATAGTTAAATTTCTCGTTTGAGTGAAAATGTTTTCCCATGAGGCCTTTTAGTCATTTGATGACCATGGATGAGTTTTAGGAATGAACTGGAATGGATTTATAATCTCTTGAATGTGAGTCTATCAATATAAGGGAGAAACTACAAGGCTCCATGATTTATGACATATTATTTTTGAATAATTCCAAGAAGAAATGGTTATCTAATTAAAGGAGTCTTAAGATGAGATTATTTATCGAATCTTATTTGGGAATTATCATGGAATAGAGGTAGTGAGAATATTTTGATCCTTTCCTATAAATTAATTGAACCCTTTACTCAGACGTTCTACTACAACTCACTTATAATTTTTATTGATATTATTCTCAAATAAAATAGTGTATATCGAGATCTCTATTTTAGGTGAAGGAGAAATATATTCTGTAAGCCTCATATGGTACATGAATAGGGGTGTTCTACGAACCATATTGGTTGTTCAAAGAATATCCAAACAAATCTACAATTCCATGAAGACCTATAACTCATTTGAATTGTGTTACAAATGCCCAAATGACTTTGGAAAGAACAAGTTCCACGAATAGTTTTCTTCCATGAAGAAGAACCACAACCGTGTGATATGGATCCAACACACTCAAGGGTTACATGAATATATTTGAAATATATATATAAGTAATTGATTTTCATGAAGGATGAGGCTTCCACATGATATTTCAAGTTCATTAAAATTAAATCATAAATGAGTATTAAAAAGGATAATGGTTGTATAAAGATTGGATTATATGACGAAGTTGTATAACATAGTTCTATTTTAATAATTTTAATAAAGGATATAAATAAATGAATATTTTTAGGGCATGAATTCCTTAAATACATACCTGATAATAATATAAGGGTAACACAAAGATTGTTTGGGTGAATATGAAAATGTGCACGATTAAATAAAGGAGAAAGTTAACAATTCATGCATAACTCCTTGCATATGGGAAATATCATGAACATGTGAATGAATAAAAACATGAGATAGGTAAAACTAATAAAATATAGAATAATAAATAATAATAATAATAATTTATGAATATCCTATGATTACATATTTAATGACCATTAATAACATACATGAAGTGAATATGATCTTATCATGTTCATAATTCTGTGATTTTTAGAGTAGTGTCATTTCTGTTTCCAAAATATCATATTTCTCTAAGAAGAACAGATACACTCAATTGTTGATATTGATTATGGTTGATGTTATAGAATATAGTCCTAATTAATTTTAAGATATAATTATGACTAAAGAAGAAATGGTTATTATGATACTATGATGAGATGATAACTTATTATTTCTACAATGAAAAAATAAGTTTTTGATTAATGAAATAAGAATTGGAATTGTGAGTGGTTTCTATTTTTCATATAAGATGAAATAGATGGTGAAACTACTAAATTTTTTCATATAATATGATGTAAAAGATAGAAGACATAAATAAATTTGGTTAATAAGCTAATTTTGACACCCCAAAAAACTAAAGTAGGAACCTTATATTTAATAGCATGTATGACATGCGACACTAAGAACATAATATAATATAATATATGTATACATCATAATATATTTACCATATAAAATAAATTCTATATATTTTTATGCATGAAAAATCTAGTTAGAATGTGCTACATGAAACTGTGACATTTCTAAAAAGCTTGTGTTTCACGTAAGAGAAACCTTCCTCGATAGGTTGATTTACATGAATGAGTGACAATACATTAAATCTTGTGTTATATACAAGACGGAGTTTCACCAAATAACAATATATTATTAAAGTATTATTATTTAATATTACATGATATAACCTAACTATTATGTTAGTGGTTATGAATATAATTAACAATATTATGAAAATAAATGGTTTATATTAATATAGGATTAATTCATAGGTTAAAAATTAATATAGGAAGTAATTGAATATAAACGGAATATTTTTATATAAAACCATTTGTATCCTCATGAAGCTATTTTATCCTAACAGATTAAAGTAATTTCTACTATTTATTTATTATAATTAAACATAAATGTTATATATTTATAAAATATTTTTTATATTCATCCATTATGATTGACTTGTATAAGACAATAAAAAAACCCCTTTTAGACATAAAACATATATTTTTATAAAGGAAATTTTACCACCTTTTAATAGAGATCCAATTTTTAAATTATATTTTTTCAAATTAATTTATTTAATATGTAAAAATAAATATCATATTTTAAATATATATATATATAAATTATGGTATGGTAATTTTTTGATATTTTTTGAAACATACCCATTTTAACGAATAGTTAACAATACTAAATTTTAGTTCAAAACTAATTTTTCATCTCATTTACTTTTCAGTTTAAATAATAATGAAAATTAGTTTGAATGCATAATTTTATATTATTTTTATAAATTAATAAAAATTATTTAATTGGTATCAATTTCACTTTGAAATTTCTGAGAAAATCATATCAATCATTAAGACGTTTTTACTCTAAAATCCCACAGTATCATCCTATCTATGGTATTAACAGTAATTTGATTTCTACCACAAATGTGATTAAAATTTGGAAAAATTGATTCAATATTTGGAATTATAATAATTTATAGTTTCTAAAAATACCATCATTATTTTTTACCGAAAAATATTAGTGAAAGTGAATAAAATTAATAACTATTATTATTGAGAAGTTTAGATTAATAAATGATGAAAACATTAAATTAAGGGACCAAATGACCTAGAAAGTTACCCAAAAACAATTTTATGTACCTAATTTATCCATTATCCGTAAATTATTGATTTTTTTTTTGTTAGACTTTTTTAGGTAAGAACATGTGTACACCTAACTTCTTTCAAAAAATTTCATGTGATTCATTTTCATTCTCAATAAAAGGACACCACCTCTTCCACTAATTCACACGTATAAAACCACTTAGGTATGTCCAATATCTACCCAAATAGATTCTGGAAAATATTAACCTATACAATAAATCATGCTGTTTTTCAAGAAGCAATCAAAATATTACATTTTCACAAACCCAAAGTAGTTACAAGATTAATAGCTAATGCCTTACCTCCTGATTTTTATTTTCATATCCACTGTAAACTCCCTATAATCTTCTTATTCTATGATTAAAGAAGAACACTAGTATCCTAAAAATATTATGATTTTTTAGGATAATGTTTTTAGCTTCAATTACACACACCTCCATGTAATGGGTAACAAACATACTATTTTTGTGTACAATGAACTACTGCCTCACGAAATTATGATTGTTCAATTCTATTTTATCATATCGAATGGTGGAAATTGTGATAGAAAATATATTTATATATTTATATATGATATTTATTATGAATTTATTCTTATTTAAACCTTTTTTAATAATTACATTTAATAATTTCCATTTTACATTAATACGATAACATTGTTTTAGGAAGTGTTAACTACCCCATCCTCAAAGCGATGAGATTATTTCAAAAGATTTTTGGAATTAATTAAGGGTGATTATCATAGAGCATATAAAAAATAAATAACATCCATATGATATTAATTTAATTATTAAATTTCTATATATGTGTATATATATATATCATTTTCTTTTTTATCCTTTCACACACTGAAGAGTGATAATTTTGGCTATGGACGTGTGGACTACTACCTCATCAACATGATGTGATTCCATTTACATAATGATAATTTAATATAGAGTATTTATGACTAAATAATAATGAATTAATGATATTTTTATCATTCTATAAATATATAATTCTACCTACCTTCTTTCGTAACAGTCACTAAAAAACGAGAACGTTACATCGATGCACATATGACCTACCATCTCCATGATTTTAATGATGGTTAGTTTTTCATTACCAAATTTAATGATTTATTTTAAATGTTTAATTGATGTATAATTGTGACAATTATGTCACGATTATTACTCTAGATATTATATATATCTTCCCCATTGAACATAGTTGACCTGGAAAAGTAGTTCTTGACAAATAAACAGAAGTTAGTGAAAACACCTAATTTAAACATAATTGTTTAATTAGTTTTATAAATTAGGGTAAAAAGTAAAATAAATGAAATGATAATCCTGAAAAACATTATCAATACAGTATAAAATTAACAAAAGTTTATTATATATTAATATAAGGGAATTTACCCCAAAACAAAACACACGGTATGGGATTTTCATCTTAGTATACATTCCATTTAGGATTAATTGTGGTTATCTACCTTGTTTCTTTTACATGGTTTATATAAAATACTTTTTCATGATATATCATGAATATTATTTCTCTCATGTATTAAGGTTTTCAATTAATTTTATTCTTTCATGATTTTATGATTCAAAAATGTTTCGAAGTGGCAAGGGACACTTTGGAATGCATAAGGATTATTTTCCTCAAGACTCATCATATTGATCAGTTAATGGAATTTATATTTGAGGATATTATATAACCATTTTTAAATAAAAACTTTAAATATTATCTGGTTATTCAATAAACGTTTCATGTATTAATAAAATTTCACCAATATTTGGTACTATGATGTTATAGAAATGATATTTCAGAAAACCCGAAATTATATATCTCTTTAATCAGAGAGCCTTTTTTTCTTCTAAAATCCATGTATTCTTAAAATGTTCTCGAAATATGTTTTTAAAATAATTTGGTAAAGATTTTTTTCCATTTTTCTTCATAATAATGTTTTCAAGGGAATCTTATTGTCTCTTACAAAACATGTAATTTTTTATACCATTTTACCGTACAAAAGTTATATTCTTTTCACATCATATAACATATATGGATTAATCTACCGTAATTTCATTGAAGAATACTCATAAATTATATAAGGAATGTTTTTAAATAATATTTTTAAAAGGTATTTTCAAAGAAAAATATTTTCAAAATGTTTTAAAAAAATGGATATTTTCCACAAGAAAGTTTATAAAATCTATTTTGTTTATTTCATCAATGAAAAACATCTTTATTTTACTCCAAATAGGGTTTTTTATTTATACTATCCTTAATCATCCTATGGATTCTTTATGATTGATTTTCCATGGATAGTATTTTCATTAACCTCTTTAATTCCTTTTAATCCCATCAAAATATTCAATTTTATATAATAATTTGACCTTGATATTGCCTTAAATATCCCTATCACTATTTCGTGGATATGATTTGTAACGCCCCGACCCCAGCTACCCAGAGTCGGTGCATTACTTCGTAACATTGGCATGATCACAAGAAAGATCAAATCCCGAAAGACCGATTGGTTTAGTAGCCTTGGAAACACTAGATATAATCATAAAGTTTTACATTACAATTCAAAGTGAAAAACTACTACAACAACAAAGTCTTCATATCCACACTATTAACCCCTCATAATATCCCTGCAAGTCATTCATAATTTACTTCTTCACTACCTGGGAAAAATAAAACATAGAAAAGGGGTGAGCTCAAATGCCCAGTAAGGATAACAATATAGTGGAACATTCAAAATAATCATAAACATTTAAGGCAATGAATTACTAAAACAAAAGCCTTTTAAAATTGAACTTCAACATAGTATGGAAAAAGTAAAATGAAATAATGCCATTTACTTATTCACATGGATATTCTACTAATCGAATAATCACATGCAATATCAATAACCACTTTCATAATGTTGGAATGCATAATGATAAACGTTAATTTCTTTGTCTAGGCCTCATCCCAAGACCTAGGGGTTACTTCTAACCGGAACCCAACCCGGAGTGCCTCTAATAACCGGACACCAACCCGGAGTGCCTCTAATAACCGGACACCAACCCGGAGTGCCTCTAATAACCGGACACCAACCCGGAGGGCATAATTTTACCAGTCCCTAACCTGGAGGGCTTACATTAACCAGTCCCCAACCTGGAGGGCTTACTTTTACCGGTCCCCAACCCGGAACATACTTGTTTAGCACATTCATCTGAAGAAAAGTTTGAAATATAACATAAACATTCAGATTAAAACTAGCATACGAAATGTCTATAGTTTCACCATAAACTATGAATGGTATAAAATAGAACATCCACAGTCAAACATATCACAAAACCTTCAATACAATATAGAAGTTTTGTATTATAATAAATCAACTTCAAATAAGCGTAAAATCCATTAAAAGATGTTGACATAGATGAAATCAAAATTCTTTTTAAAGAAATATCTCCTTTTAATTTGAAATCATTTAAGATCCATATAAAATAAAACATTTTCTTTGAAAATATTCTTATAAGCTTGTAAGGAAAGCTTTGAAAATTTTATAACGGCGTAAAATAACCGCACCCGCCGTATAAGTTAAAAAAAACATTCTTACCTCAATTCTGTCGAAAAGGTTAAAAAGGACCTTGTTTTGAAAACGACGGAAATATTCCTTTATAAACCTCTTATAAAAAGTCAAACAAGGGTATAAATGACTTTAACCCATATTCTTGTAAATAGTAAAAATGTTTTGAAATACATTTTTAAGAAACATGGATGTGGATGATAAAGATATCCCAGTAGATTATTACGTATAAACAACCTCGGATAAGGAAGAGATTGTGAAATAACCCTTACCTTGTACTTTTCCTTGGTTGGGGTAGGTTAACCTCCTGTATAATGGTGAAATAATTGTTATTAAATTATACAATAATCATATATATTAATATGATATCATATATGATATTTTGATATTGATTTGATAATAATATCTTAGTATTATCGTTGTTTCGGGTGTTAACTTATATGTTTTGTTACGTAAGACATGTTTGTAAAGGATAGGTTGTATATTATTCATATCCAGAATGATATAAAATCCTTAAACATCATTTTTAAATCACCAAATGATAATTATACTTGAATGGATACGATGGAGAATGAATCTCATCGCGTTCGTGGAGACGGTAGTCCGTACGTACGCACGAGCGACAATATCATTCTTTTGATATTAAAATAATATATAAATGGATGTTATATCATATATACAGAATCATTAACATGTTATATTTATTATTTACATGAGTTACACATCATTATTATACCCATCCAAATAATATTATATTGAATAACAATTACACCACGACGTGGAGACGGTAAGCCGTACGTACGCACGTATGGTGACATGTTATTCAAAGGGTGGATAGAATACTGAATATGATTGTACCATATTTATAATAACATCACAGTATATGTGAGATACTGGAGTTATTATTTTATAATGGTAAGAACAAAGGAAGAAGAAGTGGAAGAAGAAATGAACTTGGAGAAGGGTGGTGAAATCATTACCTCTTCTTCGGGTTCTTCCTTTTGATTTGATCAAAAGGGCACCATAGGTTGGCTTTCTGATCAAACTAAGGCCTCTAGGTTGTAGTGAGGGATGTTGGGAGAGTATTTGGGCAGAGTTTGGCCGATCCAAAAGGCTTTGAAGGTGTGAAGAAATGAGAAGGAGGAGTGCCCTTTTATAAGAGGGGTGAGGGGCACCTTTGGAAAAGCTAGAAATATTAATTTATAATAAATTCATATTCGGTTTCTAATGGCTCCAAAGTTGATTATTCAAATGTTAAGGTGGGGATAGGTCGAAAAACACTCAACCAATAGAATTTAGACAGGTTTGGGTACTTATATTAACCTTATCTTTAAGTATTAACTCTAAGTTAATTAGTTTCACTTTTACAATGTCTCTTTGTATTTTTATATAATATGGTTAATAAACTTACTATATACATCCAAGAGACCCCCAAGTGGTACATTAATGATGAACCTATCATGATATAAGTCTCTTGGCCGAACCTTAGATTTTTAGGAATTTAATATCAATTAATAATATAATATTTGTTTTAAGAACTCTTTTATGTCAATTTTGACACTATTCAATAGTTGATTTTTGTGAAACTCATAACAGATTGATTACTTCGAACAAAGTCAATTAAATCAATCCTAATATATCATATTATCCTATAAAATTATTTTAATTCATTAAAAGTTTCATATTATATTTATTTGGGTATTTATAATATCAATTAGTTTAATTTTTCACTATTATAGTAATTACTGCATCATCATTGTGTCATAAATAAAATAAATTATTTCATGTCTAAAAATTATAAATAAAATATAATTATGTAGGAAATCTTTTTATCTTTCTAATGAATATTTATAATCTAAAATCCAACTTATATAACCCTATGTAACAATTGTTTTTCTAAAAGATATATGCTTGTGTCATTTTTGTATTCATTTTGACTTAATTAAAATAAAGTGTCATTATCACTTACAAGTGGATCCATGGGGTCCCAAAATTGACACAAAGATGCCCATGGTCGACCATGTATCAACCAATAGGGTTAAGACACGTTTTAGGGTAATTTAGTATTATTATAATATTATTTTTTAACCCTTATTTACCGGATTTACCCTTAACCATGTTAAATAAAATATTTACCGCAGTAATTATTCAAAATGTTTAAAAATAAAAGTTACCTATTTACACAATTTGAACATCCTGATTCCAAATATGGAATCCATTTTCCTAAATTCAAAACACAGAATTGGCAGAAATTAATTTAAAATTAATTCCCGCTGTCAAAACAAAAAGCGTGTTTTTAAGAGATAATAACTATCAAAAGATTGACACTTGTTTATGTCCGGTTTAATTGTAAAATTATGTCCAATGACCAACATTATATTAAATAGTAAAAATATATTCTAAATATACTTTAAAACCACTCAAATTCATAATTTATCACTATTAATTATTTTGATTAAAAAGGTTGTTTTTAATTAAAATTTAGTAATTTTCACTATTCATCAAAATATGAAAGTTATCCGAAAAGTACCAAAATTTCACCTTAGGCTAAATTTGATATTCTGAATCCAAAAATGAAGTCCATTTTAAAATATAAAATATATATAACTTCAAAAAGTAGGTATTACTATTCATAACAACTAGTTTGATTGGTTACGGTGTGTTAGAACTCAAAGTTGCGTACAACACACGCTACTGTTTTATCCAAAGGAAAGCGTACCGTGGACGCTTGGGATGTTTCATTTTAAATTTTTTGATGTATCCATTTATTCAAAAAGTTTAGAATATTGTATTTAAAAAGGTTTCACTATTAGAAGTTGATAAAAGTGAAATACTGAAAATGAATTTGTTCTTGCATTATGACTAAGAAACTCATAATAGGGATTCTAAAATTATAAGGATTATATAAAGTTCAAAATGTAGTTTATACTATTCATGACCTCTTTTAATGGTGTGATTGAACTCGGTGTTGCGTGTAGTGCAAGTTATTGAATTATTTTTAAGAAATAACACACTCTGAAATCCCGGGGTGTTACATGATTATTTCCAAAACTGTATACAATTTTTCATATGGTGTTTAAGTTTAATTTTATTCTATTATTTTAGGATATATTGATAAACTCATACCCTTTATTTAAAATGGGAATTTTTTAAACAACTTTCTTTGTTAAAATGATTTGTACTTGCACTATATGGGTTGGGGACTGGTTAAAAAAATCCATATTGGTTAGAGACTAGTTGATGCAAGTTCTATGGGATGGGGACTAGTTAATGAAATCCAAAAAATTAATCGATATTATCATGGTAAAGATTAGTTGTGAAAATTCTATATGTTTAAAATTACTATTGGAGATAAAGGTATTAGGTGTTTGGGAAACAAGATATTCTATAATTAATCATTTTACTACATTTAGTTGTAGTTATTATATATCAATGATATTTTTTGTCAACATATCTAGGGGTAAAAGTTATTTCAATTTATTTAATAAATGTAAGGTGTTTTAGTTTCTTTACTTTCTATGTGTATTTTTCATTATCTAGTTAATTGAATGGAAAGTATTTCTAATTAATACCATTCTATATTGTTTATGATATACCATTATATTTATGGATTACATAGATTTTCTACTCAGTTATTTACTCTAAAATTTTGAGTTTTCCTAATGATTCATTATTTCTTATGTTATATTTTTCCCTTACTACGTTTTTTAAATGACCCTTATTATGTTTCATTCCCCAGGAATCCCAAAATCAAACTATAAAAGATATGTAGGAATTTACAACATGGATTAGAGTAATTCCCAATGTTATTTATTAATATTAAAAAAAATATGTTATTATTTCTATATCCATTTTTAATACAATACTAATTTTTGTATCTAATTCACTAAGACTACAAACTAATTAGTCCTTTGGGGTTTGATTTCTTATAATCATGCCAATGTAATTGATAACAAAAACACCAACTGAAAAATATCTAGAGCTAGGTATTCACATTAATATCAATAGATTATTATTTGTGTCAGGAATATTTCATACATCATCATTCCAGAACACATTTCTATTATTGTGACCGACAAAAGAGGAAGTTACTAAATTAATCAATTTACTACTATGAAGAAGACAAAAATCATTTTCTTCTTCTGTGAACGAAACAATGTGATGAATAAGAATGTCTATGATGAAAGAATATTTTTTATATCCTAAATTTGTCTTAATAGGAGGAATAAATTATTTGTGTTATAAAGAATCTTTAACATTGAAAATACTATCTTCAGAGGTAGTATAAAAACTTTATTAGAGAAACAAAACATACACTACCAATTGACTATAGTGCAGTGCATGTTAGATGATATTTACATCTTAATGTATCCACATCCAAAAGAATATATTCTAGTTGTTGTGTGGTTAGATTATATACATACTTTGTAAAGGGATAAATACTCTCATTGATTATCAAACGATGGATAAATAACATGTTCTATATTTTACTACATTCATATACATGCTTTTAATAATAGAATAGGAATATAATAATCAAGATCAAAACAGATCTAGGAGGTAAAAATAGTAAATTGTGTAAAATGTTAAAAAGACCCCAACAATAATTGAGCCCCTATCATTAGTCAATTCACAAAATAGTAATTACAAGTGGTATCATAGGGTTGGTTCACCTTTGTTATATTCTCTATATTGAAGTTATTCTATTTTTATGATTTGAGTTTGTTTCATGTTGTTTATAGTGAATTGACTTTTTGGTTAATATTTATATATCTATATGTATAATTATATTTCTACAAAGACTATTATAAACATGAAAAATAAAGAGAATATATATCTAAAGAAGTGTGACCCATATATAAATGAGATGAATTTTATGTGTCTCTATACATTCTAAATAATGAAAATATATTAGGATTGTAAAGAAAAGAGTAGAGGGATCATGTTTTTAAAATAGAGATAGAAAATGTCTATACATAAATTACTGAAGAGACATAGGTTATTTCATTTCAAAACCACCATGAAAAATATTCTAGCATAGGTAGTGGTGATGATCAATGAACAACATCTCAACAATTATCAGTGATAGATTATAAGATATATTATTGTTTGTTCCCACAAAAATAGTATCTCATGATTGCGTATCTTTTTACTGTATTTAGGAAGTGATCACCCTGTTGGAAGGGGAAGCTGATATTTTAGAGAAATTTATACAATAATAATGTCTAGATTGATTTTTGTTATCCTAATAGTTTGAATCATCTAAAAAGTTAATGTGGGAACTATATTTAACTTCTATAAAATGATTCAATGATGTTTTTGAAAAGGTTGTTGGAGAGGAAAATATCCAAGTAAATGAAGAGAAATTGAAAAAAAATCATCGATCTTAGGGATTTATTATTTTACAAAAAATTAATGAAGATCAATGAACATAACTCTTTATTAAAAAAAATAAACTATGTGAAGAGGAATCTAAAATAATAATGAAGTCATGTGAGGGAATATTATTATAATTGAATATAAAAAAGTATTCCTCAATATAAAATATCTAGAATTAAATATTTAGCATTCCAATCATGATAAGATACATATTGTTAAATATAAAAAATGGAAACAATTAATGTTACAAAATAATCTTCAATAGAGTATTCAAATGTTAAAATACATCTAACATCAGATTAAAAGATCATGAAATCATTAAATGATCTATCATAGTCATATAAGAAGAAATGCTACCATTCTTACCATCTTGTAAAAGTGTTTCAAAATCACATTTCACGAACAATTTATCCACTAAAATAAAATATTTAAAATTATTGATGAAGAAAGGTGATGAATGGCCACCAGCATGATTTGGGTGGATATGAAAAAGATTATGGAATCTAGTTCCCTAAAAATAGAACAACCTCTTATAAAGAAGACCCAAAAAATTCATACATATGAAATAATTAGATCATTTTATGGGTCAATGTCATTGGTACAATATATTTAGGCATTTTGCATTTGTTTTTTGGTATAATCCTTTAAACAAAAAAGAACATAGATATCCTATTTCAAGGGAGATTAATCCATATATTATGAATAAACATATAAAAGTCTATAAAAATACATATAATACAAAACTATTTGGAAATACTAAAAATTTCATTGATTTATTAATATAAGTGATGAAAATATTGTTGCATGATCATCATAACATGTGTCCATCCCTAATAAGAAAGTACGACCGCAGATGATGGATGGGAATAAATAATATACCATGGTGAGAAATAATAAAGAATTCTTTATATAAATCCTCCCAACAAGGTATCAAAAATAATTTTGTGAATACCATCGATTCTAAATCCAATAAGTTGATGAAAAATGAATCATCTAGAAGAACTAATAAGATAGATGATAATTAGAAGAACCATATGGATGATCAATATATTCAAAATTAGTTCCTAATGAAATATTAGTTATATTGAATGATAGTGTCAAAAGAAAATGGAAAATAGAGGATAAAAAATGTAAGGCTAGAGAAAATTTAATATAAATAATTCAAGATGATGAAGTTAATGTACATAAGATTTTATTAACAAAATACATATATTGTGTTAAAGAATATTTTCGTGAAAAATGAGTGAAATTTGGTCATTTTGAATAATTTTGTTTAAGCTTTATACTAGAATATGACGTTTTCCATAGGAGGACTATAAATTGATCAACAATGATTTCTGTTAAGAAATTAAATTCTCCAAAAAATTATAAGAGAATATGATAATATCCATGCTTCTCCAGGATTAATCATAAAAGAAGTTAAGATGTAGAAGCATGATGGATAGATGAAATGTAACATGGTTAATGAAACTATGTCAACCTTTTTCATTATACTGAGATTAAAGGAAGCTTATTCCTTATTCTATTATGTAATTTGGTAATTTATTTGTTCTTATGATGAATGGAATTGACGGTGAAGAATATTCTTAGATATGAACTTGAGAAGAAGTGAGTTTGGTCAATTCATTATATCTATGATGAAGAAGTCACCATCCTTAAATGAATCCTCGAGTGGTCTTCACACACAAATATTTTAGTGGAAAATCAATGACAAAATTAAATACTTAGGTATACAATTCAATAAAAATGATATAAAATATATCATCTTTGATTAATATAATATTTTATATCTTAAATAAAAAGTAATGAAAATGATCATTCCTCATAAATTAATTGATGTTTTCATATCTAAAAAATATATATTGAAGATCAATTCTGGTGTATTATCTATATTCAATAATATTTCAATACAACATTGAAAATATCCACCATTATGAATATATTGGGTAGGGTTTCCCATGAGGGGGGGGGTATGGGGAGAGATAAAGTTGTTAATTGTTTCATTACATCAATATGTATAAAATCAAATCATTCTATAATGTTCATGAAGATCATGTCATTATAAAACGTACATTTTTTCATAATATCTCATCATTCGTTATAAAAAATATCCAAAATAACAAAAAGGGGTGAAATTTAATTAATCAACAAAATAAACTTTTTTGATGTTTTTCACGGATACATATCCTCCCTCTTCACATGATTGTTTATTTATCTATTAGGTGAAGTTAGTGTATATGTTTTAGGTTGATGTTTTTCAAAAATATCATATATCATTTAAGTATCTTTATCGTGGAATGAAAGTTAAAAATACCATAATGAAAGTATATGAGTTCTCATTTATTGTAGTATTAGGATCAGTTAGTAATGGATACCTATGTTTTCAAAAAAAAATACTCATATTTTCTACACTGATAATATCTCATGAAAAATTATAGGGAAATTATATATGGAACATTCATTAAGTATGGAATGCTGGAATTTTCTTAGGAACTTTTTATTTCTCGTCTATAATGGAGAGATAAGGTAAAATTATTGTTGGAAACGTTAATGGGAGAGAAAAGATAATGATTATAACTTTGAGACACACATTCAGAAAAAATTGAATGTTTTTTCCAAAAAAAAGAGTAGATTGAAGAGCCCACATTGAGAATTAGATGTGTTGTATTCAATGATTGATATTGGTTGTCAGTGATCGGCAATTAAATATGAAGATTTAATCAATGTTAATATTAAGAAGATAATAAAAAGTTAATAGAGCCTAAATTAAGATCTAAAGTGTTGATATTTCAATAATTATCATTCTTTGAATTTGAGTTTCTATCTACGAGGATTATTTAATTGACCTTACTATCAAAATAAATGTGTGAATAGTGATACATTGTTTACAAAAATGATGTATAATAATGATTTAGTGTTAAAGAGTTATTTTCAATTTATATTCCCATGAGAATTAAAGAAAACGTTTTGGATAATGTCATTAAATATCTCAATATAGTATGATATCCATGCAATAACAAAATTGATGAATATTTTGATTCTCATTTTCATGAAGAAGTCTTTAAAAAAGATAATGGAAAAATAAATTTTCATGATGAATTTTAAATTATAGTTTTGGTATGACATTTTATATATTTGGAAAATCTTTGACATATATTCCATACATAGAATTGTTTTGGTAGAAATGATATAAAAAATATATCCAACTCAGAACTACATAGGCCACTCATCCAAGAGAAAATTTTGGACTTGTATGTAAACAACGCCCAACAGAGAAGCCCTAAAAACTCATGGGTGGTATTTTTTTGGGGTTTTCATAGTGGGAAAATTACTCAATTAGGATTATAAATAAGTCCCAATGATCAAATGCCCAATGGTTCACAGAGTTTTGTACTGAAGCACGTGGACCGCATAGTGGGGCATAGCATGTGTGGATGTGTGTGTGTTGTGTATCTGGGTGCTGAACCCAGTGATGGATCAATATAAAAGTGTAAATTAGAGATTTGATAATTTTCATCCCAACCAAATGAAGAATAAATGTCGAATGCACTGTTCACATTGTATTATTACTCTGATAAAATGATTTTTATATAAGTGTAACAATTTGATTCGTTTCATTTTATCCAAATGATAAAATCCTTAAATTGTCTAAAAACCTAACAAAATCAATGGAAAAGTTATCGCTTGAGGTATACATAGACCACAACCATCCTTCACTAATGCCATCCCCCATGATATCTCTAGAAGAATGTTTCTCGGTTTATTGTCTTAATATCTTGCATGTAACTACATCTTAAGTGAATAAAAATATTAGGATATATGTCTCAAATAACAGAATATGTTGTTTCATGAGGATGTTATTTTTCTTTTTCATCAGGGTTGAGTTTTAAAATGTAATTGAATGAATTTATGGTCACAAATATGTGAGAACATCACCATATTTGAGAAACGTGACTCTTCCACATTTTTTAGTGTATTTAATTTTGAGAATTCAATGAATAAATGTACTTCTCATTAAATGAGTCTTAGAGATGGATTATTTTTTGGGTCTCACATAGAAATTTTCATGTATTAGCGGTGATTTAAAGGATTGTATCCTTTCCAATAAATGGATATCACCTTCAAACATGAGGCTTTACTACTACTCTCTAATTATTTTGAGAGATCGTGTATTCAAAAACAAAAACAATGCATCTCTTGCTCCCTAATATATACGATGGAGTAACATTTTCTGTATGCCACCTAGGACATGTGAAGTGGAGGGATTCTTGAATTCCATTGGTTGTTCGAAGAATATCGGATACATATACAGTGAGAAGATGACCCGAAAGTGTTTTGACTATTATTATCCACTCTAAGATGGGGATTCAATGAACAAGTTCCATAAATAATTCACTACTATGATGATGAACAATGAATTCCTTAAATTAAACTCACGTATTCAAGGGAATCATGAATATATTGGGAATAAATTCACAATAATCAATTTTTCTGAAGGATGATATGGCCACAACATATGTCATCTGAAAAAACTAAATTATTCATGATTATTGAAAGGGACGGTGTGTATATATAGAATTTTTTTCATGATGAAATATTACCACATAGTTGTATTTTCTTAAATTAAACAAAAGTATTTTAAGATTTAAAAACATGTGGGGAATTTATTCCATGAATATATACATGATTAGAACTTAAATTGAAGAGGAAGAGAGTGTGTACAATTAATAGTGGGGTTAATGAAACTGATAAGAAATTGAACAGTACATGCATATTTTCATGCATATGTGAATTCTTATGCATAAATAAAGTCATAAAAATTTTATATACCAAAAACTAATTAAAATTGAAGACATAAAATAATAATCAATATTGATGAATGTTATAGTATTTCACATTCCATGAACTATGAATTACATACATGAAGTCCATTTTATATTATCTTGCTGTTAATTTTGAGATGTTTTGTGTAGTTTAATTAGTGTTTACCAAATATATAGTTTTAGAAACAAGAAAAAATACTATCAATAGTTGATATTGTGAATCCTGGATGTTAGAGATTTTATCCTATAGTAAGATTCAAATATCAGTATGGGAGAATATGAAATGGATGTGATTAAGCTATGTTTAGTTGATCTATTCTTGTTTCAAAAATCCCAAAAGAGGCTTTTGAGTTAATGAAAAATAAGAACATGTGCCAGTTTATTCTATTTATCACTGAAGAAGCAAGTGATCAAGACCCTTCTTTGATATGGCATATAGTTTCATGTTTTAGATTAGAGATATGAGAATAATTTATGACCATGTCAATATAAGAATATTATTAGTTAGTATTGGAATAATTTAGAGGTCATCAATCCACAAAAAATTCATAACATTCAAATCATATAAGAAGATAATAGTGAAACAATTAGATTTCTCCTAAGAAGAAGAGGAATATTTTTTTGCTGCTATGAGTGTAAAAAAGTGAAGAAGAGATAAATGGAATTTCATAAAAGCAATATTTTATCCCAAAATAGTCTCAAAATGTAGAAGATTTATTGATTTTATAATGAACCATTAACAAGGAGAGAAATATCTCTAGAGGAAGTATAAAGAACCCACTAGGATCTCTAAAACATGGATTGAAAATTGACATTAGCTCTTTACAAGTAAAATAAATTCCTTGCATGTTGTAACCACAATCAATGGATTACCATAATGTGGTTGTGCAGTTGGAATATTCCATAAAATTCTTCGGAATAGCTACTATAACTGAGTACTGATCCTTGTAAATATATAATGTTATCTCTTTTAATTCAGTCACATACTTAGGAAAAGGGGAATAAAAGAATCACAATCCTGATAGGTTTAACAGGTAAAAGATAAAAAGTTGTAAAATGTTAATAAGTCCTCAAAAAAATTTCACCCCCACCCTCTCAGTTGTATGAATATCCTAAACTACTCCTTTCACTATCTATTTTTAAATATGGTTTTTCATAAATTCTACTCATGTATTATGGTTTTCATTAACCCAATTTAAATTCATTGAGTTCAAATATATCTTCCTGAAAATATTTTATATTGTTGGGTCAATTATTCATAATGATTGTATTATTTATTATTTTATCATGATTTATAATAATTTATATTTTTATGAAATAAATTCATTTTCAAATATTTAATACATCATGAAGTATTTTTTTATTAGAGATATTGATTACTCAAATATCTTTTATTTTTATTATAATGTTTTATCATGAACATTCTTCTTAAGTACATGGATTCTCCTCCCCAAAAGTTATATGATATATTATTTTATAATTCATTTTACGAGAATATTTGTTATAAATAAATATTGTTTTATGAATCTTTTATAAAATATCAGTTTTGAACACTGGGTTTTTCTAAATATAAAAAATGAATTTTCCTTTTACATTCATATGTTTTTCTTACAATCCACATTTTTACAAGTTAAACCTTATTTCAATTTAAGAACATAATTTTGAATATTATTTTTAAATGTAACTATTATTGAAGTGTTTTGACTTCCCATTTTTAAAAACACTTTTTATGTGACCTGTAACTTCAAATTTTACGTCGTGGTTAATAATGTATTCTAAATAATATTTTATGTTTTCACTTCCATATCTATTTTAATTTTCAAAAGGATTCACCATAATGTAGTTTCAATTTAACTATTTATACACTAATAAATATATTTATATATTTATATGTTTGTGTAATGGAAATAAAACCCCAAACTATCTTATTTATGACCCTTATGCTGGTTATACTGTTCAATAATTCAGTTGTAAGGATGTTTTTCATCTATGTCAACATCCTTCAATGTTTTCTTTGTCCCACTAGTTTATGTTTAACAATTTATATTCATATATATATATATATATATATCATTTGGGGAATGAATTTTTGATACCAAAGAATCCAATTCTTGATCCCATTGTGGGTGGTATCATTCAAGAATTATTTTTTAATGATGTTTATCATCTCTATGAAAATCATTTAAGATATACTTTGTCACACTAGTGTTATTCTTTCTTATTTTCATCCACATTATTTATCTATATAAATTATGATCATGTTTACTACAGTATTTACTTATCCATATAATCATTGATTTATATGCTGTGAACATCACAATTTATATAATTTAAATTGGTTGATGTTCATATATAAAGAATATTACTCTAATTAAATGGGGATATTTATCGGAATTTTTATATTTCTCTTCCAATATGTTTTATTATTGAGATGTTAACGGTGTATTTTTTGACCATGTACATTCTTTTTCTATATAAGTTTCGGTAATGTTATTCTTTTTATTATCATGGGAAATTTATTTACATTCATAATGACTATTGAATTATGACATATGTTGATTATGTATTTATTGTTTTTTATCTCATTGAACATATTTCCATGTTTTTATTTTCATATAGGTTCTTTAGTTAATAATATAAATTTTTTTATTGAATTTAATGATTAATTATTTTGGTTAAATAAATAACTGGAGGTGCATGACATTATATATCCCCTCACTGAATTAGAAAGTCTCATTGGAAAAAATTGGTTTTGTGTATACATTAACCTATATCAAAAAAGGTTATCTAAAAAATTATTCTGAAATATGATTTTGATGTTTCAAATTATGTGTTACATCAGTATGAGATATTCATTATTGATATCTATTTTTTATTTACATTCATGGGTATAACATGATCTTGGTAGTTTAATATGTAATAATTCATATTATTTTTTCTGACTATATTTTTTACCATGCTTCTGTTTTTGAAAAATTAAACTACATGTTTCCCTCAAGGAGTGTTTGATATCAGAACTTTATTATGATTATATTCCCTAGGTTATGAAAAAATGTAGAACACATGAATTTTTTATAGGGATAATACATATGGGATACTTTTTGGGATTTTTTAAAGACTTGTTATGGATTAAGTAGATTAATATATAACAGAAAAATGTATGTATTGTTACAAAGAACATGGGATTTGTTATTCGGAATTTCATCCATATTCTATAATATTAAAAACATGAAAAGATCCATCGGTTGTATGAGATTCAAAAATAATTATTTATTTTTCAATTAAAGATAGTCATATCATGTATTTAAAACATCATATCAAATTGAATATGTAAAGTATTTGATTATGAAACCAGATCTAAGAGTGTGGGTTAGGGGAACCATAGTTCCTATCAAAGGAAATGTTTAGATAACATATGAGATTAGACCATTAATTTTGGTTAATTTAAGGATTGATATTTTATGATTTATCACAACTTCAATGATCAAGATATCTTTTTAGAATAGTATATGATTTAATGATAAAGTAATAATGAAAATTTAATTAAGGGATTTGAATAAGATATTTTTAGTAAAACCCCTAATAATAAGTCTCTTTATTTTATAACATCCAGATGTTTTTTTTAATAATGAATTTTAGTTTTTTATTTATAATATTTCATGATATGGATATTGAAAATTCATTACAACAAAATTAAGCTTTAACTATGATAGAAATAACCTTTTTTATATCTAGAAAAGTGATGAATAATTGAGAAATGTTATAAACTCATAACTTATATTAGTACTAAAATAGCACTGATAAAGGGGACATTTATTTCCACTAACAAATTCACTTGTGAATAGGACAATTGTCAGGGCTTTTAAAATCAATGATAAAGGTCAAATTTATCAATTTTTTTAGTGCTGATAACGGAATCCTTATGAGCACTTTTAAAAGTGCTGATAAATGTCTTCTTTATCAAATCATTTTAAAGTATTGATAAAGGGAGATACAAAATTATTCTATAACATTACACTACAAAACCACTATATTGTGCTGTTACATCACACAACAATGCCATAAACAAACTAGAAACACAATGGATATTAATAAAATAATTTCCTAATATATAATTCAAATGAAATTAAATGTACAAGACAAATAAATAAAAAACATTATATTATTAAAATTTCAAATATCAGTTTATAAAATTACATAAATAAAAATTATTAAAACCAATAAAAAAATCATAAGATTCAATGATAAACTGATTTCCAGTGACTTTTATTGTCAAACATTCAACATTGCATATGTAGTTTCAAAAAATCTACATTAACTCAACCAAATAATCCAACCATATAAGAAAACAATTACTATGAGTAATAATTAAAAGATATATATTAAATAAAAATATGAAATAATACATTAATTATTCGACACTGATTTTATTGTTAAAATATCTATATTAACATTGTAATTGAGAAGAGGTAGTGGCATTGGTCTTCCTAAAAAGGCATTGGAGAGAAAATGAAACAAAGTGATAAATGCATGCATTAGGGGGGAAAGTTTTATAAGGGAGAACAAGAATGAATGTTGTAAAGGGAAATCCATCTCAAACAAAACATTCCACTATTATAAGAAAGCATTTATTATGAGAGTAATACCAAAAAGACATTAGTTAAACATACATATGATATAATGAATTAATTCTATAGAAAATGGTTTTATTATAAAAACATCATAATTACCACTGTGATTGAACATAGAAAGCATTGTTTCTCTTCTTGAAAAGGCTTGGCACATGGATAGAATTATTATAAACTAAATGATTTCTTTAAGGAATAATAAAAATCAAATCAATGTTTTGACACCCCGAGCTTCCATTATATGCTTCTCATTTAATAATGCAATAGCTTGCATTGTACGCAACTTCGAGTTCTAAAACACCGCGACTAATCAAAGTAGTCGTTATAAATAGTAATAACCACTTTTTAAAATTATAGAAATTTTATATTTCAAAATGGACTTCATTTTTGGATTCGGAATATCGAAATTAGCCTATGTTGAATTTTTGGTATTTTTCTGAGAACTTCTAATTTTTTATGAATAGTGAAAAATACTTAAAAACAACTTTTTTAATAAAAATAATTTATAGAGATAAAT
The DNA here is from genome assembly GCA_963277665.1 of Viscum album. Taxonomy (NCBI): domain Eukaryota; kingdom Viridiplantae; phylum Streptophyta; class Magnoliopsida; order Santalales; family Viscaceae; genus Viscum; species Viscum album. The sequence continues at coordinate 1,674,540,054 of OY728150.1, read as the reverse complement.
TATACTATTTAGTGGATTTAAAGTATAATTAGAATATATTTTTACCATTTTATCCAATGGTGGTCATTAGAATTAATTTAACATTGAAATTGGACATAAACAATTGCCAATCTTTTGATATGAATTGTTTCTTAAAAACACGCTATCTGTCGTGACAACAGGAATTAATTATAAAATTAATTAATGAAACTTATATGTTTGGAATTTTGTAAAATAGACATCATTTTTGAATTCGGAATATCAATTATAGCTTAGGGTGAAATTTTGGCATTGTTCTGAAAAAATTCAATTTTTGATGAATAGTGAAACCACTAAGAGGTAGTTAAATAACTAATTTTTCGTTTAAATGAAATATTACCACTTCTGTGATTTGATTTTCAAAAATCCGACATACATGGTTGTCATTAAGAAGTAAAATGTGGTTCAATGAGATTAAAATAATTTTTTGGTGAATAGTAACTTTTAAGTTCTTAATCGCGATTAGAGGTAATTAGTGTACTTTAAGGTAAAAATAATGTTTTAATAATATGAGATGAGCTTGAAACTATTCCTACTCCTATTGGATGAGTCATGGCCGACCAAGACAACCCATGGGTAAACTTGGGGACCCCATGGAGCCACTTTGGTTGGAAAATGACATTAATATATATTTATTTAATGTTAAAATTAAATTGACACAAACATGAGTTGTTCTACTAAAATAGTTTTTATGTGGGGTTACACAAGTCCATATTTTGACTATAAATATTCATTAGAAAGATAAAAAGATTTCCTACATCATAGTACTTTTTTTATAATTTTTAGACATTAAATAAATTAAATTATTTATGACATCATGATGATGCAGTGATGACCTCATTATTTAACGATTTAAATAAAATGGAAAGATAATGAAATATCTAAGACCTACACATGTAAAAAACCTATTGGATGAGGAGATTTAGAACCCTTATCACCTTATCCTCGAATTATATAAGTGTGGGACCTCTAAAATTCGAAACTCATTTTATAATAAAGTGACTTTTCATTACTTTCCAATAGTGCCCCTCCTCTCCTCTTATAAAAGGCCCCCACCTCTACCACCTCATTCACACTTTCAAGCCATTTGGCTCGGCAACACTCTGTCCAAATACTCTCCTAACTTCCCCCTATTACTCCTAGAAGCCTCACTTTGGGCAGAAATCTTCCCAAGGAAGCCTTTGGCTCAAATCAAAAAGAGTTACCCGATTTTAAGGTAATGTCTTCTCTAATGTTGTTTTTTTTTATTTTTCTTCTCCAACCCCATAAACACTTTTTATTTATTTATTTTGTAACAACACCAGTATCCTCAATATACTAGGATGTTGTTATAAGAAGTATTCGAGCTACACTTACAACACCTACATCTAATGGTTAAAGAACATACTATTTCTGTGGATGACGAATTTTTGCCTCACGAAACGATGATTGTTCAACACTCATATAACACCTCTAATGGTGGCCATTATGATGAAACTATTTTTATATGATATATATTATGTTTTTGTTTTCCTTATGATTTTTTATTTTTCATTTATGGCATACCTTTATGGTTTCCATTATGGGTAAACGTGATATTTTCATTTTAGGAAGTGCGGACTACCGCGCCCTCAATGTGATTTGAATCGTTAATGCCTTATGTGGTATGTATAAAGGATGGAGTAAATGGTATTATACAATATAGTATACTGGAATTATATTATACATTTATATCATTATGATTTCATTCCATTAAATACGAAATAGAAATGAAAGTAGCATTCATGCGTACGTACGGCTTACCGTCTCCATGAACGGTGCATTTCATTTCTTACCTCTAAATGTTACATAATATTATAAATGAATGTATAAACATGATATATATGATATATATGACATCTAAATCATGAATATAATTCTGGAGATAATGTATATTCTACCACATAAACAACTTGTAATTATAAGAAGTTTATTGTTGACTCAAGTACCAAAGATCGACAAAACGACCGTTATTAACTTAAATAATTACATAATGTTAATAACATTGTAATAAGTGATATAAAAAGGATAATGAAATTAAAAATGGTTCTTAATAAGGTATATATTAACTCTAGTTTATTATTCAGGAGGTTAAAGAACGGTTGAGTCAAGTCAGACACGAGTTAAGGGAATTTCTTAACCCAACTTCCATTATTTGGGTTAATCTCCTACTTTCAAATTATGTCATGATATTATTATGTCCTATTTTGTATTTTTACTTTCTTTATGTGTACCTATAGTGAATACACATAATAGATCTATTTTATTTTAAAAACAATCTTTTTAAGGACTCCGTCTCAATCTCCTTTCATTGAGGCATATTTGGTTTTATAAACAACTTTCTTTTATACGGTGTATAAACCCCTTTGAATTTTACGTTTATTCAAAAGGAATGTTTTTTATATGAAGAGTTTTACTAAACGACAAAAAGGGAATGTTTTTCTTTCCGTACATATTCGGAAACAACGGCTTCTCCACTGCCGTGACAATTATTTGAGTTTCGGCTTCCTCTACAAGCCATCATTTTTTTAATGAAAAATAAATACAATGTTTTAACTTTCTTTTATTTTGGTATTGAAAATGGTTTTTAAAGCGTTTTTATTATATCAATGTGTTGTATTGATATCTTGTGATTGAAATGTGGAAATTTTATGTTTCCTTTATGCATGTTTTATGTGATACGATTATGTTATGTTTTATGATATGTTTAAACCTATTCATATGAGGAATGTATAGGACTTAATATGTGACGGGTGGAGCCCGCTATAGCTCCTCGATGCATTGGTAGGTCTCATGAGACAACTAGACGTGGAATTGGCCGAGGCCCTTTCAGAATTTGATTTATGGTTTTGGCTGAGGCCTTAATAATTTTAGACGTCTTGGTCGAGGCCTTGACAAAATGTTTCAGAATGTCTGGAATTATACATTCCGTCATTATGAAAGGGGTTATTGATATTGCATGTGATTATTCGACTAGTAGAATATCCATGTGAAGACGTAAATGGAATTATCTCATTTTACTTTTTCCATATTATGTTGATGTTCAAGTTTAAAAGGCTTTTGTTTTAGTTATACATTGCCTTAAATGTTTATGTTTATTTATGAAAGCTTCCAAAATATTGTTATCCTTATTGAGCATCTGAGCTCACCCCTTTCAATGTTTTAATATTTTCCAGGATGTGAATAGTTATTTTATGAATGACCTGGAGGGATTGTCAGAAGAGGATATGAGTGTGGACTATGGAGACATTGTTATTGTAGTTTTTCACCTTATGATGTAATGTAACATTTATTAATTTATCTAGTGTTTCCAAGGCTACTAAACTAATTGGTCTTTCAAGACTTGATCTTTTATGATCATGCCAATGTTACGAAGTAATGCACCGACTCTGGGTAGCTGGGGTAGGGGCGTTACAGTTGGTATCAGAGGTAGTTTAGTACTAACCTTGGAAGCTAGATTTAGATAAACGTTGATTAGAGCACATAGCCCAAAGATAGACTATGAGGATTAGTAAAGGAGAACTTCCTAGAATTTTTTTATTGTAGAGGTTTTGTGAGTTTTCCGAGCAATACATCCCTGTCTGGATACGAGCAGGTAGAGGCGGCTCTGGAACAGATGTACCTAGGGGTAAAACTTGAAAACACCACTTTGAGCTAGACTCGAACAGGAACTGGTGCACGACAACGGGCCTTGCTGCACTCTTGGTTACGACACTCCCGGGGGATATGCTTAGGATAATTCTCGTTTTCTTTATAAACCACTATGAAGGGTTATGAGTATATACTTCCTCAAAGAATTTTTTTTATGATTATGGATTATGTCCATAAATAGTTCAATTTATGTTAAGTATTTTACAAGTATGGAATTATGTATTTTGATTAATAAACTAATCTAGTTTATGCCATTATTTAGAAATGGCGCCTAGTGGAAGGAATGGAAACCGTATCAATGCACGCACTCCGTGTAGGGATTTCCCTCCTGCTCAAGATAATTATTGTGGATTTGGAGATACAACTGGTGCTGATCAACTTATTACCATACTGGGACAACTCACTCAGGTTACGACTAATAACCTTACTCGTATGGATCACCCTGATCCACAATGAGGAGGATAAATGTTAGACCGATTCATGAGGCAACAACCGCCAACATTTAATGGGGGTACAAATCCATTAGTAGATGAGCAATGGATAAACTCCTTAGAGAAAATATTCCACGCCTTGAGGAGTAGTGAAAGGGAGAAGGTTATCATGGCAGTTTACCGCCTCACCAGAGATGCTGATCAATGGTGGTCGCTGATTCAAAACACAAAGAAAGATAAAGATGTATCAAATATGGAATGGAGAGAGTTCAAAGATCTTTTCTTAGAAAAATATTTTCTTCATGACCATCGAGCAGATATGGAAAGGCAATTTCTGAGTCTGAGACAAAAGGAGGATGAGAATGTCGCAAAGTATGAGGCCAACTTTACAAGGTTAGCGAGGTATTCTGCAGATTATATACGTAACCCAAGAAGTAAGATTGATCTTTTATTTGATGGGTTAAAACCATTCCTCCATCGAGCATTAGTCTCAAAAACATTCTCATCATACGAAGATATTGTCTCATGTTCTATCAAGACAGAAAAGGAATTCTCTATGTCTTATGACAACAAAGTAAAGCAAGAGAAGAAGAGAACGGTGGAACAAGAAACGGATAAAGGGAAAAAGGAAAAGAAGGATTTTCTATTATGTGATAATTGTGGGAAGAATCACCCTGGTACTTGCCTAAAAGGAATGGGAGTTTGTTATAAATGTGGAGAAAAGGGTCACCAGGATCGTGATTGCAAGGTAAAGAAAGAGGCTATCAAAGTTGAATGCTACAATTGTAGAGAAATGGGTCATTATGCAAATGAATGTCCTAAGCGTCAGGGAAACATACCTCAGAAAAGGCCAAGGGATCAAGGACAATCTTATGCTGTTACTACAGTTGAAGCAGAATAACTAATGTATTGGTGCTTTTTGACTCATGGATTATATACTGGTTATTAGAATAATGTGATATATATATAAGGATTGTACTGCAGTACTTTTTGCTTTTAGTAATGTTTTAATATGATGAAGGTAATTATATTTTTAGTATGTGACAATAAGAGAAACTTTACTTTGTTTGGGGAATCTGATAAATTGATTTCGAAATTAAGAGAACTTTTAGAGAAAGTCTAGACATAGGTATTTTGGATAACTATAAAGGTTGGAGTGGATTAAGTTGATCTTTGGATAGTATTGTTTAAGGTTATAACATTTCTGAAGATTATTTTTGGAATAATATAATTCTATAGTTTTATGAAAAGGACAACCTGCAGGGTGGGGCATAACCCATCGCGTCAGAAAAAGGTGCAGGAATTGAACCCACAACCATAGTGCGACAGGCCTTTATTTCCTACCACTAGCCTATAGGAAGTCCCTGGTTATTACAAAATAATTTTACTAATCTAAATGGTATGTGTTAACATTTGTAACCTTATACAATTAGGCTAAGTATAATATTTTTGAGTTCTATTATCTTTTTGAGTGAAAGATGAGTTGAAGGTTGAAACTCTAATTGTCAAGCATAAATATATATATACCTATCTCTTATTCAATGAATGAATTAATTCTTAAACTTTAGTAAAGGGATATTTAAACAGAAAAATGTGTTATCCTAATACCTTATGACTTGTTGAACTGATGATATTTTAAATCAACATAGATTGAAGGCTTTGAGGCCCTCAATTTGACAGTTGATTGTGATTGATGACCTCAATCACTCCCTACAAATATTTACATTTTTCCTCCAATTATATGTTTCTAATTTCCACCAATGTTCTCATAATCGAGATCATAATTGGGTGGTGACTTTTTCATTTCCCTTTCCCTCTTATTAAGGCTAAATTTTATTAATTTTATTTCCGATGTGGGTTTTCCACAAAGGTATTTTTCTCTTTTCATCCTTTTATTTTCAAAGAAAAATTTCAAATTGCGAGGACGCAATTTATTGATGGAGGGGAGAATGTGACACCCCGAGCTTCCATGATACGCTTCTCATTCAATAATGCAATAGCTTGCATTGTACGCAACTTCGAGTTCTAAAACACCGCGACTAATCAAAGTAGCCGTTATAAATAGTAATAACCACTTTTTAAAATTATAGAAATTTTATATTTCAAAATGGTCTTCATTTTTGGATTCGGAATATCAAAATTAGCCTATGTTGAATTTTTGGTATTTTTCTGAGAACTTCTAATTTTTTATTAATAGTGAAAAATACTTAAAAACAACTTTTTTAATCAAAATAATTTATTGTGATAAATTCTACTATTTAGTGGTTTTAAAGTATAATTAGAATATATTTTTACCATTTTATCCAATGGTTGTCATTAGAATTAATTTAACATTGAAATTGGACATAAACAATTGTCAATCTTTTGATATAAATTGTTTCTTAAAAACACGCTATCTGTCGTGACAGCGGGAATTAATTATAAAATTAATTAATGCAACTTATATGTTTGTAATTTTTTAAAATAGACATCATTTTTGAATTCGGAATATCAATTATAGATTAGGGTGAAATTTTGGCATTGTTCTGAAAAACTTCAATTTTTGATGAATAGTGAAACCACTAAGTGGTAGTTAAATAACTAATTTTTTGTTTAAATGAAATATTACCACTTCTGTGATTTGATTTTCAAAAATACGACATACATGGTTGTCATTAAGAAGTAAAATGTGGTTCAATGAGATTAAAATAATTTTTTGGTGAATAGTAACTTTTAAGTTCTTAATCGCGATTAGAGGTAATTAGTGTACTTTAAGGTAAAAATAATGTTTTAATAATATGAGATGAGCTTGAAACTATTACTAATCCTATTGGATGAGTCATGGCCGACCAAGAAAACCCATGGGTCAACTTGGGGACCCCATGGAGCCACTTTGGTTGGAAAATGACATTAATATATATTTATTTAATGTTAAAATTAAATTGACACAAACATGAGTTGTTCTACTAAAACAGTTTTAAGTGGGGTTACACAAGTCCACATTTTGACTATAAATATTCATTAGAAAGATAAAACTATTTCCTACATCATAGTATTTTTTCTTAATTTTTAGACATTAAATAAATTAAATTATTTATGACATCATTATGATGCAGCGATGACCTCATTATTTAACGATTTAAATAAAATGGAAAGATACTGTAATATCTAAGACCTACACATGTCCAAAACCTATTGTATGAGGATATTTAGAACCCTTATCACCTTATCCTCGAATTATATAAGTGTGGGACATCTAAAATCCGAAACTCATTTTATAATAAAGTGACTTTTCTTTACTTTCCAAGAGTGCCCCTCCTCTCCTCTTATAAAAGGCCCCCACCTCTACAACCTCATTCACACTTTCAAGCCATTTGGCACGGCCAAACTCTACCAAAATACTCTCCCAACTTCCCCCTATTACTCCTAGAAGCCTCACTTTGGGCATAACTCTTCCCAAGGAAGCCTTTGGCTCAAATCAAAAAGAGTTACCCGATTTTAAGGTAATGTCTTCTCTAATGTTGTTTTGTTATATTTTTCTTCTCCAACCCAATAAACACTTTTTATTTATTTATTTTGTAACAACACCAGTATCCTCAATATACTAGGATGTTTTTATAAGAAGGATTCGAGCTACACTAACACACACCTACATCTAATGGTTAAAGACCATACTGTTTCTGTGGATGGCGAATTTTTGTCTCACGAAACGATGATTGTTCAACACTCATATAACACCTCTAATGGTGGCCATTATGATGAAACTATTTTTATATGATATATATTATGTTTTTGTTTTCCTTATTATTTTTTATTTTTCATTTATGGCATACCTTTATGGTTTCCATTATGGGTAAACGCGATATTTTCATTTTAGAAAGTGCGGACTACCGCCCCCTCAAAGTGATATGAATCGTTAATGCCATATGTGGGATTTATAAAGGATGGAGTAAATGGTATTATACAATATAGTATACTGGAATTATATTATACATTTATATCATTATGATTTCATTCCATTAAATACGAAATAGAAATGAAAGTAGCATTCATGCGTACGTACGGCTTACCGTCTCCATGAACGGTGCATTTCATTTCTTACCTCTAAATGTTACATAATATTATAAATGAATGTATAAACAGGATATATATATGATATATATGACATCTAAATCATGAATATAATTCTGGAGATAATGTATATTCTACCACATAAACAACTTGTAATTATAAGAAGTTTATTGTTGACTCAAGTACCAATGATCGACAAAACGACCGTTATTAACTTAAATAATTACATAATATTCATAACATTGTAATAAGTGATATAAAAAGGATAATGAAATTAAAAATGGTTCTTAATAAGGTATATATTAACTGTAGTTTATTATTCAAAAGGTTAAAGAACGGTTGAGTCAAGTCATACACGAGTTAAGGGAATTTCTTAACCCAACTTCCATTCTTTGGGTTAATCTCCTACTTTCAAATTATGTCATGATATTATTATGTCCTATTTTGTATTTTTACTTTCTTTATGTGTACCTATAGTGAATACACATAATATATCTATTTTATTTTAAAAATGATCTTTTTAAGGACTCCATCTGAATCTCCTTTCATTGAGGCATATTTGGTTTTATACACAACTTTCTTTTATACGGTGTATAAACCCCTTTGACTTTTACGTTTATTCAAAAGGAATATTATTTATACGAAGCGTTTTACTAAACGACAAAAAGGGAATGTTTTTCTTTCCGTACATATGCGGCGACAATGACTTCTCCGCCGCCGTGACCATTATTTGAGTTTCGGCTTCCTCTACAAGCCATCATTTTTTTAATGAAAAATAAATACAATGTTTTAACTTTCTTTTATTTTGGTATTTAAAATGGTTTTGAAAGCGTTTTTATTATTTGAATGTGTTTTATTGATATCTTGTGATTGAAATGTGGAAATGTTATGTTTCCTTTATGCATGTTTTATGTGATACGATTATGTTATGGTTTATGATATGTTTAAACCTATTCATATGAGGAATGTATTGGACTTAATAAGTGACGGGTGGAGCCCGCTATAGCTCGTCGATGCATCGGTAGGTCTCATGAGACAACTAGACGTGGAATTGGCCGAGGCCCTTTCCCAATTTGATTTATGGTTTTGGCCGAGGCCTTAATCATTTTAGACGTCTTGGCCGAGGCCTTGACAAAATGTTTCAGAATGTCTGGAATTATACATTCCCTCATTATGAAAGTGGTTATTGATATTGCATGTGATTATTCGACTAGTAGAATATCCATGTGAAGAAGTAAATGGAATTATCTCATTTTACTTTTTCCATATTATGTTGATGTTCAAGTTTAAAAGGCTTTTGTTTTAGTTATACATTGCCTTAAATGTTTATGTTTATTTATGAAAGCTTCCGAAATATTGTTATCCTTACTGAGAATCTGAGCTCACCCCTTTCAATGTTTTAATATTTTCCATGATGTGAATAAGTATTTTATGAATGACCTGCAGGGATAGTCAGAAGAGGATATGAGTGTGGACTATGGAGACTTTTTTATTACAGTTTTTCACCTTATGATGTAATGTAACATTTATGAATGTATCTAGTGTTTCCAAGGCTACAAAACTAATCGGTCTTTCGAGACTTGATATTTTGTGATCATGCCAATGTTACGAAGTAATGCACCGAATCTGGGTAGATGGGGTCGGGGGGTTACAAATGTTTTATTATATATTTTTCAGTTAAATAAATATGGTATATCGTAACATTACTTTTTAGTCATTCCAAAGGGATTCATTGTTCTATATATAATAAAACAAAAAAATAAGGATTCTCGGTGGACATCGCAATGGTGGGTTAACTACCACTTATCATAGAATCTGACTAGAACATTTTCCACGTCGTCCCTATGATTCTATCATTGCACAAACCCTCACCACAATCATGATTCTGCTTTCACTTTCCCTTTCTTTCTACATCCATTAACCTTGTAAATGAATGAAGGAAGATAAGGAGAATCTATTTCCCATTGGAAATGGTGGGGAGTGCGTATGGGATGAGATATCACGGGTATCCTAGGTAGGAAGTTCCATTCAGATTCTATACAAAGAATCAGTTATCCAATAATACTAATGTGCACAAAGCATATATATTTTTAATAACATTAGGGGTCATACAAATCCAATCGATTATTTGGATTCATTGATCAGTGTGGAAAAATAGGTACCAATATTCTTACAAAACACTACATCGGTAGATATATTAGTATAAATAACCAAAAACATAAAATAAATGAACCCAAACACAAGGGAAAAAGTGAAATTTCCATAACTGTAGACATCTCCAAAGAATCACGATTGAAAGAGGGGAAATAATTCTGCAATGTTAAACCATATGAAAGTTCAACATGAAAAAAAATTATTTGAAATGAAAAAAGGTAATATAATCAAACTTTTTTTATGAAATATGAAGTTATAATAACCCCAAAAAATTGAGTCTATAAATTTATTCTCCCAAACACATGTGAAAAAAATGGAGACAATGTTTTTTTGATTCTCTCGCAAAAACTCACTCAAAATGATTCCTCCACCAACTTATCAAAATGGATATCCTAGGAGAAGAGTACTCGACCATTGATATCTAGAAGAATACCCCCAAAAATAGCATACTTCAACAGATCCTACAAAACCACCTTTAGACAACAGGAAACTAGCTCTTTGAAATGTTTTACATAAGTCTTTACCATCTGGTGATCATTCTGAACCCTCATGAACTCTTCGATTTTCATCATCTTCACCTCGTCAGGTATAAAAAATTAGAAAATAGGGACTTAGAATCAGCCCATGTCATCCAAACATGCATCATTGGTGGGAAAACCAACTCCCATTCTTCGAATTTTGTACTATCAAGAAGACCCATAATAGCACGAACACAAACAACATTGTTAAATTCTAAAACAATAAATACATGATCATATTTTACAATCCACTTTATTGCTTGTATCTAACCTATACTGTCACAAATTATGGGCATCAACTGAGTATAACCAAAAACCGGTCGAGACATACTAGAAACATTAGGGACATTCTGAGCAGTATATTCTGAATAACACAACAATCATAAAATCATGTTTATAATCTACCTAAAACACAATAAAAAGGAATATTTGGGGAAAAAATAATTGGATTAAAATAAAAAAACAAATTTAAACTAGGGATTGGGAGCGCATATGGGTCTAGTGAGCCAAAAAATATTATCCGAGTCATCAATCATTTGGAATAACCTATGAATTAGTTTTTAAACTCTTTCTTTATAGTTTAATTTCATTCTATCTACATTCTTTTTACGTAATTCTGTTTTCTTGGTTTTATATCAAAGTCAAGAATATTATTTATTCTTATCATTATATATAAAATTAATTTTTCTATGATTGGGGATAGAGTTATTTTGTGACCTTATACGTTATTTTCTCAGTTCGATTAGTATAAATTTCCTAATGCCTATGATTGAAAGATATTAACACATTAATACACCTATAGAGAAATAAGATAATTTCACAATGATAACCATCTCATATGAAATCTTAGTATTCAATGAAATCCCCATATAATTATATCTCATAATAATTGTTTCATTATTTTTTTATTAACATATATTATTGATTTTTCATTATTTTACATCCTAATATGAAATAATCAATGAAATACATGGTTTATAGATTTAATTAGACAATTAAATTTCAAACAAAATGGTTGACATGTCACCATCTATACAATTATGGGAAAAATTATTTCTCAAAATTAGTCAATTAATGTGATATAACTTATGAAAAAACCAATTGTATCATAAAACACCATGAAAATATGTTTCTGATGTTTACATGAAAATGTCAATTTATGATGATTATAATATCCACCATTAATGATGTAATATATATAGTTTAATACCCACATATATATTTAGAAATACCTAAGGACACATATAATAATAATAGTTCACCATGTTTTACTATGATTAATAAAGATAAAAAACCCCTATCACTAATAAATTATCAAAAGTACCACCATATAGATAATAATTGGACATCAAGTTCATTGAATATAGATAATGATCCCTTTGTATTCTCAAAATGATATCCAAAAAACTATCATGTTCCTCCCTCAACTGGGATTTCATGATGATATGATTCAAAAATGTCGCTACAATAAAATCTAAATAAGGATAGAAATCATACGATATAATATGGTGTTGATATATTGATTTTGGATTTCAAAACAAACCAAAATATGTCCAATGATATGAAAGTATTCACAAATGGATTCCTAGTAGGAGTTGGAGGTGGTAGTAGAGGGGGTGGGAGGTAACAACAATAGTGGGGGAGGAGGGGGAAGATAAGGCTATGATAATAGAGGAGGAGTAGGAGTCAACTATGGAAGAGGATGCATTTGAAGTAGCATAGGAAGAGGAGGAGGAGGATGTAATAGTGGAGGATGAGTAGGATGATGAAAATGTGTTGTTGTAGAGGGGAGGAGGGGGAGAAGGAGGGGTCATCTGTGTAATGGGGGAGGAGGAAGAGGAGGAGGAGTATGAGGCCACAACGGTAGAAGATGATTCAATAGTGGATGAGGAGGAGGGGGAGGAGGAAACAACAGTGGAGGAGGAGTTAGTAGTGGAGTAGGAGGCAATATTGGAGGAGGATGAGGATGAGGAAGAAGCACCCGAGGCATGTAAAAGGAGGAGGAGGAGGTAGTAGAGGGTTCCACGAAATCTTATAGAATGTGGTAGGAGGAGAGTCCAAGGGTTTATTTGTAAAAGCATAGATTTTATCTGTTCTGAAAAAAAGTGCTAATATTAGTATGTTTCATTAATGAAAAAAACATTTATCAATGATATAGATATTGTAACCCCCACACTTCCACGGTATGTTTCCCTTTGAATAATTTGGTAGATTTCGTTGTACACTACTTGGTGTTTTAACACACGACGACCAATCAAAGTAGCTGCTATGAATAGTAATACCCACTTTTTGAAAATTTATAAATTTATTTTTCAAAATGGTCATCATTTTGGAAATATGAATATCGAAAATGACATAGGGTGAATTTTTGGTATTTTTTTAAAACATTCAATTTTTGGACTGGACTCATTTTATGTTAAATCCATAACCCTTGTAGTTCACTGGAGTCATTTTATATTAAGTTTAGATATATAAAATTTTATTGAACTTTTTACTATCTTTTACCCACCTTCTAAGAGTTTTTGAAAATTTAAATACAACATAATTTTACCACTTCTGTGAGTTGAATGTCAAAAATCCAAGAGACACAGTTGACGTAAATGAGTAAAATGTGGATCAATAATATGAAAATATTTTTTCGTGAATAGAAAATTTTGACTTTTATTCACCACGGTTAATAGTAAATATGGTAATTAAGGGTAAAAATGATATTATAAATACCATAACACATGTTCTAATTCTATTTTATAAGTGCAATTCTACCATAAACAACCATAGGAATAAAATATGACCCTCTTTGTATAAGGCCCCAGCCTTAAACCTTACTTAAAATTGAATTAAATGAATAATTCACATTTAGGATATTTTCATGTTTAGATTTTTAGATAATTAGGACATAACTATTACATCTCAAAAGATTACAAAGTAGTCTATTCTAATAAATTTCCATAAAATAAAAACTCTTAAAAAGAAACGTGTCTAGTTTCATGTTTTAGGTAGCTTGAATTTCCCTTGATCCCATACTTGACCCTATTCCATGCTAAGTCCTGTGAAAAGCATTTCAAAAACTTGGGATGAGCATAAAAACTCAGTAAGGGATACACAAATAATACAAACTGTTAGTTTATCAAAACAAAAAGTAAACCATGTATACTTTATCAAAGTAATACTTTTCACCTTTATGAAGTAGTAAAAACTCTTCACTGAATAAAATATCATTACTTACCTTTTTGTAACCAAAGGATTACCATAAAACCCATATAAAGAACACATAACATATATAAAGGTAACATGGGACATAAACATACTTAAGTGGAAGAAACATACGGTCGACTCCCACACATATCACTTAATGGAATAGCCATATGGCGAATTTCCATACATACTTAATGGAATATCCATACGGCCGACTTCCATACCCAATGCATTGGAGGTTATAACGTAACCACCAGTCCTGGTATTCACAGCACCACCCGTCATATGGTTTATAACGTAACCACCCGTTAAAATGTCCAAGTACCAATATAAAATCATAAAACATAAAACCAATATAAAGGAATGATAACATTTCTACATTTCAATCAAAATATATCATAAATATATTGACATAATAGAATCCTTTATCAAAACCATTTTCAATACCAAAATACATAAAAGAGTATATGGTATTTATTTTATTTTAAAAACATTACGGCTTGTTGAGAAAGCCAAAGACAAAATAATACTCGCGATGACGGAAAAGGTCATTGTCACCGTGTACGTTAAAAGAATCATTCCTTTTTGTTATTTTGTAAAAAACTTCGTATAAAAAGATTCCTTTTGTATAAAAGTAAAAGTCAAAGGGGTTTATACACCGTTACAAAAGAAAGTTGTGTATAAAACGAAATATGCCTCAATGAAAGGAGATTGAGATGAAGTCCCTTACCTTGGGTACGACTTGACTCGATCGTTCTTTAACGTCCTGAATAATAAACTTGAGTTAATTTCTACTTGATTAAGAAACTTTTTAAAGTTCATTATTCCTTTTATATCACTTATTTACATGTTATAAACATTAAGTAACCATTTATGTTACTAATGATTGTTTTGTCGATATTTGGTTCTTAAGTCGAAAATGGACTTCTTACAACTACATGTTGTTCGTGTGGTCAAAGGTTCTTTATATCCATAATGACTTTCCTGATTTGGATAGCATGTATATCATATATATCCAGAATATAAATGTATTTATAATATTACATAATCATTTAGAGGTAAGAAATGAAATGCACCGTTCATGGAGACGGTAAGCCGTACGTATGCATGAAGGCTACTTTCATTACTTTGTCATATTAATGGAATTAAAACTAAATGAGAGGTATGTATATTTTAATTCCATAAATATATTCATCATTTATATGTATTATTAATTATATATATATATCAATTATATACATGTACTTTTAATAGTACATTACATTTGGGGATAAGAAATGAAATGCACTATTCATGGAGACGGTAAGCCGTACGTACGCATGAACGCTACTTTCATTTCTATCTCATACTTTAATGGAAATAAATAATAATGATATAGAGGTATATTATAATTCTAGTATAACATCATATATAATAACATTAAATCCATCCTTTATATGTCCCACGTATGGCATTAACGAATCACATCACTTTGAGAGGGCGGCAGTCCGTGCTTTCTAAAATTAAGATATCGCATATACCCATAATGGAAGCCTAAAGGTATGCCACAAATGAAAAATAAAGAATATTAAGTAAAACATAAAAATATTATATATCATATATAAATATTGTGACACCTTAATGTCCACCATTGAAGGTGTTATATGAGTGTTGAACAATCATCGTTCCGTGAGGCAGAAAATCTCCATCCACGGAAACAGTATGTTTTTTAACCATTAGATATAGGTGAGTGAATGTGTAGCTCTAATACATCTTATAAAAACATCCTAGTATGTTGAAGATACTGTATTTTTTACAAAAGAAATGAATAAAAAGAGTTTAGGGGGTTGGATAAGAAAAATAAAACAAAAGGACTCAAGTGAAGACATTACCTTAAAATCGGGTAACTCCATTTGGTTTGAGATCAAAGGCTTCCATGGGAAGAATTATGCCCAAAGTGAGGCTGAAAGGAGTAATAGAGAGAAGTGGGGAGACAAAATGGCCAGGGGTTGGCTGAGCCAAAGGCTTTGGGAGTGTGGGTATGGAGGTAGAGGTGGGGGCCTTTTATAAGAGGAGAGGAGGGGAACTTTTGTAATGTTACAAAATGTTACTTTATTTTCAAAATAGTTTCCGATTTTAAAGGTCCCACATTGATGTGTTTCGAGGATAAGGTGATAAGGGTTCTAAATACACTCATCCAATATGTTTTGGACATGTGTAGGTCTTAGATATTACATTATCATTCCATTTTATTTAAATCTTTAAATAATGAGGTCATCACTGCATCATCATGATGTCATAAAGAATTTAATTTATTTAATGTCTAAAAATTATAAAAAAAATACTATGATGTAGGAAATCTTTTTATATTTCTAATGAATATTTATAGTCAAAAATCTGACTTGTATAACCCCATGTAAAAATTGTGTGAGTAAAATAACTCATGTTTGTGTCATTTTTACTTTAACATTAAATAAAAAGTTATTTATGTCATTTCCCAACCAAAGTGGCTCCATGGGGTCCCCAAGTTGACCAATGGATTTTCTTGGTCGGCCATGACACATCCAATGAAGGTATGACATGTGTCAAGCTCATCTCATATTATTAAAACATTATTTTTACCCTAAACTACACTAATTACCACTAATCGCGATTAAAAACTTAATAAGTTACTATAAACCAAAAAAATATTATTATCCCATTGAACCACATTTTACTTCTTAATGACAACCATTTGTGTCGGATTTTTGAAATTAATAACACAGAAGTGGTAAAATTTCATTTAAATGAAAAATCAGTTTTTATAAGTACAACTTAGTGGTTTCACTATTAATCAAAAATTGATGTTTTTCAGAAAAAATCCCAAAAATTAACCCTAAGCTATATTTGATATTCCAAATTCAAAAATGAAGTCTATTTGACTAAATTCAAAACATATAAGTCACATTAATTAATTTAATAATTAATTCCCGCTGTTAGAGCAAATAGCGTGTTTTTATGAAACATTAAGTATCAAAAGATTGACACTAGTTTAAGTCTGATTTCAAAGTGAAATTAATTTCAACGACCACTGTTGGATTTAATGGTAAAAATATTTTCTAATTTCACTTTAAAACCAATTAAAATGATAATCTAATTATATAAATGGATTATATTAAAAAGAGTTTTTGAATTAAAATACAACATTTTACACTATTCATTAAAAAAATCAACTTTATCGGAAAAATACCAAAAATTTACACAAAGTAAAATTTGATGGCCCGATACTAAAGAAGAGTTTTATTTGGTCCAAAAGATTGTTTAAGAGTGATAAAAACTATATTTAATGATATTTCGCCATCAAAGGGCGATAAGTGAACCTTTAGTGAAAATAAGGGTATAAAAGCCTAAAATTGAATTCTTTCCGTATTTTAAGCCTTTGGATAAATGTAAAAACATTTAAAAAACATATATAATCATATTTTAGTTATTTCTTTCCATTCCCTCCAATACAACGTCTACATGTTAACTACCATTTAAAATAATATTATTTTATTATTAGAGTGCAACGTATGATTCCCAAGAAACTCGTTCTTGCGTGTTGGGTATGCCATCGAGCAGAGCGTCTCCTTTAAAGTCATATTAATATTTTATTCACAAATATGAAAATTTCATATTCTTTATTTACCTGGGGTGTTGCATCCTTCCCCCCTTTTGGGAATTGCTTCCTCGCAATTTTTAAAATTGAGCTTGGAAACATCCTTGAAAATCCCACATCGGAACAAGATTCGGTAAAACAATCACATTAAAATAAAAAATATTAGTACAAAGGTCACCCGAGTTAACCCATACTAGGATTCCAAGTATGAAAATATGGATATGGAGGAGAAAACAAAGGGCCATGTTCTGATGGAGAGTGATAGTAAACATGTCTAGGAGAAATTTAACCACAAGAAAATCACAGACTTGTGATGGGTTAAATGGTATTTGATTCCCCAGTAGGAAAAGTTAACAGAAAACATTTTTTTTAAGTTACTTTTCATTGAGGAATTTATTTTTTTAGATTAACTAAATCATAATGAAACATACTTACTTGTCACGTAGACTTTCAACTTTTACTAGATTCCTTAATCAAACTCATATTTTCTCCAAAAGATTAGTTTTTAGGAAGAGTTGTTCGCAGTAAGAGTACTGTAATCAACTTCTTGAGAATCACCTAATCCACAAAAGAGAACTATATAATTTCCATGTCTTTAGACCTTAACCAAAACCAAAACCAAAACCAAAAAAAAAGTTAGTACATGATCAGATAATCCAGAAAAGGATAACCCATTAGAAAGAAAATATATTCATAATCTCTAAAATTTGTCCAACAAAACCCAAAGTTCAATGAGGACCATCCGATAAACAATTTGACCATAAAATTCTGCAAAGTAAACCAATCTAAGATTGAAACCCAAACATTTGAAGGATTTATTCACATAGTCTTCCAAGTTAAATCGTAATATTTATCTCCAAACAACATCAGTTGCTCCTAAAGTCTCGCATTGGAAAGTAATTATCCTAATCACATATCCTCCATGATAGGTTAATCATTTTCATAAATAACCCAAAATCAACTTACTCTTAATTCATAAAATCATATAAATAAAAATAATCAGTCAAACTAACCAGAGACTTCACGTAGTCCAGTGGTAGGCGATAAATTCCAGTCGCACTTTGGTTGTGGGTTCGATTCCCGCAACTTTGTCTGACGCGATGGGTTGTCACACGGTCTGCGTGTTGTCCTTTTTCAAAAACTATATAATTCTTAAAACATTCCCCAAAATGAGTTAAAATATTCAAAAATAATCATAACATATTTTAACCTCAAGTTTATCTCATGCCTTTCATTTTCCATCATATCATATAAAAACCCATAATTACCTCAAAAGTAAGGATCATATAAACTCTAATGGTTACCTTTATAATTATTACCTAAACATCCACATCAATTGGTCATCTCATACATGATGCATCACAGAACATACCAAGGTTCAAGTGGTTGATCATGACTTCTTTATAGTTGGTTTAGAACAACCACCAGTTTCCTCATTGAATCCCCCATTTTATCTAGTATCTTAATCAGAGAACCACCACAGTTTCCTTCAAACCTTTTGTCTCTTTGGTGCCTGCTAGATCCATCCATTCACTAAAAATAGAAATGTCAGTGTGAGTATATCAACAAAACCATCATGTACTAATGGGGAAGTTAAACACTAAGATATACTTACTCATTCAATTTATCTAAAACTAGGACTCTTTCTGAAATCCTAACCATTAAGGTAATGTCACTTATGCTTAGAGAATACCCTAACCTCTAATGATATATAAACCGACCTTTGATACCAACTATAAGGCCCCAGCCTTAAACCTTACTTTAAATTGAATTAAATGAAAAATTTACATTGAGGATCTTTTCAGGTTTAGAGTTTTAGAGAATTAGGACATAACTATTACATCTCAAAAGATTACAAAGTAGTCTCTTCTACTAAATTTCCATAAAATAAAAACTCTTAAAAAGAAACATGTCTAGATTCATGTTTTAGGTAGCATGACTTTCCCTTGATCCCATCCTTGACCCTATTCCATGCTATGTACTGTGAAAAAACATTTCAAAAACTTGGGATGATCATAAAAACTCAGTAAGGGATACACAAAGAATAAAAACTGTTAGTTTATCAAATCAAAAAGTAAACCATGTATACTTTATCAAAGTAATACTTTTCACCTTTATGAAGTATTAAAAACTCTACACTGAATAAAATATCATTACTTACCTTTTTGTAACCAAAGGATTACCATAAAAACCATATAAAGAACACATAACATATATAAAGGTAACATGGGACATAAACATACTTAAGTGGAATAACCATACGGTCGACTCCCACAAATATCCCTTAATGGAATAGCCATACGGCCAATTTCCATACATACTTAATGGAATAGCCATACGACTGACTTCCATACCCAATGCATTGGAGGTTATAACGTAACCACCCGTCCTGGTATTCACGGAACCACCCGTCATATGGTTTATAACGTAACCACCCGTTAAAATGTCCAAGTACCAATATAAAATCATAAAACATAAAACCAATATAAAGGAATGATAACATTTCCACATTTCAATCACAATATATCATAAATATATTGACATAATAGAATCCTTTATCAAAACCATTTTCAATAACAAAATACATAAAAGAGTATATGGTATTTATTTTATTTTAAAAACATTACGGCTTGTTGAGGAAGCCAAAGACCAAATAATACTCGTGGCGACGGAAAAGGTCGTTGTCACCGCGTACGTTAAAAGAAACATTCCTTTTTGTCGTTTTCTAAAACGCTTCGTAGAAAAAGATTCCTTTTGTATAAAAGTAATAGTCAAAGGGGTTTATACACCGTTACAAAAGAAGGTTGTGTATAAAACGAAATATGCCTCAATGAAAGGAGACTGAGACGAAGTCCCTTACCTCAGGCCCGACTTGACTCGATCGTTCTTTAACGTCCTGAATAATAAACTTGAGATAATTTCTACTTGATTAAGAACCTTTTTAAAGTTCATTATTCCTTTTATATCACTTATTTCCATGTTATAAACATTATGTAACCATTTAAGGTAATAATGTTTGTTTTGTCGATATTTTGTTCTTATGTCGAAAATGGACTTCTTACAACTACATGTTTTTCGTGTGGTCAATGGTTCATTATATCCAGAATGAAATTCCTGATTTTGATAGCATGTATATCATATATATCCATCATATACATGTATTTATAATATTGCATAATCATTTAGAGGTAAGAAATGAAATGCACCGTTCATGGAGACGGTAAGCCTTACATCCGCATGAACGCTACTTTAATTTCTTTGTCATATTAATGGAAATAAAACTAAATGAGAGGTATGTATATTTTAATTCCAGATTTATATTCATCATTTAGATGTATCATTCATTATATATATCCATTATATACTTGTACTTTTAATAGTACATTACATTTGGGGATAAGAAATGAAATGCATCGTTCATGGAGACGGTAAGCCGTACGTACGCATGAACGCTACTTTCATTTCTATCTCATAATTTAATGGAAATAAATAATAATGATATAGAAGTATATTATAATTCCAGTATAACATCATATATAATAACATTAAATCCATCATTTATACATCCCACGTATGGCATTAACGAATCATATCACTTTGAGGGGGCGGTAGTCCGCACTTCCTAAAATGAAGATATCGCATATACCCATAATGGAAGCCATAAAGGTAAGCCCCAAATGAAAAATACATAAGATTAAGTAAAACATAAACATATCATATATCATATATAAATATAGTGACACCTTAATGGCCACCTTTGAGGTGTTATATGAGTGTTGAACAATCATCATTTCGTGAGGCAGAAATTCACCATCCACGGAAACAATATGTTCTTTAACCATTAGATGTAGGTGTGTGAAAGTGTAGCTCTAATCCTTCTTATAAAAACATCCTAGTATATTTAAGATACTGGAGTTGTTACAAAAGAAATGAATAAAAAGAGTTTAGGGGGTTGGGGAAGCAAAATAAAACAAAAGGACTCAATGAAGACATTACCTTAAAATCGGGTAACTCCCTTTGGTTTGAGCTCAAAGGCTTCCTTGGGAAGACTTATTCCCAAAGTGAGGCTTCAAGGAGTAAGAGAGGGAAGTGGGGAGACAAAATGGGTAGGGTTTGGCCGAGACAAAGGCTTTGGGAGTGTGTGTAAGGAGGTAGAGGTGGGGGCCTTTTATAAGAGGAGAGGAAGGGCACTCTTGTAAGGTTACAAAATGTTACTTTATTTTCAAAATAATTTCGGATTTTAAAGGTCCCACATTGATGTTTTTCGAGGATAAGATGATAAGGGTTCTAAATACACTCATCAAATAGGTTTTGGACATGTTTAGGACGTAGATATTACATTATCTTTCCATTTTGTTTAAATCGTTAAATAATGAGGTCATCGCTGCATCATCATGATGTCATAAATAATTTAATTTATTTAATGTCTAAAATTTATAAAAAAAATACTATGATGTAAGAAATATTTTTATCTTTCTAATTATTATTTATAGTAAAAAATATCACTTGTATAACCCCATGTAAAAATTGTTTGAGTAAAATAACTCATGTTTGTGTCATTTTTACATTAACATTAAATAAAAAGTTATTTATGTCATTTCCAAACCAAAGTGGCTCCATGGGGTCCCCAAGTTGACCCATGGCTTGTCTTGGTGGTCCATGACACATCCAATGAGGGTAGTACATGTGTCAAGCTCATCTCATATTATTAAAACATTATTTTTACCCTAAACTACATTAATTACCACTAATCGCGATTAAAAACTTAATAAGTTACTGTTCACCAAAAAATTATTATTATCCCATTGAACCACATTTTACTTCTTAATGACAACCATCTATGTCGGATTTTTGAAATTCATAACACAGAAGTGGTAAAATTTCATTTAAATGAAAAATCAGTTTTTATAAGTACCAATTAGTTGTTTCACTATTCATCAAAAATTGATGTTTTTCAGAAAAATCCCAAAAATTCACCCTAAGCTATATTTGATATTCCGAATTAAAAAATGAAGTCTATTTTACAAAATTCAAAACATATAAGTCACATTAATTAATTTAATAATTAATTCCTGCTGTCAGAGCAAATAGCGTGTTTTTATGAAACATTAAGTATCAAAAGATTGACACTAGTTTAAGTCTGATTTCAAAGTGAAATTAATTCCAACGACCACTGTTGGATTTTATGGTAAAAATATTTTCTAATTTCATTTTAAAACCAATTCAAATGATAATCTAATTATATAAATTAATTAGATTAAAAAGAGGTTTTGAATTAAAATAAAACATTTTACACTATTCATTAAAAAAATGAACTTCATCGGAAAAATACCAAAAATTTACACAAAGTAACATTTGATGTCCCGATTCTAAAGAAGAGTTTTATTTGGTCCAAAAGAATGTATAAGAGTGATCAAAACTATATTTAATGACAGTTCTCCATCAAAAGGCGATAAGTGAAGCTTCAGTAAAAATTAGGGTATAAAAGCCTAAAATTGAATTCTTTCCGTATTTTAAGCCTTTGGATAAATGTAAAAACATTTAAAATACATATATAATCATATTTTAGTTATTTCTATCCATTCCCTCCAATAAAACGGCTGCATGTTAACTACCATTTAAAATAATATTATTTTATTATTAGAGTGCAACGTATGATTCCCAAGAAACTCGTTGTTGCGTGTTGGGTACGCCATCGAGAATAGCATCCCCTTTAAAGTCATATTAATATTTTATTCAAAAATATGAAAATGTCATATTATTTATTTACCTGGGGTGTTACATCCTTCCCCCTTTTTGGGAATTGCGTCCTCGCAATTTTTAAAATTGAGCTTGGAAACATCCTTGAAAATCCCACATCGGAACAAGATTCGGTAAAACAATCACTTTAAAATAAAGAAATATAAGTACAAAGGTCACCCGAGTTAACCCATACTATGATTCCAAGTATGAAAATATGGATATGGAGGAGAAAACAAAGGGTCATGTTCTGATGGAGAGTGATAGTAAACATTTCTAGGAGAAAGTTAACCACAAGAAAATCACAAACTTGTGATGGGTTAAACGGTATTCAATTCCCCAGAAGGAAAAGTTAACAGACAACATTTTTTTAAGTTACTCTTCATTGAGGAATGTATTTTTTGATCTTAACTAAATCATAATGAAACATACTTACTTGTCACGTGGACTTTCAACTTTTACTAGATTCCTTAATCAAACTCATATTTTCTCCAAAAGACGAGTTTTTAGGAAGACTTGTTCGCAGTAAGAGTACTGTAATCAACTTCCTGAGAATAAACTAATCCACAAAAGAGAACTATATACATTCCATGTCTTTAGACCTTAACCAAAAACAAAACCAAAACAAAAAAAAAGTTAGTACAAGATCAGATAATCCAGAAAAGGATAACCCATTAGAAAGAAAATCTATTCTTGATCTCCAAAATTTGTCCAACAAAACCCAAAGTTCAACGAGGACCATCCGATAAACAATTTGTCCATAAAATTCCTCAAATTAAACCAATCTAAGATTGAAACCCAAACATTTTAAGGATTTATTCACATAGTCTTCCAAGTTAAATCGTAATATTTATCTCCAAACAACAATTGTTGCTCCTAAAGTCTTGCATTGTAAAGTAATTATCCTAATCACATATCATCTATGATAGGTTAATCATTTTCATAAATAACCCAAAATCAACTTACTCTTAATTCATAAAATCATATAACTAAAATGAATCAGTCAAACTAACCAGGGACTTTACGTAGTCCAGTGGTAGGCGATAAATACCAGTCGCACTTTGGTTGTGGGTTCGATTCCCGCAGCTTTGTCCGATGTGACGGGTTGTCACACGGTCTGCGTGTTGTCCTTTTTCAAATAAAATATAATTCTTAAAACATTCCTCAAAATGAGATAAAATCTTCAAAAATAATCATAACATATTTTAGCCTCAAGTTTATCTCATGCCTTTCATTTTCCATCATATCATATAATAACCCATAATTACCTCAAAAGTAAGGATCATATAAACTTTAATGGTTACCTTTATAATTATTACCTGAACATCCTCATCGATTGGTCACCTCATACATGATGCATCACAGAACATACCAAGGTTCAATTGGTTGATCATGACTTCTTGATAGTTGGTTTAGAACAACCACGAGTTTCCTCATTGAATCCCCCATTTTATCTAGTATCTTAATCAGAGAACCACCACAGTTTCCTTCGAACCTGTTGTCTCTTTGGTGCCTGCTAGATCCATCCATTCACTAAAATTAGAAATGTCCGTGTGAGTATATCAACAAAACCATCATGTACTAATGAGGAAGGTAAACACTAAGATATACTTACTCATTCACTTTATCTAAAACTAGGACTCTTTTTGAAATCCTAACAATTAGGGTAATGTCACTTATGCTTAGAGAATACCCTAACCTCTAAAGTTATCTAAACTGACCTTTGATACCAACTATAAGGCCCCAGCCTTAAACCTTACTTAAAATTGAATTAAATGAATAATTCACATTGAGGATCTTTTCAGGTTTAGAGTTTTATAGAATTAGGACATAACTATTACATCTCAAAAGATTACAAACTAGTCTCTTATACTAAATTTCGTTAAAATAAAAACTCTTAAAAAGAAACATGTCTAATTTCATGTTTTAGGTAGCATGACTTTCCCTTGATCCCATCCTTGACCCTATTCCATGATAAGTCCTATGAAAAACTTTTAAAAAACGTGGGATGAGCATAAAAACTCAGTAAGGGATACAGAAAGAATAAAAACTGTTAGTTTATCAAAACAAAAAGTAAACCATGTATACTTTATCAAAGTAATACATTTCACCTTTATAGAGTAGTAAAAACTCTTCACTGAATAAAATATCATTACTTACCTTTTTTTAACCAAACGATTACCATAAAACCCATATAAAGAACACATAACATATATAAAGGTAACTTGGGACATAAACATACTTAAGTGGAATAACCATACGGTCGACTCCCACACATATCACTTAATGTAATAGCCATACGACCAATTTCCATACATACTTAATGGAATATCCATACGGCCGACTTCCATACCCAATGAATTGGAGGTTATAACGTAACCACCCATCCTGGTATTCACGGCACCACCCGTCATATGGTTTATAACGTAACCACTCGTTAAAATGTCCAAGTACCAATATAAAACCATAAAACATAAAACCAATATAAAGGAATGATAAAATTTCCACATTTCAATCACAATATATCATAAATATATTGAAATAATAGAATCCTTTATCAATACCATTTTCAATACCAAAATACATAAAAGAGTATATGGTATTTATTTTATTTTAAAAACATTACGGCTTGTTGAGGAAGCCAAAGACCAAATAATACTCGCGGCGACGGAAAAGGTCGTTGTCACCGCGTACGTTAAAAGAAACATTCCTTTTTGTCGTTTTGTAAAATTATTCATAGAAAAAGATTCCTTTTGTATAAAAGTAAAAGTCAATGGGGTTTATACACCGTTACAAAAGAAAGTTGTTTATAAAACGAATTATGCCTCAATGAAAGGAGATTGAGACGAAGTCCCTTACCTAGGGTCCGACTTGACTCGATCGTTCTTTAACGTCCTGAATAATAAACATGAGTTAATTTCTACATGATTAAGAACCTTTTTAAAGTTCATTTTTCCTTTTATATCACTTATTTCCATGTTATAAACATTATTTAACCATTTATGTTAATAATGTTTTTTTGTCTATATTTGGTTCTTAAGTCGAAAATGGACTTCTTACAACTACATGTTGTTCGTGTGGTCAAAGGTTCTTTATATCCAGAATGAAATTACTGATTTGGATAGAATGTATATCATATATATACAGCATATACATGTATTTATAAAATTTCATAATCATTTAGAGGTAAGAAATGAAATGAACCGTTCATGGAGACAGTAAGCCGTACGTACGCATGAACGCTACTTTCATTTCTTTGTCATATTAATGGAATTAAAACTAAATGAGAGGTATGTATATTTTAATTCTAGAATTATATTCATCATCTATATGTATCATTCATTATATATATCCATTCTATACATGTACTTTTAATAGTACATTACATTTGGGGATAAGAAATGAAATGCACCGTTCATGGAGACGGTAAGCCGTACGTACGCATGAACACTACTTTCATTTCTATCTCATACTTTAATGGAAATAAATAATAATGATATAGAGGTATATTATAATTCCATTATAACGTCATATATAATAACATTAAATTCATCCTTTATATGTCCCACGTATGGCATTAACGAATCACATCACTTTGAGGGGGCGGTAGTCCGCACTTCCTAAAATGAAGATATCACACATACCCATAATGGAAGCCATAAAGGTAAGCCACAAATGAAAAATACAGAAGCTTAAGTAAAACATAAACATATTATATATCATATATAAATATAGTGACACCTTAATGGGAAGCTTTTAAGGTGTTATATGAGTGTTGAACAATCATCGTTTCGTGAGGCAGAAATTCACCATCCACGGAAACAGTATGTTCTTTAACCATTAGATGTAGGTGTGTGAAAGTGTAGCTCGAATCCTTCTTATAAAAAGAACCTAGTATATTTAATATACTTAAGTTGTTACAAAAGAAATGAATAAAAAGAGTTTAGGGGGTTGGAGAAGCAAAATAAAACAAAATGAATCAAGTGAAGACATTCCCTTAAAATCGGGTAACTCCCTTTGGTTTGAGCTCAAAGGCTTCCTTCGGAAGACCTCTGCCCAAAGTGAGGCTTCAAGGAGTAAGAGAGGGAAGTGGGGAGACAAAATGGGCAGGGTTTGGCCGATCCAAAGGCTTTGGGAGTGTGGGTATGGAGGTAGAGGTGGGGGCCTTTCATAAGAGGAGAGGAGGGGCACTCTTGTAAAGTTACAAAATGTTACTTTATTTTCAAAATAGTATCGAATTTTAAAGGTCCCACATTGATGTGTTTATAGGATAAGGTGATAAGGGTTCTAAATACACTCATACAATAGGTTTTGGACATGTGTAGGTCTTAGATATTACATTATCTTTCCATTTTATTTAAATCATTAAATAATGAGGTCATCGCTGCATCATCATGATGTCATAAATAATTTAATTTTTTTAATGTCTAAAAATTATAAAAAAATACCATGTTGTAGGAAATATTTTTATATTTCTAATGAATATTTATTGTCAAAAAGATGACTTGTATAACCCCATGTAAAAATTGTTTCAGTAAAATAACTCATGTTTGTGTCATTTTTACTTTAACATTAAATAAAAAGTTATTTATGTCATTTCCCAACCAAAGTGGCTCCATGGGGTCCCCAAGTTGTCCCGTGTCTTGTCATGGTAGGCCATGACACATACAATGAGGGTAGGACATGTGTCAAGCTCATCTAATATTACTAAAATATTATTTTTACCCTAAACTACACTAATTACCACTAATCGCGATTAAAAACTTAATAAGTTTATATTCACCAAAAAATTATTATTATCCCATTGAACCACATTTTACTTCTTAATGACAAAAATGTATGTCGGATTTTTGAAATTCATAACACAGAAGTGGTAAAATTTCATTTAAATGAAAAATCAGTTTTTATAAGTACCACTTAGTGGTTTCACTATTCATCAAAAATTGAAGTTTTTCAGAAAAATCCCAAAAACTCACCCTAAGCTATATTTGATATTCCGAATTCAAAAATGAAGTCTATTTTAAAAAATTAAAAACATATAACTCACATTAATTAATTTAATAATTAATTCCTACTGTCAGAGAAAATAGCGTGTTTTTATGAAAATTAAGTATCAAAAGATTGACACTAGTTTAAGTCTGATTTCAAAGTGAAATTAATTTCAAAGACCACTATTGGATATAATGGTAAAAATATTTTCTAATTTCACTTTAAAACCAATTTAAATGATAATCTAATAATATAAATGAATTAGATTAAAAAGAGTTTTGAATTAAAATACAACATTTTACACTATTCATTAAAAAAATGAACTTTATCGGAAAAATACCAAAAATTTACACAAAGTAAAATTTAATGTCCTGATTCTAAAGAAGAGTTTTATTTGGTCCAAAAGAATGCATAAGTGTGATCAAAACTATATTTAATGAAAGTTCGCCATCATAAGACGATAAGTGAACCTTTAGTGAAAATTAGGGTATAAAAGCCTAAAATTGAATTCTTTCCGTATTTTAAGCCTTTGGATAAATGTAAAAACATTTAAAAAATATATATAATCATATTTTAGTTATTTCTATCCATTCCCTCAAATACAACAACTACATGTTAACTACCATTTAAAATAATATTATTTTATTATTATAGTGCAACATATGATTCCCAAGAAACTCGTTGTTGCGTATTGGCTACGCCATCGAGCATAGTGTCTCCTTTAAAGTCATATTAATATTTTATTCACAAATATGAAAATTTCATATTCTTTATTTACCTGGGGTGTTGCATCCTTCCCCCCTTTTGGGAATTGCGTCCTCGCAATTTTTAAAATTGAGCTTGGAAACATCCTTGAAAATCCCACATCGGAACAAGATTCGGTAAAACAATCACATTAAAATAAAAAAGATTAGTACAAAGGTCACCCGAGTTAACCCATACTAGGATTCCATGTATGAAAATATGGATATGGAGGAGAAAACAAAGGGTCATGTTCGGATGGAGAGTGATAGTAAACATGTCTAGGAGAAAGTTAACCACAAGAAAATCACAGACTTGTGATGGGTTAAATGTTATTGGATTCCCCAGTATGAAAAGTTAACAGACAACATTTTTTTTAAGTTACTCTTCATTGAGGAATTTATTTTTTTAGCTTAACTAAATCATAATGAAACATACTTACTTGTCACGTAGACTTTCAACTTTTACTAGATTCCTTAATCAAACTCATATTTTCTCCAAAAGATGAGTTTTTAGGAAGACTTGTTCGCAGTAAGAGTATTGTAATCAACTTCCTGAGAATCACCTAATACAAAAGAGAACTATATAATTTCCATGTCTTTAGACCTTAACCAAAACCAAAACCAAAACAAAAAAAAGTTAGTACAGGATCAGATAATCCAGAAAAGGATAACCCATTAGAACGAAAATCTATTCTTAATCTCCAAAATTTGTCCAACAAAACCCAAAGTTCAATGAGGACCATCCGATAAACAATTTGTCCATAAAATTACTCAAAGTAAACCAATCTAAGATTGAAACCCAAACATTTGAAGGATTTATTCACATAGTCTTCCAAGTTAAATCGTAATATTTATCTCCAAACAACATCAGTTGCTCTTAAAGTCTCGCATTGGAAAGTAATTATCCTAATCACATATCCTCCATGATAGGTTAATAATTTTCATATATAACCCAAAATCAACTTACTCTTAATTTTTAAAATCATATAACTAAAAAGAATCAGTCAAACTAACCAGGTACTTCACGTAGTCCAGTGGTAGGCGATAAATTCCAGTCACACTTTGGTTGTGGGTTCGATTCCTGCAGCTTTGTCTGACGCGACGGGTTGTCACACGGTCTGCGTGTTGTCCTTTTTCAAAAACTATATAATTCTTAAAACATTCCCCAAAATGAGTTATAATCTTCAAAAATAATCATAACCTATTTTAACCTCAAGTTTATCTCATGCCTTTCATTGTCCATCATATCATATAAAAACCCATAATTACCTCAAAAGTAAGGATCATATAAACTCTAATGGTTACCTTTATAATTATTACCTGAACTTCCACATCGATTGGTCATCTCATATATGATGCATCACAGAACATACCAAGGTTCAAGTGGTTGATCATGACTTCTTGATAGTTGGTTTAGAACAACCACGAGTTTCCTCATTGAATCCCCTATTTTATCTAGTATCTTAATCAGAGAACCACCACAGTTTCCTTCAAACCATTTGTCTCTTTGGTGCCTGCTAGATCCATCCAATCACTAAAAATAGAAATGTTAGTGTGAGTATATCAACAAAACCATCATGTACTAATGAGGAAGGTAAACACTAATATATACATACTCATTCACTTTATCTAAAACTAGGACTCTTTCTGAAATCCTAACCATTATGGTAATGTCACTTATGCTTAGAGAATACCCTAACCTCTAAAGTTATCTAAACCGACCTTTGATACCAACTATAAGGCCCCAACCTTAAACCTTACTTAAAATTGAATTAAATGAATAATTCACATTGAGGATCTTTTCAGGTTTAGAGTTTTATAGAATTAGGACATAACTATTACATCTCCAAAGATTACAAAGTAGTCTCTTCTACTAAATTTCCATAAAATAAAAACTCTTAAAAAGAAACATGTCTAGTTTCATGTTTTAGGTAGCATGACTTTCCCTTTATCCCATCCTTGACCCTATTCCATGCTAAGTCCTGTGAAAAACATTTCAAAAACTTGGGATGAGCATAAAAACTCAGTAAGGGATACACAAAGAATAAAAACTGTTAGTTTATCAAAACAAAAAGTAAACCATGTGTACTTTATCAAAGTAATATTTTTCACCTTTATGAAGTAGTAAAAACTCTTCACTGAATAAAATATCATTACTTACCTTTTTGTAACCAAAGGATTACCATAAAACCCATATAAAGAACACATAACATATATAATGGTAACTTGGGACATAAACATACTTAAGTGGAATAACCATACAGTCGACTCCCACACATATCACTTAATGGAATAGCCATGCGGCCAATTTCCATACATACATAATGGAATAGCCATACAGACGACATCCATTCCCAATGCGTTGGAGGTTATAATGTAACCACCCGTCCTGGTATTCACGGCACCACCCGTCATATGGTTTATAACGTAACCACCCGTTAAAATGTCCATGTACCAATATAAAATCATAAAACATAAAACCAATATAAAGGAATGATAACATTTCCACATTTCAATCACAATATATCATAAATATATTGACATAATCGAATCCTTTATCAAAACCATTTTCAATACCAAAATACATAAAAGAGTATATGGTATTTGTTTTATTTTAAAAACATTACAGCTTGTTGAGGAAGCCAAATACCAAATAATACTCGCGGTGACGGAAAAGGTCGTTGTCACCGCGTACATTAAATGAAACATTCCTTTTTGTCGTTTTTTAAAATGCTTCGTAGAAAAAGATTCCTTTTGTATAAAAGTAAAAGTCAAAGGTGTTTATACACCGTTACAAAAGAAAGTTGTGTATAAAACGAAATATGCCTCAATGAAAGGAGACTGAGACGAAGTCCCTTACCTCAGGCCCGACTTGACTCGATCGTTCTTTAACGTCCTGAATAATAAACTTGAGTTAATTTATACTTTATTAAGAACCTTTTTAAATTTCATTATTCCTTTTATATCACTTATTTCCATGTTATAAACATTATGTAACCATTTAAGTTAATAATGATTGTTTTGTCGATATTTTGTTCTTATGTCGAAAATGGACTTTTATAACTACATGTTGTTCGTGTGGTCAAAGGTTCTTTATATCCAGAATGACATTCCTGATTTGGATATCATGTATATCATATATATCCAGCATATACATGTATTTATAATATTGCATAATCATTTAGAGGTAAGAAATGAAATTCACCGTTCATGGAGATGGTAAGTCGTACATACGCATGAACGCTACTTTAATTTCTTTGTCATATTAAAGGAATTAAAACTAAATGAGAGGTATGTATATTTTCATTACAGATTTATATTCATCAT
The DNA here is from genome assembly GCA_963277665.1 of Viscum album. Classification (NCBI taxonomy): domain Eukaryota; kingdom Viridiplantae; phylum Streptophyta; class Magnoliopsida; order Santalales; family Viscaceae; genus Viscum; species Viscum album. The sequence goes on along the minus strand of OY728150.1, from coordinate 1,674,507,605 downwards.
TTATATGTATCATTAATTATATATATCCATTATATACTTTTACTTTTAATAGTACATTACATTTGGGGATAAGAAATGAAATGCACCGTTCATGGAGACGGTAAGCCGTACGTACTCATGAACGCTACATTCATTTCTATCTCATACTTTAATGGAAATAATTAATAATGATATAGAAGTATATTATAATTCCAGTATAACATCATATATAATAACATTAAATCCATCCTTTATACGTCCCACGTATGGCATTAACGAATCACATCACTTTGAGGGGGCGGTAGTCCGCACTTCCTAAAATGAAGATATCGCATATACCCATAATGGAAGCCATAAAGGTAAGACACAAATGAAAAATAAATATGTTTAAGTAAAAATTAAACATATTATATATCATATATAAATATAGTGACACCTTAATGGCCACCTTTGAGGAGTTATATGAGTGTTGAACAATCATCGTTTCGTGAGGCAGAAATTCACCATCCACGGAAACAATATGTTCTTTAACCATTATATGTAGGTGTGTGAAAGTGTAGCTCGAATACTTCTTATAACAACATCCTAGTATATTGAAGATACTGGATTTGTTACAAACGAAATGAATAAAAAGAGTTTAGGGGGTTGGAGAAGCAAAATAAAACAAAAGGACTCAAGTGAAGACATTACCTTAAAATCGGGTAACTCCCTTTGGTTTGAGCTCAAAGGCTTCCTTGGGAAGACTTCTGCCCAAAGTGAGGCTTCAAGGAGTAAGAGAGGGAAGTGGGGAGACAAAATGTGTAGGGTTTGGCCGAGCCAAAGGCTTTGGGGGTGTGGGTAAGGAGGTAGAGGTGGGGGCCTTTTATAAGAGGAGAGGAGGGGCACTCTTGTAAAGTTACAAAATGTTACATTATTTTCAAATTAGTTTCGGATTTTAAAGGTCCCAAATTAATGTGTTTCGAGGATAATGTGATAAGGGTTCTAAATCCACTCATAAAATAGGTTTTGGACATGTTTAGGTCTTAGATATTACATTATCTTTCCATTTTATTTAAATCTTTAAATAATGAGGTCATCGCTGCATCATCATGATGTCATAAATAATTTCATTTATTTAATGTCTAAAAATTATAAAACAAATACTATGATGTAGTAAATATTTTTATCTTTCTAATGAATATTTATAGTCAAAAATCTGACTTGTATAACCCCATGTAAAAATTGTTTGAGTAAAATAACTCATGTTTGTGTCATTTTTACTATAACATTAAATAAAAAGTTATTTATGTCATTTTCCAAATAAAGTGGCTCCATGGGGTCCCCAAGTTGACCCATGGCTTTTCTTGGTCGGCCATGACACATAAAATGAGGGTAGGACATGTGTCCAGCTCATCTCAAATTATTAAAACATTATTTTTACCCTAAACTACACTAATTACCTCTAATCGCGATTAAAAACTTAATAAGTTACTATTCACCAAAAAATTATTTTTATCTCATTGAACCACATTTTACTTCTTAATGACAACCATGTATGTCAGATTTTTGAAATTCAAAACACAGAAGTGGTAATAGTTCATTTAAACGAAAAATCTGTTTTTATAAGTACCACTTAGTGGTTTCACTATTAATCAAAAATTGAAGTTTTTCAAAAAAATCCCAAAAATTCACCCTAAGCTATCTTTGGTATTCCGAATTCAAAAATGAAGTATATTTTACAAAATTCAAAACATATAAGTCACATTAATTAATTTAATAATTAATTCCCGCTGTCAGAGCAAATAGCGTGTTTTTATGAAACATTAAGTATCAAAAGATTGACACTAGTTTAAGTCTGATTTCAAAGTGAAATTAATTCCAACGACCACTGTTGAATTTAATGGTAAAAATATTTTCTAATTTCACTTTAAAACCAATTCAAATGATAATCTAATTATATAAATGAATTAGATTAAAAAGATCTTTTGAATTAAAATACAACATTTTACACTATTCATTAAAAAATGAACTTTATCGGAAAAATACCAAAAATTTACACAAAGTAAAATTTGATGTCCTGATTATAAAGAAGAGTTTTAGTTGGTCCAAAAAATGTATAAGAGTGATCAAAACTATATTTAATGACAGTTCACCATCAAAAGGCGATAAGTGAACCTTTAGTGAAATTTAGGGATAAAAGCCTAAAATTGAATTCTTTCCGTATTTTAAGCCTTTGGATAAATGTAAAAACATTTAAAAAACATATATAATCATATTTTAGTTATTTCTATCCATTCCCACCAATACAATGGCTACATGTTAACTACCATTTAAAATAATATTATTTTATTATTAGAGTGCAACGTATGATTCCCAAGAAACTCGTTGTTGCGTGTTGGGTACGCCATCGAGCATAGCGTCCCCTTTAAAGTCATATTAATATTTTATTCAAAAATATGAAAATGTCATATTATTTATTTACATGGGGTCTTACACTTTGATCCACTTTGATTAGATTATGACATTTATTAATATTTTATTTAAAGAAGAGTTAAAATAGTTAAATTCAACGTCAAATAACTAAACCATTTTTAATATAGGGGTATCCACAATATAATTTCGACTATAAATATTCATTTGAAATATTAAAATATTTCCTACATAATGTAATTTTATTTATAATTTTTATATGGTAACTAATTTAATTTATTTATGACAAAGTGATGATGTAGTAATTATCTTAAAATAATTGATATTATAAATATCCAAATAAATGTAAATTGAGACTTATTATGAATTCCAATAATTTTATACGTTAGTATGACATGTTATGGTAGACTAAATTAATTGTAGTTGAAGTGAAATTTTTTTTATAGCTTTCAAAAAAATCAAATACTAAATAGTGTCAAAACTGACATAATTTAGTTTTTTAAAAGAAATACAATATTATTAATTGATATAATATTCTAAAAAATCTATGGTTCGGCCATAGAACATGGATATTGTTTTATATATTAATTTGAACCACTAGGGGTTAATTTGGATTGGTATAGTAAGTTTATTAATCATATAATATAAAAATACAAAGAGACATGATAAATGTCAAACTTTTTAACTAAGGGTTAAATGTAAAAGATATGCTTAATATGGGGGCCTAAACCTATCTAAAACCTATTAGATGAGAGGTTTTCAACCCATACCCACCATATCCTCGAAAGAAATCATTTTTTATCCATTGGAAACTGTAAATTATTTTATTATAAAATAAGATTTCATTATTGTTTTAAGGTACCCCTTACCTCTCTTATAAAGGGGAACTTCCCTTTCTCTCAAAATCACACCTCCAAAGCCAGTTGGCTCCACCAAAAACTACACAAATATCCTCCCAATTTCACTCACTTCAAACTAGAGGATATAGTTTGATAAAAAATCCAACATTAGGATCCCTGTTGAACAAATCAAAAGGATGAACCTAAAGAAGAGGTAAATATTTCATCACCACTTTCTGCTTCTTTTTCTTCTTCTACTTCCTCTTTACTTGTTGTTTCTTTTCTAAAATATAACGTCTAGTTTTTTATATACAGTTATGTTATTATAAAAATTGTATAACAATATTCATTATTAAATCCATCAAATGAATGACAAAGTCCCCATACGTGCGTACGTACGACTTACCGTATCCTAATCATGGTGTAGTTGTTATTAAATACATTATTTGATTGGATGGGTTTAATAATAATCTATTTACATACAATTTTAATATCAAAAGAATAATATTTTCACTCATAAGTTGGTATGGATTACTGTCTCCATGAATGCAATGAGATTCATTTCCACATTGTAACCATTGAAGAATAATTTTAATATGATGATTTAAAATAATTTGTATGAACATAATATTATTGTGGATATGAATCAAATACATAAAATACATAACAAACATGGATTATGTAACAAAACATATAAAGGTAAATGAATCAGTTAACAACCGAAACAATGATAATACTAAAATATTATTAACAAAGAAATATTAAATTATTGTATATGATATAAAATTTATGTTTATGATTATTGTATAATTTAATAACAATTATTGAACTATAATACAAAAGGTTAACATACCCTCGACCAAGTAAATAGACAAGGTTAGGGTTAATTTTTCAATATCATTATTATCCGAGGTTGTTTTTATGTATGTATCTACTAAGACCTCTTTATCATCCACATCCTTGTTTTCTTAAAAATGAATTTCAATAAATTTTTCGTATTTACTAGAATATGGGTTAAAGTCATTTATAACATTATTTTAGTTTATATGTTTTGAAAGAAATCTTTCTGTCGTTTTCCAAACAAGGTAGTTTATGGCCTTTTCATCAAAATTAAGGTAAGATTGTTATTTTAACTTAAATGAAGGGTGCAACTATTTTACACCATTATAACAATGTTAAAGCATCCCTTACATGATTATAAGAACATTTTCAAAATTATGGTTTTCTGTTATAATTATTTTACTATTAAATGATTTCAAAATATAAAGAGATATTTCTCTCAAAATGTTTTGATTTCATCAATGTCATCAAACTTTCATAAAATTTAGACTTGTTTGAAGTTGATTAATTATGGTAAAAATATTCCATATTGTATTTATGTTTTTGTGATATGTTCGAATGTGGATGTGTTAATTTTATACCATTCATTGTTTATGGTTAAAATATTGACATTTTTTATGCTAGTTTTAATATGAATGTTATTGTTATGTTTCAACCATTTCATATGAGGAATGTATTAGGCTTAGTATGAGATGGGTGGAGCCCACTATAGCTACTCGGTGCATCGGTAGGTCTCATTAGACAATTAGATGTGGAATTTTCTAGGACTTCCCCAATTTGATATATGGTTTTTGCCGAGGCCTAAATCATTTTTAGACGTCTTGGATGACGCCTTGACAATATGTTTTAGAAATTCTAGCATTATACAATCCCTCATTATGAAAATAATAATGACGATTCATGTGGTTATTCGACTAGTAGAATACCCATGACTATGTTTTATTATGTCATTATCTAATCACCTCATATTTTAGCCATAAAGAGTTTATTTTTATTATTTATAAAGGTATGTGTTTTCAATTATTCATCATGACTAATGTTTATATTATCTTTCACTGTACTTATTACTCTTACCAAGCGTTTGATCTCACCCCATTATTATGTTTTATTTTACTAGGATATGTAGAAGTTAGTTATGAGTGATTTCCAGGCATAATCAAGAACACTTCGATGTTTCTAATGGAATAAATATTTTTTGTATTTCTTCTCTAGTTGTAATGTAAAACTTTTGTATGTATCATGTTTCAATTAATAATACACTATATTGTCTTTTGGGACATGATTAATTTTGTCATGCCAATGCTATGTAATAAACCATCAACTCTTTGTAATTGGGGTCATGGCCCTACAGTTGGCATCATAGGATGTATAGTACAAACCCTGGATACATGATTTAGATAAACTCATATTAGAGTACATTACCCTAAGATAGGCTTTGAGGATTGGTATTGAAGAACTTCCTAGATGTTTGGTAACATAGAGATTGTTTTTATTTTCCAAGAAATACATCCCTTTATAGATACGAGAAGGTAGAGGAGGCTCTGACACAAATGTACCTCAGAGTTAAAACGTCGACAAAAAGTTTAGGGATTGACTCAGGGTATCCTGGTACACAATAATGTGAATTACTGCACTCTTGGTTACGACACTTCTAGGAGATATGGTTAAGATAATTCAAAATTCCATTACAAACTATTACAAAGGATTTATGAGTATATACCTCCTCAAAGAATAACTTTTTTATTATTATGGATAATATCAATACATTTCTCAATTTATGTTAATTGTTTTACAAGTTTCAAATTATGTATTTAGATTCATAAACTAATATAGTGTATTCCATTATATAGAAATAGAGCCTAGTGGAAGGAATGAAATCCATATCAATGCACATAATCCATGAAGGTATTTCCCTTATACTCAAGATAATTAGAGTGGACCTAGTGATGAAACTGGTGCTGATCAACTTATCATCATACTAGGAAAACTCACTCAGGTTATGAATAATATCCTTACCCGTATGGAGCACCCTGATCCACAATGTGGAAGATCAATTTTAGACCTCTTCATGAGGCAACAACCAAAAATATTTAATGAGAGTACAAATCCATTAGTAGCTGACCAATGGATAAGTTCCGTAGAGAAAATATTTCATTCTTTGCGAAGTAGCAAAAGGGAAAACGTTTTCCTGGCAGTTTATCGCCTCACCGAATATGAAGATAAATGGAGGTCATTAATTAAAACACAATGGAGGATGAATAAGTATCAAGTATGTAATGGAGAGAGTATAAAGATATTTTCATAGAATAATACTTTACTCCTGACCATCGAGCGGATATGGAGAGGAAATTTCTGAGTCCGATAAAAAAAGAGGGTGAAAATGCCTCAAAGTATGAAGCTAACATTACAAGGTTATAAAAGCATGCTTCATATTATATAAATAATCCATGAATTATGATTGATCATTTCCTTGATCAGTTGAAATAACTTTTTCATCTAGAATTAATATCGCAATCCTTCCCATCATATGAAGATATTGTCTAATGTGCTATCAAGATAGAAAATAAATTCTCAAGGTCTTATGACATTAAATAAAATCAAGAGAATAAGAGATGTTATGAAAACTCTAGAAAAGGAAATAAGGAAACATGGAAGGAGGAAATAATTGAATTTCCACCTTGTGATAATTGTGGAAGGAATCTCCTTGTTTCCTATCTAAAATGAAAAAAGAGTACGCTACAAATATGGATAGAAAGGCCATCTTGCTGGTGAATGTAAGGGGAAGAAAGAAGCTACAAATGTTCAATGATACAATTGCAGGGAGATGGTCCATTATGAAAATGATTGTCCTGATCCTCAGGGAAACGTACCTTAGAAAAGGCTAGGGGGTCAAGGCCAAGCTTATACAATCACTACTGCTGAGGTTGAAGCTCTAAAAGATGTGATGGTATGTAATGTAATGGTTTACTCAAGTTTAACAAATACATTATTTGATTCTGGACAATCGCCTTTTTTCATATCTTCTTACTTTGATAAGAAAATTAGATATTTTCAATTTGACTTAACAATGTATTTATCAGTCAAAATTCCTAAGGGAAGTATCATCACAATAATGTTTTGTGAATCTATTCCCATTAGGGCATATAAATTTTCATTATTTGATGATCTCATTATCGTACCCATGATTGATTTTGATTTAATCCTTGGAATAGATTGGATTTTGAACCATGATGCAAAACTTTATTGTAAGAAGAAGGAGGTTACAATTTATGATGATGATCAGGAGTACCTTATCTTTAGAGAAGAAATGTCACCACGTGATTCTTAACTAGATCCACCCCCAGTAGCTCTACTAAATTCAATTACTGAGGTGGAAGAGAATGAAATAATTTTGGGTGAGGAAAAGAATGTTTGAATAGACGATATACTTATTGTACAATAATATGTCGATGTGTTTCCATAGGATTTACCTTTACATCCTCCAGAATGGGAAACTTAGTTTTCCATTGATTTAATTCCTGGTTCAAGGCCCAGATCAAAGACCCCTTATAGAATGGATATTGTGTAATTAGTGGACCAAAAGAAAAAACTAGAGAAATTGAGTAAGAAGGGATTTAATCTACCTAGTTTTTCTCCAGGGGGATCCCTTGTCCTTTTTTGTTAAGAAGAAAGATAGATATATGTGGTTGTTCATTGACTACAAGGAGATCAATGCTATGAAAATAGAGAATAATTATCCCCTACCGATAATTGATGCTTCATTTAACCAACTTCATGTAGCTCAATATTTTTAAAAAATTTACCTTCGATTTGGATATCATCAGTAGTGTGTGAAGAATAAGACATTCCAAAAACAGCATTTTGAACTAGGTATGAGCATTACGAATTTATAGTAATGTCTTTTGGATGGACTAATTCACCCTCTTTCTTCATGGATTTAATGAATATAGTTTTAGGGAATATTTTGATGACTTTGTCGTGGTATTTAGTTATGATGTCTTCGTATACTAGAAAATCTACAACAATCATGAAAGTCACATGTTTACTATTCTGAAAACTCTCAGAAAAAATGAATTATATGGGTAGTTTAGCATGTGAGAATTATGGATTAAAGATATTTATTTTCATGGACTTATCATCTCTAAGAATTAAATCCAAGTTGATCCATCAAAGTCCAAGGCAATCCATGAATGGCCTCAACTGACAAGTATAACAAAGGAATGCAGTTGTATTTGTTTAGTATGTTATTATCGACGTTTTGTCCAGAATTTTTCCCTGTTGGATAACACATTAACCAAGCTCACACGTAAATGGGTTAAATTTGTTTTGAATAAAGAGTGTGATGAATGTTTTTAAGAACATAAGATAAGAGTAGTCAATTATCCTATCTTGACTCTACCAATATAGAATGATGGGGTTTTAATTATAATGATGCTTCAGTGAAAGGACTTGGTTGTTTCCTTATATAGAATGATAGAGTTATTTCCTATGCATCATAGCATCTAAAAATTCATGAGTAAAACAATCCCACTCATGTTCTTGAGTTAGGAGCTGTAATATTTACGCTGATGATATGGAGACAATATATGAATGATAAAAATGTGATATTTATACCAATAAAAAGAGTTCGAAGTATATTTTCTCAAAAAAAGAACTCAACACGAGGCAAAGGTGATGGCTTGAACTACTCAAGGATTATGATTGAACAATACAATAACACCCGATGAAGGTAAATAAGATGGAATATGCTTTGAATAGAAAGGATAATGGAGTTCTGAATAAGATGATAGTTGAAAGGGTTCTTATTTTCATGGATCTAGTAAACGATGGGTATGGGAATAACCATGGAAGGTGAAAGAACAATACTTTTTCAAATGTTTGCCAAACCGTTCAACTAGAAAGTATTAAAAGTTATCAGACTAATGATGAGGAGTTTCAAAAGAAGATTAAAGATGTAAATGATGGGAGATTGAGTGACATTATATATGAAGATGGAAATATGAAATTTGGGAAGAGATTTTGCATTCCTGATATACCTGATCTAAAAAGAAAATTGTTGGATTGTTCTCATAGCTCCAATTTCTCTATACACCCTGGGAGCACCAAGATGTACATATATCTGAAGGAACAATTTTTTTGGGCCAACATGTAGAGGGAGATTACTGATTTTGGTTCAATATGTATGCTTTTTCAATAAGTGAATGCTGGAAGGAAACAACCTGGAGGAGTCATCCAACCTCTTCCCATAATTGAGTGGAAATGGAATAATATTATGATTGTGTTTGTCTTGGGGCTACCTAAGACTCCTATAAAGAATTATACAACATGGGTCATTGTTGATCATCTTACCAAGTCAGCACAATTTCTTTTTATAAGAGAAGAGTTACCACTTGAACATCTAGAAAGACTATATATTAAAAAAGTTGTAAGACTACATTGTGTATCCTTATCGATTGTTTCTGACCACGATCCCCATTTTACAACAAAACTTTGGAAACGTCTTCACAAGGACTTGGATACTGAACTTCATTTGAGCACTGCCTACTACCCTTAAATCGATGGACAATCAGAACAGACTATTCAAACCATAGAATACATGTTAAGATCTTTCCCACATGACATTCAAGGTATGTGGGATCAATATTTATCTTTGGTAGAAATTTCTTATAACAATAGAATCCATTCAAGTATTCAGATGGCACCATATGAAACGTTATATAGAAAGAGATGTTGTAGGAAACTTGTTGGGGTGATGTTGGTGAAACAAAATTCATAGGCTCAGAACATGATTATGAATCAATGAAAAAGGTGAAGATTATTTAAACCACATCAAAGAAGCTCAAAGTAAGAAAAAGAGAAATGCTGATAATCGGAGGATGGATTTGAAACTCCATGTAGGAGATGATGTCTTCTTGAAGGAATCTCCATGGAATGGTGTTATACGATACTGTAAGAAGTGTAAATTGAGTCCCAAGTACATCAGAACTTTTGGAAAATCTAGAATGAATTGGAGTTGTGGCATATCATTTTGCAATGCCTCCATGTCTCTCCAAAGTTCATGATGTGTTCCATGTATCATTGTTGAGAAAAATTATGTCTAACCCAACGCATGTTCTCACCTATGAGGAAATTGAACTAGAACTTGATATTTCATATTTTGAAAAGCCTTCCAAAATTATTGATACCAGAGAACAAGTGATGAGAAACTGGACGAATCGTCGGGTAAAAGTTGTACAGAGAAACCATAAGATGGAAGAGGAAATATGGGAACCTAAAGAACATATATTGAAGAACCACAATAATCATTTTATGCAGTAATATTTATGAAATTTTATGGAAGAAATTATTTTAAGGTGGGGAGAATGTAATACCCCAGGTTTCCACGGTACGTTTTCTATTGAGTAATACAGTCGCTTGTGTTGTATGTAACTTTGAGTTATAACACCCCATGACCAATAAAACTAGTCATTATGAATAGAAATACTCAGTTTTAGAAATTTTATAAATTTTATTTTTCAAAATGGACTTCATTTTTTAATTTGGAATTTTGAAATTATCTTAGTGTGAATTTTTGGTATTTTTCTGAAAACATTCAATTTTTTGATGAATAGTGAAAAACACTACGTTATTGTATTAAAACGAAATTTTATTTCAGTAATTAGTTATTTTATTTTAATTTATTTTGAATCAAAATTGATATATAATACCAATATATGGTTAATTTAATTTATTGGAGTAATTTTATAATTAGTTTAGATATATTAAATTTTATTGAACTTTTTACCGCAATTTACTCTCCTTCTATGAGAATTTGCAAATTCACATAAAAAATAATTTTACATCTTCTATGTGTTGAATTTTGAAAATCCGAGATACATAGTTGAAATCATTAAGTAATATGTTGTTCAATAATATGAAAATAATTTTTTTTGTGAAAAGTACCTTTTGACTTTTATTTACCACGGTTAAATGTAAATAGAATAATTAAGGGTAAAAATGATATTATAATTACCCTAACACATATATAATTCTATTTTATAAGTTTATTTCCACCAAAATCAACCTCAGGAATAAAATATGATCCTTTTTGATCCACTTTGATTTTATTAGGACATTTGTTATTATTTTATTTAAATAAGAGTTGAAAGAGTTAAATTCAATGTTTAATAACTAAACCATTATTAATATAGGGTTACACAACATATAAATTCAACTATAAATATTCATTAGAAATATAAAAATACATTATACATAATTTTCTTTTATTTATAATTTATATACATTAAATAATTTAATTTATTTATGATATAATGATGATGCAGTAATTACCATAATAATGAAATATTAAAAAAATAGATATTATAAATATTCAAATAAAGGTAAATTGTGACTTTTTAAGAATTCGACTAATTTTATAGGTTAATATGACATTTAAGGGATGATTAAATAAATTTTATTTATGTTTATAAAGTTTTTATAGCTTTAAAAATAATTAAATACTAAATAGTTTCTAAATTGACATAATTTAGTTTTTAAAAAATACTATATTATTAATGGATATAATATTCCTAAAAATATATGGTTCAGCCAAATGACATTGATAAGGTTATATATATAAACAATGAACCACCATGGGTTATCTTGTCTTCTTATCATATTTTTATTAACCATATAATATAAATATACAAAGAGACATGGTAAATGTCAAACTATTTAACTAAGGTTTAAATCCAAAAGTTAAGGTTAATATAGTGACCTAATCCTATATAAAACATATTTTTTGATAGATTTTCGAGCCATCCACACCTTATCCGAGAAATAAATTATTTTTTACCCATTAAAAACTGAATATGATTTTATTATAAAATAACATTTCATGCTTTTGTTAAGGTTCCCCTCACCTCTCTTAAAAACGACACTTCCCCTTCTCTAAAAATCAAACTTCCAAATCCATTTGCCTTGAAATAAATCATCCCATATATCCTCCTAATTTACCTCAATTCAACCTAGAGGCCTAGTTTAATCATAAATCTAACTTAAGGATCCCTTTTGATCAAATCAAAAGGAAGAACCCGAAGAAGAGGTAAATATTTCATAACCTCTTCCATGTTTTTTTCTTCTTCCACTTCCTTTTCCCTTGTTTTTTGCATTATAAAAAATTAACAAAATTATCTTCTATATAATATAATGTTATTATAATAATTTTACCACCATATTTATTATTCAATCCATAATATGAATGACAATGTCACCATATATGCGTATATACGGCTTACCGTCTCCACGTCATGGTGTAGTTGATATTCAAGACATTATTCTTTTTAATTGGCATAATAATGATGTATAATTGATGTAAATAATAAATATAACATGTTAATTATTATTTATATATTATATAACATCTATTTACAAGCGATTTTAATATCAAAATAATGATATTGTCACTCGTACGTATGTACGAATCTCCATATCCACGAATGCGATGAGATTCATTTCTCCATCGTAACTATTCTAGAATAATTTTCATTTGATTGTTTAAAATAATATATATGAACATAATATCATTATATATATGAATCAAATGAATCTAATCCATAACAAACACAACTTATGTAACAAAACATATAAAGGAAAATGAACATGTTAACACCTGAAACGACGATAATACTAAAGCATTATTAACAAAGCAATATTATAAAATCATATAGAATATCATATTTATGTATATGTTTCTTGTATAATTTAATATAAATTATTTAACTATTATACATGTGTTTAATGTACCTTCAACCAATGAAAAGTAAAATTTAAGAATTAATTTCACAATCAATTTATTATCCGAGGTTGTTTTTACGCAATTATCTACTGGGACCTCTTTATCATCCATATCTGTGTTTTCATAAAAATGTATTTCAAAACCATTTTACTATTTACTACACTATGGGTTAAATTAATTTATACCCGGATTTTATCTTTTATGTTTTGAAAGGAATATTTTTTTTATTTTACAAAAAAGGTACTTTATGACCTTTTTGTCAAAGTCAAGGTAAGAATGTTTTTATATCTTATACTGTGGGTGCGGCTATTTTTTACCATTAATATTCCCTTACAATATTATAAGAATATTTCAAAATAAACGTTTTCTTTTATAATAATTTTACTCTTAAATGATTTCAATATAGATTGAGATATTTCCCACAAAAAGTTTTGATTTCATCTATGTCACATCATTTTATAAAATTTACACTTGTTCGAAGTTGATTTGTTATGATACAAATATTCCATATTGTATTTATGGTTTTGTGATATATTCGATTGTGGATGTGTTATTTTTATACCATTCGTGTTTTATGGTTAAATTATTAGCATTTCATATTCTATTTTTAATTTGAATGTTTATGTAAGGTTTCAGTCTTTACATATGAGGAATGTATTGGAATTAATATGTGACGGGTGGATCCCTCTATAGTTCCTCGGTTCATCAGTAGGTATCATGAGAAAATTAGACCTAGAATTGGCTGAGGCCTTTCCCAATTTAATATATGGTTTTGGCCGAGGCCTAAATCATTTTTGGACGTCATGGACGAAGCCTTGACAATATGTTTCAGAATGTCCGACATTATACATTCCCTCATTATGAAAATAATAATTATGTTTCAAATTGTTATTCGACTAGTACAATACCCATGACTATGTTTTATTATGTCATTATTTACTCAGCTCATATTCTAGCCATAAATAGTTCAAGTTTATTATTTCTAAAGGCATGTGTTTTCAATTATTCAATATGCCTAGTTTTTATGTTATCTTCCATTGTACTTCATAATCTTATTGTGCTTTGAGATCACCCCTTCTTTATGTTTCATTTTCCCAGGATATGAAAATGTTAGTTATGAATGACTTGTTGTCATAATCTTGGAGGCTTGGATGTTTCTAATGGAATAAATTAGTGTTGTATTCCTTCTCATATTTTAATATTAAACTAATGTATGTATATTGTTTCCAATAATAATATACAGTTTCGTCTTTCAGGACATGATTCCTTGTATCATGCCAATGCTATGTAATAAAGCATTGACTCTGGGTAACTGGGGTTAGGGCGTTATAGATACCTTTTATCAGTACTTTCATATCACTAATAAAATAAACTTTATTAGCCCTAAAACTAAAGAGCTGATAAAGGGTAACCTTTATCAACACTATATTAACTTACTAATTAAGGATATATTTTAACAGTGATAAATAAAATTGAATTATAAAGGTTCCCTTTTAACAGTACTCATTTTAGCACTTATAAATATAGAATTTATAATCTCATTATTCTAGCATTGATAAATTTCAGTGTTATTAAATGCAATATTTTTAGTATTGTTTAGTGGTGGCTGAGGAAAAGATGAACCTAGGGGTAAACACACTTGAATTTTTTTTTTGAGAATTAGCTCAATCATAACTCTGATTCATGTTGGATGTGAATAAGATTATACAATTTTCTAGATACTCCTATGGGATTTCATATGGGTAAAAAGTTCTAAAAATACCATGATGAAGGATTTAAGAATGAAGTTATAAAATTAATTATGTTAAAATAAAAGGAAAATGAGCTTGAATAACAAAGGAGACGAGAATCACTAAAAAATATATTACTTTTTCCAATAGGGACATATATTTTAGTAAAAACAATGACCAACACATATGTCCATGTCAGTAAAATATTATTAAAAACTCCGTTACAAATTTTTTTTTCGATCGCTAAATTTGTTTTGTAGTAAATATCATAATTTTAATAGAAAATAAATATATCGGTTGTAGTGTTTAGAAATATATTATTATGAAAATATTTTCTTTTGGTAATAATATTTTGAATATATAATATCTATTTAAAAATTACGTTCAAATAAAAGTTATAAATTTTTATATATAATAAATTTTCATATTTTATTTATTAATATATAATATATAATTCCTCAATTTTAATTATTATGAAAAATATAATTTACATGAATATTCACACATAAAAAAAATAAACTTATTAATAATGAAATTTAATACAAAATGAATCAATAAAAACGTAGATCAATCCCGATCCACCCCCAAGCCATAATGTACGAACGAACCACCAATAGTATCCACCCCCCCCCCCCCACCCAAGTACGAACGACCCATACATGCTCTATGTACTTGGTCCATCACTAGTATGAATCCTCATACAGCTGCTATACCATAGCCTTCAGCTCCATGATCTTGACTACAGGCAACCAAAGAGCATACCAATGGAGATCCAACTCCGAAACAAGTGAGAAAAAATTGACCCAGATCATATACAAGTGATAAAACTCAATTCATTTATATTCCACACCCTTTAACTCCAATATCAACAACACAAACTACCAAAAAGAAAACCAAAAAATCAGTGCAAATTTTTTTTCATGAATTTGAAACCAAAATATAAAGAAATGGAAGTATAAAAAAATTATTTTCATAGTGACATACCAAAGATTTGATAAAAGGATATAAATTCTAAAAATTAGTACCCAAATTGAGAATTATATAGATCCATTGAATCTAGAACAATGAAATACGAAACGAAAAAAGATGAAGCTTCTAATGACTACGTTTAAAACACAAAACTCATCTTTTTACGATAATTGGATGCATAATTTACAAAAAATGCCCATCTCTTAAGATGTATATGAAAAAGACTATTGTATATGAGAACCCCATGAACCAGGGTATCAACCAACTAAAATTTAAGCATAGCAAGAGAACAATGGAAATGAAATGAGCTATTTAAAAGGAGGGAGGTCTCAGGGCTCCCAACTCTTATAGGGTTAATGGGGATTCTACTTACATGTAATATGAGATATTCCTTGTAGATCCATCCCACAATTTGATTAAAGTGATCCATGACTCAACTAGATCTTCACGTTGTCCATTATCATAGAGATATTCATATTTCTACCACTACAAGGATGGAATACAAGATTCTTAGAGTTAAAGGACACCAGTTCTACAAGTTTTGGTAATCTCAAAGGGATACCTAGAAACAAAAACACTTTTCCTCCATCTTTAATGATAATTTTGTTTATTCTTCTTTTCTATGTGTATTTTTTAGTATATTTTAATTTTCTAATGGATTGATTTTTTATACATATTTTTTTATATCAAGGTGTTATATTCTATTTCACTATGTTTTTTATTAACCCTTATGGTTTGGATGGAAATCTTATTTGGTGTTATGTTTTTGTATTAGATTGTTATAGAAATACATAGAATTATATCAAGGTATTTGAATGTGTGAAAAAATAATAATTTTATATATTTAATAAATATGAAACATGTTTGAATTAAAATTAAAGTTCATTAGGAATATAAAATGACTGCAACACCAAAGAAAGAACAACTTTGAAATTAGTTGTAAAAAAATTGACTACAATGAAAATTAAAAATCAATTAATGATTACATGATCTATTATAAGTAGAAAATTGTATAATAGCATGTTGGTTCAAATAAACAGAACATGGAAACATATGAATACACTTTCAGTCGATGATAAAAATAATTGAAAGATTCATTCAGCTTGAAATAATTCTCATAAACTAAAAATAAATATTTTTACAACATATAATCCTAAAACAATCACCATATTTTAGAATCCAGTTCCAGATTAAAAATTAATTCACATAAGTAGGAAATGGAAATATTCGAGGAAAAAATAAATATTTCCAAAATAATCATGTTCATGAACATGTAAAGAATCATATGGAATTAAACAAAAAATAATGAAACAATAGTATGCAGTTATAAAATATATCAATTTAGAAACTCAAACAGCTTCAACATTAGCAAACAAATCAGAACCATATTCAAAATAATTGAAGAATATTAATATAGAGGAAAAAATTCAATGGAACTTTATATCAAGATATTTGAATGATAGAAAATAGTGATTTTATCATTAAAATAGAAATAAAACTTGTTCGAATGAAAATTCCAATTACATTAAGAATATAAAAGTATTGCAACACCAATGAAAGAACG
The DNA here is from genome assembly GCA_963277665.1 of Viscum album. Taxonomy (NCBI): domain Eukaryota; kingdom Viridiplantae; phylum Streptophyta; class Magnoliopsida; order Santalales; family Viscaceae; genus Viscum; species Viscum album. The sequence continues at coordinate 1,674,490,499 of OY728150.1, read as the reverse complement.
ACATTGGACGTTTCATTGAACAAAACATTGACAATAGTGAGAATTACAAATAAATTCATTATTTCAAGAAATATTATAAATAGAAAGTAATATATGCACATGTTGGTTTAAATAAACAGAACCTTGAAACATGTGAATACACTTCTAATACGTGATAAGAATCTTTGACAGATTCATAAAACTTGTAAAAATTATCATAAACTTGAAAAAGAGTGTATACAACATATATCCATCAATACAAATCACCCAATATTGGAATCAAATTTAAAATTCAATATTTATTCATATAAGAATGAAATGGAATAATTCTAGGAACATATTAATTTTCCCAGAATAAACTTGTTCATGAAAAGAAATATATGGAATCGTAAAAAAATTATTGTTGTAATAGAGTGAAGTGATAAAATATAAAAAATTATAAACTCAAACAAATTCCACTTCAAAAAAAATTAGAACCATATTTAAAATAATTCAATAGTGTTAAGACAGAAGAAAACAATAAATATTATATAAGTCTAACAAAACTGATGTTGAGAAACAAGTAAAGAAGGAATAAATATTTAATGTGTTTCGAACATTTTGGTATTATATGCATGACAAGAAAACCACCTGACTCACACACATTAGCATCCTATAAACAAATTAGGTACATGACTCCAAAAAACAAAAAATAAAAAAAAATAACAGAAAAAACTAGATATTTATGTGGTAATAAATGATTAAAAATGATTACAATTGTTGGAAAATTACCAACGTGTAGTGTTATTTTGTTCACGCTACAAAGAATAATGTGACTTTTACCTGGAATCATGCATAAAAACACACTGTTTATGATACTAACAAATTCATGAGGCTTGTTATTGAAATCCCATATGAAAAACACTGAATCTTGAAGATGAATACAATAAGAAATAGTCTTAGAAATTATATAATCATGACACACAAAAAACCTTATAGTCAACACGCAGCTATTAGTAAGAACGTAACTAGTCGACCCATGCGCTTGAACTTCATCTCCACTAGAACTAAAATCATCAAGATTAGTTCGACTCAAAATGATAGGAAATATGGAAAAAAATCTCCATAGAAAAATATGTGGGGATATCTTGATCTGGAGAAATACTCGCTAAAACTGTTCACCAATCGGTTTGGGATTATCTATAATAAACCTTAGTGAAAAAGGGAATTATCCAGAGTGTATTGGAATGAAAACCTATGAGGATATGAGGTATAAATTGGAGGTTAATTTCATTAATGTGACTATTCTGTTCAGGAATAGGGAGTGGGGTTTGACCTATTGGGAATAAGAAGGGGGTTCAACCATCTGGGAATACTAAAGTCCCGCGAGGAGGTCTATGGGGAATTTCGGTCACTAATAGGAATAAAGAGGTAGGGTTGGGGGAGGGGATTCACATGGAATGACAATTTGGTGGGGGGGGGGGGGGTTGTTGAGGCATATTTGGTTATTTTTCGGCACACATATATATATTTATTTAAGTATATATATACAATGATAAAATTTAAGAATTTATATAAATTTATTTTAATAGTATAATATATTAATATATGTATGTTATCAATAAATTTTACTAAATTATGGTTATTTTAATTAATTACATATTTTTTCTATCGAAATTCTATTCTTATAACGGGTAATATATATCTCCACATATTCAATTATTGTAATATTATTTTATATTATAGAATAATTTACTAGTAATGGAAATTTTAATGGTAAATGATTTGTTGGTTATAATAACTAATAATGTAACACCCCTGGTAAATAAAAAATATGACATTTTAATATTTATCCATATTTGGGTATCAAATATTAATATTACTTTAAAGGGGATGCTATGCTCGATGGCGTACCCAATACGCAACAACGAGTTTCTTGGGAATCTTACGTTGCACTCTAATAATAAAATAATATTATTTTAAATGGTAGTTAACATGTAGTCGTTGTATTGGTGAGAATGGATAGAAATAACTAAAATATGATTATATATGTTTTTAAATGTTTTTACATTTATCCAATAAAAGATAAAGGCTTAAAATACAGAAAGAATTCAATTTTAGGCGTATATGCCCTAGTTTTCACTAAAGGTTCACTTATCGCCTTTTGATGGCGAACCGTCATTAAATATAGTTTTTTTCACTCTTATACATTCTATTGGACCAAATAAAACTCTTCTTTATAATCGGGACATCAAAATTTACTTTGTGTAAATTTTTGGTATCTTTCCGATAAGGTTCATTTTTTTAATGAATAGTGTAAAATGTTGTATTTTAATTCAAAACCTCTTTTAATATAATTTATTTATATGATTAGATTATCTTTTTAATTGGTTTTAAAGTGAAATTAGAATATATTTTTACCATTAAATCCAATAGTGGTCGTTGGAATTAATTTCACTTTGAAATCGGACTTAAACTAGTGTCAATCTTTTGATACTTATTGTTTCATAAAAACACGCTATTTGCTCTGGCAGCGGGAATTAATTATTAAATTAATTAATGAAACTTATATGTTTTGAATTTTTTAAAATTTACTTCATTTTTGAATTCGGAATATCAAATATTGCTTAGGGTTAATTTGTGGTATTTTTCTGAAAAACTTCAATTTTTGATTAATAGTTAAACCACTAAGTGGTACTTATAAAAACTGATTTTTCGTTTAAATGAACTTTTACCACTTCTGTGTTTTGAATTTCAAAAATCCGACATACATGGTTGTCATTAAGAAGTAAAATGTGGTTCAATGAGATAAAAATAATTTTTTGGTGAATAGTAACTTATTAAGTTTTTAATCGCGATTAGAGGTAATTAGTGCAATTTATGGAAAAAATGATATTATAATAAAATGAAAATACCTTGACACATGTCCTAACCTTATTAGATGTGTCATGGCCGACCAAGACAATCCATGGGTCAACTTGGGGACCCCATGGAGCCACTTTGGTTGGGAAATGACATAAATAACTTTTTATTTAATGTTAAAGTAAAAATGACACACATGAGAAGTTTTACTAAAAAAAATTTTAAATGGGGTTATACAAGTCATATTTTTTACTATAAATAGTAATTATAAAGATAAAAATATTTCCTACATCATAGTTTTTTTTTATAATTTTTAGACATTAAATAAATTAAATTATTTATGACATCATGATGATGTAGCGATGACCTCATTATTTAACGATTTAAATATAATGGAATGATAATGTAATATCTAAGACCTAAACATGTCCAAAACCTATTGGATGAGTGGAGTTCGAACCCTTATCACCTTATCCTCGAAATAAATCAATGTGGGACTTCTTAAATCCGAATACCATTTTAAAATAAAGTGACTTTTCTTTACTTTCCAAGAGTGCCCCTCCTCTCCTCTTATAAAAGGCCCCCACCTCTACCTCCTTACCCACACTCCCAAAGCCATTGGCATGGCCAACACCTGCCCATTTTGGTTATCCACATCCCTCTATTACTCCTTGAAGCCTCACATTGGGCATAAGTCTTCCCAAGGAAGCCTTTGAGCTCAAACCAAGGGGAGTTACCCGATTTTAAGGTAATGTCTTCTTTTGAGTCCTTTTGTTTTATTTTGCTTCTCCAACCACCTAAACTCATTTTATTCATTTCTTTTGTGACAAATCCAGTATCCTAAATATACTAGTATGTTTTTATAAGAAGTATTAAAGCTACACTTACACAAACCTACATGTAATGGTTAACGAACATACTGTTTCCGCGGATGGAGAATTTATGCCTCCCGAAACGATGATTGTTCAACATTATTTTAACACCTTCATAGGTGGCCATTAAGATGTCACTATATTTATATATGATATATAATATGTTTATGTTTTACTTATGCTTCTGTATTTTTCATTTGTGTCTTACCTTTATGGATTCCATTATGGGTATACGTGATATCTTCATTTTAGGAAGTGCGGACTACCGCCCCCTCAAAGTGATGTGATTCGTTAATGCCATACGTGGGATGTATAAAGGATGGATTTAATGTTATTATATATGATGTTATACTGTAATTATTATATACCTCTATATCATTATTATTTCTTTCCATTAAAGTATGAGATAGAAATGAAAGTAGCGTTCATGCGTACGTACGGCTTACCGTCTCCATGAACGGTGCATTTCATTTCATATCCCCAAATGTAATGTACTATTATAAGTACATGTATATAATGGATATATATGAGGAATGATACATCTAAATGATGAATATAATTCAGGAATTAAAATATACATACCTCTCATTTAGGTTTAATTCCATTAATATGAAAAAGAAATGAAAGTAGCGTTCATGCATACGTACGGCTTACCGTCTCCATGAATGGTACATTTCATTTATTACCTCTAAATGATTATGTGATATTATAAATACATGTATATTCTCGATATATATGATATATTTGATATCCAAATCAGTAATTTCATTCTGGATATAAAGAACCTTTGACCACACGAACAACATGTAATTGTAAGAAGTCCACTTTCGACATAAGAACCATATATCGACAAAACAAACATTATTAACTTAAATGATTACATAATGTTTATAAAATTTCAATAATTGATATAAAAGGAATAATTAACTTGGAAAAGGTTCTTAAGAAAGTAGAAATTAACTCAAGTTTATTATTCAGGACATTAAAGAACGATCGAGTCAAGCTGGACTCGAGGTAAGGGATCCTACACCTCTCTTTCTTTTTAAGTACATTATTTTATGTCATTCCTTTTAAAGACCATATTTCTTGTTATTGGGATGTTATTTTATATTAATCATACTGTAATTTTTATGTTCATATGATGAGATACCCTATTCTCTCTCATCAATCCATTTAGGAAGTTTTGAGTGGCGCCGTTAGGCTGCCGAATTATCGTAAGAGATCTAACCCCTCTCTTTTTTTAAGTACTCTCATTTATGTAACTTCTTTTAAGTTCATCTTTTTTATGATGGGGGGTGTTCTATTATATTCCTATTGTTGTAAATTTTATTTTAATGTGATGATATACCCTAGTTGATCTCATCAATCCATTTTTGGAAGTTTTAAGTGGCGCCGTTAGGCTGCCGAGTTTTTGTAAGGGATTTTTCATCTCACTTTTTTTCCTGTGAGATTTATGCTACCTTTTCCACAATTTCCTTTGAGTGGTTTATGTACTGACCATTATTTTACACATTGTGTAATATTATTTCATTTATGAACATTTACATCAATGTTTTATTGTCCTTCCTTCATGGGGCGTATGTTTTGAAAGATACCCAAGTCGGTAAGGGAACATTTCACCCTCCTCTTTTTAAAAGACTTCTTTTGTTGGGTATTTTAATTTACATATAGTTATGTTGGGATATGCTATCATATATCCTTATTGATGTAACTTTTATGTCCAACTGATGAGATACACTTTTTATCTCTCATCAACTCATTTTGATGTGACGCCGTTAGGCTGTCAAGAGAACTTCTTAACCCAATTTCGATTTCTTTGGGTTCAACATGTAGTTATTGAATATGTCATCCTTTGAATATGTGTGAATGAACTTCTATTATTTTACACTTAATATCCACTTATATTTGGTGTATTCATTGTCACACATAATTATGTAATTGATTTATCCTTAAACCAAGGATACCGTCTTTGTATGGGACTACGTCTCAATCTCCTTTCATTGAGGCATATTTCGTTTTATACAGAACTTTATTTTATACGGTGTATAAACCTCTTTAACTTTTACTTTTATACAAAAGGAATATTTTTATACGAAGCGTTTTACTAAACGACAAAAAGGAATGTTTCTTTTAACATACGCGGTGACAACGACCTTTTCCGCCGCCGTGAGTATTATTTAGTCTTTGGCTTCCTCAGCAAGCCGTGATGTTTTTAAAATGAAATAAATACCATATAATCTTTTATGTATTTTGGTATTGAAAATGGTTTTTATAATGGATTTGTTATGTCAATATATTTGAGTGATATATTGTGATCAAAGTGTGGAAATGTTTTCTTTCCATTATATTTGTTTTATGTCTTATGATTTTATTATGGTACTCGGACATTTAACGGGTGGTTATGTGATAAACCATATGGCAGGTGGTGCTGTGAATACCAGGACAGGTGGTTACGTTATAACCTCTAATGCATTGGGTATGGAACTCGGCCGTATGGCTATTCCATTAAGTATTTATGGAAGTTGGTCGACTGGCTATTCCATTAAGTGATATGTGTGGAAGTCAACCATATGGTTATTCCCCCTAAGTATGTTTATGTCCCAAGTTACCTTTATATGTTATGTGTTCTTTATATGGGTTTTATGGTAATATTTTGGTTACAAAAGGGTAAGTAATAAACTTTTATTCAGCGAAGTGTTTTTACTACTTCGAAGAGGTGAAAAGTATTACTTTGATAAAGTATACATGGTTTACTTGTTGTTTTGAAAAACTAACAGTTTTCATTCTTTGTGTATCCCTTATTGAGCTTTTTATGCTCATCCCATGTTTTTGAAATGTTTTTCATAGGACATAGCGTGGAATAGGGTCAAGGAAGGGATCAAGGGAACGTCATGCTACCTAAAACATGGAACCATACATGTTTCTTTTTAAGAGTTTTTATTTTATGGAAATTTAGTAGAAGTGACTACTTTGTAATCTATTGAGATGTAATAGTAATGTCCTAATTCTCTAAAACTCTAAACCTGAAAAGATCCTCAATGTAAATTACTCATTTAATTCATTATTAAGTAAGGTTTAAGGGTGGGTCCTTATAGTTGGTATCAAACGGAGGTTTAGATAACTTTAGAGGTTAGGGTATTCTCTAAGCACAAGTGACATTACCATAATGGTTAAGAGTTCAGAAAGAGTCCTAGTTTTAGATAATGTGAATGAGTAAGTATATCTTAGTGTTTATATTCCTCATTAGTACATGATGGTTATGTTTATATACTCACACTGACCTTTTTGGTTTTAGTAAATGGCTGGATCTAGCAGGCACCAAAGTGACAATGGGTTTGAAGGAAACTGTGGTGGTTCTCTGATTAAGAGACTGGATGAGATGGGGGATTCAATGAGGAATCTCATGGTTGTTCTAAACCAACTATCAAGGAGTCATGATCAACCACTTCAACCTTGGTGAGTTCTCTAATGCATCATGTATGAGATGGCCAACTCGATGTGGAAGTTCAGGTAATAATTATAAAGGTAACCATTAGAGTTTATATGATCCTTACTTTTGAGGTAATTATGGGTTATTATATGTTATGATGGAAAATGAAAGTCATGAGATAAAATTGTGGTTAAAATATGTTATGATCATTTTTGAAGATTTTATCTCATATTGGGTAATGTTTTACGAATTATGTAGTTTTGGAAAAAGGACAACACGCAGACCGTGTGACAACCCGTTGCGTCGGACAAAGCTGTGGGAATCGAACCCACAACCAAAGTGTGACAGGTATTTATCGACTACCACTGGACTACGTGAAGTCCCTGGTTAGATTGACTGATTCTTTTTAGTTATATGATTTTAGGAATCAAGAGTAAGTTTATTTTGGGTTTTCTATGGAAATTATTAACCTATCATTGAGGATATGTGATTAGGTTAATTACATTTCAATACGAGACATTCAGAGCAACTGATTTTGTTTGGAGATAAATGTTACGATTTAACTTGGAAGACTATTTGACTAAATCTTTCAAATATTTAGGTTTCAATATTAGTTTGGTTTACTTTGATGAATTTTATGGACAAATTGATTATAGAATTGTCCTCGTTGAACTTTGGGTTTTGTTGGACAAATTTTGGAGATTAAGAATAGATTTTCTTTTTATAAAGGCTTATCCTTTTCTGGATTATCTGATCTTGTACTAAACTTTTTGGTTTTGGTTTCGGTTAAAGACTAAAGACATGGGAAGTATATAGTTCTATTTTTTTGGGTTAAGTGATTCTCTAGAAGTTGATTATAGTACTCTTAATGCGAACAAGTCTCCCTAAATACTCGTCTTTTGGAAAAAATATGATTTTGTGTAAGGAATCTAATAAAAGTTGAAAGTCAACATGATAAGTGATTATGTTTCCTTGTGAATAAATTCCTCAATAAAAAGTAACTTAAAACAAAAATGATGTCTATTAACTTTTTTTACTGGGGAATCGAATACCGTTTAACCCATCACAAGTTTGTGATTTTCTTGTGGTTAACTTTCTCCTAAACATGTTTTCTATCACTCTCCATCAGAACATGACCCTATGCTATCTCCTCCATGTCCATGTTTTCATACTTGGAATCCTAGTATGGGTTAACTCGGGTGACCTTTCTACTTATCTTTCTTCATTTTAAAGCGATTGTTTTACCGACTCTTCTTCTGATGTGGGACTTTAAAGGATGTTTCCAAGCCAATTTTAAAATTGCGAGGACGCAATTCCCAAAAGGGGGGAAGGATGTAACACCCCAGGTAAATAAAAAATATGAAATTTTAATATTTATTCATAATTTTGTATCAAATATTAATATTACTTTAAAGGGGATGCTATGCTCGATGGCGTACCCAATACGGAACAACGAGTTTCTTGCGAATCTTACGTTGCACTCTAATAATAAAATAATATTATTTTAAATGGCAGTTAACAAGTAGTCGTTGTATTGGCGAGAATGGATAGAAATAACTAAAATATGATTATATATGTTTTTATATGTTTTTACATTTATCCAATAAAATATAAAGGCTTAAAATACAGAAAGAATTCAATTTTAGGCGTATATATCGTAGTTTTCACTAAAGGTTCACTTATCACCTTTTGATGGAGAACCGTCATTAAATATAGTTTTTTTCACTATTATACATTCTATTGGACCAAATAAAACACTTCTTTAGAATCGGGACATCAAAATTTACTTTGTGTAAATTTTTGGTATCTTTCCGATAAAGTTCATTTTTTTAATGAATAGTGTAAAATGTTGTATTTTAATTCAAAACCTCTTTTAATATAATTTATTTATATGATTATATTATCTTTTTAATTGATTTTAAAGTTAAATTAGAATATATTTTTACCATTAAATCCAATAGTGGTCGTTGGAATTAATTTCACTTTGAAATCGGACTTAAACTAGTGTCAATCTTTTGATACTTATTGTTTCATAAAAACACGCTATTTGCTCTGACAGCGGGAATTAATTATTAAATTAATTAATGCAACTTATATTTTGTGAATTTTGTAAAATGGACTTAATTTTTGAATTCGTAATATCAAATATAACTTAGGGTGAATTTTTGGTATTTTTCTGAAAAACTTCAATTTTTGATGAATAGTGAAACCACTAAGTGGTACTTATAAAAACTGATTTTTCGTTTAAATGAAATTTTAACACTTCTGTGTTTTGAATTTCAAAAATCCGACATACATGGTTGTCATTAAGAAGTAAAATGTGGTTCAATGAGATAAAAATAATTTTTTGGTGAATAGTAACTTATTATGTTTTTAATCGCGATTAGAGGTAATTAGTTTAATTTAAGGAGAAAATGATATTATAATAAAATGAAAATACCTTCACAGATGTCCTACCCTTATTGGATGTGTCATGGCCGACCAAGAAAAGCCATGGGTCAACTTGGGGACCCCATGGAGCCAGTTTGTTTGGGAAATGACATAAATAACTTTTTATTTAATGTTAAAGTAAAAATGACACACACATGAAAAGTTTTACTAAAACAATTTTTAAATGAGGTTATACAAGTCATATTTTTGACTATAAATATTCATTGGAAAGATAAAAATATTTCCTACATCATAGGTTTTTTTATAATTTTTATACATTATATAAATTAAATTATTTATTACATCATGATGATGCAAGGATGACCTCATTATTTAACGATTTAAATAAAATGGAAAGATAATGTAATATCTAAGACCTAAACATGTCCAAAACCTATTGGATGAGTGGATTTCTAACCCTTATCACCTTAGCCTTGAAATACATCAATTTGGGACCTCTTAAATCCGAATACCATTTTAAAATAAAGTGACTTTTCTTTACATTCCAAGAGTGCCCCTCCTCTCCTCTTATAAAAGGCCCCCACCTCTACCTCCTGACCCACACTCCCAAAGCCTTTGGCACGGCCAACCCCTGCCCATTTTGGCTCTCCACATACCTCTATTACTCCTTGAAGCCTCACATTTGGCATAAGTCTTCCCAAGGAAGCCTTTGAGCTCAAACCAAGGGGAGTTACCCGATTTTAAGGTAATGTCTTCTTTTGAGTCCTTTTGTTTTATTTTGCATCTCCAACCCCCTAAACTCTTTTTATTATTTTCTTTTGTAACAACTCCAGTATCCTAAATATACTAGGATGTTGTTATAATAAGGATTCAAGCTAAACTTACACACACCTACATCTACTGGTTAACGAACATTCTGTTTCTGTGGATGGAAAATTTATGCCTCCCGAAACGTTGATTGTTCAACATTCTTTTAACACCTTAAAAGGTGGACATTAAGATGTCACTATATTTATATATGGTATATAATATGTTTATGTTTTACTTAATCTTCTTTATTTTTCATTTGTGACTTACATTTATGGATTCCATTATGGGTATACGCGATATCTTCATTTTAGAAAGTGCGGACTACTGCCCCCTCAAAGTGATGTGATTCGTTAATGTCATATGTGGGACGTATAAAGGATGGATTTAATGTTATTATATATGATGTTATACTGGAATTATCATATACCTCTGTATCATTATTATTTATTTCCATTAAAGTATGATATAGAAATGAATGTAGCGTTCATGCGTACGTACGGCTTACCGTCTCCATTAACGGTGCATTTCATTTCTTATCCCCAAATGTAATGTACTATTATAAGTACATGTATATAATGGATATATATGATTAATGATACATCTAAATGATGAATATAATTCTGGAATTAAAATATACATACCTCTCATTTAGTTTTAATTCCATTAATATGACAAAGAAATGAAAGTAGCGTTCATGCGTACGTACGGCTTACCGTCTCCATGAACGGTACATTTCATTTCTTACCTCTAAATGATTATGTGATATTATAAATACATGTATATTCTAGATATATATGATATATATGATATCCAAATCAGTAATTTAATTCTGGATATAAAGAACCTTTGACCACACGAACAACATGTAATTGTAAGAATTCCACTTTCGACTTAAGAACCAAATATCGACAAAACAAACATTATTAACTTAAATGATTACATAATGTTTATAACATGTCATTAATTGATATAAAAGGAATAATGAACTTGTAAAATGTTCTTAAACAAGTAGAAATTAACTCAAGTATATTATTCAGGACATTAAAGAACGATCGAGTCATGTTGGACCCGAGGTAAGGGATCCTACACCTCTCTTTCTTTTTAAGTACATTCTTTTATGTCATTCATTTTAAAGATCATATTTCTTGTTATTGGGATGTTATTTTATATTACTCTTACTGTAATTTTTATGTTCATATGATGAGAGACCCTATTCTCTCTCATCAATCAATTTTGGATGTTTTGAGTGGCGCCGTTAGGCTGCCGAATTTTCGTAAGAGATCTAACCCCTCTCTTTTTTTAAGTACTCTCATTTATGTCACTTCTTTTAAGCTCCTCTTTTTATGATGGGGGATGTTATTTTATATTCCTCTAGCTGTACATTTTATTTTATTGTTATTAGATACCCTAGTTGATCTCATCAATCCATTTTTGGATGTTTTAAGTTGCGCCGTTAGGCTGCCGAGTTTTTGTAAGGGATTTTTCATCTCACTTTTATTCCTATGAGATTTATGCTACATTTTCCACAATTTCATTTGAGTGGTTTATGTACTGACCATTATTTTACTCATTGTGTAATATTCTTTCATTTATGTGTATTTACATAAATGTTCTATTGTCCTTCCTTCACGGGGCGTATGTTTTGAAAAATACCCAAGTCGGTAAGGGAACCTTTCACCCTCCTATTTTTAAAAGACTTCTTTTGTTGGGTCTTTTAATTTACATATTGTTATGTTGGGATATGTTATCATATATCCTTATTGACGTAAATTTTATGTCCAAGTGATGAGATACACTTTTTATCTCTCATCAACTCATTTTGATGTGACCCTGTTAGGCTGTCAAGAGAACTTTTTATCCCAATTTCGATTTCTTTGGGTTCAACATGTAGTTATTGAATATGTCATCCTTTGAATATGTGTGAATGACCATTGATTATTTTACACTTAATATCCACTTATATTTGGTGTATTCATTGTCACACATAATTATGTAATTGATTTATCCTTAAACCAAGGATACCGTCTTTGTATGGGACTACGTCTCAATCTCCTTTCATTGAGGCATATTTCGTTTTATACACAACTTTCTTTTATACGGTGTATAAACCCCTTTGAAATTTACTTTTATACAAAAGGAATCTTTTTATACGAAGCGTTTTACTAAACGACAAAAAGGAATGTTTCTTTTAACGTACACGGTGACAATGACCTTTTCTGCCGCCGCGAGTATTATTTAGTCTTTGGCTTCCTCAACAAGCCGTGATGTTTTTAAAATGAAATAAATACCATATACTCTTTTATGTATTTTGGTATTGAAAATGGTTTTTATAATGGATTTTTTATGTCAATATATTTGAGTGATATATTGTGATAAAAGTGTGGAAATGTTTTCTTTCCATTATATTTGTTTTATATCTTATGATTTTATTATGGTACTTTGACATTTAATGGGTGGTTACGTGATAAACCATATAAAGGGTGGTGTCGTGAATACCAGGACGGGTGGTTACATTATAACCTCCAATGCATTGGGTATGGAAGTCGGCCATATGGCTATTCCATTAAGTATGTATGGAAGTTGGCCGAATGGCTATTCCATTAAGTGATATGTGTGGAAGTCGATTGTATGGTTATTACACTTAAGTATGTTTATGTCCCATGTTACCCGTATATGTTATGTGTTCTTTATATGGGTTCTATGATAATCTTTTGGTTACAAAAGGGTATGTAATGAACTTTTATTCAGCGAAGTATTTTTACTACTTCGAATAGGTTAAAAGTATTACTTTCATAAAGTATACATGGTTTACTTGTTGTTTTGAAAAACTAACAGTTTTCATTCTTTGTGTATCCCTTACTGAGCTTTTTATGCTCATCCCAAGTTTTTGAAATGTTTTTCACATGACATAGCGTGGAATATGGTCAAGGATGGGATCAAGGGAAAGTCATGCTACCTAAAACATGGAACTATACATGTTTCTTTTAAAGAGTTTTTATTTTATGGAAATTTAGTAGAAGCGACTACTTTGTAATCTTTTGAGATGTAATAGTTATGTCATAATTCTCTAAAACTCTAAACCTAAAAATACCCTCAATGTGAATTACTCATTTAATTCAATATTAAGTAAGGTTTAAGGCTGGGGCGTTATAAATAATAACATGTTTATTTATCAGAAACTTAATTTTTGGTATTTTTATGATAAACAACAGATTTAATGTTAGTAAAATACTTGTTGATATTGAACTACGAATATAAACATATTTATATGTTTGTGAAACAATTGTTTGTACCTATAGTTAATATAAATTCAATTTAATATTTGTTGGAATTAATCATTTTTACCACGATTTATATTATCTGTCGGTATTATCTATGGGAAAAGGTAAATTGTTTTGTAGTGAATGAGAGTTGTAGGTTAATCCTTATATTTCATATGTCAAAATACGTGTCATAAGGGAATACATATTCAAATTGATTTTTACATTGTAATAATTATGATATTATCATTACCTTTTTTGGATTAGTATTATCGAGAAATAAGATCATGAATATAAAGATGATAAAGGTATGTATCTGGATATTATAATGTCTTATAACAGAATAAAGAAGCTTATGTAAATGGGTAAGAATTTTAGTGTATTCCAATTTTGATGGAAAAGGTGAGTCTCCATGTATTACCAATAATAGTGTGGTTGATAATATAATTTAAATTAAATATTGAATCTATTATCACTTCCCATTTGAGATTCATACTTATTAATGATATTATGGTATATATTAAATCTTGTTGGAATTATGTAAAACATCTCTGGATTTCTCTTCAATAGTTTCTATTTAATGGTATATGAAGCTATATTAAATTATATTAATAACAAAAAAATGTGATTCTAAGACAATATTATATTTTGGGGAAAAATATTTAAGAACTTGTTAATGAGGTATAAAAAACTCAGAATATTAATACAATCCTGATATTGATGTATTAATGGGTTGATTGATTTAGAGAAAAGTTAGTTTGATGGTTTTTATTACATTGGAACTGATTATTGATTTATATAAAAATAAATACATGAAAATTTTTGGTGATCATTTTCTAGTTTTTGGGATTTTTATATTTATAGTTTGTTGTGTGGATGTATGAACTAGTTTTCCTATATAAGAGTTAATTTTTTGTGGAATATATATGTTCTTTGTTGTTTATGGACCTAGATATTTAATTTTTTTGGGAAATGATTTTTATGTTGAATATATGATTTGGGTATATAAATACTTGGGAATATGATTATATGAATTGATAATATTATTTTAATAATGATATTTATCTTGATATATCTTAAGAGGGTATGTTATATTTTATAACTGATGTTATACCACGATTGATGAATATGTATAGAAAATCAGCATGTACATTCTTCAATGGGTAATAATTAAATTTTCAATGAATTTTTTTAAGGGTGGGTTTGGTTAATGTAAAACCAATACATCTTAGTATAATATTACCATTAAATAAGATAATGTGCTCAATTTGTTAATCCACATGCAACTCCAAATTTTATCAAAATTTTGATATATTTATATTACATATGAATATTTATGTATGACATTTAAAACCATTTATTTAATTAGTAATATTGAATAATAGTGACCTCAGTGATAAATTTATGAAAAATGAAAAAAATTTGTTCATTTAATATGAATGAAATTCAATTAGTTTACGGATAATGACTAATAAAATCATTTATTACTTAGAAAAGTATTTTTATTAAAATTTGATTTTATATGATATTAATTTCAATTTCAAGAAATAAATTATTCATGGTGACAAAATATTTTTTAAATGAATAATTGGTTGACTCCACTTTTTTGGTAAGTTATATGAAATTACAATAATGATAGATAATATTTAAAAATGTCAACTACTAATATAAATGTTTTCAATAAATTTTATGGTTTTACTAAAAAATTATATTCAAAATTTTTTTAATTTAAATTATAAAATAAAGAAGTAAATTTTTATTTCAAACCAATAAATTAAAATAAGGTGACATTTTGGGATGTTTTCATGGATATTTATTGTTTGTTGAAAAATATGTTTTTTTACAGAAATTTAATTTTTTATGAAAATGTTATTGTGTCCTTAAAGTCTAAAAAATATTTCATGTAATTAAATATGTATTTAATAAATATAATTATTTATTTTAATATACTCATCGTTGTTATATATATATTATGCTTAATATTTTAAGAACCTAATTAAAATGTTAGTATAATAGAAAATCATTCTCCTTATTCAATTATTTATTTTTCAAGTTGATATTCAATTTTCAATCCCAAAAATTCCTTACACTATTTGTTTCATTAAAAAAACGAAAAATGTCATGGTATTTTATCATTCCAATAACTTTAGATTACAAATAAATTTTAGTAATAAATGTTTTAAAAATATTACATTTTGAAGCTATTATTAAAATAAACTATCAAAACCATTAAAAATTAGATTAGTAAGATTATTTAAAAATGTGTTATAATATCTTCAAAATTAGATAAATGGTAATGTGTTAATTGTTTCATTAATATAAATTACTAATGATAACAATTAAATACACAAGTACATGTAAATTTTGGAAAAGATAAAATGTTAAAAGAAATATATTTAAAAAACACAAACAAGTCATTCAAATGAGTTGTTTAGTGTAGTTTAAAAAACACCCAACATCACCTCATCATTTTTCCCATTTTGGATTCACTACCCTATGAATAGTAATATCGTCATACTGAACATGTATAATTTTATTACAATTGTTCCCTTGTTATTAATTATAAAAAAGAATCACATCATATAGTTTGTGACACAACATACATCACAATTTCTACATTAAACCATAACAAATGCCGCATCCTTCATCCCTTTACCACATAAAAAATAATCTATTAACTATTATTAATTATAATTCCTTCATTTAAATGGACAATTCCAAGAGAAAAATCATGCCCTCGACATGAGTATCAACGTATTCCTATTGTTTCTTTCTTAACATTTAATATCCTCCTATAAAATTACATTATGAATATAGTCATATAATTATAATTAGTAAACATAAATTTCATTGTATTAATCAAACAACAACTATTAATTCTATCTTATACAATAAGAAAAAACCAAAACATCGATCATCCGTACATGCAGACTATTACCTCCATGACATGATGTGGTTTTTATTTCATCACTTAATCTCATAGAATGTATGAAAAATAGACTTTAGTATTAAAAATTTTGTCTACATTACATATAAAATTCATAAATGATTATTTTCATATAAAAGAAAATCATTCCATTCATGGAGAAATTGGATTGTCAATCACGCGTATGCGTGGACTACCACCACCACAAATAATCAATTTCAATTGTCATCACCACAAATAAATTATGGTTATTTGATATATTTAATGAGGATATATTATTTTTATGAATGTTTTTGGATCTTGTATATGTCACATTTTCATTTTCTAAATAAATCCTTATAGACACTAAATAATTATAAGACTCTACTATATGGGTTGACCTCACCACCTATAAAAACGATGTTATAAAAATTATTTCACAAATTATTATTAGATTTAATATAATGTCAATATCATGTAATAATGTTAAATTTTTTTTTATTTTTTCTAAATGTTTTTTGTAAATAATTAAAATATTTACCAACATATCACATTTCAATTGACAAAAACACCTAAAACAAGTTCATCATGATTTCCATTTTGACAAGTTGTATTCATGTATTTGAAGTAGAGAAAATGGAGAAAAAATAATCAATTGAGAAACATTATTATTATATATTTAATTTTTTTCAATGATGAACATGAAACTAAATAGTGTTAATTTATTCTATCTTTATACAGCTTATATAAAACAAACAACATAAAATTCTAAGACCGATAAATGAAAATAAATAATAATTCATTATAAAATTTTAATATATGGTTGTAAAATAATTATAAAAAGAATAACATGTTAATATTAAGGTTTATATATAATTTAATACAATATTTATAATCATTTTAAAAAATTTAGTGAATACTCATATATGTGGGAATAATAAATAATAGTTTTTCATCTCAAATCCCTCTCCTTGAGTCATGTTTTCTATTATTCACCAAATTAATTTTAAGTGAAATATATTCAAACAATTGACCTGTTATAATATGAATTATAATATTCATAGGTAATTTATGTATAATTTAATGATCTCCCTCCCTATCTCTCTCTATTTCATGCGGTGTTTACTTAAATGTTCCCCAGGTTGTAATGAGTTTGTAAACTCAATAATAATTGATTAGATTATAATTATTGTTCCTGAAAATATCTCATAATAGTGGGTAAAATATATACTATTAATGTTTTATGAGGTATATTTTATTGAGTTATTTTGAATCTAAATTTTTACCACATAACCCCCTTTTAAAATATTTCATTCTTCTTGAATTATGTTTCATGTATGGTTTATTGTTAACTCAAATCTCTTTTCATCAAGTTACACAGTTTTGTATTTATACATTTTATAACATGGTTGGGTTCTCCAGCCAAAATATTATATTATATAGTATTTCAAAACTCTACTTGTTATTAAAATTTATTAATAAAAATATGGATTTTTTACTCTTTTCCTATCATTTTTGAAGATAAATGTATTTTTAAAAATATTAAAATGGTTTTTTTCACATTTATATGTCCTTTTATCGTCTAGTATTGTTTATTGATGAATTATATGTATTTCAAAGGAATTATTATTGAATATTAATCAGGAAATTAATTATTTTAAATAATTTTTACTTTATATTTTGAAAAATACTTCTTTAAAGGACCCATAACATCATATTTTACATCAATGATAAAAATGATTTGAGAAATCACTTTTATGCTTTCAATTATATCTAAATATTCTTTTTCAAAAGGATTTACCAAAATAGGGTTTATGATAAAAAATTTAATATATATTATATATATTTATCATGTACATTAATTAAATCAATTAACGAAATAACCCAATTCCTAATCCTATTATGTGTGGTATATTTCGAGAATTCTTTTGAAAGAATATTTTACATGTTAATCGATATCCTTCAACATTTAAATTTTTATAATGAAGATATGTTATTTTTCAAACATCCTCCTTTGTTTCTACATTTATTAAGATCATGTTATTTTATTATTGATATACCCATAACTATTTTCTCTATAATATTTATGCCTCACATTTTACAATATTCAAAATGAATTATGTTGAATTTGAAAAAATGTAAGTATATTAAAATGGGGAAGTGTATTACTGTTCTATATATTTGTATTATAATAGGTATGATTATTGGAATATTGAATCTGTATCATTTAACCACACAAAATTTTACTCTATATGGTTAATGACCATGTTATCCCTTTTATAGAATTTGTAATAGTTTTGAAATTTTTTATTATTATTCACGAAGATTGTGGGTTAATTATGTGTTCGAATTTTGGATTTTATCATCATTCTTATATACATGATTTTTGTGAAAAACGTTCCACATGAAATGATATTTAATGTCTAATTAAATATTATGGTAAAAAAATTTGCAAAAAATTAATGGGTGTGGGCCGACATTATATAGCCCCTCGATGTATTAATAAGTGTCATGAGACAATGAAGTATAGGTTTTGGGGAATACATCTCCCCATATAAATATAGTGTCTTAGAATAAGGCCATGATAACTTATATTTGATGTCTATAATTATGAACTCAATAAGAATGAGATAATAATTGTTCATATCAATTTTTTTAATTTTTTTCATAGATATAACATGCTCTCGTCTAATGTAGAATACACAACTATTTAGTATACTGATTATTTCAATATTATATTTACAATGATTTTTTTACAAATTTAGTTATATGTATCCTTTACTAAGTGTTTTATATCACCCTTCTAGAGTGATTACACACCATATTTTATGAAGTAATGTTATACACAATAAATTATTAGATGGATTCTGCATCTGGATGAATTTATTGGAGTAGTAATCGACTCATTATGGATTAATTTATTATGTATATAATTGAAATTTTTTTTACAGATAATTAACGATTTTTAATTTAATATTTATTACTAGAATTATATAATTCCAAAATTAAAATTATCCTGGGTTTCAATAGATTCAAAAATATTTTTGGATTTAGTAATTAAACATGGTATTATATAAAATTTTACACATTTATTAAATCATGTTTGAAAATCATCTATTTATTGAATTGTATTTAGGACTATGGGTCTAGGGTATAACATTTTAGATTAAAATATGAGTTAATATATTATAAATTTTTTAGAAATCCATTTATTTCCTTCTACTAATATTTTTTAAGATAGTTGTTGTATAAAAACGTAATGAGTTATGTTATTCACTATTTTAAATTTAAAATATTGTTATTATTAAATAATATTCATACAATATTTTTACTATAATTAATGCATTATTATATTTTTATATTAATTTTAAATTCATTATATATGGTGTATGATGTTATTATATTTCCAGTATCAGAGTTCTTTTGAACTCTATTTGTATTGAATGTGATGTAATTATTTTTCAAGATTTGAAGTTTCTATATAGTATTATGGTTTTTATTAATTTAAATGCTCCAAATTCAAGTAATGTTTTTCTTATTATTGATATTATGGTATAAAAACATTTTTAATCTTTATTTTGTGATTTTAGAAATTTTTATTTTAACCATTAATAATACATTTATGTAAATGAAAAATACAATGATTATGATATGTCAGAGTTTAATATGCATGAAAATATATTTTATTACTCCATAGGTATTAATTTATGATATACAGTAATTTAAATAATTAAATTAAATGAAAAAATAAATTATTAAAATTTATATTTGGGTATTTAATAGGATAATAATTATGTTTGCGTATAAGAATATATATTCATTATGATGAATATTTTTTATTCCATATTGATATAATAAAATAAAAATGATAATTACACAATCAATAAGTAACAAACCATTTATGTAATTTTTTAATAGAAATAAATATGAAATAAAAAATGATAAAGAATATGATATTAAATTAAAATAAAAGCGATGAATAATAGTATTTTTTATGTGTAGAATATTTATAAAAATAAATTTTAATGTATAAATAAATAAGAGTAATTTATTTATAAATTATATTTTACCCTTACTAAAATTTAAAAATTAAATGAAATAAATAAAAAAAGGACATGAATCATACATTAATTATTATTTGAAAATTTCCACTTCAATTGGGTCATTATGGTGATAAATTGTTTTGGATGTATCTTAGGATTAAAATATGAGGAGACTAGATAATTAAAATATGTATTAAATTTTATTAATCAATTAAAATAGGGTATTGATAAAGGATAATGAAACCCTTATTTTTATATGTTTTTTGGCTATTCTTGTAGTTTTTTTGTAAGAATATATAAAAAATTAGAATTAAATTGTAAAATATAAATCAATTTTTACTCAAAAAATTCATTCTATTAACCAATAAAAATACATATCCATTCCCATAATTATAATTTTACAGATGAAATAACACATAAACTACAATTTATACATTTCCTTATAGTGCTCAAGAGATAGGTAAACATTGTGTAAGAATTAATGTAATCCTTATATAATATAATTTCTATTTTATTTATTAAATTATTATTGTTAACTAATAAATATTTATATTATTCTTTTAAATATGAAAATATATAAATCATTTTCTGTAATATATTATAATAATATATCAATTAATTTATTTTAATTTTCAAACTATATTATTTCTGAAACTGTCCTTAAAATGGTTACATATAATATATTAATTGAGAAAACCGTTATAAATTATATTATTATATTATATTTAATAAGGTACTTGTGAAAACATTCTTAGGTTCACATATTCATTATACAATATTTTTACATATTTCACTTTTCCATATTTATAAAATATAATTTAATATTATCACTATTGGTAATTTTTGATGTACATAAAAAAATAAATTAAATATTATTATTTTAGTAATTTGGATAGAAAAATTGTAATACAAATTTTTATTGTCATGATATCAAATATAATAAATAAAAAATAGACATTATAGAACTTTTTAAGGAAACTTTTATTATTTCATTAACAAAAAATAAAATAAAATATATTAAATAATTTATGATGATGGATATTTAAAAATAAAAAATATAATTAATAGAATAAAATAAAAAAATAATTTGTTAAATTAATATATGTAATAAAATATAAATAGAATATTATTTTCTTAAATATGTGTTTTATAAATAGTCTCAACCTCAATTTTATATGAAACTGAGTAGAGATAGTGCCCAATTTCCTTTTCAAGTACTCAAGTTTTCACATTATGTAATTGATATTCAATATTTTTCTTTTTAAGGATAATGAAGTATTATGAGTAGGATGGGAGTAAAATTTTCCATGTGTCTAAGAAACACCCTCCAATATTTTATAAAATGTAGATGTTTACCCATTAATAACATGTTGGTCCCAAACATTGAGCAATATAATATACCTCTTTCTCTCCTACATTATCCCTATAATCAATAGAGAAATTATATCCAGGGTTTTTTTGAATATACATGTAAGAGAGTTATATTTTTTAGAATTCATATATATTTATTAAAGGAAAAAGTCAATATCCATTATCATCTACTTCATAGTTCTTTTTCATGTATACAATGCAATTTATGAATAATAATGAAAAATTGAGTATAAGAAATTAGAAAATGTAATAAAAAATAAAGACCTACAACTAATTATACAACCCTAGAATCTTAACCATTATGTTGAAACAAGTGTTTTTGTCTTAGTGAATGATTCCATACTCTCCAACCTCAATATTATTCAACATTATTTTTCTCTAGTTCATGGTTTTCATTAGAGTAATACCACATTTTCATCCATTATTGATATATTTTTTTGGGGGATTGAATATATTTGATAAGTAAAATTTTATTTTTTAAAATTTATTAGAGTAAACCACATTTAAGGCACCAAAACATAACAGGGTAACCTCCCAAGGCCTCCCCGAATCATAATATGAAAAATAATTTTAGAAAAAAACCTATGCATCAAACTCAAATATAACATCACTAAATCATGATTATTTTTACTCTATATTATAATTATAGTGAATTTTATGAATTATAAAAAATAAAAGCCTTTCCAATAAAATACGCATAAAAATATATAGATCCAAAAACAAACACACATCTATCTATATCAGCATAAGTTTTTGAATTTTATTTTTTTTCTAGAATTTGGAAGAATGTATAGTGGTGGATCAAAGAGTAATATTTAGGTGATTTGGGAATGAAATGTGTATTTATTATAAATAATGAATCATTTATGAATTGACGATATATGAGTGTGGGGATTTTTATTCCTATGTCATTTATGATGTTTCATTTATAAAATCATTTTATGAGGTTTGTGATCCATTATATTTATATATTCATTTAAGGATGATAGCTTAGAAAGTCATTTAATTGATAAATGAAGATATAATAAAATTTTCATGAGACAAATTGTTTTGTTTCACAGTTTTGGGGTAATTATTTTAAAGGGATTTATTTTCTCTATTTATAAGCATTGTTGATATGTGGATGTTGGGTTATAATATTAAATTATATGGATAGTAAAATATTATAATTTATAAAATAATAAAATGTATATGGTTATATATATATATATATAAGATCTTATAAATTATAATTTTGAGACATTTGGGAGTTATAGATATACATCTTAGGTGAATTGTAAATTTATTGTGATTAATGGATTTACTCAGAGGGTAAGAATTATTGAATGAAAATTTAAAATATGTATGGTTTAAATTGTTTTAGTTTATATATTTCCATGTATATGGGAATTTTTGGATAAGAATGAGAATGAATTATCATTTTGTGATATGTGTTTCTAGTAAATAAGGGAAAAAGTGACATGGTTATGGATTCTAATTAGTAATAAAGTAAGTAAAACACCCTAACTGTGTGTGGAGGGGTGAATTGGGGTATTCAAATTTCAAAAAAAATATCATATTTATCTTACTCTATTTTGTTAAGAAATAGACTTATCACTTTATCTACAATGAATATATAATGAAAAACAAAAAATGGAAAGAGTTACATGATTTTTTACTTTGTTCACCCACGCTACGATACATTTATGGAGAATTAATTTTTCTATTATATAGGGTACCAAATACACTAGAGAGAAATTCAATTTATAATTTATTAGAAAACCTAATTCCTCTTGTTTATAACCAATTACAAATGAAAACATAGTATTCTTTCAACAGAGGATGGAAATTCTCCTTTCAAAGAATATTTTGACAGTATGAATCAATATAGAAACAATTTACACTATCATTTGGGTGACATAAATTCACACTTTCATCAATGAGAAGAATTCATCAATACCAAAAGATATTCACCCAATGGAAAATCTAATCCATGTAAAATAAGTATTATCATAATATTTTTTTTAAATCTCTTGCATAAGATTCATGTAGTTCCTCCTAGTCCATCAATGTCATTTATAGTTCTTCATGTCTGCTTAAATTATATATGGGTTGAGACAATTCTTGTAATTTATGTAAATTTCCTATTGGGTTTCATAACCTTAATGTGGTTCCTTCTGGTCCACGTTATTACTACGTGATTTGATTGATTACTTAGTAAAACACCCAATTCTTTCTCAATAGAGTGATAAAGATTTCCAATATTTATCTAAAGTGTTATAATATAATTTTTCATATACATGCCATCTTATTTATAGGGATGATACCCCTGTTTAAATTAAATTTATTAAATTATTACAAATCTTCAAAACAGGATGCCTCTCAATCAAAAATGATGAGGTCTTTATAAAATAATCCTTAATGCTCCAACTTCTATGGACTGTTCCATCAAAAAATGGAGTATTTCTATCATAAAACGTTGTTAAACCCATAAATGACACTTTATTCATTAAATACAAACAACATTGAATCTCTTTATCAAATATTGAAACAATGAAAATTTATGGAAAAATATAATGACTTTCTAATATTGTGGACATATTTATCAATATCTCTCCTTCAATCACGTTATTATTTTATGGATTCCATATTCTATGCAATTACTTTACATTAATACATCCTTTTCTCTAATTTTTTCACAATAAAATATTATTTTATTCAATAATTACGTGAGAAACACAAAAAATTTATTTGAATACTTCCAAAAACCATACTATCATCCTGTTTCATGATTCATACTTTTTGAAATTTGTCAACATTAATTATTAAGAAAGAGAATACCAAGGAAATGATAACATATATGATGTACTTATTATTACAAAACACACCTTTTGATTTGTTAATAATACTTCATAAATTGCCTAATAAACTAGTTGAGAAAACATTAATACAATTTTTTTAAAAAAACCACTTTAAACTACTCTCAATCGGGATCTATATTTCTCCTAAAATATAACTTCAACCCACATGATCTGTGTCATTATGAGAACTAATATTACAATGTTATGTTTATCAATGACTCACTTCATTCTCCCACCATCACATGGTGACTGAAATACACTCTATCTGTAAATTTGATTCATTTCCTTCTATCTATTATACCCTTGATATAACACTGATTTATTCTACCTAAACTCATTACTCAAGAAAATGTTTCTCTCTATTTTTTAGAAATTTTTCAACACTCTCCCCTATGAGATCATAAAAACATTTCTTTTATTCTTTTAAAAAATGAATTACATCTCCACCAATGAAAAAATGGGTTGACAAATCTACCAACTTTCTAAAAATAACCCATGATCACAACATTTTGGTAAATAAGAAGAAACATACAATCTATTAAGAAACACATGAGGTCATCCAATACATTAATTAGGGAGTGTGTATTATATGTCAAAAATGATTCTAAATGTAGATCCAACTAGACATATATATCTAGATGATTTCTATCTTCTTTCTCTTTTTTTCCTTGTAAAAGTAAATATTCATTTAATGAAAAATTGAATGATATAGGGAAATAGTTAGGAGGATGAATTTAGTAGGGGAAAAGAGCATCCTCATTTGCTACAATATTACATAAATGGGGAATAGAGCCTAATGAAGTAAAATATTGAGGTGATGAGACTCATTAAAGATAGCTTCCAAACTATCTTTCACATTAATTCCCTTTATATACATTTGAAAACCCATTATTTTCAAATTAATAATCGTCTATTACACCCAAAATATAAAAAAAGGACTAGTTAAATTTTATAGAACCATTATAGTAACTGATATGAAATTCAATGTCTTACTCCAATAATGAGATATGAATACACTTGTAATTACAAATTGGGAGACTAGTATGTAGTGATCTAGCCAATTATGGTAGATATATATCTTCAAAATAAGAATCATAATATTATAAGAGATCACATAATTTTTTTCAATGAATAATACCCATAAAACACACCATACCATTTCATAAAGATCCATCTTTTTGTGTAAGGAATTTTTAATGATATCGAAAACATTTATTTGAGTTATAACTTACTCCAATTTCACTAACCAGTGATAAAACAACTCCTGTATAATGTGATATTTGATCTCAATATGGTTTTAATTTAAATTAAAATATGTTTTTCTATCATTAATAGATCTTTTGTTCTCACACTAGTTAACAATTATAAATTTCACCTCAATTCCAATATCCTAATTATGATTTTTCATACAAAAAAAAATTATCTACAAACTTGTTTAAATATTATGTATTGAGCTTTCACAACACCTAATTAAATAAAATCTTATTTCCTTTTGATCCATTAAAATCAAAAGTATCTATGCTAAAATGTAATATAGAATTTAGATGTTATATCATCCACTTTTCCCACCAAATTCATATCTATATATCCCCAAAACACTTGTTCATATTTATTGGTGTAAATAAAACCAAAATACACAATGAAATTGATATATCATAATATTCATTTCACTTCAAACAAGTGGACTGTTTTTATGCCACATTGGTCAATTTTGGATGGACAAGTGCAATTACAATGTATGTAATTTTCTATTTTTATTACATTACAATAATGATGATTTTCCTAAAATTCATGATGTTGACCTATTTTCCTTCACAATACCATTACAAAATCAACTAGGTAACAATTAATGTTTTAATTATCTTTAAGTACTCTGTTAAATCTATTTTAAATATATTTTTGGCATATTTGTATCCAAAATTTAAGGTCTCATTCCTTGTATCACCAATAAACCAATGAAAAATTATAATTAACCAATTTTTTAAATTTCAACATATCACCTAATAAATTCAATGATACGTTTTCATTATATTTAATTTAATACAATAAATATTATTTCATAAAAAGATACTATCACCATAAACTCTTGATCACTTCATTTGATATATTGATTATAATCATCTCAATCATGCAAGATATTAAGCTACGTTATGTGTATATGATGTTTTTTAATTCCGTGATATTGGTTTTTGTAACATAATGTTACATTTTTAATGGAAATATTATAATCTATTTTTGATCATGAATTTGTTTGTTAATGTTTAGTGGTGTTTTCGGGTTGAATTTTGAAATCTTTGGCGGCTCTTGGGCTATGCATGGTTGGTCCCTGGTTATCCCAAACCATGCGCCAACAATGTACAAAATGTGAAACCCCATATACTATGGGTTTTCAGGATTGGTGCATGGTTTGAAAATAAAATGACCCTACCTACATGAAACTAAGCACCCAGGGTAGCGACACATGTTTTGGGTGAAGTGTTTGTCTAACCATGGAGCCTTAATTAGTTAACCACACACGTATATATTTTTTTAGGAAATTTATAAAAAAATTACCAAAAACCATTTATGAACTTGATAAACCCCATTTTGACATAACTATATTTTCTAGGCTTCGGAGTCTCTCAGAGACTGATTTCAGCTCCTCCAAACATATTCCATGGAGGATCGAAATTTGACAGATCTTGTTCCACCTCCACTAGGTGCGTAGATATCATTTTTTGTCTATCCTCCCTCTCTCTATTTATATCCACCATAGAGAGTGTAATATAATCATGTTTCTGATATATATAATATAAATTTAAATTTTTATTGATTCTATGATTACATTATTGATCACTTTCTCTGTAATTCTTCATTGGCCTATCTCGTTGTGGATGTTGATATTTGATTATGTGATTAAAGGTAGGTGGTTCAACTTGATATTTTAAAAAATTCTAAACCTTTATTTATTTATTGAAATTTATTTCTTTTGATTTTTTGAAGCCCAAATTTATAGTATTTATAATTTGAATTTGAAATGGAATGGAATTTGGGAAAACCCCCAATTCCAATAGAATTCAAATTTGGGGCATATGTTGCCATTGATAGGAATGATGAAATGATTTGAGAATTGGATTGGGAAAATGAATTAACTTGAATTGATAGATACCTAAGATTGGGTTTTTAATCAAAATTAATTAAATGATTTAAAACACCATGCTTTAGTTTTAAATTATAGTAGACATATTTATACTTGAAATTTGTAAAATTATCATTTTCTATTTTTGATAGACTAAGAACCTTTGATTCTAGGTATTTGTTGGATTATTTAGGACTGGAACACTTGGATGATTATTACCTAGAAATGAAATACTGATGAAAACATTTTCCAAAACCTAGATAGGGAAATATTACCGTTGATGGGATGTTTATAAGTACTATTTATCATGAGCATGAGGGTTGTGTGTATATATAGTTTCCATGATTAATGATATGAGACGTGTGAGTATCCTTTAATTATAAACAATCACACCATAGGGAAGATAACCATTTTTCTTATTGTGGTCTTGATAAATATATATACCATGTATTTTGAAAAAAAATTATGCTTTTGGATTTATATAAACTATTTTATAAAAAAAATTATTCCATTTTTTAAATGTTTTCCATATTTTGATATGAAAGAGTATTTTTGGTTTAGATATGTTATTTTATCGTTATGTATGGTTTCATTAAAATTGAAATCATTATTTGGTTTATTATTATTATTTTTATTTTATATAACACATATTTATACACTATGTGTCTTTATTGCTCACACCCTACCTTTTCCTTTACGAATTTGTAGATTTCATTCATCTAGGTTCGAGCCATGGGAAAGAGCCTCTTAGAAGAGGTGGATATTAATTATTATTTAATCATAGGGTGATTTTTTATTTGGTATGTTTTCATTACCCTATTTACTTGATGATATACTATTTTGTTTTTTTAATATCTTTTTAATTTCATTTATTTTATTCCATTTGGGTGTTGAGCATTCAAACGTGTATATTTTTTCATTCAATGTATTGTGGAAAATTAATTCCCTCTTTTATATTGAATTATTTCAGGTACTATCCTCCGAAACAAGGGGATTTACAACACCCTTCGGTCCATGTAATTTCACGATTTATTATTAGGGTACCTAGGTATCATGTAAGGTTAATGAAAATGTTGTATTTAAGGTAGGTTAATCATTTTTTCTTGATGTCGGTATACAATTTATAATATCTTGTCAACACTTAGGAGGTAGTTTTGAGTGAGTTCCCAACCATCTCCCATCGTAATAAGCCTTATTTTACCATTGGTGGTATGGGAAAGGGGTCGTGAATAAAAATTATATCATTGTTCCAACTATTTATTTAAATATGTTAAAAATTAAAATATGGATATCTTATTTGGTGGGATTAATTTTTCCAATGCCCAAGTTTGAATTGTTGATATAGTTAATTTTCTAATGTCTGTAATATAGTTTCTTATGATCTATAGCATAATCTTTATGATAAGACAAGTGAATCAGATCTATTGGAAACTCATGATGAGCCATAGTGGTAAAATCATCATATGGATTTGAATCACATAAATAATATTTTTCAAGCTTCCCATGCTATATGATAGGACCCTTCACCCATACCCACTCAGGCTCTAGTTGTCATTAGAGAGATGAATCGTTTTTTCTTGATCATAAATCCCTTCATCATAATCCTACATAATTACATGGGTAAAATTATCATTATGTAGATAAGTATTGGTTGAGGAAGATAAATACATTATTTTTTGGATATAGAGAATCTTGATTCGTTTAAGGTGAAATGTTCCACCTTCAATATAGTGGGACCTAGGAGGAAATGGTGGGACTCGGTGGTAATATAAAAGAATCATTAGTGTTTACAGTGTATATAATTTAATTTTTTGAACTGATTAGTTCTATCTAGAATCTACTATCCCAAATAAGGTAGTGATGTTTTCAAAACATGAGAAGGCAGACATGATGATGATAGAGTATGAGAACTGCTTTTTTGAGGTTGTATAGTTTTCAACTAAGATTGTTTAGAATTATAATATTAAGAATCGATGTTTTAATATTGGGTTTTTACATGATATTAATTATCATATTTTATTTTAGAATATCTCTTCTTATACTGATGTGTGGTATTGGTTGTTGATGGTTGTACTTGACCATGACAGTATGTTAGGGGTGATGGGAGTACCTTTTCCCCAATTTTATGTTATTTGAGTTACCATAAAGGAAATAGAAATCATTATGAGTTTCAAGATTTATCTCAACAATAGGGTTATTATAGACCTCTTACAATTAATTTAAAAGTCCCTTTGACTTTCTTCTAGTGTCACATTATTTGGCATCCAATATAGGTTTTCACTAAGTCACACAAAATCTACAGATCCAATGAACATTAATAACACAAAAATCAATTATGCTATATATTTTCTACCCAATCTAGTGGAATGGGATAATCATCAATTAAAAGTAATTTATTGTAATTATATTAGTAATGGTACATGGGTTTCCTGCCAAAGGAATCCATATTGCAGCTTATTCCTACAATAAAAAAGTCTTTAGAGGAAGTAGAAAGAAGTCCAATTACTATGAAATGTACAATGAATATACCTATATCCTATGTTATTTCCTTATTTGATACTATCACATCTCACTCATTTATATCAACTCATATTGTGAACCTTCAAGGTCATCTTACTGATCTTTTATCATAAGTTATGGATATTAATAAACCCCTTAGAATGAAGATAAAACTTACCCACTCTTGCCCTTATTTTGTTTTCCCTTTATCATATATCAATATTATTGGGATTTTTTTGTTCCCGACATAAATTATCATGATTTAATTCTCAATATAGATTTGATGAGTGCTAATAAATCTCGAATTTATTACCATCTTTGATGGATCTCCTTTATTGTACCCGATGGGGTGTTCAATTTATTTCAAGGAGATTGGGACCCAATGTATAGTAGAGATGAAACATGTTATCCATATTTATGGAAAGTAATATTAGTATTTTATTTTGATATTGATGATTAATTTTTATGTTATTATATTATTCAAGATTTCTTTGAGTATGTCGATATTTTTTATCACATTTATCTAGTTTTCCACCGGTGAGTGAGGTGGAGTTTTCTATTAATTTATTAATGCAACTCAAAAAATGTTTATAACTTCTTATAATATGAAACTAGAAAAAATAAAATTATTGAATACTCTATTTTATGATCTGATAGATCAATGAATTATATTCCCTTGTGTTTTATCTTTTGTGACTCAAATTCACTTTGAAAACAAAGCTGATAAAACACATCACCTTTGTGTGTAGTAAAAAATTGATAAATGAGTTATAGTAACGAACAAAGTATCTATTTCCATATATTAATGATTTCTTTGACCGTTTAAAAGTGATTATGTGGTTCTCAATGATTAATGATGGATCTAGTTAACAACAACTGAGAATAAAATAAATTGATGTTTACAAAATCAACTGTTTAGGATGTTATGACCATTAAGAATACATTCTCATGTCATTTGGTCTAAGAAATGATCATGCAGCCTATATAACTTTTATAAATAGGATCTACTACAAGTTTTTTGATATGTTTTTTAAGGTATTTTTGGACAAAATAGTGGTTTACTTTATGTAAAAGGAGGATCATGTTCCTCATTTAAGGTCTATTTTGGATTTTTCGATAATTCTATGACATTGTTCTAAGATATTGAATAGTGATTATGAAATTAGGAAATGATGTTTTTGTTGTTTTAATTTGGTGAAAAAGTGTTTTTATAGTTTCAATACTTTAAGGCCTTCGATGTATTGGGGTGAATTGGAATATTTCTTCTTTTTTCATGGAACATTTGATGTTATTGAGGATCTAGGGAAAGTGTATTACCATTTATCTGTTCCATAATAGAGGGAATATATACATGATGAGTTTAAAGTTTTGTGGCATCAGAAGTATATTTCTGACCCATATCATGTCTTGAGAATGTTGGATCTTGATGTATAGCATAATTTATCTATGACTAAGAATCCAATCACAATAATTGATTCTCAAACAAATGTACATTGTATGAGGATGAAACCTTTGGTTTCTGTGTTATGGTTTCATGGTTCTAATTCTCATTTTCACTAAGAGATGGTGGAATTGATCAATGATAAGTGGCCACATCTCTTTGATTTGAAAAATTAAGTATAGTATTTCTAGGAATTGAATGTTTTTATTGTGGGTTGGTTTTAATGTCATGTTAATTGTTTTTAGGTACTTCTAGACCCTCGTTTTGATCATGCATTGGTTAGTATTTTTAAGATTTTTCAGGTTTAATTTAGAATCTTTTGGAGGGTATTTAGTATATTTATGGTTGGTGCATAGTCTCATAAACCATGTGCCCACCTAGTAGAAAATATTATCCCCAATTAAGGGGCACACGGTTAGGGAGCACTGTTTTTTCAATCTATACAACCCTACCCAGATTACCATGTGTGCACATATTTTCTGTTCTAAATTTTTTTAACAATTTCATGAACCCCATATTAATAGTTTTTTTATTTTAAATTGATCTTTATTCTATGATTTCATTCGTGATCTTCATATCTGTCATTCTTCCTTTGATGATTCTATATCTAGTGTTTTTATTTGATCCTATTATGAAATATAGGTGGTTCTATTTGAGATTTTATACATGATTAAAACATGATCTTCTTGATTTGGTTGAAATTTATTGTAATTTAATTATGTGAATCTAAATATATTTGACTTGGAATAAGAATTTTAATTTGAATGTTTTTGGGATAACCCCATATTCCAATAGAATTAGAATTTGTGGAATATTTTGAAATAGATTCAATTGTTGAAATGATTTGTTAATTGATTTGAGAAAATTTCATAAATTGAAATGATGAAAAAATATAAATGGGTTTTTATTAAAAATGAATGATATAATGAAAATCCAATGTTCTTTTGAAATTAAATTGAAATATTGAAACTGAAATTGCGAAGATGATGATTTCCCCTTTTTTGATTAGTCGATTGATTACGTGTGATCATGTGTAGTTAATGGCTTATTTTAGGAATTATTTCTATGATGATTATTTTTTAGTAATGGGATATCGAAAAATAAATTAAAAAACTAGTTAGGAAGGTTTCATATTATATGGGATGTTGATGAGTCCTATTTGGACCAAAAATGGGGGATGTGTGTACACATATTGTCCATGATCACCGATAAGAGTTGTGTGAGGATTTTATAACTAGAAACAATCATACCACATCGAAGATAATTATTATTCTTGTTGTTGTTTAGATATATATTACATTGATTATGAAACTTTTTTCTTCATGATAGTAAATTTATATAAAATATATTTTTTAAAATGTTTGTTTAATCGATGATCGAAATTTTTCCCATCTTTTTAAATGAAATTGTGTTTTTATTTTAAATATGAAATTGTATTTTCATGAATGATTTTACTCAAAATGAATGTATTATTTGTTTTTAGGGATTATTTTAAAGGAACACTTGTTTAGAAATGACTGGGCTTTGTAGCTAACATCCTACCTCTAAATTTTTGTTTTTAATTTTTCCTTCTATCATATTTGAGAAAAACAAAAATCGCCCATTAGTGCAGGTGGATATTATTGATCCTTTAGGATTAGAGAGATGCTTACTATTATATGTTGGATTTATTCTATGTACTTTACAATTTACTATTAAGGGTTTTTATTACATCTGTATATTTTCTGGTACTTTTTCCTATTGGAGTATTGAAAATACTAAATTTTATCTTTTATCTTATACATTTTTACAAAATAATTTCCCTCATTTATCTTGTATAACGATTGGTTCTATGTGTCAACTCATGAGGATATGGAATTTTATTTAGTCTATGTCAGTTCAAGTTGGGTTATTTGAATACCATGGTATTATAGATGATTTATGATATTTTTTGACAATCCCAACCCCATTAACCGATATCCAATGTCTAATTTATTAAATTAGCATAGATTACAAGGGTCAAATCCAAATGTACTAATCATTTTAGTCTCTTTGGTTTACCAAATACATATATTATACCAATTTTGTTGAAGTTGGTGGCCTTGAACTAACTACATTTTTCTTTATTTATTAATAAATAACTTATCACGTCTTCACTAATGTTCTATGTGACAATGCATGTGGTAATGTCCTGAGGATAGGTGTTTCATTAAAGTGTCATAGCATATCCATGCTATGTTGAGAACCCAGAAGTTCCATAACACTATTCTTGAATATATTTTCTATAGTCGAATGATGTTATTTGAGGGACATAAATAATACAGGCCATTAGGGGTAAGGACTCATAAAACATTGAGGAACATTCTCATGGTGTGTTCCCTTGGTAATGTCCAGGAGGATATTATGAGAATGAGACCCGCCAGTAAGAAATCCAAATTTTATAGTGTCACTGGATGTTCTTATCTACAGACATGTGTATTGGTCCTTAGACTTTAAGATTATTATTAATGGTTATTACAACTCACACACATATATGTATTGATGAAAACTATGATGACACACTATTCACAATGAGGTAGGATATGTTGGATGAGTCATGAGTGATTTTTCATTAATAGATAATGTGAGAAAGGATTTGTCGTTTATGTTCCATAACAGAATTAGATATCTCAGGCCCGTTGATGGAATTGATATATTCTAAATCAATCCATGGACATGGTGTGGAATGGGGTAGTTCAATTCTGTAAATCCAAATAAAGAATAATCAAGCACATGGGTTGATGACACTAGCATGCAACCCGCTTGATTCGAGATATCATGACAAAGAGATTACATTACATGGTAAGTGTTCCTAGGAGGTGACACATTGTTTCAGCATTTACTTCTTTATCTATGGGTGCCTTGGTATGTTTCTAGACCCTAGCCTTGGACATTATGCAGGCTCCTCCTAATGCTCCTGCGAAATTGGCCTAGAGGGTCACACACTAAGTGTGTCCAAATATCTCAGTTAAATAATAATTTAACAAGTTGATTAAAGTTTATTCCCGACTATGGTATAATAATTACTCAAGGATTCTTGATAGCATTTATTTCTATATTAGTTATTCGGGATAAAATATTGTGGGCGAAATAATATATTTATTATAGAGAAATGCGGTGATATTTAATTGATAAATAAATAATCATTATTCAAGGTTTAATAAATGTGGTGGAGGAAATTAAAAGAAATGGAAAATAAAAGTACACACCATGTATATTAATATATACATGATGTGTAGTTTTTATGGGAATTTATGAGAAATAATATTATTTATTTAATTAAATAATATTAGGTATAATTCACTGGGAACATGTCAAGTAATAATAGTAGTCAACTGTTATTATTAGACATGGGATATTACTAAGAATTAAATGAAATGAATAAATGGGTTCATGTAATTAATTCATTAATTATTGTATGTAATTAAAAATCCAAATTATATATTTCTTATTAGACTATCCATTGTGATTGTTTTTGAACAAATGATTTGGAAAACTCTCAAGCCAAGAGAGAATTATTTTTCCACCAAGAACGCTCTCAAGCTACAAGAGATAGATCCACCTCCACCGGGTCTGGAAAATCTAAGGAAGACATTGCAAACGAAGTCTCTTCTATGATAGCACCTAGAGAACTCTTCAGAAAAGTCCAGAGACATGTAGAGCACGTGTGGATCACCTATAGTGGAATCATACACCTAGATTCTATGACGCGAAAATGGATCACATCTAATCGTGACTTAATACATCAACAAAGAAAGAATTACATCATGGTAATTCTTTTCAATTAATTTAATTAATTATAACCAATATATGATGATCCTCTATATGGATACGAGACTCCCCTCTTTCTTTTTAGTTCTTTTTTCTATTTCTTAGATTCGACATTTTATTATTGTGACAGATCTTGGATTGATCATTGTTAATGATAAAATTAATGTTAGGTACACCCACCAACGCATTTCCGCTACGCCCAGAACCTACAAGTTGTATCAGATGGTGTCATCTCATTTATTATAACTATTTATTTTTTTGGTTATTTATGCATTTAATATTTTATCTGTTCAATTCATGTTAATCATTTTTTAAATTTGAATATTGAGATATGTTCCTCCTCTCTCGTTTCTCATTCACCATACAAAAACAAAATTTTCTTTTAATTTTCATTAAAATAAAATAGAGAATATCATCTGGAGGTTCCAAACATTCCTAGCCATACAACACTAGAATATACATCATGTATTCCAAATTACACACGATTTAGTCTACGTTCAATGCATTGGACTGGTCTACGAAATCAGGTCATGGAAATGGATCATATCAATGTTTTTAAGACTCTATGTGTTGAACCGGAACCGGTGGCACAAACTTTCTACATTACACGACATGTGGGCCATTTAACATGGCATGTAGTCCCTTCGAGTTAGGGTTGGACTTCATACCCCATACACGGCTTTCCTACTTGGAAATCATGTAACGCAGATACTACATGGAGTGTGTCCCATTAAACGCATCATGTACACCAAAAATTTATTATGTACATCTACACTCCATGTCCTCGAGTGTGTACTTTGGATGGATCGTAAAAAAAAGTACATGTCGAGTAGTCAGAACAACATGTCGTGTACTCTTCCTAATTACGCATATTTATTAAAATTTGTTATTATATTATACAAACTGTTGAGACATGTACCATATTTTAGGCATAAAGATGAGGAAAAACACATGATATTTTTTTATATATATGTGTGTGTGTGTTTAATTTAACATATTTTTAATTTTCAATTCTACTCATTGGGTTTTTATGAAAAGGAATTCCCGGGGTTACCTCAATGGTATAAGTTACGTACAATGATAATTATAAAAAGTTTTATTTTTTTAAAATTATGATTGATGAGAATATCAAGGAAATTCGGAAAAGGGTTTAAGATAAAAGGATTTATTAATTAATGATAATTAATTGATTCAAGCATGATTTATCTTAAACAATAATGATTAAATAAATGAATGCTAGTTTTATTTATATGTAAATATCATTTCATGCTTGGAAGATCATGACCTAGACCAAGACCGTTGTATGTGAATTTTTTATTTAATTTATTAATTTATATCAAATTTTATGGCATGTGAGCGTTCGCCTCATTAATATGTAGGGCCTACATGACCAAGATTTTTTTTATGTTAAAACCCATTTTAGCCCTCACCTGCATGTGAGGTAGACGAATATGTAATGGATGGGGCTCCCATGCTAGTAGAAGGTGGCTAAAGTTAGGAGCCAAGGTGAACCCAATCTAAGGAGATACAAAGGTGGATATGTGGAAATGTACAAACACGAACCTAAAATGTTCAATTTGTTTCTCCCTTTGGTCTTGGGTTAGTTTAGAAATCGATAAATAAGCTAACAAATAGAACAACTCATGATCATACAATTTCCTTTATTTCTATCAGTTGTGTGGTTTACTTAATGTGTGTCTTGTCACGATCACTCAATTAATTATTTAAACAAGTATGCAAGATGGAAATAAATTAAGACCGACTTATGCGTAAAATATTATATTGTATATGGTTAATCACTTAAGTATATCCCACATAATATTAATAAGCATGTAATCAAATTAAATAAAATAGAAATTTGCATATATGTATAAAATCCTTCAATGAAATATTAAGTCACTATAGCCTTCCATAATCATAGATAGAGTTGAATCATAGTTCAAAGTTCTTGACCATCCCTATAAGAGGTGCTTTCAATTATTGGGGAATTTTAGTTCAATGTTTTGGGTTTAATTGACATGGTTAGCATCAAGGGTTGACTACCATAGTAGCACTTGGTGTGACCAAGAGGAAAAGGTTTAGAAAATCCAAAATAAAAGAATTTCAGGATTGGGGAGTCCACTCAACCGATCAAGGAGCTGCGAGTTAATGTAGTTGGAATTTGGAATGCCTACCTAAAACCATTATAGTTTCCTGACCAACCCTAGTTATGGTAATAAAAAGGGAAATATAGATCCCTTCCACTAGAATATTCAGGCAATATAATATTATGAAGTTAATGGTGAGGGCTATTTAATTTCGATAAAATAGTGGGAGACGAAAAAGTATTAATTTATTTATTTGTCTCAGTTTTATTATAATAAAGTACTAAACATTTTCTCATCGTAAATTGTATAAATGAAAAGAATATGACTTCAAATATATCATTTTGAACCATACTGAAGAAGGAAAAACATCTCACTGGCACCAATTACCAAGAGTGGCAGAGGCGTTTAAGCATCAACATTCACCACGAGAATAAATTGTATGTGCTGGAAGAGCCTGTTCTAGCTGTACTTGGGAAAGAGGCTAGTGATGAGGAACTAACTCTCTATATGATACATATGAATGATGCCACATATGTCCAATGTTTCATGCTATATATTATATCTAATGAGCTTTTTAGGAAACATGAAAACATGGATGTGTATAGCAAGACGTCTCACCTTAAGGATCTCTACCATGAGAAGGCAAAACAGGAGAGATATGATATCTCAAATCATAGTTTGCATCTATTCCGAGAGAGTATGCACCAACTGGTCCTCATGTAGTCAAGCTTATTGGATACATTGAATTCCTGGACATCTTAATGATTAAGTTCCCAAATGAGTTGTGTACAGATCACATCGTATCATCACCTCCCATGAAGTTATCAAGCTTTATTTTTAACTATAATATGAGAAAAAATGAGAAGAGTCTATCAGAACATCTGACCTTTATTCTTTAGGTGAATAAAGAAATGGGGCCTGACAAACTCACATTTCTTATGGTGAATAAGAAAAGGAAGGACAAGGCAAAGGGGACAAGGACATATAAATGGTCTGAAGCCCCTGAGCACCGTCCGTCCTTGAAGGGGAAGATCCAAATCTGGGGAAAGGAATAGGAGGTGTTATGTTTTTCATAGGGAAATCAAGCCCACTGGAAGAGGAACTGCATGCCAAAGCGTGGGGATGCTAAAGGTGAATTTTTTATCGAGTGTAATCTTTCCATTTCTACACATTTTTTATTAGATACATCTTTTGGGGCTGAAATCTATATTAAAATTCAGAAACCAAGTAGATTTAGAATGATATCCAGAGGATAGGTGGATCTTCGAGCTATCAATGCCGCTTGTCTAGCTACATTATCCATTAGCGATTACCATCTCTCGTTGCCAACTTGGATGATTTTGGTTTTACATAACTGTTAATATGTTCTTAGTGTAACCAAAAACATAATTTCAATACCATGTTTGCATATAGATGGATTTATTTTTAATTTTAGAAATAAGTGTTTCTTCTTTTATAAGAACAACGTATGTTATGGTATGAAACATTTAAATAATGGTTTCTATGTATTAAATTATGAAAACCAAATGTCAGCAATCGATAACGAAACAAACTCAGATGACTCATACATCACCCAGTTGTGGTATCACCTTCTCGGTCATGTAAATGACAATTACGTGACAAGGCACTTCCAGGATGTCTATTTAGAATCTACTCAGCTAGAACATCATGATAGATTTCATGCTTGTTTACAAGGTAAAATGTCCAAACTGCCTTTCAGTGGAAAGGGTGAAAGGGCTATAGATCTTCTAGGATTGGTGTACACGAATGTTTGTGGACCATGTCCAGTAGATTCTAGAGATGTATATTCTTACTCATTTACTTGAACTTATTATTTAGGTAGATATGGATATGTCTAATTAATGATTTATAAGTCAGAATCCTTAGAGGAATTTATGTAAATGAAGAATGAAGTAGAGATTAAACTTTGTAAGAAGATAAAGAAGGTTTGATCAGATTGAGGTAGAGAATATATGAACCAAGAGTTCATTGATCTTATATGGTAGTTTAGGATTATATCTCATCTCACTCCTCCTTATAAACCATAGTGTAATGGTGTTAGTGAAAGGAGGAACCACACTTTGTTGGAAATGGTGAGGTCGATGATGATTCAAGCAGATCTTCCATTATCCTTTTAGGTGTATGAATTACCAACTACAGCATACACATTAAACTGAGTACCAACTAATGTGGAAAATGTATTTCCCTCCGAGTTATGGAATGCAAAAAACCCAATTTGTCGCACACATGTGTATGGGGATGCGAGGAATTTGTTAAGGCATTCTCAAGCAACAATCTAGCACCCCAGGGCATGATGTGTATCTTTATAGGATATCCCAAGGAAACGAAAGGATATTACCTATATAACCCTTCATACAAGAATGTTATTGTCACCAGAAAATTTGTATTTCTCGAGAGGGAGAACATACTCAATAGGGGTAGTTGGAGAAATATTGACTACGATGAAGTTTATGTACAAGAAACATAAGAGTTGGTACAGGAACATGTTCTACAAGTCCTTGTGGAAGAGGTTCCAGAAACTCAAGTACTACGTTGGAGTTCATGATAGGTAAGATTACTAGATATATTTGGTTTCCTATTCACCGAGGATGGTGAATCATTATTGTTGGACAATGATGAACCTTTCTCCTACAAAGAAGTAGTTGAAAGCTAAGAAGATTTAAAGTGGCTAGAAGCAATGAATTCTGAGATGGATTCCATGTATCAAAATAAATTCTGGGTTCTGGTTGATAAGCCAGTTGATGTAAAACCTGTTGGATGGAAATGGGTATTCAAGAGAAAACTATATAAGGAAGGTTATGTTAGCACCTATAAAGCAAGTATAATGGCTAAAGGATTCAGACGACATCAAGGAATTGACTATGATGAAACCTTTTGACCAGTTCCCATATTTAAATCTATAAGAATCATAATTACTATAACAGCTTACCATGACTATGAAATTTGGAAAATGGATGTCAAACCAACATTCCGTAATAGGAACCTTTAAGAAGATGTCTATATGACACAATACGAAGGGTTTGTAACACCCAGTGAAGCCAAACTAGATTTCAAGTTGCAGAAATCCATTTATGGATTAAATAAAGTATCCATGTCATG
The DNA here is from genome assembly GCA_963277665.1 of Viscum album. NCBI lineage: Eukaryota > Viridiplantae > Streptophyta > Magnoliopsida > Santalales > Viscaceae > Viscum > Viscum album. Next base: position 1,674,449,703 of record OY728150.1, on the reverse strand, counting down.
GACCATTAAATTTTATAAATCCATAAATGAATTTGGTTTCATTAATAACCAATATGAGCCATGTGTTTGTAAATGGAATAATGGGAATGTGATAGTTATCTTAGTAGTATATGTTGATGACATATTGCTTATTGGAAGTGGTGTACCATTCTTATAGTCAGTTAAGGATTTGTTGAACATGTTTTTCTCCCTGAAGGACTTGGGTGAAGCAGCCTACATTCTAGGGATCAAGATTATTCATGATAGATCCAAGTGGAATCTTGGACTAACTCAGGGTACATACATGGACCATATACAAAAATGATTTAGGATGAAACAATCTAAGAGGGGATTGGTTCTAGTGTCACATGGCCTACATATTTCTAAGGAAATGTGTCCTCTTACACAACACAAGAATGATCAATTAAGTAAGATCCCATAGGCTATCCCTACAGGATTCATCATGTAAGCCATGTTATGTATCAGGATTGATGTTCCTTATGCACTGAGTATGGTAGGCAGATATCAAGAAGATCCAAGACAACAACATTTGGCTCCTGTTAAGAATATCTTTAAGTATCTGAGAATAACTATGAATATTTTCCCCGTGTATGGAGGAGATAAGGAGCACTTCATCAGTGGATATGCTGATGCTGGTTTTCAGAAAGATCATAATGATCTGATGTTGTAATCTTGATATTTTTTCTGTCTCAATGGAGGAGCTGTGAGCTGGAAGTGTTTAATGCAACTAGTTGTCACCGATTCTATAGTGGAGTCTGAATATATAGTGTCTTCTAATGTATCCAGAGAAGTTGTCTAGATACTGAACATTGTCTAGGAGCATGATGTGGTGCCTAGTATTAAAGACCCTATCACATTATATTATGATAATATTGTAGCGTTGGATCTTGCAAAAGAACCAAGGTCACATCAATGGACAACTCACATACTCCGGAAGTATCACCTCTTAATGGATTTAAATCAAAGGGGTGTTGTTTCAATGTGAAAAGTGTCCACATAAGAAAATTGGTGGACACCCTGACTAAAGGACTATCTCAGCAGAAGCATGAATATCTTGTGAGAGCAAGATGGTTAAAAGTTGTTAGTACTTGGATCTTGTCTAAGTGGGAGTCTGTTGGAGTTTGTGGCCTAAAACCAACTAGTTTTTACTTAATTCATTAATAAATAACTTATCCCATCTTGATTGTACTTCTACATGACAATTCATGTGATAATTTCCTAAGGATAGATATTTCATTAAAGGTTCATAGAGGATCCCTACTATAATGAGAAGCTGGAAGTGACGTAACACAGTTCTTGAATATATGTTCTATGTCCAAATGATTTTATTTGATGGAAACAAATAATACATGCCATTAGGGGTGAGGACTCATAAAACCTTGAGGCATCTTATCATGGTGTGTTCCCTTGGTAATGTCCAACAGGATATTATGAGAACATTACCCACCTGTAGGAAATCCATATTTCATAGTGTCATTGGATGTTTTTATCTGCAGTTGTGTATATTGGTCCTTAGAATTTAAGATTATTATTAATGGGTATTACAACTCGCGCACATGGACGTATTTATGAAAAGTGTGAAAACACACTATTCAAAATTAGGTAGGATACATTGGGTGAGTCATGATTGATATTACATTAATAGATAATGCAAGAAAGGATTTTTCCCTTCTATTCCATAATAGAAGAAGATATCTTCGGCCATTTGATGGAACTGATATAGCCTACATAAATACTTGGACAAGGTGAGTAATAGGAAATTTCAACTAAAAATTGTTAAAGAGTGAATAATCAAGAACATGGGTTGATGGAACTAGCATGAAATCCGGTTGATTCAAGATATCGTGACAATGGGATTATATTACTCGATATGCATTCATAAGAGGTGACACGTTGTTGCACCATTAAAATATTTTTCTATGGGTGCCTTTGCGTGTTTATATATACTGAACTTGGACTTCATACAGTCTCCGCCTAATACCATTGAGAAATATGCCTAGAGGGTCACACACTATGTGTTTCCAAGTATATCAGTTAAATATTAATTTAACAAGTTTAATAATGATTATTCCCAATTTTGGTTTAAGAATTATTCAAGGTTTCTTTATCGCATTTATTTCGACAGTAGTTATTCAAGAGAATTTATTGTTTGCGATATAATATATTTATTAGCGAATAATGCAGGGATATTTATTTGAGAAATAAATAGTCATTATTCATGGTTTAATAAATGTGATGGACTAAATTAAGAAAAATGGAAAATAAAAGTACATGTCGAGTGTATTAATATATAAACGCCATGTAGTTTTTCTAGGAATTTAGGATAAATAATATTATTTATTAAATTAGATAATATTAGGTGTAATTTGTTGTGCGCATGTCAAGTAATAATAATAGTCAACATTTATTATTGGACATGAGGTATTATAACAAATTAAATGAAATGAATAAATGATTTCAAGTAATTAATTCATATAATTATTCAATGTAACTAAATCCCATTTATAAATTTCTCATTAGCCAATCCATTTTGAGGGTTTGTGAAAAATGGATTTGTAAAAACTCTCATGCCAAACGATAATTCTTTTTCCACCAAGAATGCTCTCAAGCTATGAAAGAGAGATCTACATACCCCGAAACAAAGTGATCGACGACAGAAATCACAAGGAAAGGATCTTTTGCACTAGTACCTGGAGATCCCTTCGTCGATGTCTCGGGATACATAGAGCATGATTGGATCACTGTAAGGAGAATACTGGACTTGGAATCTATGACCCAATGATGGATCACATCAGATCGTGACGAGAGATATCAATGAAGAAAGAATTCCATTAGACAAAATTCTAGTCAATTAATTAAATTAATTCTAACCAACAAATGATGATCCTCGATATGGTTCTAGGAATCACCTATTTCGTTTTTGTTATTCATTATATTCTGAAGATTTGACATTTTATTATCATGAAGGATATCAGATTGATCATTGTTAATGATGAAATTAATGTTTGGTACACCCACCAACATGCTTCCACTACGCCCGAGACAGACATATATTAAATTTGGGATAATATATAAAACCACATAATGGAAAACACTCTATGTACTAGAAATCATTCAATGAATTTTTTTTTCACATCTTATGTAGGAAAAACAAATAAGGGTGGCATCAAATTCTCTTTAAGGGATGTATATGTAGAGGATTATATAATGAATTAATAAGGAATAATCAATATGTAAAGGTAAATAAATGAACACTTGTTTCATTTAATAAAATTCATGAATATTATAATTAAATTAGGCATAATAAATATGGAATAATAAAACATTGAACAAAAATTCCATTTTATCAATGAATTTACTATCTTGATTTGAAAAGTAATAGTCTATATGTTATGTTAAATAAGTGAGAAAATATTCTATTTAATGAATAACTTGATCATAATTCACATCCATGAATAATATCAATACAATACTTTCATTACAAATAATATCTAAATTAGCAATAAATAAAGATATTAATATATAATATCATGATTTCCAACATCATTATATATTTACAATCAGGATCTTAAACCATGAATGTTTAAAACTATGTGTAAAAACCATTTAATTTACCCAACATATTGGTATCATGAGACCTCCGGATGAATCAAGAAGATTTATAATTTTGAGCTTAACATGTCACCATATGTAAAAATCATTACTAATATACTGAATTATTATTTTAATTCATGAATCTGTATTCTTACAATCTGGGGAAGGTGCATGAGTATAATGTGTCAAGGGCTACCCAATGTGAATCTTGGTGATGAAATCCCATGGTTACTAATATATTTTGTTGGATAAGAAAGTACATGGATTCTCCTCATCCTATTGTGGTTTATTCTATGGAAAAAAGGACTATGAGGATGCGGAATGATGTTAATTATTTGAAGTCTCAAATTGTGAATGTTGATGATTCCATGACATTCATGGGTGCGTCATTTGGGGAGGTAGTTTTTTCAAGGAGATGTATTGGTGCACATGGCTTGGAAGTGGCTGCTAATGATCAAAGGAAGGTTACTCCTGCTAGTAATAATTCCTTGAGAGAAGATATAGGGGGCATTGAATTGATCATGTTATTTCATTTCAAGTAGATAGTATCCACGAAGTTGGGTAATAATTTTTAATGATTTCCATTTGATGATTTGGTTTGGAAGTTCAAGGGAAACCCGGTAAGTCTCTCCATTGATGGGTAGAATGATTGTTTGATCGAGTCCAATTCATGTGAATTAGTGTAGGGTCATGGAGATAGGTCTCTAAGACTAAAGAGATAATGGATCCATAAGCTAATTAATATATAGAGGAAGGATTAACCATTTATGTCACTTCCACTGGAGAAATGATCAATAAAGAAGTTAAAAGAGATGAAATCAATCAACAACATGGAATTGCTTATGTTCTCAGAAGAATAAGTGGTTGAATAGGTTCTGGTGCTAAATTCTATAAAAGAGGAAACTATGAAAATAATGGGGTGGTAATTGAGGGTGACTCTCAAAAATGATCTATATAACTAGATCGACATATAGTGTCTGATTTTGGTTGGGGGTTCAATAATGGGAAGATCATCCTTGAGAATTATATCCATTCCTAGGACAAGTTGGTCCTTCGAGTTGATGATCTACTAATGGATGAACCAGCCACCACGGTAAATATTATTTCATAGAAATTGTTTAGGGATATTAATTCAGTTATTCATAAATGATTTTTTAATGTATCTATTATCACTTTTTTTTCTTAAACTCATGGATCCACCCTTCCTCCTCAAAATTTTTGATTATTAAACATTTAATTTTCTAACAATAAAATTATGCCCATTGGAAAAATAATAAAAATTTCAAGTAGAATAATGAAATAATATTTCATAAATGATTTTTATTTATAAAATTAGTGGAAACATGTAGGATAATCAATATTATTGGAAATATTTATTATGAAAGGGATGATTATATGTCAAAAATCATTTCTTTTGAATTTTTATAAAAACATTCCTTTTAAAAAATGTGTAGAAAAAATAATTTCAATCCCTTTATAAAATTAAATGATAATATGAAATGTTATTAATAAATCATTTGAGTAAATATATGGAAATTTGTAAAATAATTTTGAAAATAATGACATATAATGAAAATATACCATATTTAAAGAGAAATAAAATCAGTTTTTCATTTAAAAGTTTAATTTTTTATTCAAAAAATATTAAAACTCCTTAAATATCTAGTTGATAGGAAGAAAATTTTATCTAATTAAAGATAAATTATATAATTATTCAAAAAAAGTGAAAGAAAACCCAAATGAATCATAGATTGCAAATTAGATTCTTACCTATTTGGTATATTTTAAATTATAAACCGTTAAAAGAATAGACATGAAATTAGAAAATAATAATAATAAATAAATAAATTTTCATGTTAAATAAATAATTTTTTTATCATATAAACAATATAAAACTGAATATATTTATATTAAAAAATATGTTCAATGGAATGGAAATTGTGACAAAATCATTTACCATACACTTCCTTTTAGTTCATCGTGATCTAAATCATATATATTATTATAAATAATTTTATTAATGATTAAAGAACCTTATTTATTTTTATAATATCATATATTATCCTCATATAATTTTTCACCACCCTTTCATTAAAAATATATTATTATTACTATTCTTTCTGCTGTTAATTACCTTGTTTTGTCATGCGTTTCATCCCATGAATGATCAGGTTCTTGTTTATATAATATTGATTTATAATGTAAAAAATTTTACTATTTTCTAAAATAGAATATTTATTAATGGTATAATGTTTTATAAAAAATCATTAATATTGAACATGCGAAATGAATCACATTTTATCGTGGAGATAATATGTTATATGCCCGCATTAGAGATAATATCGTTCACTTAATGGGTGAGAGGGTATGAAAGCAGTTGATAATTTTTTTATGATTAATATCATTTCAAATATAACTTACATAGTAATAATTACATCATTATGACTTTCTATTTATGTTTGTGAGGGAAAATAATTACATTAGTTCTCAAGGAGGTAGTCAGTCAGACACCGAAGTGATGGATTTGTTACCCATTTGATAGAGAAGTAGATGGGTAAATATTATTCCACCAACCTAATAATATATGAGAATATTTTAGATATTGATGTTATCATATTAAAATTGTTCGTAAATAATTTAATGTTGTAAAAGAATAAAAAAATTAAGTTCTTCATTAATACAATTACATACTCTAAGAGAATCCTCCATTTGATCCTTTCTTTGGTACGCTAGCTTATGAATTTTCTTAAAAAAAGAACCTATATAACATTGATAATGTTTTTGGAAAGATATTTTTTTGGGGTTGGTTGAATAAAATTTCTTTAGAGGAGTAAATAAATTTGTACAGAGAGTTACCTTTTATAATTGAAAAAGGGTGGAATTTTGGAAAAAACCCAAAACCATTAAATAATGGGAAGTCACTCTCTCCACAAATTCCTAAAAAATTGATAAATAATTGAGTGTACGGATTATAAGTTCAATATATAACCCCTCAATATAAAAATAAACATTTTTAATCTAGTTATTCACTTATCCATTAATTTTACTTACTTCTATCGTTTATGTTTTCCCCTAGTAACTAGTTTTTTATACCAGATAATTTTTTTAAGCCCAAAATGATACATTCCATATTATATAATTTGGACACAATTATTTATTTTGTTAATTAATGTTTATAAAATAAAAATTAGCTATTTTTAATATTAATTTTAACATAAATAAAAGTAACGTGGAGAACCTTATTTTAACATTAGTCACACTAATTATTTTTTACTATTTTTACTAATTAATTTGACATAAAGTTATTATTTTAAAATTACCTAAAAATAATTATAATGAATAATAGTATGTAATCCATTTAAATAATTTCAATTCAAATAATTTTAATAATTTAATTTCAAATCTAAACTATAAAATTGTGTTGATATTTATTTTTAAATAAATGTATTTTTCAAATATAAGATGATATTATCTTAAATATATTAATTGTAATCACCATTAAATGGATTTAAGTTATTATAATTAAATATGTAATCTAAAATATAAATTCAAATCATTATTTTTTAAGTGTATGGATCCTTCTGTAAACATTACATATTCTATATTTTTTGAATAAGATTAACAATCAAGGATCTTTTCAATAAAGAGTTATGCAGAAATTGGTAAAAATCATACAAAGTAAATCTATATATTAAAACTGGACACTAATACTTAGTATCAATTTAATTCACCCATGAAAACATTCTAAAATAAACCATGGGTCTTTAAATTACATCACAATTATTTCCTTGTACTCATCCTTGTCCCTACTCATCCTTTAACACTTTAAAAACATTTTAAAAGATTCGATGAGCCCAAAAGGCTCATTAAGGGACATAGAAAGAAATATAACTTGTAGTGTAATGTATAATATAAAAACCCAATTATTGTTATTTCATAAAATCAAAGAAAGAATCTTCATAGTGATTACACACATAATTTTTTCTCAATGAAAATCAATAAAACCAGTGGTAAAAAAATTAAAATCATTTAGGTGCCTTAGATCGTCATATACAAAAAAACCATTTCAAACCCATTTCAACTGTAATAACTAAATATCAAACTTAACAAAAATTATTACACATTAAATAAGAGATATATAATGGAGATAACCTTATATATAAGACATAGTGGGATCACTCATGAGGTATAATGGGGAATAACCCTTCATATAACCTATAGTTGGCTCACTTGTGAGCTATAATGGGGCTCAACCCATCGTATAAGCTCTTTAGTGCTCACCTGTGAGATATTATTGGGATCAACCATTCTTATAATATATATCGGGCTCACTTACAAGATATAATGTGGATCAAACATTTCTATAAGATAAATTAGGCACACTCGTTTAATATAATGCTAAAGGACCATTTCATGAATATTACACTATCATCACAAATCTCTTTTGAAAGGCTCTTGTAATCCCATATGAAAAACTCATTCGTGTATATATATATATATATTCTAATTTATTTTATGATCTAATTCTTAATACTAAATAATCTAAAATGATAACGATGGGTTATGATTTATGGAAACATGAAATAATACTAAGGAATATGAAAATAATATAATGTCAATGGTGGTGGAAATGTAATTATTCTCATTTATTATAAAAATAAAAAATTATTTTTATCATTTATCAAAATTTTCCATATAAAAATAGGTAATAATATTCATTTACAACAACCCCCGAATAAAATTCAAAATATACAAAAAATATATTTTTAATATTTTTATATCCATAAAAATAAATATATAATATAATTTCACAAATATTGACATGGAGAAAAATATTTGATAATTAAATTGTTTAACATTTAAACTATCTAATAAAACTATGAACATTTTAAATCATAAGTTTCATGAAATATTAAATTTACCAAAACATTTAATAACATGATTATAGATAAAATATGGATATGAAACTTAATAGTTTCTGTTTATATACCTTATAAAATAATAGCGCTGAATAACATCATGAAATGCCTCAATGAAAAGAGATTAAGGAAAAATACTTTACCATAAGTATAAATCTTCATGTACAATACATATTGTATTGAATAATAAACATTAAATAATTATTTACTTTCTTGAGAACCCTTTTAATGTTTATTAATCCTTTTATATCACTTATTATCATTTTATTAGAATTAATTATTTATTTATGTTCACGTTGGACGGTTGATGATATTTTTCACTTCAATAAAAAAGAATTTTGGTACGATGTCTATTGCAAAATTGATAATTAGTCCATAATCTTCAAAATCATAATCATTACATAATAATAACATTTATACATAAATTATACTTTTAAATCAAACAATTTATATATGGATATAAAAAATGAACAAATTTTATAATCATGGAGTTGGTGGGCCGTATGTACGCATGAGTAAAATTTCTGTTTTACAATGATCATTATGGAAAGAATGAATGTATTATTTTATCATTATAGTATGATTATAATATCATAAATATCATTTTAATAATTTAAATATACTGATATGTATTATTTATTTGATGTCGTGATTAAAAATGAATCACATCACATTGGGGAGGTATTATTTCACACGTACCCCTGAATGATGTTATTATTTTTATGTTCATGGAACATAAGAATGAAATTGATATATTAATTTATAATAATGACACATATTTCATGAATATTATATATAAAATTTACTTCCATCATTATAAAAAGTCATGAAAGATGGTAATGGGAAAAAATTATATCAGTTCTGAGAAATACTTGTATAGATGATATTTGTGACATACCCCAATCATTATTGACTAATTTTATGAAAAACTTTGACTTACCCAAACTTTTTTCCCAAATTTAATATCATTATTAATTTTTATCACTTAATAACATATTCTTTATTTTAAAATTCAATAAATATAAATATTGACCCTATTCTATAATTGACATTTTTAAAATATCATAACTACATTATTCCTTTTAAAAAACTACATTAAATCATCCATAACATGTAAAATATATCACTAAAATCTATGGATGGAGTCAAATATTTAAAAGTATATATATTTTAATATTATCAATGTAATTTATTTGATTATTCCCTTAATAAATAAATTATTGCATCATGATTATGTCACAATTAAATTTAATTATTTAATGTATATAAATTATAAGTAAATTATCATGATGTATATAAATATTTTAGTTCACAGATTACTATTTATAGTTGAATATAACTTCCACATAATGCAATATTAATGGTGATTTACTTATTAAAAATATGAGTGTGACATTTTTAACTTATCGTTTTTTAAAGTATAATAAATTTCATATTCCTACCCAAGTTGGTTAAAAAGGTTATAATTTTTACCTAAGGATGATTCTAGTAGAAACACACTAATCCAGTCAATTATAGATAAGTTTTAGGATCATTTTATAATATTATAATATTATTTACTCCCTTAATTACCTGATTTACCCTTAATCGTGGTAAATAAAATATGTAAGGTTCTATGCATAAAAAATAAAGTTGATATTATTATATGAATATTTTTAACTGATTATGATTATTTACATACATTTTTCAAAATTGAATTCCTGTAGTTAGTCTAATTAATATTAACATTGAACATAGAGATGTGGCAAGAAGGAGGGTAAAAGGGATGTCCCAAATTTCAAAACTTTTTTAAATCTAATTTTAATATATTAATTATTCCAATAAAATAAATTAGATTAATGAATTTATTGTTTTCCTATTTTGAATTCAAAATTAAATTCAAAGTAAAATAATTATTTAAACACAAATTTTGGGTTTAACTACAATGCAATATTTTTCACTATTTATCAAAAAACATTCCACAATAATACCAAAAATTCCCCTAAGATAATTTTTGTAACATCCCAAGATTCCATGGTACGTTTCCCATTGAATAATGCGGAAGCCTGCGTTGTACGCAATATGGAGTTTTAACACACAACTCCCAATCAAACTAGCCGTTATGAATAGTAATGCCCACTTTTTGAAATTTTATAAGTTTTATTTTACAAAATGGACTTCATTTTTAATTCAGAATAACGAAATTAGCTTAGGGTGAATTTTTGGTATTTTTCTCAACACTTTCAATTTTTTTGATGAATAGTGAAAATACATAAAACTGAATTTTTATTTAAGTAATTTGTTATTTTATGTTTATTTATTTTAGGTCAAAATAGATAAATAATATCTATATATATTGAATGTAATTAAGTGGAGTCATTTTATAATATGTTTAGATATATAAAATATTGTTGAAATTTTTTACTATCTTTTACCCACCTTCTCAGATCATTATCAAATTTGCATAAAACATAAATTTTCCACCTCTATGAGTTGAATTTCAAAAATAAATGATACACAGTTAACATCAGTAAGTATAACATCATTCAAAAAGATGAAAATAATTTTTGGTGAATAGTGACTTCTGACTTTTACTTACCACTCTTAAAATTAATTATGGTAATTAAATGTAAAAATGATATTATAATTACCCTAAAACATGTTCTAATTATAATTTATAAGTGTATTTCTAAAAAAACATTATTAGGAATAAAATATGATCCTCTTTGGTCCAGTTGTATTAGATTAGGACATTTATTATTATTTTATTTAAAGAAGAGCTAAAAGAGTTAAAGCCAATGTTTAATAACTAAAAAATTTTAATATAGGGTTACACAAAATAAAATTCAACTATAAATATTAATTATAAATATAAGAATATTTCATATATAATTGTATTTTATTTATAATTTTTATATATTAGTTAATTTAATTTATTTTTGATAAAGTGATGATGCATTAATTACCATAATAATGAAATATTAAAATAATTGATATTATAAATATGAAAATAAATGTAAATTGAGAATTCTGATGAATTAATATAATTTTATATGTTAATATGACATGTTATGGTTGATAAATAAATTTTATTAAAAGTGATAATGTTTTTATGGCTTTCAATAATATCAAATACGAAATAGTGTCAAAATTGAAATAATTGAGTTTTTCAAAACAAATACAATATTATTAATTGATATAATATTCCTAAAAAATATAAGGATCGTCCAATGTACTTGTATAAGGTTATATATATTAATAATGAACAACTAGGAGTTCCATTTTCTTATTATAGTAAGTATATTAAACATATTATATAAAAATACAATGAGAAATGATAAATGTCAAACTATTTAACTAAGGGTTAAATGTAAATGCTAAAGTTAATATGCTGACCTAAACCTATATAAATAATATTGGATGAGTTTTTTTCAACCCATACCCACCTTATCCTAGAAATAAATCATTTCTGAGCCATTAAAGACCGAAAATAATTTTTTTATAAAATAAGATTTCATGATTTTTCTTAGGGGCCCCTCACATCTCTTATAAAATGGAACTTACCCTTCTCTGAAAATCACACCTCCAAAGCCAGTTGGCTCCACAAAACACTACCCAAATATACTCTTAATTTTTATAACCTCAATATAGAGGCCATAGTTTTATCATAAATAGAACTTTAAGATCCCTTTTGATCTAATCAAAAGAACGAACCTAAAGAAGAGGTAAATATTTCATAACGTCTTTCTAGTACTTCATCTTCTTCCACTTCCTCTTTCCTTGTTGTTTCCGTTCTAAAATAATAAATCCAGTACCTTTTATATAATTTAATGTTAATATAAAATTTTTACAACCATATTAATTATTCTATCCATCATATGAATGACAAAGTCCCCATACATGTGTGTGTACTGCTTATAGTCTCCTCATCATGGAGTAGTTGTTATTAAATACATTATTTGTTTGGATGGGTATAATAATGATGTATAATTGATTTAAATAATAAATATAACGTGTTAATGATTCAGTATATATTATATACCATCTATTTATATATGATTTTAATATTAATATAATTATATTTTCGCTCGTGCGTACGTACGAATTAGTGTTTCCACGAACGCGATGAGATTCATTTCCCCATTATAACCATTAAAAAATAATTTTAATTTGAAGATTTAAAATAATTATTAATATCATAATATAATTGTGAATACGAGTCAAATACATCCTATCCATAATAAACAAGGCTTGTGTAACAAAACATATGAAGGAAAACGAATCTGTTAACACCTGAAATGACGATAATACTAAAATATTATTAACAAAGAAATATTAAAAGATAGTATATGATATCATATTTATGTATATGGTTATTGTATAATTTATAAAAAATGATTTAAATATTATACAGTAGTTTAACATACCCTCAACCAAGTAAAAGTACAAGGTAAGGGTTAATTTTATAATCTCTTTATTATCCAAGGTTGTTTTAACGTAATTATCTACTGAGAGCTCTATATCATCCACATCCATGTTTTTCTAAAAATGTATTTCAATTAATTTTTAGTATTAAATATACTATGGGTTAAATTCATTTATATCCTTATTTTAACTTATGTGTTGAGAAATGAATCTTTCTGTTGTTTTCCAAACAAGTTAATTTATGACCTTGTTGACAAAATTAAGTTTAGAATGTTTTTTAACTTATACGGAGTGTGCGGCTATTTTCCATCATTATAAAATTTTCAAATATTCCCTTACAATCTTATAAGAACATTTTCAAAATAAATGTTTTCTTTTATTATTATGTTACAATTTAATGATTTCACAATATAAAGAGATATTTCACTCAAAAAGTTCTGATTTAATCTATGTCATCATCCATTGATAAAATTTAAACGTCCTTGAAGTTGACTTATTATGATAAAAATATTCCATATTGTATTTAAGTTTTTATGATATGTTCTACATTGGATGTTTTATTTTTATACCATTCAAGGTTTATGGTTAAAGTATTGACATTTGAAATGCTTGTTTTAATATGGATGTTTATGTTATGTATCAACCATTTCTTATGAGGAATGTATTGGGATTAGTATGTTATGGGTGGATCCCGTTATAGCTCCTAGGTGCATCGGTAGGTCTCATGAGACAATTAGACTAGTAATTGGCTTGGGCCTTTCCCAATTTGATATATGGTTTTGGTTGGGCCAAATCATTTTTAGACTACTTGGTTGAGGCCTTGACAAGTTGTTTCAGAAAGCCTGGAATTATACATTCCCTCATTATAAAAATAATAGTGATGGTTCATGTGGTTATTCAACTTGTATAAAATCCATTACCCTTTTTTATTATTGAAATACTTTCTCATCTCATATTCCATCCATAATGAGTTCATGTTCATTATTTCTAAAGGCATGTGTTTTTAATTATTCAACATGCATAATCTTTATGTTATCTTCCGTTGTACTTCATACTCATACTGAACATTTGAGAACACCACTTTCTTATGTTTAATTTTCCAAAGATATGAAGAAGTTAGGTTAGAGTGACTTGCAGGAATAATCTAGGAGACTTGGATATTTCTAATGGAATAAATTAGTTTTGTATTTCCTCTCAAGTTGTAATGTTAATCATATGTATGTAACTTCTTTGCAAAAATACTAAAATGTTCGGTCATTCAGGACATGATTCTTTGTTTAATGCCAATTCTATGTAATAAAGTAACAACTTTGGGTAACTAGGGTCAGGGAGTTATAGTTGTTATCCTAGAATGTCTAGTACAAACCTTGGAAACAAGAGTTTGATAAACATGGATTAGAGAACATTACCATAAGATAGACATTGAGGATTGGTATAGAAGAACTTCCTAGAATTTTGGTAACATATAGATTTTGTGGTTTTTCCATGAAATAAATCCCAGTTTGGATACGAGAAGGTAGAGGAGGCTCTGGCAATGATGTACCTAGGAGTGAAAACTCTGACAATGAGTTTCAGGCTTGAAACTGGGTATCCTGGTACATGGCAACAAGGCCCTGCTACACTCATGGTTATGACATTCCCAAAGGATATGCTTAAGATAATTCACATTTTATTTACAAACCAATATAAAGGATTTATAATTATATACCTCCTCAAAGATTTTTTTTATGATTATGGATTATATCCATAAATTTGTGAATTTATGTTAAGTGTTTTACAATTTCCGAATTAGGTATTTCGATTCAAAAACTAATCTAGTGTATGCCATTGTTTATAAATATCTCCTACTGGAAGGAATGGAAATTGTATCAAAGAACAAAATAAATGTATGGATTTCCCTCCTACTGAAGATAATTATAGTGTAGCTGGTGATGAAATTGGTGCTGATAAACTTATCAACATATTGGGAAAACCCACTCATGTTATGTATAATAACCTTACCATAAAGGAGCACCCTGATTCACAATGTGGAGGATCAAAGTTAGACTACTTCATGAGAAAACAACCACAAAAATTCATTTGGAGTACAAATCTATTAGTAGCTGAGCAATGGATATGTTCCATAGATAAAATATTTTATTATTTGGGGGGTAGCGAAAGGGGAATAGTTGTCATGGTATTTTATCACCTCACTGGAGATTAAAATCAATGGTGTTCATTAATTCAAAAAAAGAAGGTGGATGAAGAAGTATTATGTATGGAATGGAGGGTGTTTAAAGATCTTTACTTAGAAAAATACATTCCTTGTTCCCATCGAGCAGATATAGAAAGGAAATTTTTGAGTTTGAGACAAAAGGAGAATTAGAATGTCGCAAAGGATGATGCGAACATTACATGGTTAGAAAGGCATGATACAGATTATATATGTAACCCAAGATGTAAGATTAATCGTTTCATTGATTTTTTGAAACCATTTATTCATTGATCATTAGTATCATAATCCTTCTCATCGAATGAAGATATTGTCTCATTTGCTATCATGACAGAAAAGGAATTCTCTATGTCTTACGACCGTAAAGAAAAACATGAGAAGAATAGATTTACTAAACACTATATGAATGTAAATAATGAAATAGGGATGAAGGTAAGTGTTGAATATCCACACTGTGATAATCGTGGAGGGAAGTATCCTTGTAACCATCAAAAAGGAAAAGAATTATGCTACAAATGTGGACAGAAAGGCTGTATTTCTTGTGATTGTAAGGGGAATAAAGAAGCTACCAATGTTATATTCTACAATTGTATGGAGATGAGACATTAATCAAATTAATATCCTATTATTCAGAGAATCTAAACTTAGAAAAGGATAAGAGATCAATGCGAAGCTTATGCGATCACTACTATTGAGGCTGAACCTCCAAAAGACATGGTGGCAGGTAATTTAATGGTTTCCTCAAGTTATTCCACTACTTTAATTGATTATATATTATAATATTGTTTCATATCTTCCATGATTGATATGAAAATTAAATATTTTCAATTTGACTTTATAAGGGAGTTGTTAGTCAAAACTCCTAAGGGAAGTATCACTATAATAATGTTTTTCCAATTTGTCCCTATTAGGGCATATAAATGTTCTTTATATACAGATCTCATTATCATACCAATGATTTAATTTTTTTTAATTCTCATAATGTTTTGTATTTTGTACCATGATGAATAAAATTATTGTAAGAAGAAGGATGTTACAATTTTTAATGATGATAATGAGTACCTTACCATTAGAGCAAAAACGTCCCAACCTGATTCTTATCTAGATCCAAACCCAATAGATCTACTATATTCAATTATTAGTGGGAGAGAATGAAATAATTATGGTTGAATAAATGAATTTTCTAATAGATGACATACTTATTGTTCAAGAATATATGGATGTGTTTCTAGAGGATTTACTTGGACATCCCTCGAAATGATAAATTGTGTTTTCCTTTCATTTAATTCATGGTTCAAGTTCCATATCTGGGACCCCTTCTAGAATGGTCATGGTGGAATTAGTGGAACAAAATAAACAACTAGAGGAATTTAGTAATAAATTATTTATTCACCCTAGTGTTTTTCCATGGGGATCCCATGTCCTTTTTGTTTAGATGAAAGACGGATCTATGAGGGTTTTCATTGACTATAGGGAGATCAATGCTATAAAAATAAAGAACAAGTATCCCTATCCTCGAATTAATGATTAATTCAACAAAAATAATTGGGAAAATTATTTTTTAAAAGATTTACCTTTGATCTAGATATCATCAGTTGTGTGTGAAGAAGGAAGACATTCTGAAAATAGCATTTTGAATCAGGTACATGCATTACAAGTCTACAGTAATGTCTTTTGGATTGAATAAATCACCCTCTGTCATCATGGATTTAATGAATAGAGTTTTCAAGGAATATCTTGATGAATTTTTAGAGGTATTTATTGATGATATCTTGGTATACATAAAAAGCTGATAATATCATGAAAATCAATTGAGCACTATTCTAAAAACCCTCAGAAGAAATAAATTATATGGTATGATTAGAAAGTGTGAATTCTAGCATCAAGAGAATTGTTTTCTTGAATATATTATCCCTAAGGATGGAATCTCTAGTGATACTTCAAAGAACATGAAAATAAAAGAATGGAATACACTGACGAGTATAACTACAGTACACAATTTTAATGATTTAGTAGGTTATTATCGACGTTTAGTCCAGATTTTTTCCCTGTTGGCTAACCCATTAACCAAGCTCACATGTAAAGGGGATAAATTTTTTTTGGACAAAACATTCTATATAATGTTTTGAATAACTGAAGAGAAGATTTTTCAACCCACCCATTTTGACTGTACAATCGGGGAATGATGGGTTTGTTATTTATAGTGATTCTTAAATGAATTGACTTTGTTGTGTCCTCAAGAAGAATGATATATTTATTGATAATGCATCACCTCATCTAAAAATTCATGGAAAAAATATCCCACACATTATCGTAAGTTAGAATCTGTAATATTTGCTCTGAATATATGAATACACTATCTCTATGGTAAAAAATGTGAGATTTATATTGATCACACTTGGTTGAAATATATTTTCTCACAAAAATAACTCAACATTAAGTAAAGGAGATAGATTAAACTACTCAAGGATTATGATTTTACAATACAATACCACCCAGGGAAGGAAAATAAGGTGGAAGATGCTTTATGCAGAAAATATCATGGAGTTTTGAACAATATAAGAGATCAAATGGATCATAATTTCATGGATCTAGTAAAGATGGATATGGGAAAAACCATGGAAGGTGAAACATCAATACGTTTTCAAATGGATTCCAAACCATATTTTCTAGAAATGAAAAATATTTCTCTGGATAATGATGAGGAGTTTCAAATTAATATTAAAGCTATAAATGATGGGAGATTGAGTGATATAGTATATGAAGATAAAATTTTGAAATTTAGGAAGAGACTTTGTGTTCCTGATATACCTGATCTAAAAAGGGAAATTTTGGATGATTCTCACGGCTCTAATTTATCTATACACCCAGGGAGCACCAATATGTATAATGATTTGAAGGAACATTTTTGGTGGGACAACATGACGAGGGAGATTACTAATTTTTTTCCTGATGTATGGTTTCTCAACAAGTGAACGATGAAAGGAAACCGTCTGGAGGAGTCATGAAACCTCTTACCATACTTGAGTAAGAAATGGGATAATATTATGATGGAATTTGTCATGGGGATACCAAAGATTACTAGAAGGAATGATTCAATATGGGCCATTGTTGATCATCTTACAATGTGAGCTCATTTTCTATAATAATAGTAAATTTACAACATGAACGTCTATCAAGACTATTTATTAATGAAGTTGTAAGAAGCCATGGTGTACCCCTATTTATTTATGATCATGATCCCCATTTTACATCAAGAATTTGAAAAGTATTTAGAATTCCTTGGATACTACAATTCATTTCAGCACTGCCTACCACCCTCAAACTAATGGAAAATCAGAATAGATTATTGAAACCATAGAAATCATGTTTTGATATGGATTACTTCACTTTCATGGTTTGTGGGATCAAGTATTATCTGTGGTATAATTTTCCAATAACTGAAGATTCCATTCAATTATTCAGATGGAACTATATGAAGCGTTATATGGAAAAAGATGTCGAACACCAACTTGTTGGGATGATGTTAGTGAAAGAAAACTCGTAGGCCTAGAACTTTTTGGGGAAACAATGAAAAAGGTGAAGATTATCCAAACCCGCATCAAAGTAGCTCAATGTAGAAAAATGAGCTATGTCGGAATCGGAGATGGTTTTGGAATTTGATGTATGATATTATGTTTTCTTGAAGTTATCTCCATGGAAGGGTGTTATACGATTAAGTTAGAAGGGTAAATTGAGTCACAAGTACATCAGACCTTTCGAAATTCTAGAACGATTTGAAGTTGATGCTTATCATTTGGAAGCACCTCCATGTCTCTACAAAGTTCATGATGTGTTACATGTATCACTATTGAGAAAATATATGCCCAACCCAATGCATATACTCACCTATGAGGAAAATTAACTGGAACCTAATCAGTCTTATTATGAAGAGCCTGTCAAAATTCTTGATACTAGAGAACAATTTCTGAGAAACCAGACGACTCGTCTGGTAAATGTTCTATGGAGAAATTATAAGTTGGAAGAGGCAACGTGGGATCCAGAAGAACTTATAACTAAGAACCACCCAAATATTTTTATTCAGTAATATTCTAGAAATTTCGAAGAAAAAATTATTTTATAGAGGGGAGAATGTATCACCCCAAGCTTCTACAATACGTTTCCCATTGAATAATGTAGTGGCTTGTGTTGTATTCAACGTGGAGTTTTAATACACCAAGACAAGTCAAAAAAAACTTTATGAATAATAATACCCATTTTTTCTAATTTTTTAAATTTTATTTTAAAAAATGGACTTCATTTTATAATTTTAAATATCGAAATTAGCCTAAGGTGAATTTTTTTCTGAAAACTTTAAATTTTTTTGATTACTAGTGAAAATCACTACGTTGTTGTTTAAAATTGATTTTTTATATAAGTAATTAATTATTTTATTTTAATATATTTTAGGTCAAATAGATAAATAATAGAAATATATGTTCAATTTAATTCATTGGATTCATTTTATGAAAATTCTAGATATATAAAATTTTATTGAATTTTTTACTGTCTTTTACCCACCTTCATGGAGCATTTGCAAATTTGCATAAAAGTTAATTTTACCACTTATGTGAGTTGAATTTCAAAAATACTAGTGACATGGTAGGCATCAATAAGTAAAATTTGGTTCAATAAGATGAAAATAATTTTTTTGGAATATTAACTTTTGACTCTTATTTACCATGTTTAAAAGTAAATAGGGTAATTAAGGGAAACAAATATATTATAATTACCCTAAAACATATACCATTTCTATTTTATATGTTTAATTAGACAAAAAACAACCATAGTTATAAAATACGATCATATTTGGTCCTCTTATATTAGATTAGATCATTTATTATTATTTTTTTTAAAGAAGAGTAAAAAGAGTTAAATTCAAAGTTTAATAACAAAACCATTTTTAATATAGGGTTACACACAATATAAAATCAACTATAAATATTTACTATAAATATAAAATTATTTCCAAAAAAAGGGATTTAACTTATATTTGTTATACATTAACTAGTTGAATGTATTTATGACACAGTGATGAGGTATTAATTACCTTAATAATGAAATATTAAAATAGTTAATATTATAAATATCCAAATAAATGTAAATTGAGACTTCTGATGAAATACACTAATTTTATAAGTTAATATGTCATGTTATGGTAGATTAAAAAAATTTATTTGAAGTGATAAAGTGTTTATGGTATTCAAAAAAATCAAATACTAAATAGTGTCAAAATTGACATAATTGTGTTTTTAAAAAAAAATACAAAATTATTAATTGATATAATATTCATAAAGATCTAAGGTTCATCCAAAGAACATGGAAAAGGTTATATATATTAACAATTAATCACTAGGGTTTATCTTGTCTTGGTATAGTACATTTATTAACCATATAATATAAGAATACAAAGATACATGAAAAATTTCAAACTACTTATCTAAGGGTTAAATGTAAAAGATAATGTTAATATGGGGACCTAAACCTGTATAAAACCGATTGGATGAAATTTTTTCAAATCATAACTACCATATACTCAAAAGAAATAAATTTTTATCCATTAGAAACCAAAAACTATTTTATTATAAAAAATATTTCAAGCTTTTCCTCTGGTGTCCCTAACCTCTCTTATAAAAGGGCACTTCCCCTTTTCTCAAAATCACATCTCTAAATCCATTTGGATCTACCAAAAACTTCCCAAATATCCAACCAATTTCCCTTAAATCAACCTAGAGGTCTTAGTTTGATCATAAATATAACATAAGGAGCCCTTTTGATCATATCAAAAGGGAGAACCAGAAGAAGAGGTAAATATTTAATCACCTCTTTCAAGTTCTTTTTCTTCTTCCACTTCCTCATTCCTTATTGTTTCCATTATAAAATAACAAATCTAGTATATTATATATAATTTTATGTTATTAAATTTTTTGTACCACAATATTGATTATTCTATCCATCATATGAATGACAAAGTCACTATATGTGTGTATGTAAGGCTTACCGTCTCCACATCGTGGTGTAGTTGTCATTCAATACACTATTTTTTTGAATGGGTATAATAATGATTTATAATTGATTTAAATAATAAATATAACATGTTAATTATTCTTTATATATGATATACCATCTATTTACATTCAATTTTAATACAAAAATAATGATATTATCACTCATGTGTAAGTACGGATAACCATCTCCACGAATGCGATGAGATTCATTTCTCCATCGTAACCATTCAAGAATTATTTTCATTTGATGATTTAAGATAATTTTTAAGAAATTAATATCATTCTGGATATAAATCAAATACATACTATTTATAACAAACTCAGCTTATGTAACAAAACAAATAAGGAAAAAGAATTAGTTAACACCCGTAACGACGATAATACTAAAATATTATTAACATACCAATATTAGAAGATAATATAAGATATAATATTTATATATATTGTTATATTATAATTTAAAAACGATTATTTAACTATTATAAAAGATTTTAACGTACCCTTAACCATGGAAAATTACATGGTAATGGTTAATTTCACAATCTCTTTATTATCCGAGTTTGTTTTGATGTAAGTATCTACCAGGACCACTATATTATGAAAATAAATGTTTCTTAAAAATAGTTTTCAAAAAAAATAAATATTTACTGAACTATGGGTTAAACTCACTTATACCCTTATTTGACCTTTTATGTTTTTAATGTAATATTTCCATCATTTTCCAAAAAATGTACAGTATCACCATTTCGACAAAATTAAGGTATGAATGTTTTTTTAACTTATATGGAGGGTGCAGTTATTTTCCCCCATTATAACATCATCGAAACTTCCCTTAAAATATTATTAGAATATTTTTAAAATAAATGTTTTATTTTATAATTATGTGATTCTTAAATGATTTAAAAATAGAAAGAGATATTTCTCTCAAAACGTTTTGATTTCAACTATGTCAACATCCTTAGATAAAAGTTACACTTGTTTGAAATTGATTCATTATGATACAAATATTCCATATTGTATTTTTGGTTTTGTGATATATGTGACTGCAGATGAGTTATTTTTATATCATTCATGGTTTATGGTTAAATTATTGACATTTCGTATGCTAGTTTTAATACGAATATTTATGTTATGATTTGAAATTTTCATATGAGTAAGGTATTGAACTTAGAATGTGACGGGTGGAGCCCACTATATATTCACGGTGGATCAGTAGGTATCATGAGATAGTTAGATGTGGAATTGGATGAGGCATGTCCTAATTTTATATATGGTTTTTGTCAAGGCCAAATTCATTTTTAGACTTCTTGGATGAGGCCTTGACAAGTTTTTTCAAAAAGTCTAGCATTATACATTCCCTAATTATGAAAATAATAATGATGGTTTTTGTGGTTATTTGACTAGTATAATACCCATGACTTTGTTTCATTATTTTATTATCTACTCAGCTCATATTTCATCCATATGAAGTCCATGTTTATTATTTTTAAAGGCATGTGTTTTCAATTATTCTACATGCCTAATGTTTATGTTATCTACCACTGTACTTATTACCCATACTGAGTGTTTGATCTCACCCCTTTCATATGTTTCATTTTCCCAGGATATTAACAAGTTATTTATGAGTGAATTTCATGCAAAATGTAGGAGTCTTGGATGTTTTTAATGGAATAAATTTGTGTTGTATTTCTCCTCTCATGTTGTAATGTTAATCTAATGTATTTATCTTGTTTCCAACAATACTAAAATATTCAGTATTTTGGGACATTATTCCTTGTATCATGCTAATTCTATGTATTAAAGCATTGACTCTGGGTAACGAGGGTCGGGGCGTTACATTTTTTAAATTAAAATTTTAAAAATGATATTTATTTTAAAATAATATGATGTATAAAAGTGTAAAAAACCAGATTTAAAATAATTTCACCCTCAAAAGGCGGAGAGAATGTATTTTTATAGAAATTTTCTTATATGTAATATACTATTCTTTCGTTTATAATTTCCATAAAAATAATAATATAAATTTTATAAATTACTTTTCAATTTATATATAATTAATATAATCCAAAATGAGTGGTTTTATTATTTTATTTACACAATTATTTATATTTAAATATTTTTTCATAAAAAAACATATCCTTTATATACAATTGGTTTTTGATATTCATTTAGAATTGATTTTTTATCCAATAAATCATTATATAAACTTATGTAAACCATATTATCATAATTCAGTTAATATTGTTCATTCCCTCCATTGTAGTGTTTATGAATTATCTAACATATTACATTAAAAATATATTATTGTTTGTTTAAGAATGATGTGGTGTATCATGTACACTATCAAACATAGTGTTTCCTTTTAATAATTAGGGATATTACATTGCCACTCCCTTTAATAAATTGTGTCCACGCAATTTCATCATATGATCAAAAACTAGTGGTTTGACTTTTCAGAATATATTTATTTAAATACAATGTTAGAAAAAGGATTAATGAAACTTCCACTTTAATATAAAAAAATGTTTTAAGGTCACCTAGGATAACACATACTAGATTTTCATGTTGGAAAACATGGACATGGAAGAAAAAATAATAATCATGATTTGATGAAGAATTTTAGAGAACATGGTTAGGATATCGATAACAATCACAAAACCATTAATCATTTATTAGTTAAAAGTTCATTGATTTCATAGTATTAAATATAAAAGACTAATTTATTTCATTAAAAAAATTCTTATAGTTTAAGAATTACATTACTATCTATCAACATGTAAAAATATCCATACTTGATATATTTATATAAACACATGTTCATCCAAAAATAATTCCTTAATTATGATATATATTCTTAAAAATAAAATTAATCATTAATGATAAGACAAACCAATAAAGTTGATAATATGTTAAATATCATATCCAAATGTAAAGAATAATTCACATTAAACAGAAGGCTTACATATACCTTTCTCAACCAAAAATCTCTGATACAAGGTCCTTAATAACTTATTATCATAACACATAAAACCTGAGAAGGTGTGTCTAAAACCATGAACATATGGTTATCCTTTGATAAGTACCAAGATCTCATGAGTTTCCATCACATCAAAAGATGTCTCACCATCTACTACGGTAGTAATAAAATTATTTCCTAAACCTTTTTGTTTCTGATCATAATGATTTTATCCCTGTTTGACTAAATTCAGACACATCTTTTCATAAGGTCCCAACTATTTTCTACAAATGCATCTTACTATAGACTGGTTATCTGTTAACACATTAGTGGATAATAAAATTTTTGAAAAAACATTCCACACTAGTAAAAATTTCTAGATTCTAACATACAATCCTCAAAATGTATTCTACCACCCATGGAACAAGTGTTATGATTTAATACAGAAGTCCTATTTGGTTTCTTCTTGATTTCCATCCACCATGATTGTTTTTTACTCCAATCATCTTGTGACGTGGAACTGTCATAAAACCCAATTTCAACACTCTTATCATAATAAAATTATTTTTTTAGCATTTAAATTCTTAATAGGTGAAAGCTCTTCGTAGACATGGTTTCATTCTTTAGTAAAATATTATAATTCTAAAGTAAATGTCTCTAATAAAATATTCAATATACCAGGACAAAATTGTGACGTTCTCTTCATACATGGAAACCTAATTGTCATATATTTTGTTTAATTCCATGAATTTTTTCTCCGTTCCATGTTGAAAAACATAAGGAAATATTTCTCAAGGAAAATATCATTAGATATTTCCCATTTGATGGAATCATTATCATTTTTCTATATAATATTCTTAACCAATAACCACCATCGATCTGATACACCTTCAAAATGATATTTGAAAGAGTTACCTTATTTACTTTCTGAACATCCCATGATGTCAAATATCTTATCCAATGAATTGATCCATCCTTCAGCTATAACTATGTGAAATTATCGATTGAGTGATGGGGGATGTTTCCCAATATAATTTTCCACTATGGATAAATTCTACTATGGTTGATTGTACGGTTTATTGTATAGATGAAAATACCATTTATAACATATGTCAACTAAGCTGTCAAGGTAAGAAACTATTCAATTCCAATTTTGAAGACCTCAGGATATAGATTTGGAAGGTTGTTTTCCTCTCTATGTCTTACCATTATATATTTCTCATTTATATTATGGAAAACCATTTTAAATAGGCAATATTAGAGGAATCAACAAGGTAATCATAAAATGATACATCGTCTCATCTTAACCATATTGTAAAATCTATTAATGGAATTAAATTCTCACCATCCTAACTGATAATGTTTTCTAAACCATCCAGTGATACCTTATGTAAGTAATCCGCTTTGAATAATAATTATTCTTGTGATTGTGAACTTGAATTTACATTCATGGATCTTTTCAGTCTTGTGTTTTAGTTAAACACGAAATACTATTACAAAGTGAACCCATACTTTATTAATCTAAACTAATAATTTGTATCAATTTTTCCCTCAAAGAAAACAATAAAAAATTATACATAGTTTTTTATATAAGATAAAAAATCTTAACATTTCCTTAACCATGTCCTTACTCGTCCTCTAACCTTGTGAAAAACATTTTAAAACATGTGATGAGCACAATAAGCTTAGTAAGGGACATAAAAGAAAACCCCTTATTCTAGTAAAAATAATTAAAATTATTTATCTATCTTTTATGAAATGAATCAAAACATTTTCACGTAGACAAAACACATACATTTTTCTCCAAGAAAATCATTTAAACCAATTGAATGAAATTAAAGAACTTTTAGGTGACTTAGAGATTGTTAAACATAAAACCCTTTCAAAACAAATATAATTTGAATACCTATATGGATGACTTAGTATATTATTATTACATAATTAATTGGAGATCATTAATTGTTATCATCCTCTATATAACCTATATTGGTCCCACCTATGAGCTATAATGGGGATCAAAACTTAATATAATTTGCATCAGGATCACCAGTGAGCTATAATGGGTATTAAACATTTGTATTCACTATATCTGACTCACAAGTGTTCTATAATGGGGCTAAATTCATCATATAATTTCTACTGAGATCACCTATTTTTTATATTTCACATGTACAATTTCAGGATTAAAACACTTTCCTCACAAAACACTCTTGTAAAACTCATGTAATCATATATTAAAAACAACATCATATAAATATATATAATGCTATTTTCTTTTATGAAACCATTTCTAATAACAAGATACCAAAAAACATATATATGGATTTTATTTAAGGAAAAATGAAATAACAATAATTTATATGAAAATATAATAATTACCACAGTTATGGAAATGTCATTGCTGGTGAATACAATAAGAAAAGAACACTCTTTTTTTCTTTATGAAAACATTCTAAATAAAAAAATGAAAAATCTTCCATTAAAAAAATGTTGAATGAAATTAGAAATACCCATAACCAACCCATTATAATATTTTTTTATACATATAAATAAATATATAATATAATATTAGGATTATTTACTTTGAGGAAAATATTTGATAATTAAATCTCTGAACATTCAACATGTCCAATACCACATTGAACATTTAAAATCATAATCTTCCTGAATGAATAAATTTACCAAAACATTGAATAACATGATTACTTAAGAAATATTCCGATCAAATGTCATATTATATATTTATACACCATATAAAATTATAATGGTGCCTATAATTAAGAAATTCCTCAATGAATGGATATTGAGAAAAAATCCCTTACCTTAAGTCTGATTCATATGTCATAGTTTATATATTCATGGATAGTAAAATTAAAATATTATTTAATTTATTGATATATTTTTTAAATGTTTATTATTCCATTTATATCACTTATTGTAATCATACAACAATTACTTAATTATTTATGTTCATGTCAAACATTTTATGTAATTTGGAACTTAGATCCAAAATGAATTTGGTAATATGTCAATATTAAAAGTGATAATTAGTCCATTATCTAAAAAATAATATTCATGAAATAATAATTACATTTATACATAAATTATTCTTTTAAATCAAACATTAATATATGGACACGAAAAATGAACAGATGTTATAATCAAGGAGACGGTGGGTTATACGTACGCATGAGAAACGTTTCCATTCTTAAATGATCATTATAGAAAGAAGTTATATATTATTTAATCTTTAAATAATGATAATAATATCCTTCACATAATATGTAAATTTAAAATATACAAATATATATTATCCATGTGATGTTGTGATTAAAAATTATTCACATCGCTTCGAGGATGTGATATTCCACAAGTACCCACGAATGATGTTATAATTTTTATGTGCTAGGTAAATTAAGAAAAAAAAAATTTATTATTCTATTATATTGATAAATAGTTCAATAATATCATATATTTTCATTATTTTCATCATTATACCTAGTCTTGAGAGATGATAATGGAAAATTAATTATATGAGTTTGTGGAGGTGATAGTTTACACATACGCAGAAATGATTAATTATTTTTCCATTTGATGGAAGTAGAGATGGATTTAGGAGCTGATAATAAAATAATAACATATTAGTATAGTGGTTATAATGGAGATATAATTTCATCATCTATAATGTATATTTTATGAATATAATGAATAAATATAATAGAAACACTTAATTAAAATGGTTACCTTTCATACAGATGATCACATTTGGTTAACACCTTAACACCTAAAATGAGGGTGTTATGCCTATAATGAGGACTCCATAATGTGTGTATTCATTCTAGGAAGATATTTTGGTAGATATTTACTAAACCGAGTTGTTCTTTAATTTTAAATAATAGAGATGAATAGGTTCCGTTTTTATAAGTGTGGGGGGAGTTTTGAAATTATTAAATGAAATAAATTTTTATAAATTATTTTTTTATTCCAAGTAGCTCAAAACTAATTAATGCATAATTTAGAACAATTTTGGGTTGAAATAAAATCAAATAATTAAATTCATACATGTTTTGATTATTTTTAATTCATTATCTTTAGTTTTTAACACTTTTTATTTCTTACTGTGTCCTAATGTAAAATACATTTTGAGAGTAAACATAATTACTATAAAATTCCAAAAAACAAAAAATGAGCAATTAAGGACGTTTTCAAACTTACCCCTGATAATTTTTCCAATGTTTATATTTTATTAAATTTATATCATTTAATATAATATTATTTATTTTAAAATTCCATAAATTTTAATGTTAACAGTATTTGGAAATTATGTTATTAAAAATATCATAACAACATTATTCATTTGAAAATACCATTTTAATTCATTAATAATATGTCAATGTAATCCATTAAATTCATGTATTGCATAAAATATTACAAATTATATTTATTTAAATATTATGAATATCATTTATATGATTCTTCTATTAATAAATCAATTACTACATCATCTTTGTGTCACAATTAAATTTAATTATTTAATTTCTAAAAATAATAAAAAATTATTATGGTTCTAGACGAGTTTATTTTCTATATAACCATAAAATAAAAATAATTTATTTTTTAAAATATGAGGATTACATTTTTAACTTATCTTTAATTAATATATAATAAATTTAATATTCTTATCAAATTGGCATAAAAAGGTAATAATTTAAACCGATGGACGATTTTGTTCAAAACCCACACATATGAAAATAATAAGACTAGTTTTAGGGTAATTTTATAATTTTATAATATTATTTTTACCCTTAATTACACGGTTTACCTATAACCTTAGTAAATAAAATACT
Source organism: Viscum album (assembly GCA_963277665.1). Lineage (NCBI taxonomy): Eukaryota > Viridiplantae > Streptophyta > Magnoliopsida > Santalales > Viscaceae > Viscum > Viscum album. The sequence continues at coordinate 1,674,420,724 of OY728150.1, read as the reverse complement.
AAAGTTATTATTCACAAAAAAATTAATTTCATCTTATTAGACCAAAATTTTTAATCTTATTACAACCGTATATGTCTGTTTATTCAAAATTCAACTCACAAATGTGGGTAAATTACTTTTAAAACTAGTCATGAAGATGTTTTGAGAAGGCTATTAAAATAGATGTTTAAAATTTCAATATGTTTTTATATCTAATTTCAATATAAAAATAATTACAATGACCAACGTTGGATTAATACATGCACTATTGATCTATTATGATGTTAAATTTCGTTAATGTATAATACTTATCAAAATTAAAAATAAATTATTGACTAAAGTTCCATATTTTTCACTATTTATGAAGAAAACATCTCAACAAAATACAAAAAATCACCCTAAGATAATTTTTATACTCCAAATTAAAAAATGAAGTTTATTTTCAAAAATATAATATATAAGAGTTTCAAAAATATATTTAATATATGTTCACCATTAAAATATTATGAAACTAAATTTTTAGAAAAATAATCTTTTTATTAGTAAACATGTATTTTTTCTTATATAATTTCCATGAAACACATAAGATGAATTTTAAATGTTAGATTGAATTTATTTTTCATTACTATAATCCAAAATTTGAGATTTGATTATTTTATAAAATCTAATATTCATATTTTAATATTATTTCAGAAAAACACATCATTTATATTCAATTAGATTTTCTATTTTCATTTCTAATTAATTCGGTATGCAATGAATCATTTTATAAAAAATTTTAAACCATTTTTTTTAAATTCAGAAATCACTATTCATCAACGCCATTTTAATGGCTAGGTAATGACTACAACATAAAATAATAACATTTAGTGGTTCCATTATGTTTAGTGTGGCATATCAGGCACACTATCAAATTTAGTGCTTCATTAAAAAAACTCAGGATAATACCAGAAGTGTTATTTTAATCATTTAAAATGATTGGAAATTATGCCTTTTGAAAAATATAGTTTTTGGAAAAAATAATATTTTTGAAATATATAGTTTTTACCCTCAAATGATCTTATATATGTATATAAGAAATTGATTGTTAATTAATTATATATTAATAAAAATTAATACAAATAAAATGGGGAATGGTTAAACACAACACTTTATATATTTTATAAAGCTTATTTCAAGGGAATTTTTTAAATATTCAATGTTGGTATATATTGACCATGTAATCTCAAAATCTAAATTTTTCCAATAAAATTATAATTTGGTGCCATGAAATATTATAATGGTTTACTGTATTATATTTTTATTAAAATAAAATGTATTCCTACTATAATTGAGCCTTGGTTGTTATATTTTTTCCTCCTAAATAAATTTAAACCCTGAAATTTTCATGTATGTTACTTTTTATAAATTGAGGATGGTTCCCCTTCATAACATCATCAAGTTCCCACATTCTTCCTCTATATTATTATTTCACTACTGTAACCTTACAAATTGATTCATCCCATTACTCAAAATCTTCTCTTTGGTATCAAGAATCTTTATAGCCTCCTCAATTTAAAATATATCACATTCCAATTCTATTTATTTATAGGTGGCCATGTACATTTTTTCTGACATTTATTTCCTCAATAATTATATACTGAACCCATTATGTACTTTTTCTATGATTTTTGTAATTAAAAAATTTAAAATAATTTTCCAATACATTAAAAGTATTAAAGGTTCTGATTTACCTATGGATTAATTTTACAAACATACATAACCTTTTGGAATCCTTCTATGTATATACATTCAAGAACACATGATCTCCAACTCTATATTAAAAATTATACATATGGTTATCAGAAGAACTATTTTTTACTACATTGAGATGATTTAACATAATAAATAAAGCCTTTATCTCTTCTATTTTTTCCTTAACATGGTCTCGGTATATAAGTTAACATCTACCAACATTATCCCAAAACGTTAGTGTACAAAATGTCTTTCAAAAAAATTATTCATACTATTCCATTTGTATTCTTGAATGGTAATATTTTTATTGGACAACACTACCAATGGTAAATAAAGATCCCTCATACCATGAAATTAATGTTATCATGACACCAATATGTATTCTAATGTTTGAATATTACATTAAGACTATCTATCAACCTGATAATAGTATGTGGTTATCAAATAAAGCTCAATATCAAGAGACTTCTGAATAATCTTCCATTATTGTATTGCATAATTAGGATTATGGTTATAAATAATTTAAATAGGTTCACTATAAAGTCTAACAACATTACTAATAATGATCCATGCGAGTATATCTAAAGAAAAATCATATTTTATATCAAGGAAAAGTGCATCTTTGACAATGAAATCAATAATAACTAATATTGTTTCTTTCGTTATAGGAGTATTGGGTAGTACTGTAATAAATTCCATAGTAATTTCAGGCCATTTACACATATAAATTGGATAAGGATTCATGAATCCTCTAGAACGTTATCTTAAAAAATTCACCTATATAAAAATAAAGCATCTCAATACCTAATCATTAATTATCTTATTAATGTTATCCCATAAAAAATGTTCTATAAAATACTTATGTACCATGGTGCTACAACAATTTATAGGGAAATTTTAGTTATAAGAATCACCTAAGAATTACTTTTTTAGATCCTAGATAGATGGATCACATAATATTTTTTTAGTTTTTTGGTCACCATCTTCATAAAAAAATTCTTCCAACATCCCATCACATTGGAAATTAATTTTCCTGAAAAAATTATCATCATAAGGTTCAAATTTATTTTCAGTTCAAATAAATATTTTTTACCAACCATTTTAAAAATTGATTATGTATCCACTTTATTAATAATTAAAATATCCATCTCTATTAGATCCATGAACATAGTCTCCCTCTCAATAATAATTTAGGTCCGAACTCCGAGACCATTCCTACTAAATGCATCTAATACCATATTTTACTACTATGGGTGGTATTGTATTGTGAATTAATAATCGTAGAGTAAGTTGTGTCGTCATCTTTTCTTCATATTGAGCTCTTTCATAGAAAATATTTATTTTAGGCTCGTATTGTTTTTATATTTATCACATCTTTAACCATATATATAATGTATCCTTATCTTCATAGCATTGATTATGGATTTAAAATCAACATCATTGGATGGAATTTTCTATTCACGATTTTTTAAAGACCATGATACATATGCAATAAATTTATCATTTTCTATAAGGGAACATCCTTGTACCTTATTTGATGCATCACTATATATTAGTAACTCATCAATTCTTTATAGTAGGGAAACAATTTAAGGATTGACCAATATCCTCTTAAATTTTAGAAAAAACACTTTACATTCCTTTTTCTAAATAAAGATAACCCATTTTTGTGTAATCTTGGTGAAGAGGATAGCCAATCCAGAAAAATTATGAACAAATTGAGAATAATATCCTACAAAACCATGGAAATTACAAGCCTCATTTATTTTGTTTAATGTAGGACACTCTAGGAATTCAATTTTTTACAAAAAAAAACTATGATTCCATTATTAGGGTCAATATATATAGGAAAACAAACATCCTGAAGCCATGGAGAATTGTTACTAAAATTCCCAAATTTAATTTTTCTTATAAGTGTATAAAAAATGATTTAAAAGTGATTATCAATTTCCACATAGATTTTATAATACACTAAAATATGATCAAGGAATTTTAGAAACATAAATATATTCCATTAATACTCTCTTAATTAGATTCATAAAAATTAATGGTTCATTAATCAACCCAAATGGAATTACTACAAACTCTTAGTCTTCATACCTTGTTTTGAATGTATAAACTAGAATGTATTCCATATTTTCTCACAATTGATGATAACTATAAAAAATGAAAATATTTAAAATATATATATATTCATAAATATTATTGAATAAGTCATCAATGTGTGGGAGTGGATATTTTTTCTTTATCATAATATCATTGCTTTTACTATAATCAAGGCACCACCCCATGGATCCTACATTTTTTATAATGAAGAAAACATGGTCTCCCCATTTTGAAACACTTGGGAGAATAAATCATTTATAAAAATATCCTTTATTTTCTATTCAACTATTGTAACTCCATTAAGTCCATTATATAATAAGTCATTGATATTGGTCTTACTTTAGAAATTAAATCAATAGAGAAAATGACTTCACACTAGGGTGGATATCTAGGAATATCATCCAGAAATAAAACAATGTATTCTGATTGAATAAGTACATCTTCATATTGAATATTTCCTTTTCCATTAATATATTATTTTAAATCTTACTCCCAAAAAATGTCATTCTGGAGAGCTATTGGGGGCAGATCTGGACATGACTAATATAATAAAGTCTATAGCCAAATGATTTGGAATTCAACCTCATCATTACGAATCATAATTTATGTATCCTTTATTTTTTCATTATTTTTTGAAATCAAATCCATTCCAAGTAATATATAAAATTTTAGGACTTTTATAATAATTAATTCTAAAAATATGGAATCTTTATGTATTATAATTGGGACTTCCTATTAGATCCTTATTGTAGTGAGTCTTCCACTATGAGTTTTTTCAGATAATTTCTTTCCTATGGTGAGAGGGACGTTTCTAAATCTAATTAAAGACACATATTATATAAATGAATGTGATGATACCTAATCAAAATCTTTTTTTTAATAAATTTGATGTTATGGTAAAATTACCTTCTACAACATCATTTTTCACTTCCACATCAATTATAGTGATCGCCTAAGCTTTTCCTTTTCCCCTCATCCACAAATTTTCTATGATCCCATTATTCATGATAAATTGATTTGAATAATAACCCGTTTATTAATATTTTAATAACTAAAAAATAGTTATCTTTTATTCCACATTCATTCATTACAAGATAACCCTTATCACAAGACACATAATAAAAAACACACACCATTAAAACATTTACCATAGAATTTATTCCCACAATATTCACACAATGTAAATTAGATAATTTTATTCTTCTTATTTTATACATTCAATTTTTATTAGTGTTTATAAGAAATATATTTCTACTGATTTCCCATGAATATATTGGATCTAGATAATTCTTTATTCATCTTAGTGGAACATAAATCTATATCTTTGTATGATAACAATGTTTTAGAGACCAGTTCTTATCAGAGACATGGATTAATATCTTAAAAATAGATGATATTCTATTTTTAATTTTTTAAATAATTCCTGAAATGTGAGAAAAATATGGTAAAGATATCATTATACCCCCACAAATATTTCTTCTTCATTTTACTTTAGCCTAAAGAACTTTCCCTTCATTTTATTTCATTTTTCAGGAGGAAAATATATGTTAAAAAATGTGTCATTAAAAATAACCCCATACATATTGTTCCAATTCATCATAATTCATATTATTATAGGTTATCAAAAACCATTTATTAGAATAAAATATTAGACAATATACTATAAAAGAAAACATTTCCTTTTTACAAAATCACAAGGCCATAAATAACATTTTATGCTGCTTAAAAACTATCCCAAAAAACAACAGTATTTGTTGAACAAATAAATAATCAACGAACATTTCTTATTATATGATATAGAATAGTAGAATCATGATTTAAAATAATATTTTTTTCAATTAAATAATTATTTTTTATCATAACTTCAATATAATTCACTAAAAAATCTACGATCTACCGTGTTCGAATACCATCTGTATTGTGTTTCATCAGTTGGAAATTTCCTTGATTAAACATGATTCTTGATACCATTCATTATTCCATTTATCATTTCTAAAAATATTCATATACAACATTATATCATAAAATTAGAAATTTTAAATCAAAATTTATAATCTCAAATATAGTGTAATTCTAAACAAAATTGAAAATTTATTCATTGTTAATACTATAATTATAACCATGGTTTCTTGGGGAATTCATTATTTCATATCGATTGTAATATTTTTCAATGAAATAAATTATATCCTAATAATATTACTAATGTTTATCAAACCTAGTGTGAGGTAAGGAATGTTTTTGTGAACCCATTGATGATCTAGGTAATGCCTAATGTGCCTTTATAGATGTTGTCATTCCTAGGAACAATTGTCCATGAGCCTTGTATTCCTATAGTTTCCATACATGAATATATTTACTAAAAACCCACATAACATATTCATGACCTTTACATTATAATGTACTTCTATAAATTTCACTATTTTGCATTAGAGGGTTATATTTTACAATATATGTTTTCCATAATCGAGTTCCCAAAGTTTTTGCTGAACATTCATCTAATACCAATTAAAAAAACTCAAATCTAGTAACCCAACGATGGTTTCTATTTTAGAACATTAGAATTGATAAAATGGGTCAAATCCCAATGGATCGATCAGTTTATTATTTTTAGAGAACTAGATTCATATATGATACCTAGTTTACATTGGGAATAAAACAAAAAAAGTAATAATAGATAATATTTGAAATCCATGATATTTTTCATAGAATATTTATTCATATCCAAGGTAAAGGAAAAAAGTTAAGTGATCTCATATTTTTCATCATGGGTTATGTAGAGAAGAATCTATCATGAAACTATAAGGCATAATTAATATTTAAAGGTAAATAACATATTACACATTCCATTTACCTTATAACTTGAATATAATTATTAAATAAAAAATATTCTATATGTTAAGGTAAACAATATAATACACAAGAAATTTAATCAATAACTTGAATACCACAATAAGATAAATAATAATCTATATGTAAAGGTAAATATTTAAATTAAAATTACATATTTAGATATCATGATGCAAAGAGCATTCCATTGATAATATCAATATCATAATCTCATGGATAATAATAATTTAATTCTCCATGGCATAAATTTTACTTATTGTACATTGCGATCTTAAACATTAGGATATCTATAAAATCAAGACATTATGCCATGATAGTATAAAACTATAGTTAAACCCATTTAGTTTGTCTAAATTATTTGACTTAAGAGCTATTGATGTATCATGGGGTTATCTAATACTTTTCCCCACCTATATCTACATTACTAAACCATTTCTCCCATATAGAATGATATATGTAATTCACGGTTCAATATATCTTTCCAATAAATATTAATATTGATTAAAGGATAAAAATATGTCAATATTTTCCATGTTAATCATATAATAATCAAAGTGAAAACTATATCTAAAAAGGTTAAATGGTTTGGGAAAAAAAGATATTCATTTTACAATGAATAAAAATATTTTACAGAAAAATAATGTTCAATGAAAAATTATCATAAGAAAGTAATTTTATTAAGGCAATGTTAACAATTGAAATATCAATCAATATATTATAGGAGACCATGAAATCATTAAGAATATATATTTTTTCAATAAAATCATGTCCTTTGTAAAAATATTGGATATTAAAATGACAAAATATAATAATCTTTTCTAAAAGATTTTTCAGTGTCAAATTATTGAAAAAAGTAGGATCATTTATATTTTTTATGATAGTAAGGATGTCATTTATCACTGTATATGTTAAAATTCTCTTTTTGGCTTCTTGTGAAAATCAAACCCATCAAAAAATAGTATATGATTCCTTTCAAAAAAATTAAATTCATGGATAAATATAAATTTACCTAATAAACAAATTGATTATATAAAATTATTATTGTAGTTATTTTTTAAAAATTGAGACATGAAAAGAAAAATATATCAAAATTTAATGATAATGAAATTCTATTTTTCATTTAAACATTTCATTTCTAGATTAAACGTCCACCTAGATTAATAGTTTGAAGAAAATATGAACAATCCTTAAATTCAAAATGGATAATAAAACTATTAGATCTTATAATGGATAAATGAAAAGATTCCTTCAGTGAAAGAAATATCAATCCCAAAAGAATGTGTGATCATAAAATATATTCTTACCACTTTAGAAACTTTTAAATGGTAGACCCAAGAAATTATAAAAATGAAATTAAATATTAACCATAAATAATAAATAAGTATTAATTTTATGTAAATAAAAGGGGTATTATATACACAACATAAAATTTAATAGTTTCATGTTAAAAAATATGTATCATTGGAATAAAAATAGAGATGAAATTGTATTACTCATGCTTCCCTTTGGTTGATCATATTTTAATCTTATATATATTTATTTTGATCTTGATATTAATTTATATCAGAACCATATTCTCTTTTATAATTCAATATATGATCATATTAAACCATTTTACTGCATGTTCATAAACAATATATTATTATTACTATCATTGTGGGTGTTAATAGCCTTATTTTCTCAAACATGTTTTTCCATTAAAGGTCTAGTTCTATGGTATATGATATTGTTCTATCATATCCAGAATTATATTCATGATATAAATAACATATTTAGTAATTAAATATATTTTAGAATCATACATGTAATTGTTTCATGGAAAATGGATATAATAAATTATTAGAGTGTTTAGTCCATATGTATGCACGAGTAAAGATATATTTACCTAAATTGGTGAAATGGAAAGGAAGTGGATGATGTATTATAACACACTGATGTTTTTATAAAATATTTTTTAAATAATTTTTATTCTTTAGTAGATTTATTTTCACGAAATCATGAGTTTAAATGAACCATGAGATTCCCTTAATGTAAAATTATCATTATAGCCTAGCTGTTAGGTTAGCAAAAATAATTAAAACTATCTAAGGAAAATTCATTATGAATTCATTGTCTATTAATTATTTATGAAAAATATAAGTCAATTATATATTTTCATTTTTGAGTAAATTACTTTTTGTAATAAAATTAATGAAATATATATGTGTTATATACATAATAAAATATATTTCACATTAATATAATGTATATTTTAGTTAAAGGGTATGAATTAAACGTGATTTAATGTATAAGAACACATTTTTTCAAAAATGTTAATTTTTCAACTTACAATCGATAGCCAATTTTAAATAAAGATTTTGAAACATTGGTAATAAATATATGAACACATAAAAATGTTATTTTGATGTGGGATATAAAAATTTACTTTGTATGAATTTATGATATTTTTCTGATAACATTCATGTTTTGATGAATAATACAAATATGCATAATTTTAATGAATTTTTTTTTCATTGAGATAAATCATGTGGTAAAATTATAATATTTAGTGGTTTTAAAGTATAATTAGAATATATTCTTATCAATTAATATAATTTATGTCCTTATCATTACTTTTATATTGACTTTATGTGTAATCTCATTTTAATATTTTCCAATGTTTTAACTTTTAAAACACATTTTTTCATTTCATCATTGTGATTAATTTTGAATTAATTTTTGAAACTGCTATGTTTTAAATTTATAAAAATGGATTAAATAATTGGAATCAATATGTACAAATCATGTTAATAGTATAATTTTAATTTTGGGCATTATGAGTAGTAACTTTGGTAATTATTTTATTACCATGGTTAATGGTAAATCTTGTAATTAAGGGTAAAAATAATGTTTTGAAATTACCCTAACAGGTGTAAACAATCATATTAAATATCTAAATTCGATCCTTATCATCTATTTTTGGAAATTGAATCCCTTTATGACCACTTACCTATGAATATAATACTAATGTAAAAAAACTAATGACAATGAAAATTGTAACAATCTCATTTTTTATAAGTATATTATTTTAAATAAATCATAACTAATAGATAATATCAACTATAGATATTATTTAGAAATTTAATCTAATTACATACATCATATGGATTTATTTATAATTTCTATAAATTAAATAATTACTATTGATTATGTCACAATAGTGATGTAAAAAATATATTATTAAAAAATATCAAATATATGGTTTTAAAAATACCAAAATGAGTACAATATGAACTTATAAAACCTCAAAATGTTTTTTATAGGCTACTATGACATGATATGAGTGTTTTAAAGATTTTTTTTTGAATTTATCTTCGGTGTTGATTTTATTTAATGTCAATTAAATGAATAGTTTCGAAATTGATACTATTCACATTTTATAAAAATAATAATTTATTAAATTATTAAAAAAACATAATTTTATTTAAAATTTATAAATTCATAATTATAAGGTCTAAAATGTGATACAATGTCCATTTATTTTCAATTAACACCCATAAGTAAATATGTATAACCATTAAAAATTTAGAATTTTATTACCTTAAATAAATTTCAAAAGAATAACTAAATGTTAATTAAAATAATAATGCTTAAATTGACATAATGATTTTTCTAAAATTTATTTATTTAATTTGATATTAAAAACCTACCTCATCTCATATTTTAAATTTATACATTTTGGAGTATTTTTAGTTGGGTTTTCTATTATTATAAATTAATATTTTTGAGGTTTCCTAAAGTGACCCTCACCAGAATTATAAAAGTGAAACTCCTTCCTTACCTCTTCACTTTATTCTGAGACATAATTCTCAGCCACCCCTTTAATGTTTCCTTATTAAAATTACTATTTTCATTTTATAGGATATATTCGTCTTCAAATAACAATTCTAGTGCCCTATGTGTAAATTTTAATGAGGCACGTTGAGGAAGAGGTAATCCCTTCAACCGATTCATTCCAATTTCATTCATCATACAATAATTCTTCATTAGTTGTATCATTATAAAGTTATGACATTGGTATAACTAATATATTGATATGTTATTATAAATATGTTACAACTCCACCTTCTATCCATCATTCGAAAAACGTAATCACCTCGCGTTCGAACGCACAAATTACCATCTCAACACTGTGGGGTAATATGTTTTTCACCACCACCTTACATGGATGGGTATAATGGTGGAAATAAAAACTACATAATATTATTTTAACATTATACTTTTTCTAATATACTATACACCATCAAATTCAATACCACTCACCAATTATGGGATCAATATCGTTGCTCGTGTGTACGTATAGCATACCGCCTCCACAGTGCAATGTGATTCTTTCTAAATAATCTTCATTAAACACATATTATACAATTGAATTAAATAAATAAATATGATATATATTATACTAATACCATTATGTAAATGATATTTCTATATCTTAAAAAAAGAATATGAACTTATTTGAAAAAACATGCATAAGGAAAAAAAGCAGTTAATACCAGAATAACAAGTAACAATGAAATGTAACTAACAAACACATGAAAATATGAGCACAAATGTTAACATAAAAATTATTATGACTACATAATAAATTAGTAACATTTTTTAAATCATTATATCAAAGTTTCGGTTATATATGAAGCATATCATACTAAAGGTAAAAGATAACATTGAAGGTATCGTTTTATCCGAGATTTTTTTTGCAAGTACTTATTGGGGTATATCTATAATCCACGTTCATGTTTCCTGAATATATATTTCAAAATATTCATTATATGCTTTTATAATTCTTAAAATTAAATTTTACACATAGGTAAATTTTATCTGAATGTTATGAATGGAATATTTAATCGTTTTTGTTATAATGTACTATATGACTTTTCTAGAAAATGAATTCGATGAATTTTTCTTTACCTTATACAGAAGAAACAAATTTTTACATTTTCTTAATTTTTTATTTCCTAGAAACTTACCCTAGAATGATAAAACATTATTTTCTCATAAAATGGATTTTTCTCAACTTTTACGGTATTTTGAGGAAGCAAACTATTTTGGAAGAGTAATGGATATTTTCCATAAGAACGATGATCATGTGAATTATCAAATTTATTTTCCGGATAAGCTTATATAGGTTTATGTTTATATCCTTATTATTAATTTTATGTTATTTTCTAAATGATAGAGTTATTATTACAATATCCACATATAGATTATGTCATGAAGGAATATTGTTTAATAAACCCATATTATTTCATGGGTTATGCTATTGTGAATGTTGTTATGTTTTTGTGGCACACAAAAGAATGGTTACAAAATAAGATGGTTTGGACCAATATCTCCCAAAAATTAATTGGGTAACGATTTATATCTCATTGGATAGTCATGGTTAAAATGACAAGAAAATATGGTTCAGTAATATAGGGCAGGAATGAGTAGTGAACTCAGTTTAGTAATGTACATTGTCCACTATGACGGTCTTGGAAAATTTACATGAATAATATGAAATGATTTTCAATGCTTATGTGTGAATGAAAAAAAAAATCATGTCTTATTTTATAACTATAGGGTTTACATTACTCTTTAATGATTTATCCGATGACATGATATTGTGATCTTTTATTTGAATGATAAGATTTTCAAATGTTTTGCTCTTATGAAAATGATTTGATTGATAATTACTTTGTTTTCCATTACTGATCATTTCAGCTCACCCTTTTATGTGTTTCTTTTTCCCTTGTCATGAAGATGGTATTGACTATTATATTTCAAAAAGGAGTCTACTGGGGATGAAATAAATGGGAGACAATGTAAATGTTTTATGAACTAGTTTTTCATGTTTCCATGTTTCTAAATACACAATCCTTATATGGTCTTATCGTGGTTTTTTTATATGTTTTAATGAATATACTTCAATTCTAAATTAATATCAATATATAGTAAGTATGGGTCTCTATAGTTGTTATCAGTGGAATATTATAGTAAATATTTAAAAACTTGGATGATAAATCTTTAGTAATAACCCCTTAGATATGTCAATGTATAAGATACAATCATATTGTTTTATAGATGACCATGTATAAAAAAGGATAAAACTTGATGTGTCATAAATTTAAATTTTATTATTGATTATGTGGTTTTATTGTTATGAGTTGTTTTTCTCACACTATGCTTCTTGGTTTTAGTCAATGGATGGAACATGAAGAAACTGTATTAATGCTGAATGCGATTGGCAATGCAATGATTTCTACCCTGAGAAACCAAATGGTTTAGGAGTTCAAATTAAAAATCTTGTAGCCATGCTCACACAACTTTTTCATGCCATGAATCATGCCTGACATCCAAATGAGCAATGGAGGGAGAAACATTCTATTGAATCTTTCATAAGGGATCATCCACATTCATCCAATGGGTCTTCTGGTCCATTAGTTTCTGAATAATGTATTAGTACCATTGAAGATATATTTTTATTTATACAATGTTTCAAAAATGATAATTTCATATTAACAATATATCTCTTGGAAGGTGAATCTGATCAATGGAGAAATCATATCAAGAATAAAAGGCAAAGAGATGAAATTGGGTCAATATAATCGGATGAGTTCAAAAACATATTTTTCAATAATTTTTTTACTCATATTCATAAAAAAAAGATTTATAATGAGTTCCTTGATCTTAAGAAAATGTAAGATGAATCTGTTGGAACCAACAAAGAAAAATTTACAAGACTTTCAAGGTACAATTTTGGAATTATTTTCCAACCAGAGTGTAAAATTTATCACTTCTTTAGTGGCATAATACCATTTTTCATAAGGTAATTATAAATATAGTAAATCAATAGTTATGAGGAAATTTTTTGATGTGATCTCAAGGATGCGATTTATATTGGAGTATTCCACCAGTCATATCGGCTTGATACAAATAGAAAAATGGAATTCAAAGGAAAATCTAAACACCTCACTGAAATGAATATTTGTTTTTCCTTATGCTTATTTTGTGGAATGAAACATGGTTTTAATGGTTTAAAAGGGACTAGTAATTGTCTTATGTGTGTAAAAGAAGGTCATCAGGAAGTTAAATGCTGAACTGCGGGAAAAAAGATGTCGAATGATGTAAAAATGAAAAGGCAATACAAAATTCACCACATCCACTTCAATTTTACAAGTTCAAGGAAATAGGGTATTATTCAAATCAATTCCATAATCCAAGGGGTATTCATGATGATCAATTTTAAAAAACTCTTATTTCCAACAAAAAAGGAACATCAAATAAAATTACTATCGGCGATGTGGAGTATGATAATGATGTAGTAAAAGCTACACATACCATCCACTCTAAAGTATCAAATGTTTTATTTGATTCAGTATCCATCCACATTTAATTTATGAATAATTTTCTAAGGGTATCTTCAAATTACCACAACAATTAGATGTTGATCTAACTATGACAACTTATAATGGAATAACAGTCTCATCAAATGTTTATAATTCTACTTTAGTTGAAGTTTTTGGAAATTTGATTCCTACAAATATTTTGATCCATCCTATATTGTTATTTGATGTGATTCTTGGAATGGATTGGATTTCTCTATATGGATATCAAATCAATTGCCAAGGAAGGTTAGTCACATTTCATATTCCAAATCAATCTATGATCATCTATCAATGTGTGGATGAATATAACCTTCTAGTAGAAATTTATTCCATCTTATGGATCTTGATTACAATAAATGAATGTTATTTATCACAAATGTTTGGGGAGAAAATAAGAATTAAGAATTTTCCCATTGTAATAGAGTTTGATGATGTCTTTCTAGAGGAATTTAAACGTCTTCTACCAAATAGTGATGTTTTTTTTTTCAATATAACTCATACCGGGTGCTATTCTATTTTGAAAGACACCTTATAGAATGGCCCAAATTTAGTATCAATAATTGAAGAAGACAATCCAAAAGAATTTTGATAAGGTATTTACATACCCTAGTGTATCACCTTGCGGATCACATAATCTATTTTTAAGAAGAAATCTGGATCAATGAGACTCTACAATGATTATTGGGAACATAAAATGATAACTATCATGAAAAAATATACTCTCCCATGCATTTATGACTTATTTGATCAACTATGTGGAGCTCCATACTTTTCCAAGATAGATCTTCCTTTAGGATATCATAAATTAAGCGTCAAAATAAGTATATACCAAAGATGTAATTCCATAAATGGTATGTACACTAGGAATTTATTGTGATTCCTTTTGGTCTTACTAATTCCCCTGCTATGATCATAGATCTAATTAATAGAGTCTTTAGAGACTATCTTGATCATATTGTGGTAGTCTTTACAGATGATATTCTTGTTTATTCAATGTTCAGGGTAGAACATGAAGAACACTTTAAAATTTCACTAATGTCAATAAAAACAGAGAAGGATAATGCCAATTTTACCAAGTGTGAATTTTGGTTTCATAAAGTTTCATTTTTGAGTCACGTAATCTCAAGGGAGGGGATACCTAACGATCCAACAAAAAAAGAGGTTGTTTAAAGATAGTCGAGACCAATCGTAGAAATAGAGATCCAATGTTTTCTTTCTTTGTATAGATATTATCGATTTTTTTGTTTTTTCATGATTATATAATCTAATCACCATGTTGACTTACAGAAGAGTTATGTTCGTTTGGAAAGAGGAATTTGAAGAGAATTTCAAAAGGCTAAAATGAAGTTTAGCCAATGCACCTGTGAAAACGCTACCTTTTAGTGGAGAAAGGTTTGTGATATAAAGTGATGCATCCAAGAAATGGATGGTTTGTGATCTCATGAAAAATAATATAGTGAGAGATTATTCCTCACAGTAGTTGAAAATAAAAGAGCAAAATTACCCAACTCTTGATTTGGAGTTAGCTGTGGTAACTATTTCATTAAAAGTATGGAGGAATTGTCTTTATGGTGAATGGTGTGATATTTATTCTGATCATAAATGAATAAAATATATTTTCACAAAAAATAGATAAATATGCAAAAAAGATGATGGTCAGAGTTGATTAAAATTATGACTGATCAATACCTTCCATTCCTCATAAATCAAACAAGGTGGCAAATAAATTGAGTAGAAAAGACCATTCTAGCTTATCCATGATTAGAAATACTTATAATGTGATATTTATGGATTTTGAATGGATGGATGATAACATTTTAATGGAAGGGGAGAAATATTATATTTCTCAAATTAATGGTTAACCATCTATACAAGTGAAGATTAAAGAGGCACAAATGGAAGATGTAGAGTTACAAATGAAGGTGAATAATGTTCATGATTTCATCCTTGATTATGATGAAGTAATAAATTTCAAAACTGGGTTTGTTTCCTCCCATAATAAAAATTAAAGAAGGATCTGTGGGATGAGCCTCATAGTTCTTTATTCTCTATTCACCATGGAAGCACAAAGACAAACAAAGACATGAAAGAGTGCTTATAGTGGGATAGAATAGAAAGAGATGTCACCAAATATGTCTCTGGATGAATGTTTTTTAGGAAGTTAAGGATACTAAAAATAAGCCTAAGGGGATGTTTCAACCATTACCCATACCACCATAGAAATGGGATGAAATCTCTATGTACTTTTTAATCAGACTTCACAAAACATCCAATGGCAATAATGCTACATGGGTTGTAGTTGATCTTCTTATAAATTCTACACACTTAATTTCTAAAAGAGAGTATTAATCTCTTGATCAGCTTTCCAGGATATATGTTAAGCAAGTGTTATGATTTTTTGGAGTACCACAATCCATTATATTCGATCAGTATCCAAGGATGAACTAAATGTTCTGTGAAAGTCTTCATCATGCTCTAGATACAGAGATTAGTTTTTGTAGTGCTTATCGTCCTCAGACACATGGTCAGTCTGAGAGGAAAATATAACCTCTAGAAGAAATGTTCAGATCATTATCTATAAATTTCATAGGTGATTTGGATCAACAACTACCAGTGGTGTAATTTTTATACAATAATAGATTTCACTCCAATAGTTAGATGGCTCCTTCTGAATCCCTCTATAGAAAGATGTGCATAACTCCAATATGCTGGGATGAAGTTGGGAAATAATGCTATTTGGACATGATCTTGTTGATGAAATGGCAGAAAAGTTCAGATCTATTCAAAAATACATAATAGTAGCTCAGATTCGACAAAAACATTAAGCTGACAACTAAAGAAAAGACCAAGATTTTGATATTGGTTACATGTTTTTCTTACGAATATCTCCCTAGATGTGTGTAATGATATTTGGAAATAATGTCATCGTGAACCCTAGGTATATCAATCCTTTTTAATTACTAGATCATGTTGGTAAGGTATCTTATCAATTGACGCTACCATCGAATCTCACCCAAGTTCATTCTGTGTTCTGTGTATCTCTTCTGAGAACGTACATACCTAAATCTTCACATGTACTATTCTTATAAGTCGTACTGTTGGAGCAAGATCGTACATACTATTGGAGCAAGATTGTATATACTATTCTTATAAGTTGTAATGACTACATATGGTACATAGAAATATAAATTTACCAACATCATAGTAATTTATTTAAATTATTTAGAGATTAAAAAATTAAATTAAATGATTACATATTAGGGATGTAAAAATTATTTTATTAATTGAAATATCTATTAAAAGGTTTTAAAATATATAAAGAAACATCATATGAAATAATTATAGTTATTCAACAATTTTATTGATGTCTATGACATGTTATGAGTGTATTAAATAAATTTTGTAGAATTTATCTACTGTTTTAATTTTATTGAAAGTCAAAAAAATGAATAGTATTAAAATTGACACCATTTTCATTTTATTAAAATGACATTTTATTAAATTATTTAAAAATAATAAAAATAAATAAAAATTAAATATTGATAATTATAAGGTCCGAAATTTCATAAAATACCAATTTATGGTCAATTAAAACCACATAAGTAAATATTTATAACCAAAAAAATTTTAGAATGTCATTACCACAATTAAATTAAAACAAAATAACTATGTGTTAATTGAAATGATAATTATTAAATATATGTAAACACATGTATAATTTTTTTTTTCTGATATTAAATACCTATATCATATAATTTTAGAAATTGATACATTTTGGATGATTTTATGTTTTATTTTATTTTATTATAAATTAATATTTTTGGGGATTCCAAAAGTACCCCTCACTGAAATTATAAAAGAGAACCTCCTCCCTCACATCTTCACTTTATTTTGATACTTAAACCTCATCCAAACCTTTAAATTTTACCTTCTAAAATTACCCAATTTCATTATATAGGTTCATGTGCTCTGCAAATACCAAATCTAGTTCCCTAATAGAAAATTTAAAGTTAGCATGTCGAGGAAGAGGTACTCGCTTCTAATGATTCATTCAAATTTTATTCTTCTTATACTTTCGTTTAATTAGTAGTTTCATTATAAAGTAATAACATAATTACCACTTATATAATTATATGTTATTATAAATAATAAACAACCCTATTTCACCCTATATCCATCCTATGAAAAATGAAATCATCATGCATGCATACGTAAGACTTACCATCTCCACGCAGCGGTGTGTTCATTTTTTCACAACCATCATCCATGGATGGGTATAATGGTGGAAATAATAACATTAAATGATTATTATGAAATGATACTAATTTTTTATATACTATACACCATCCAATTAAATACAATTGAACAATGATGGGAATAATATCATCGCACGTGCGTGAATATGGTTTACCATCTCCACAGTGAAATGTGATTCGTTCTATATAATCATCATAAAACCATATTTATATAAATGAATTGAATAAAAAATTATATATATTATACTTATAAAATTATGTATATTATAAAACTATAACCTAAAAATAGTGAAAAGACTTTATCCGAAAAAACATGCATAAGAACCTAAAGCCGTTAATACCCCAATATCGAGTAACAATGAAATGTTACTACCTAATATATGAAAATATGATCTCAAATGTTATCCAAAAAATAATTATTATTCATTAATAAATTAGTAACATTATTTAGATCCTTATAAAATATATTCGGATACATATGAATCATATCAGACCTTTAGTAAGGAATAACGCTTGAAATATTTTTTTAATCCAAGATTGATTATTCGTAAGTATTTAATAGTGTATATTAACCATCCACGTACATTTTTCCTAAATATATAGTTAAAAAAAATTATATCCTTCTATCATTTTAAAAAGTTTATTTTAGGCATTTATAAATTTTTACTAAATGGTATGAATGGAATCATTTATCATTTTTGGTGTGAGGAACTTCTTTACTTTTCCTAAAAAAGTACAAGAAGAATGTTTTTTTAATTTGTTTATCATGAATTTATTTTTACGCTTTAGTAATTATTTATTTCATTGAATATTATCCTATAATCTAACAAGTTTATATTCACATAAAATGTTATCTTCTTGAATTTAAAGGTATTTTGAGGAAGGTAGACTTTTTTTATGAAGAATTGATATTTTCCTCATGAGTGAAGATCATGTGTTTTATCAAAATTATTTTATATATATGATTACATAGGTTTATGTTTATATAGCTATAATTACATTTATTTTTTAGTGTAAATGATGGAGTTTTTTTGAACTCCATTTATGGATTATCTTATGATAGAATGATGTTTAAGAAACCCATTTTATTTCATGGGTTATGCTATTATAAATGTTTTTATGTTTTTTTTGGAACACGTAAGAATGGTTTCATTATAATATGGGTGAGACCAATATCTCCTTAAAATGAATTGGGTAAATATTTATATCTCCTTAGTTAGATATCAATGAAATGGAAAATAAATATGGCTCTGTAACAAAGGGCTGGAACGAGTTTTGAACTTGATTTAGTATTGGAATTTGTCATCTATTATGGTCTTGGCAAAAAGACTTAACTAATATGAAATTATTTTTTATGCTTATGTGTCTATGAAAAAAAAATTACATGCCTTACATTGTAAATATTGGGTTTAATTTTTTTTAGTATTTATCCCATGACCTGAGGTTGATATTTTTTGTTTGAATGATATGATTTTCAAATGTTATATTCTAATGAATATGATATGATTGATAATTACTCCTTTTTACCTTACTGAGCATTTGATCACACCCTTTTATATGTTTCTTTTACCCAGTTCACGAAAAAGGGTATTAAGTATAATATTCAAAAAATTATTCTTGTTATGATGAAATAATTAGGAGACAATAGAGATGGTTTATGAACTCATTTTTTATGTTTCCCAGTTTTAAAATACATTGTACCTATAGATTATTGTCATGGATTTGTTATATGTAGTAATCAATATAATTCAATTTCGAAGCAATATCAATTTATGTAAAGTATGGGTCTCTATATATAAGAAATTTAAATAATTAATATTATTTCATATGTATCATATATATTCATTTAATTCAATTATTATGACATTACATGTCTTTCTATGATGGATAACATATTACATTAGTTCACAAATTTGTAGTCTTTCATCCACATGAGTGATCACAGTTTTACACATATGATGGGAAAGGAGAACGATTAACAAGATAACTGCTCATTATATAATAGATATTGGGGTTTCATATTGAATTTATTATGATGTAATTGATGGTGGTACCATAATAAATAATGAATAATATTGTTAAGAACTTTACCCTCTCTTTGAGAACCCTCCATTGGATAACTTCTTAACTATTATTTGGTTCGTATTTAAGAAGAAAAAATCTCGAGAAAATTTATTTGGGTTTTTAGGAGGTTTTTTGGAATGGTTTCATTGATCAAAATAGACTAAGAGTTGTGAATAAGCGAGGGGAGGGAGTTCCCTTATATAATTGAGGTGGTGTTGAATTTTGGTAAACACCCTAAACTATTCAATAATGGGAAGTCCATGTTACCCAAGTTCTTCAAAAATTGATAAATAATGGGTCAATGGGAAGGTGATTTTGATATAAACCTATAAATAAAAAAATATATAAACTTGTTTTAAATGTTTTATTCCTTTATCCTCTATGTTTTCTTACATTTACCATTTTAGTTTTAACCACTGTAACTTGTTTTCTATAACCAATGTAATAATATGTTAATAGTAAAATAAAAATATCCTATATACATAATCAATAAAAAATAATAATAAATATTATATACAATGTATCTTATAAAAATACTATATGTGTATATAATTTATTTTAATATAAATGCATGTAACGTTCAAAACCATGTCTATCCATAACCACATTAATTAATTTTTATAGTTTCTAATAATCATTAAAAAAAGTATGTTTGAATTTTTAAATAATTTTAATTATTCTGATCTAAAATATGGAAAAGTATTATTAAATTTAATTCGTATATGTGATTAAATTTAGTCGAATAATAATCACACTAATCATGTTGAAAAAAATATTTTCCATAACTGCATTTTTTTAGTATAAGATGATAATATATAAAAAACATGACAAATAATCACCATTTTATGGATTTAAATTTTTATATTTATACTTATAATCTATAAATTTTATTTTTATACTTTTTTCATCAAATATTTATTTAAATAATTAAAATTGATAGACATTATCCATTTTTAAGAAAAAAACATGAAAAATATTTTAAAATCAATATCTTCTAAAAAACATATTTTTACCTCCAAATTACATAATATTTTTTTCCATAAACTAATATTTAATTAATTATTAATTAATAAACATTATTATAAATAAAAGAGTGATTGATAAAATAATGCATTATCTATCTTTCATAAAATCTTATTTCTGAGGAAAAATTTCAAAAATTAATTGTAGGATTATTTTGAACAGGCAAGATCAAAATTTATATTTGTTCTATGAATAGAAATAATTTTACATGAAATATTAAAAAAATATTATAATTTTAACAAAATTTTATTTTCACTTATTATACATGAGGTGAAGGTGTTACTTGGTTCTTACATATATTCATCTGATATCATCTTCAACTACAGAACACTGTGATCATCCTCATGAAAAATAAAACCATATAGATTCTAAATTTACACTACATTTAAAAGTAGTATAATATGAAATTCCAATTGTTTTTCCTTTTATAAAATCATTAAAATAATTTTCACAAAATTGGCCATGAAAATTTGAATCTTTTCGGAACTAATCATGAGGAAAAATATCTCATTCATATTGATTATTTTAATCATTGAGTATATTTTTTTACTAAAATCCGGATTTATAATGAATCACCATGCCTTATACATTATGATTATTATAGAAGGAATATTTTTTCATGATAATTTTATTATCCTATGTCTGAAATATAAATTATGAAGTTGGATTCTTCTTGATTTTTTTCAATATATTCATACATAAACATTTTAAAATTAAAATGCTAAGAAGTGTCATAAAAATTCATAGTTTTTACTCAAGGTATGAGTATAGTCTATTGAATAATTTTCATTCTCATTTTATGAATGATAATTTTATAATGTGTAGTAATATTCTAAAAATTGATTTTAGTCCTTCATATTGGTTTTCTTATAGCTAAAGAACATTTTTTATCTCCCTTACCATCACCCATATATTCATTAAAGTCATCAATAATACCCAATCCTCAAAATATATTTTTAAACTTTACATTAAATTCCACAAGAAAATTCTTATTATTTTAATTTTTGTCACATTCTTTACTATAGTGAAATATTTGGTTTCAACAGTATTTCAGATTTAGTTGTTGTGGAATTTTTATTCCCTAATATTTGATGTGTATAAAATAAAAATATAATCACCTATAAGAGATTTAAACATCAAATGATTTTTCTATTTGTTGAGAATTAAAACCTAAATTACAGTGATTCAAAATCAATTCAACATCAAATAACTTATATACCTCATCCAATATGCAGTTTTATCATATCTCAAGCACTATAATTATTTTTTTATAACACATACCAATATCAATATAGTGGGTTTCCAATACCTTTCTTATATAAATTTCAACCTAGCATTGTTTGAACCTTATTATTATTGATCAACTTCCTTATTTCAATCATACCATTTTATTTATCAATAATTAGTGTGGAAAGTTATTTCCTCATCATATTATTCTGTTGAAATCCCCACATAAGTTTTTATGTAAACAAAATTCCATTTATATTTTATATTTTAATAATTTTTCATTCTAAATAAATTTTCATTATGTCAATAAGGGATACTGCAATTAAAAAACATGGATATGTGAGTGATCAATATCAAATAGGAAAACATGTTTTATTCATCAATTAATATGACTTAAAATATTTTTTGTATCATTGTATTTTGGTTATTTTGTTCGATATAAATCAATGTTATCAAACTATAGACACATTAATGAATTATTTTATTTCAAATTTATAAACTCTAACATGATCTTTATCCTACAAATCATTTTTATGCTTTTCATAAGCCGGTTTAGGGGAACCGGTACCCCAAACCGGTTTAAGGAAAACTTGAAACCGTACAAGCACTTCCCACCACATACAACATTCAACAAAGTAAAAATTTCAAATTTCAAACTTCAAATTTCGAAATTCAAATATCAAACCAAGAAGATCCACCGAACACCACGCGTTCCACCTCGTGCCGCGCGCCCATCATCGCGTTTCGAAAAACACGAGCCCCACCTCGATCAACGGACCCAACAACACGTAGCGCCAGCCACGTGCCCCACCTCGAGCAGTGGACCCATCATCACGTGTCATCGACGGTGAGACAATCCATCCGTCCACCAAACAGATCACCGACAAGCAACACCGACAGCCGTCGTTTCCATCATCAACCTGCAAAAGGCCGGCGAGCAATATTGACGTCCTTCATCACCATCACCATTGAAGGAAACCCGACACCGCATCATCACCGGTCCAAAACAAAAGCCATGAGCAAAAACAGGCTCATCTACTCAACAAACATTTACAGATCCAAAAAATCAAATGCAACAGGTACGCATCACAAACCATAGAAACCAAAAAATACGAACATAACAGCGAATCACCAACATCGCAGAAAAAATCACGAACGAAACCAAGCCGAACTCAGCAACACCATCCAACCGCGCAAGAAACACCCTATTTCTGAAGCACCCGCCGCCACCACCAAATCGGCCGCTTCAGACACAACAAAACCCCACCGCACTCACCTGAGAAAATCTTGGACCCCATGCATCACCGTCTCAAGAGAGCGACCATCAGACGCTGAGAAGCTCACCGCAGGACACCATCGAGCTACCGAGAATGGACCCAAGAGCGCTCCTTAGAGTATGCCGTCGACGGGGACTGGTCTTACACCCATAGGTCTTAACCAGCAACTACCGAAGCCCAAAGAGAAACTCAACATCTAGGGAAGACCACGAAACCGTGCGATTCCGCAGAGATCCTGAACTACTCACCGAGCTCGAGGGGAACGCTGCACCATCCGCAGCGAAGGGGAGGCGGCAGCAAGAGGAAAACCCTAGAACGAGAGCCCTTTATGGGCGCATCCTTCTAATCATATCCTCTAACATGATCTTTATCATTTGACAAATGTCACACATTTGAGTATGAACATGTGGGATATTAGTGATATCTATATGTCCATTTTTTTTAACAAAATATTCCAAGGATATTTTTTCTCAAGTAGTGAAAAAAATTATACGAGAATCTATTTTATTATTTTTTATATTGGAAGGACCTATCCTCTTCAATATTGATGTGGTAGAGATTCCCATTCTTACTATTCTGTTGTGTTAAAACTAATACAAATTTTCCTTTGATGATATGATACTTCTTCTTTAACCATATAAAATTCCCTTAGAGACCCAATTAGCTAGGACTATGAATGTTGTGATTAGGTCTTTCCACAACTATGAATTATATCCACCTCATGTATACAGCTATAAATTTGGATTCTATAAATCCATTTAAATTCTTGAATTCATCAAAATAAAACCATACAAAACAGTTCATGATTATATTTACAATATTATTATTTATAGTCATATGATATTTTTAATATATTTCAACAATAAAAAAATTTCTCAATACATATAATTTAAATGAATCTATACAATCTCATATTTCTCATCCCTTTTATTTTTTATCTAATTATATG
This sequence comes from Viscum album, assembly GCA_963277665.1. NCBI lineage: Eukaryota > Viridiplantae > Streptophyta > Magnoliopsida > Santalales > Viscaceae > Viscum > Viscum album. The sequence goes on along the minus strand of OY728150.1, from coordinate 1,674,395,856 downwards.
ACATAAAATCATGTAGAAATTTTTATGTTTCTTTATCCTCTATATATAATGGATCAACAACATATTTCAATTATATAATTTTTTTAATTTAAATCCATATGATAAATCCCTGAACATATTTAAATGACCATTATGGGACATAATATACAAATTCTTTAGCATCCTTGATAAGAAATACCTTTCCATATTTCATTATCCACCAAAAAATAAAGTCATTAAAAAATACATATAATGTTGAATTATTCTTGGTTTTCTTCACTACAGTAGTTCTTTATAGGGACAATTATATTTGAAAGAAAAATATTATTTTTACAACATATTTATACATTAATCAAAACTAATTTTTATTCCCTTAAAAAGTATCTTCACGTCTTATAGTAAAAATATGTTTCGTTATGATCTTAATAAATAAATAAATAAATCTATCTCATTGATGTAGTTGATTTTTTATTTCCCTCTTACATGATTAATCATTTATTATGGCTAAGCCCCACAAAATATTTTTATTTTTTATGTATTTTTTTGATAAATAAAATTCAATGTCAATCCATTTTAATCCCTACATATTTCATTTATTTTTTTCTACCATAAATAATATAAAACTACCAAATACCATCCTTAGTGTCAAGAACCACACATGATCGTAAATCATTCTTCAGAAGAACCTGTTTTCTCCTTCAAGCATGATGATGTGTTTGACAAAATATTATTCTATTGTAGCCGAACTATACAAAATCTAGGGTTACTAATTCGTATTAACATTGAAATAAAATATTTTATAATTGTTTTATATCTTTCTAGATTCAAAATTTTTAATTTTATCCCTCAACACATCTTCATCATCTTTATGGTATTGTATATAGTGTTGAGAATCATGTAAAAATCCATTGTATTTCAAAATTTTAGATCTCCACTTGTATTCTTATTTTATTGAAATAGTGAAATCTATATTGAGTTTTATTATCACCACAAATTCATCATCTTCATCATTATATATAAATTGGTTTTTTATGAAAACCCCATGAATATTATCAAAGAGGTACTTTTATTCTTTAATGTATTATGATTCTATTTCATTCGAGTTACATGATGTTAGGAAGTAATGTTATTCATTTATTTTAAATATTTTCCTTATAGGTAATGTATTTTAACACTTTAATAGAATCATTCATAGGAGAATAATTATATTAATTCAAAGATACTTTTTGATACACATATTATTGAGGTGAAAAACAATTCCATACAAAAATAATGGTTGGAATATTCCTTTTGAATTTTATTTTTTTAGTTGGTAGATTGGAAGGAAAGAATTAAATACTATATTTAAATCCATATTAATATAGGTCATCTTACACTAAGTTATTATTAATTTTATTGAATAACATCTCCTTATATATTTTTCCATATCAGATTCATTTTTATTCCTGAATTCATGTTAAATAAGAATGATTTAAATACACCCAATATAATGTTTTTGGATGATTTTTATTGATCACCAATATATTCCAATTAAATAAAGTAATAAATCTTCTTATTCTTAGCTAAATGTTCTTTAAATCATTACGGTTTTCCCAAAATCCTTTTATGTTATGCATAATCACATTTACCTGAACAAACAATGGATCATTAGATTCATTTCCGTTAATCCTTATACCCTCAAACATTTATGAAAAATCATATAAATTTGATTCAATTATCATTATGTGTTATTATGTGTTAATAACATTATCCCACGTGTCATGGAATTATTTACATGAAATCACAATTTTATATATTGCTTTAATAAAATCACTCCCTAACACAGTGACTCTATTGTGGAATATATACATCCCACAATTGTAACACGTAGATAAATCCATACTCTCCATATTAAATAATATTCCATCTATAGTATCCATATAAATATTCATATCTAATTATATGAAATTTTCCCATTTTAAATTCATCTTTAATTGGAATCTAAATCAATCTATGATTAAAATAAAACAGTGGTTGAAAATGACATACATAGATTCCATGAGAGAGATACTCCCATGATTTAATCCTTTAGATATAAAATCATTATTTCAATCACCAACATATTATTTTACTAGAAAATTGGGGTGAATTTTGGTATTAAAATTTTAAATAATGCCCTTACAAATCTTGTTCCATTGTGAAAAAAACACATTTATCTCTTTATGTCACAATAATGTTTGATGACAAATAATTTCATAAAAATGACAAAATAATTTAAATTGGTTAACGCTCACTGATATATATGAGAAGTAAATATAATAAATAATATGTTATCATAAAAAAATTAGTAAATGTATTGTTTTTTACAATTTTTTAATGAACTCACTACCCATCCTAGTCTAAATAAAATTAAAACTGATAATAAAATGATCTCTCAACGGAAGTGATTACACTATTACATCAGAAAAAACTGTAGTATATATAAATTTTCATTGAAAATATTAATTTTTTTAATTTTGTGGCTTGAATTCCCTATTTCGTCAGTGAGATTAATTAATCTTCATTGAATATGCTTCTCTCTTTGAAAAATATGCTCCATGGAAAATATACTCAATGTAAGAATGATGGAATATGGTATTCAAGGGGAGAAACTATTTCACATATTTTATATGATGTTCTTGCTGGATGAATAATAATTTGGTCTCTAGGGGACATCAAAAGGTTTCTTTTCATTGGAATTTAACAACAAATCCATGAAAAATATTTTCTATGGGGAGAATCGACAAGATGATTAATGAAAACAATAAAATAAACCAATCTGCTTTCTTAATTATTCAATCTTCATAAATAATTATTTTTTTATTTTATATTTAATATAACTAATTGATTAAATTATTTCCTCCAAATTTATCCATTCAATATTGGATCCACCAAACACTTTAATTGGACCTAAACTCTCCAGAAAAATTTCTAACAACACTTCATCAAAGGAAAAAAATATAATCGAGTAATCTATAGATATTTTCATCAAAGTATATGATATCATTTATGTTACATGAGGTTATGAATTTTACTTTAAATAATTTTTTTCCATTAAATAATAATTCTTTTTATAATACATGCAATTTAAACATTTATAATTTGTTAATCAATTACATAACTCATTACAAAATTAACCACATTATTTAATATTATTGTTAACTACTTCAATAATAAATATTGTATTGAAATATCATATTATGATTTGTTAATGGTTGAAGGGATATAATAAATATATTGTGAGTTATTTTGAATGATATCATATTCATTATATGAGATAACATCATCATAGTATTATATACCACATAAAAGCACTGTTTAGGGAGTGGTCCCATTCACTACAACATAGTATATGATTTAGTGTACATAATACTAAAATTCCACCCTTTCACTAAATCCACATAGACTGTATACAAAATATCAGAACACATTTTGAATCATTCATAACTATATTGGTTATTGGTATAATTATCTTGCTCAAATTTAAGACAAATTCATTATATATAAATTTATCCCAAATCTAATATCTTATATGTGACCATGAAGACCTATATAGTGTTGAAGAAAATTATTCACTCCATAGTCAATAGTTTTCTTTAAATAAAATGATCTTGAAAATTGTTAGTGCTACAAAACTAGAATATCTGGATATATCCCTATAGAAGGACCATAGATATAGATATAAAAACTATGGTTTTATAATATATCCAAGGTTTTCCCAGTCATATCCCTCTATTTATATTGTAATAGGTGTCCAAAAATTTTCTTGGGAACTTCTCATGGTTGGATATGTTTATCCAAGGGAAGATCTTCGGGTTTATTAAGTGTATCCATAGGCCATCCCATGGCTATATAAGTATTTCAACAATGTATACCAATGGATTTAGGCACACTACAACTAAGTAAACCCATGGATGTAGATATACTACTTTGTTGTTTTCATGTGGCTATAAGTTACTCATTATTTTACTAAATTATGTTAGTGTAGTGCATTACTATTTAGAAATTTTAATTTAAACATTAAAAAGAAAAAAAATAAAAAAAATGCAATCACTAAAGAAAAAAAATTAACAAATGAAAATTAATGTAAAATATATTCAACATAAAGTATATGTATAGTTGAAATAAAAAATAGTGTATGTAATTATTATCAATATGATGGTAATACTACTTAAAACCACCACCACCCACCTTATAAACATTCCCTATATAGACACCAACATTATCGTCACTATTTATCACACCACAACCATTATAAACCTCATAGTCATCAAAATCATCATCCAAAGTCATATAACGAATATGAATAGTGTAACCGTCATTAGTAGAGAAAATCATCGTCAAACAAGCCTCAATTTCAATATAAATATCTATTGAAAATAAAGATGAATGTATAGACACATATATTATGAACAATTCATTTATATTATTTTGAAAATAGGGATATTATCATTTTTTGTTCTTTTTTGACTACAATGGAAATTTATTAATCTATATCTATACTAGATTATCTTCTCAAGGAATATATATCAAAATAAAAATATTTAGATTCTATAATTGTTTTTCCTAGGATAAAATCACACCCCGGCACAATTCACATTTCTAAAAACCAGGTGAAAATCACCATTTGAGTCCAAATTGTCAGATTATTTTTTGAAATAAAATTTAACAAATTGAATTGAGTAAAAAATTATATTAACTAAAATTTTAATATAATGTAATTAAAAAAAATAAAATTAAAAAAAATTAATATATACTTACAACAATGCTTTTGTGTGATAGTGTAAGATCCTATATTTTCAACCATTTATATCCATCTTTATGTATTTCTAAAACAAATTGATTTTGTTTTTTGTGGAATCTTGGTTTTAGTGTCATTGTATAGATGAGTTTATTCTAGGATGAATAAGGAAAATAAGGAGTTGAAGTGTGGATTCAACATTTTAAGGTATGCCACTATGATGTGGAGATCCAATATATGACATAGGGTCTAATGAGGAAAACAAATGTGATACTACTTTTTTGGGAATATATTTGACATAATGGAAGGCAAATATTTTGAATTTCAATCGATGAATCATGGATAGGATGGCTGTGGTATAAAGGCCTTGGAATGGGATATGGTTTGTTCTTGCAAATCCGGTACCCATGTGGTAATGATTTGGGATATTCCATACCTTACATAAAATGATAATGAGTTATGTGGTGTGGTTTTTAGGTCGTTAAATTGTCTTTATCCAAGATTTATAGAATCTATTTCATAGACTTATCCATGATATTTAATCATAGTTTTACACATAAGGATACAGTATGGAAGATTGTTCTATGTTGTAGTCTAAACCACGTCATCTAGTAATACAGCTTTGTATGGGAGATGATGAAATTATATTCTATTTTAAATGTTTTATATAAATACCATAATCCCCACTATTAATTTATTTCTCCAATTTCTTCCACCTAAATCTTATGTTCTAGAGATTATTTTTTGTGGTTCATTAAATCTACTTTGGAAGAGATTCATCTCTTTCCATCAATTGATCAGTCCATTAAGATCCAAGCCTTTCAGTGGTAACGTATGAGTATCCTCCAAACACAAGAAGCATAATCCATCACAAATCATTTTAATAGGACATAATTTTTAATTTATAATGATTCACATTCTACGTTAGATTTTTGGAATTATTTTAATCTTATATACTTAAAAGGTTGGTGGCCTAAATCATTTCTCAAATGATTTTTTCAATTTTTACAGTTAATGAAATAAGATATTTCTTGTCATAACACCATATATTTAACCTATGTAAGATGATGATCCAACAAATTTATGGGAATTAAAATTCATAGACTTCATATGGATCATGTTGGGTCTATTTTTGTTAATACTAAATTCGTGTCCACCTAATAGGTGAGCGTACCATTGTGGACAAAATTTGTTTTGGATGTTTTGAATATGTGAACTTGGAAAAACTATGAAAGTCATTTGAAATGTTATTTTTTTGCATGACTTGGTAAATGAGTAATTGGAATGAATATGTATCACTTCACTTAAAATTGGATTATAATAATTTTGATGATAGCTAATGTTTTCTCAATAAAATATTTGGATGAAATGTAAGAATGAAATGGTTTAATAATGTGTAATGTGTTACAATATTTGATATTATAAAAGTCATATATAATGGTATTTCACACATATATGTGAAAATTATTATATAATAGAATGGCATAATGATATACTATTGCGATTAAATAATGGGATTGTACCTTATTGTTCTAAAATTATTATTTGATAGGCTTTCACATAGTTCATTTAAAATTCCTATATAATTGGATTGTGTCCGGTTATGATGGAATGAATATAAAAAGGTCTTATTCCTAGAAATTATATAATAATTATAGATATATTCATAATTATTCTATTATTATTTTTGGGTTATATCCTTAGAGGGTTTTGGATATTATAAACATGATTCTATGACATACTTAGAGTTATCTAGAATCATGCCGAAGTAGTTTTGGCTGATACCTGATGTCAACACAGAACTCATGGGTCCCCAAGTTTGTTTCTTATATAATATTAGTTAATTAAATTAAGACCACAATTTTTAAAATCATTTCATGTTCTGATTGATCATTATTTATTTTCTTAGACACATTTGGTAGTGGTACAATAAGTTGTACTCACACCCTTTCATGGACACCATAGTGTCATTGGGATGATTTCATTGATGTGTGTATGAAAAATATCATGGGGACATACATTTAATTATATTCATTGGATAGGTTAATGATTGGAGAGATTAATGAAATGGGGATTAGTAATAGGGTTTTGTGTTCATTTATCGAGTCTATTGATTCATTTTATTGTATTAACTACAACATGTCATTTAGTAATATTTATCATATGATAAAAAAAATTAAATTAAAATTTGGATTTATTTCACTAATTCCATTATGAAAATCTATTTAATTAATTTTTCTATATTATATAAATATTATTTCTTCTTTGTAATAGAGGGTATAATATCCCTGCTATATTCCTTACACCCTCGTTACTAGTCAATATCCTTTGGAAAAAAATGAGGAATTACTAATTTCATGCAACCCTCTAACTTGGTCACATGAAGATATTTCCGGTTGTGGAAATTCAAAAATGATATCATAGTGGATTTTATTTCAATTCCATTACTATTTTGAAATGGTAGAATGAATACTTTGTTGTGTTTTGGTTAGTAATTATCACGTACATGGGAGTAGCTGAACCATGTGTGGTATGAAAACCATGTTCCAGGGGAAGGTATTTCTTTTCATGGGGTTCACATAGTATAAATTTTATGTAATTTCACATTTGGTGATTCAATCATTGTTGTGATATTATTCATTATTGATATTTCACTCATGGACTGATAAGGTATGAGATGAGTGTTCATGAATCATGGTTTGAAGGTAGTGATATATGATTACATTGTTCCAGAAAGGGTTCAATGTCTTTCATGTATCATATCTTCCAATTTAAATATTGGAATAAAATACCTTGACATTTATGGTATAATGTAAATGAAAATAAACTATTTTGTTATTCCAATTCACATGAGAATCCATGTGACAATACATATTTAGGAGGTGGTTCTCTCTCTTGTTTTCACCTATAGAGGTAGAACATTTTGTGCAAATTTTGTTAAAAGTGTGTGTTACTCTTATAGAGGAAATACCTCCTCATCCTCTTTTAACTAGTCACAGTAATCCTTGAAATCAAAAAACTCTTATCATATATGAATTTGATCATCTTATATCATTATTGAATCAAATAGAATATTATCTTTCTTACAGCTTCCTATTTATCATGTGATCCATGGAATGAGAAACTATTCACACTCTACCATCAATGTATGAGCAGATGTTAGAGTCCACGCTATATAATACACATATATTCACTTGGGACAGATTCCCCTAGGAAATTCAGTTCTGGATTCATTCAATCTAGATGATCATTATGAACCATGAGACACCCAAAGATAGGAGGGTGAATATTTCAACATACATATTGCGATGATTAGTGAAGAGATGGTTGGGAATTGTAGATAAATATGAGTAGGAAGATGAGTTATCCTGTAAGGACGTAATTGTGAATAAACTAATACACTTATAACTTGATGTGTTGAGGGATGAGAGGGATTTCAAGTTTATTTACATTGATATGGGAAGAAACATTAGTGATTAAATATTCTGGAAATTTGACTAATCTATTACATTTTCCAAAATCATTGGACGATGATGAGGCCACCAAGGATATACATTTTTTAGGATGGGATTCTCTATGGGATAAGATCATATGTGGACATCATTCGATTGAGAATATTTTCAGATGTGATGAAAAATGATCTCATCACGGATGGAAACCTAAGAGAGTCAATGATTTTCATCCATGTAGTTATAGCAAAGAAAACTGGGATATATTCTACTATATGTAAGAAGTGTTATTAAAACGATTACTATCAAGGAAGTAGTGGGTTTAACAACTAGGGTTGTGGAAATACGCCTCAAAATCATAGCATAATGGAGTGATATCAGTGTGGAAAACATTTCCTCAAGAACTCTATATATCTGTAAAGTACTATAGAGTATCATGCTTGTAGAGTGTTGGGTAATCTGTAGAGGCTTTTCATGTTCCCACGGTAGAAGAATAGTGGTAGAGGGTTAGGACAAGAACCAGTGTTTGTGATGGACTCATATTACCTCAGCAGATTGGTTTCTGGATTTCCTCTGTACATTAATGAAAATTACACAGATTTGGTACTTCCATGAAAGACTGTTTGTACTATCAAAATAAAATAGCGTAGGGGATTTATATTGAAGAAAAAATAACATGGTTGAGTCAGTTGTTAAATGAGTAGTTTTCTCTGAATGGTCTTGATGTGGGTCCTTCTCCCATTAGAGGTTTGATTATTGTATCATCTACCCTAATATATTCTTTTTTACATTATTTTTTCATATTCCATTCAATATACACAATTTTCAATTGTTTATGTTATTTTAATAGAGTTATTTTATGTTTTTATGAACGTCAAAACACATTTGATATTATAGTTAGAGGATATAAAATGATTCAATGGGTTCCCTATTGGAATTGGTGGCTATTTATTATTTTTTTGGAATTTTCATCCATGAAATGATACTAATAGATTTGATTATAGGTGGGGATTGGTTAGTTATGTATAATAATAATAAGGAATTTTTTCAAAGGTGTGTTACATTTTGAACTTTTGAAAGAGGAATATATTTGAACTACAAAAAGTAACATGTGAAATATATTCATGTACAAACAATTTAGGGTAGATTGGATAGACTAATGGCTTCAAGAGGATTAATTTTTTATGGAAAAAAAATTAGGGTATATATTCTCCCATTGTGAACCATTTTCACAAAATCATTCCCGATGTGATCTCCGACTTATAACCTGAGTGGGTGATCGTGTTCCTGATCTATTTAGTGATGGGACCCATGATTGTTTCAATCTTACATTATATAATATAACCATTGGATATATGTGAGTTTAAAGTTAATTTTCAGTATCGGGAAGATAATGGATTCAGACATCCTAGTATATCATTACAGAGTTCTCCCTTTTTTTCATATAAGGAAGATGTGTAGTTTTTCTTATTTATGGAATAGAAGATATTAAACTAGATGAAAATAAAGAACCATTGACCTCTTCCTCACATCAAAAAACTCTTCGATCAACTGATAGGTTTTAGAATCCAGTATAATATCTATTATGTCCATGGTTCCATTATTTGAGGATTAAACCATCACAAGTACCCCAATATTATTTTATGATAATTTATGGATTTTTAGAGTTCTTATGGATACTGGTAGGCTTAAAAGTGAACCAATTGTATTAATAGATGAGATAAATCAGATATTTCATATATTATGAGATCATTTTGTTGTATTTTTCATCTAATACATTATGATTAACTCCCATTTGATACCCTATCATGAACTACATCTGGAAAAGGAACTGATTATATGTATATATAATAATAATTAGGCCAAACTATCTAAAATCAAATTATATATTGAATGATTTTAGTTAATGGGCTATGTTACCTTAGAGGATAAAGTGGAAATTGACTCAGAGATGGTTTTTGTCATGGTATTATGGGAGTTACCCAAGAATTTCATTTTGATTTGGATTTTTTGGGTCTCTGTGGGTATTATTGATTATTTTTCCATGATTTCTTCATTATGGCAGTAATAATGTCTTGTATTACTAATATGGGGGGGGAAGAATTCTTAGTCAGATGTTCACGAGTTATATTTTTGGGAGCAGAAGTGATGATTAACCTCAGTACCAATCCTCACTTTTCTTATTCAGGTAAAAGTATATTCTATTTTCTATGATAAATCAAGAATTATACCTAGAATTGTTCCAATGATGGAGGATCGTGTGGTTTATAATATATCTATATTTCTAATACCACATGATAAGAATCACCCTACTCATGCTTTGGAGTTAGATGAGGTAGTACATGAACTAGGATTCTAGAGACACAATCTATTTGTTGAGATATTTTTTTTCACATAGAACTCATGATATTTTAGTAAATATTTTCTAAATAGTACCTATAACATTGGCGGAGGACATGGGTTTATTATATTTAATCCTTTGTATTTGATATGGAATATATACTATGATAGGGAGACATTATTGTTGATGTGTTTTATTGGAATATGTGGATAAACACATCGTGTGATTTTTCTGATGAGTATCATTTTCTAAAAATATATATGGGTAGGCATCTATATATATAGGATCCCTAGGGATGAGTAGCATTGAATTAAATATTTTTATTCATTGTTCTTCAAGAACAGATCAAAGAAGATAATTTATGTAATATTGAGGGAATAGTTCTAAGGAAATACTTTTATTTTGGAGGTCTCCTATCAGGATAATAACTTGGAAGCATAATGTTCTTCTCATCCATGTTCATTAGTGGTTTCTTATGGGATTCCATGAAAATATAGTGAGGGATTTTCATTCTTATAATTTTGTGGAACACTCATTTATGAAAAATATTTATCAACAAATTTATAGACAGTAGTAATGGATAGGGATGAATAAATACTTATCAGGATTTTTGATAAGCTGTTTCCCTATGTGTAGGTTATGGCCTAAAAAATGTCATACTAGGCTGTTACAACCTCTAATTTTACCAGAATGAAAATGTGATGATTTCACTACATATATCATAAATTGATTACCTAGGAAACATCATAACAATGATGGGTTATGGGTGATCAAGGGTTGAATGATGAATTTATCCCACTTATATGCCTACTAGGGAGATATTCACGATAAATTATTTGGGTATTCTATATATGTGGGATATATAATGGATATAAGGTGTTAAGAAGGGATTCTTTTTTAATATAGATCCCCTTTTAGCATACCAAATATATAAGGGTCTTCAAAATACTTATGGATCAAATGTTCTTCAATGTAGATCCTATAATCATCAACTGATAGCTGAGCCAAACTGACTAATCATATTTTAGATTATATTTTTACATATTCTGTTCAACATTCCAATGGTTCTTAAGATCAATATATATCAATCATTGAATTTTCATATAAAAAAATTTCTATATATATATATAATGGATCATTTTTTGTATGTGAAATAAAAACTTTTATTCTTTCTTCATTTCCTACTAGTGGTATGCGAGTTAGTGTTTGTTGTACCTAGTCTCCAGCTGAAGATAGATAAGAAGGTTATGTTCATTATAAAGTTGTTGGTGACTATGAAGAGATGAAAAAATCATCAACTCACAATCAATGTTTAAATTAAGAGTTTTTGGGAAGTAATCTTGTTATATTTTAGGTGTCTCCTATTTTGGGGCAATGTCGTATCATAAAAAAAGATATGTTTACACCAATGTTTGTCAGTCCTTTCAAGATGGTGTGAAAGGTACGTACAGTTTCATGAAATTTATAACCCCACAACTATAATGTTCCTTTAAAAAATGTATTTCATGTTACATAAATTCATTTTTATCATCCTAAACCTACTCATGTGAATGAATCTGATGAAATTAAGATTGATTTTAATGTGTCCTTTTAGGATAATCTAATCTATATTGTGGTTCATAGAGATAATAAAATATAGGGGAATACTATTCTTCTTTTATAGGTGCATTTGATGAATTATCTTCTAAAGTTGGATACATGGAAGAGGTATTCTAATATATGGACATAGTGGACCAATTTATTTGTTGATACCCACCATTATGATTTGGATTATAACTCCATGATGAGTTGATATAGTATGAGGAGGATAAAAGATCCTATTTTTTCAAGTGAATATCTCTCTATGTTTTGGAAATACTATTTTAGTTGGTTGAATTTTTTGGACATTTGTTTATGATCTATATTCAAATTGATTTTAATCTAGGAGTTTCCACGATGAATGGGAGTTGATATGAGGATTTAGTACCATATAGACTTTGGATACATCATATGGTATGTCACTTCGGTAGGGAAATCGAGGTAATAATATAGGGTCATGGGAGGAGATGAATCTAATAACCTACCATTTGGGAAGAGGTCTGTAATACAAGATGGTTTTGGAATAGTAGATGAGTGTATACTAAATTGATATGATTACTTTAATGTAGGCAACTTGGGGTGGGATTTTCCCAATTTTGTAAAATATAGTACCCTTGTTGTGTGGAGCTAGGATAATGTGTAGAAAGCTTATCATGTATCTCAGTTCTTTGGAATGGTGGATTTGATTTCAATATAGTCATTATCATTGTTTTATAAAATCTATTCCATGGTCCAATCAGTTAAATTTAGATCTGGTTTCACAGAGATGGATTCGATGTGGTTCCATATGTAGCATTATAGTCCAATCTAGGTTAGCCTGTTCTATGGCATGGTTTGGTAGGCTATAATGTGGTCTAATATTATACTAACTAATACTAAATACACTAACCACCTCTAATCCTTTTTTCTCTCATATCTTCTACTAAATACATAGGATCATCGGAGTACTTTTCAAAGGCCTTTAAATCCCCTTTCAACCAGATTCAACCCCATATTGTAGGGATCAACCCAGGAAGATCCCTGACTTTTGATAGTAAATTATTAGTATCATCTTCAAACTAGAAGAAATATCCCTTGAATATACATGTACAATGAGTAGATTTTAATAATAAAATGAACAAGATTATACATTTTTTGTTGAGTTTATTTCTGCACAATTTCCATATTTGAGGTGGGTGGTCAAAAATATTTCTCCAATGTCTAGTTTGATTATTATGGATTATTATATTAGTGAAATGGATTGTGAATATCATGCGCTTGACCTTACTAAATATATTATCCTTATATTTCATGAGAACTTATATTCTGAAACTTACCATGGAACATGTTCGATCTGTTATTGTTGATAATCGACCTGTGGGAACCTGAGAGGTGAGCCAACCCTTGTAGAAAAAATATTATTTTGGGAGTTTTTTAAATTTTTACGCGGCTTAACTATGTGGGTCATTTGACCAGTGTATTGTTTATTTTAATGAAATTATAAAAGGAAAATTAGATTAAATATGTAAACAATTACTTGAAAGGGTTATAATAATTGGAATGATAACAAATGTTTTCATCAACAGAATAACATGTTGAAATGTGATAATCAAATGTTCAACAAATGTAGCATGTATGAAAATGATTGATATATCAAAATACTAATATATAGTGATTCTACCTAGTAATGGAGAAATTTTGTATATAAAGTGCTTATGCTTAATTATGATGAAATTATTATATAAAGTTCTTATAACTAGTTATTTTAAATTCTTATATAATGGTATTGCGCCAAATTATACTAAAATTATTATATAATGGGTATGTGCCTGATTAACCTCAAATTATTATACATTTTTATTACACATGGACATGTTTCAATGCTTATAGGGCTCTACCCAATTCTGGTATAATGATTTTTGGGTCACCCAATAAGAGTGTTATAGTTATGGTAGGCATGGTTTTGTGAAATTCATATATATATCATGCATTGTATCAAAGTATTTTTTGCTAACCTTTGGAAATAACATGAATAATGAGGGTCCATGTATTCATTTTTTGTGCAATATTAATTTATTAGATAAATACACCTATTTATCACAAAATTACATATTATATGCAGTGAGACTGATTTTGTTTGGCACTGTTGGTGGTGTCCTACTTATATTTACTCACATGATGTTTAACCCCTTGTTTGGTGCTCGAGTAGATTTCATAGATGATGGTACAACGAAGGTAAAGTAGACCTACACCAATTAATAGATTTCATGATGGGCGTGATATTACGAATGTGACCAAAAATAGGGTTTAGGGATCTAGTTTTGGATTATTTTATCAAGTATATTGATCTGTTTATTTTATTATATTAAATAGGCCATTTAGTTACATTAATCCTTTCATTGTGTCATTACATTATATTTTATATTATATTGATTTTTCCTTAATTTAGTTGTGTTAACTGGTTGTTTATTTTTTAATTTTAAAACTATTGATGCTAACATACACCAGAGGGTATAGTAACAATTTTAAATTCCATACCACCTCACTAATAGTCAGCAGCTTTGGTTTATAGGGAGTCATGTCTGAAATCATGTAACTGGTCATTTTAGTCATGTGAGGAGGTGTTTTTTAAATTACTTTAGTGATGGTATTTACTATGCTTCCAAATTTATTTTACATTCTTATAAAAAATGGATTATAATGGAACACAAAATTAATTTTCAATTTGTTTTTATAGTAATATAAAAAAATGAATCATCAAAAGATTTAACTTGATAAACAAAGACAAAAAGGTTGTATATCTAAATGATAAATCTAATATTAAACATAAATAAAATTTTGTGAAATTAAATATTAGAAATATTCATTAATTAAATAGAATAAAATTTATATATTTCATAAAATAAATTCATTACCTTAAAATTTTTGATACCAAACCCCAAAATAGTATAATTTAACCAAAATATTATTCTAAATAAAACATTATTGTAGTGAAAGAATATGAGAATATATAATTTAATGATTCAATAGTAGTGACCTTCGTAGTTTTGTGTGGGTTGTGTATTTTTTTATTCTTATCTCAAGGAATTTTTGTTTGGGTATAAATTTTTAACATCATCATAGTATGATATTTTTTTTATATTTGAGTTATGTTAATGGGGTTTTGATAAAGTAAGGATATGTTAGGTTGGTTTAAATTATCCTAATTTTGATCTTTTTGGTTCTTTTTTATCATTACGGGGTACAATTTTAATTTATTATTCTTTATTTAAATTCGGTTATGATTGGTTCAGTTCAATTAATTTGGGTTAGTTTTATTTTCTTTATATTAGTATGGTACCATTTCATTTTGTTCATTATATTTTTTACGAACAAATTATGTTTTATAATTTTAAATTTGATTCTTCATATTTTTATTTTGTAATATTTGGTAATGTATTCAAATTTCAGTTTTATTTAATATTATCAACCCTTATATGATTTAGTCTATAATATTTTCCATTACATATATTTAGTTAGTTTGGGTCTTATTCGATTAAATTTAATTAAATTCAATTTTCTTTGTTATTTTTTATTCATTTTTTGTTTACTTTTTTGGATATTTCTTAGAGTTGTTCTAGCACCCAATAACATAAATATACCACAATTATATTATTTATATTAATTTTTTTACATTATTAAATTTTCAATATCCTTTCAGGTTAGGGTTTTATTAAATGATGAAAAAACCATTACATGTGAATCCCTAATACTAAAATTTTGATACTTCCACTCAGAATCCATTTCTTCTAAAAAAACATTATTCTAAAATTTATACTCTAAAATCATTTAAAACAAAATTTCTTAATTAATGTTTAATCCCTATAGTGGAATGTAAGACTATTCTACAGTTCATAATCTTCCTAGGCCTAATTAAAAACTTTTTAACTACTTGGGACGAGTAAAAAATATCAATAGTGGTATAAAAAGAAATAATTAAGTTAGTACATTTTCAAAATCATGTAATCCAATTGAAATGTTCTCTTTTTATATATTCAAATTTGTTCTCAAACATTCATTTTCCTACAAATTAAATAATATTCATTTCAAAAATATTTTCAAAAATCAAATCATAATAAATCATAATAGAAATACTATAAACATGAGTGTTTGTTATAAAACACCAGTACTCAGGACAATATTTTCATGAAAAACATACTTTTATGCCTTAACAGTTGAATACAATTTGTACTAACCATATGTTAATTATCATACAATATAAAATAAAAATATATCAATACAAATTAATTTTTCAGATATGAAAATGAATTTGTATGCCATCGGACATAACATTCAAATCACGCTTACAAGAACCTTTATAAATGGAGTTACACATGTGGTTAATTACAACATAATTACCTGAATAATAAAATTATTACCCTATACATTGGAGGGATATATCAAGATCACCAATCATCCAGAACAATTTAAAATTACCATAACATATTTGAAACAAATTTATGATTGAATTTCAAAAGAAAAATATCATTAAATATTATTTTAAACATATATATATATAAGAGATTTCATTCATTACCAAAAAAATAAGGATAAAAATAAATTTTTTTAAAAACAAATTATTGAAAAATCCGTAAAAATTAAGAAATGATATATTTTTCTAAAAACCTGAGAATACCTAAAGATGAGGCTTTTAAAAAAGAATATTCCTGATGGTATTAAATTATTCTAATGTTGTATATGTTTAAAAAAATTCCTTTTATAATTTCTTAAAAATGTCAAAAATAATCTATATGGAAAATGTTTAAAAATTATTTTAAAAAATAAAAATTAAATTAAAATATGGTTCAAAATTACATTTAACATACAATTTTAGAATATTAATAATATAATTGAAACATTTTTAATAACAAGTATAATAGATTAATATAGAAACAAAACATTTAAAAATTCAAAAAAAGGTTTTAAATATAAATAACTTACTGCGAGTCTACCACAACACATATAAACATTATCACATGTAAAATAAACTTCTTTTAAAATATTAACTGATTAATAATATTTTTTGGTGTATTTTATAATTATTATTCTATTAATTTTATTTATTATATTAAAATTTTATTAAATAATGTTTTTTTACATATAATGTTTTATATACATTCATTTCATAATTTCAATATAAATTCGATGGGATGAACATGGTTAAATTGAACATGGTTACTACATAATCACAATATCAATCATGGAATAATTAAATTTTTTAAGTTAAATCCAATTTTATATGCATACATGAATGGTGTAATTTCAAACTTAATCACATTTCTTTTTGAAGGTACTAGTCCACACATATTAATGAATGGAATTATAATTTTCTAGAAGATGGATGGGTAAATATAGTTAATATATTATATTTTTAGAGTTATTATTTTATTCATTAGTATCATATATATATTAATTCCATCATTATAAATATCCATGGGAGGAATTGATGGATAATGAAACATGTATCTTTGTGGAGGTGGAATTCCAAAAGTACACATGAAAAATGTTTTCATTACCCATATGATAGAAAAGAGATGATTAAAGGATTATAGAATAATCATAATAACTTTTTAGAATTTAAAATAAACTCATGTAATTATTTTATGTTGGATAAAGATGATTTTATATATGTGGAGGTAGAAATATATTAAATATTATCAATTATGTTTTATAGATGTTCTTTGAATAACAACATTTGGATTACAACTTAGGCCTCATAGGATGGTCTTTTGATAAAACCAAAGAATCTAGGTCATTGAGATTATGTATAGTAAGGTATTTTTATAGGTCTTATATAGTCTATGTGGATTTAAAGTAATGATAAAGAGAGGCCATTTTGATCCCTTATATATGTAATAGTCTAGAACAATTCTAAATTTTCTAATATTTTAGATATTATAAATTTAGTACTATTGTTCATATGTATTAAAACTATACAATTTATTATATAAGGTGATTTGTTTTGAAATAACATCATAAAATAAGAACTACGATAAAATCTTGTTGTCTTATGAGAAAATATTTAAATTAATTATCCTAATTAACCCTTTAACATGGTAACACATTTTTACCTTGTTTACTATTGATATTGACCAAAAATGATAATAACATAATTATTAAATTTGAACCACAGATTCCAAATATGAAATCTCTTTTTATGATTCAACTTCTATAGGTTGTAGAAATTTATCTTATTATAAGTGTGAAAAATTCTATGAAAATATTTTTAATAAAAAATTGTATATGAACCATAAAAAATATCTTATATAATAATAAAATAAAATATTGATTCATATGAAATAAGTTTCAATGTATTTAATCTAATGGATATATGTTACATTAATAAAAAATAAAAAATATAATGATACTTTTAAATAAATAAATTTAATTAATGTTAAATTATTTTATAGTAATATATATCCTTTTTTGGATAAGTTAATGTTTATGGTTAATACATAATTTTTTTAAGAAACAGGTTTTCATTCTGTTTTTCACATTGAAAAAATTAGTATTTCTAACTATTTACACCAAAAAATCTTCTCCAAAAATTCCCCAAATTCACCCCATAAATATATTGTATATGATAATATAAAAAATTCATTATGAAATTTAAATATCAAAAAATTAAAAATTTTAGTTTTAATTAAAACTATATACTTTATTTAAAACACTTTCATTTGATTAAAACATTTTATTTTTTGATTGAAAAAATACTTCAATTATAATAGTGAATATTCATCCTTAAAATATAATCATGAATATAATTAAGAAAAGAAATTGATTTATTATTATCATTACTCGGTTTGTCATATTCTTCCCCACATAAATTAAATGTAACCTCTCAATTTTATTAATCATTTAAATATACATGGATATTTTTTATCTTTGACTTTTTAGGATCACTTGTTGCTTACATAATCATGGTGGTTTTTCAAAAATCATTAAGAAAGTAATATAACTTTATTATAAAACATTCTCTCTAAATTCAAGTATAAGATCTATCTTTTCATCATAAGAAAAATAATGTTTTAGATATACTAATTTATGGATTAAAACATGAGAAGAAATACTTCTATACATCCTCAATAGAAAATCATGAAACACATCATTTACAAGAGAAAAAATCATAAGTAAATATACTTAGAAAGGAATATTTCAAACATTTTATAATATTTTATATGGTCAAATAAATTTTGGTCTTACCCTTAATTTTTTTTAAGGTAATAACACCTTCCCATAGAGATAATTTATGAAGTAAATGATCACCAACCTCAAAAAACACCTTTCCTCCTATAATCTTCCAAAATTTTCTCCTTTCATTGAGGTACATTCATGTTCTGATGAATCGTATTTACCATCTCGACTATATTTTCACCTAGTTTTGTTACAAAAAATATCATTTCCCTGACTCTATCCCAACATACTGAAATTCAACACGTCATTCTATGTAATTCATAAAAATGTTTCATATATATATTTCAATGGAAATTGTTATTATAAGAAAAGTAAACTATGGAATAATGATGATCCCATATTTAGAGATAATATAGTGGTATATCTTGAATCATCTCCACCAAGGGTTAAATTTTTCTCTTCCACTATCCGTCAAATTTTCTATGAAAATATGTAAATAATTAATTCAATACCCAATGACTTTTTAATAACCTTTTAAAATTTTATATAAATATTAGAACAATATTAGATATAATTGAGATATGAAATTATTTTAAACTAAATATATCTATAAGAAAAATTATAGGAAGATGATTTAAATACAAACTATATTTATTAGAAATATAAAAGAAATATCTATAAAAAATATGAAAAATATCCCATATGTCTTTATTACATCATGAAATATTTTATAATACCACCTTGAAATCGATGGATATATTTTTCCAATTCCATTCAGGCACTCTATAATACCAAAGAACCTCCATCGACTATTGTCTCTTCATTTTATCCTATTTAAAATTCAATCCATTCATATTAAAAATAGTAATATACATCTTTATTCCTTCACAACAATAATATTCCATAATTAATTTGTGTATATATTAGTACAACCATGATAAATAGAAAATAGAGTGTTATGAGCTTTACATTAAAATTCATTCTTCAAATAGGGATGACATGTAAGACACATCCTCTTTCTAAATCTTATAACACATTCTCGTTAAAAATTAAATATTGGAAACATATCCTTGTTAAAAATATATATTCATTCATCGGCAATAAATCCTTCGTTGAAGTATGCTTAATTTTTTCTAATAGGGATATGACTGGGTAGACACATGAACCAAAAGAAATGGTTTTCAAGTATACACAGTTTCAACAGAAACATTAATTAAATAATAAACCAAAGTATTATTATCCAAACTTAGAAGATCTAATTATACATTATTTTTTTTACAAAAAATCATCAACTTCCCTATTTTGATTAAAAAATGACAATAAATTTTTAAATCATAATTTTTTATCAGTTCCAACCATGTTTATTCCTCATGTTCACATTTTTTATTGGATATATACTTTAAAATTTGGTATTCTATATATATTTCCAATTTAAAATAATAAAAACTATTCCACAAGACCAATATAAAAAAAATAAAAATTTTATTTCAACATAATGTGTGGGGTAATTATATTAATTTATTTTCAATTGAGGTGATGCATAATAAATTTCTCGATCATCTTGTATGAAGAGACATTTATGTCCTTTCATTGATGAATTTCTATAAATAAAAAAACAAAACATTTCTAGATTGTAATGAAAATACAATATTGTTATCTAATAATAATTTTAATTATTGAAAATATTTTAGAAATTTTTTTCCCCGACAAATTTAACTCATTATTAAGTAAATATTGTTTGTAGGATATAAAACCTTGAAATATTTTCAAATATAACTTTAGTAGTATCTTTTTAATCCAAAAAAAAATCCCAATGGCCATTATAGGTCTTTTACACTCTTCTTCCACCATAGTTTCAGCTAGATCAATATTAATGCACTCTTTAAAGGATATATATCCAAATAAATTAATCAATAGTAAAAAAATTATAAATTTCTAAATTTTATATAGAATATTTTTTATTTTAAAATATTATGAAAAATTCTAATATGACTTTATTTTTACTTATATAATTTAGAGGAAACATAAATATCCTTATTAAACACTATAAAAAATTATTCCAAATATTTGTAGAAAAAAATATCCATAATATTAATGAATATAGAGTGTGCATTAGTCACCTTAAATGGAATAACCACATACTCAGAACGCTCATACCTAGTATGAAACAACACCTTTGAAATGAATTCATATAATACTTTTTTCTGATGATATTTATACTTAATATTAATTGGTAACAAATATTGTGGTCCCTAATGTTGATCAAAAAAGTCATCTGTATGAGGAAATGAAAAATTGTTCATAATATTAATGATATATAGTGCTCTATAATAAATGAAAATATTCATTTTATCACCCTACCTTTTAATTAAAAAATATAATAACCCTAAAGAGAAGTTGTAGTATGAATAAAACCCTTTAGAATAAACTCAAATAACTATTTTCTCAATTCCAGCAAGTCTTATGGATCAATTTGATAAGGGTGTTTTCAATTTTTTGTGTTCAATAAGTTGTTTAATAGTTAAATAAACTTATATATTAGCAAAAACCAAATAAAATAATCTAAATAAATTAAATATATTCATTTAATACTAGAAAATCAGTAATTTAAATGAAATCCATTTTCTCAAACATATGAGAAATTTTACATTCACTATTATATTTAATTTAATTCATGGATTCCTGATATGTTATCATAATTATGAAGTAATTATTATCCTAAAATTAACATAAATTAAAAAATTGAAAATAAATTATTAATCTCAACATTATTATTATATTATCATGATAAACCAAACATCAATTCATTCCCAAAATAAAAACAAATTTAGTGATGGGAGGGACAATATGATATTCTGAAACAATGATTCCGCATATAATAGTAGAATGGTTCCCAAAAAATATGTTTTTCATTAATAGTGGAACTAAATGATTTTCTAAAATATCTTTCTTTGTTTCTTCACGTGATATTAGGATTTTACAAGAAAATTATTTAAAAATAAAACAATATATAGACCCTGAATCAAACGGGAATTTTACATAATTTGGGGTAAATAATTAATGTACCTGTAAATAATTCATTTTATAGTCCTGCATTTTCAAAGGTAGTCATGAATAACACTCTTTATCCTACGTTCATGATGATTCCAATAATTTAGGATCTTCTTCGAACACACATCATTATAATAGCCCATCACATTTAATTTAAAAAATCACATCCTTTTAATCGTATTTTTTCATACCATTACTATGATACATTTTATTGAAATGATGATTGATATTTCCTTGTATACCCTATTGATAACAGTTTACATATTTCAAAGGACACTCCAAAAGATTATTATACCACACTTATCATAATAATGATATATAAACCGCATACATTAATATTTATTCAATGGATACATTCCCAATGCATTCTACATAGAATGATTCTTTTCTCTAGTATTTTAGAAACCAAAAAAACTCTATATCAAACTAATATTCACTTCATACAACATCCTTATATATTTTAAATTCATGAGAGTCAGATGATCTTCAAAAACATGGTTTCAATAATGAGAAAAACATATCAATTTTACAATCATGGTCTAGAAATAAATATGGGGAATGCCTATCCAATTCGGTTAAATTATCTTCATATATAGAACCGAGGTCCTCAGGTATTTTATACTATTCCAAAAAATACCTTTCGGTCTTAATTTGCAAAAACATTTATAAATTATTATCTTGTTAAAAATCATTAAATATCATTTATATAGTAGAATCAATCTCATATTACCCAATGATATGTTTAATTAGAGACCTAGGCTACTCTACCTCCTTATAAAAACACTAAATAGAATGAATTATATTTTGATGTTTAAAAAAACTGAATCTCAAATATCTTTTCATGATAACATTTATATCCCTGTATTGCCACTAGATAATGGGTTCCAAAACATACCATATGGTGATATTTCATGTAATGTTCTACTATTGGCACATTTCACTATAGAGATTCCATACTCAATTTATAATGGGTTTTGACATAAATTTTATAGTTAAGCTAAGTGAAAGCATATAAAACATTTAAATTACTTTTAGTCCTTTCCAATTTTTTTATTTAGAGGGACATTCACCCCTAATTTCATTCCAATCCATTCAACTTTTTTCCTCTATTGGAAATCATCACAAAAAAATAAATATATTAGAAAAAATAAATTTTAAAACTCTTAATTTTATCTAATAATAATAAATTCCATATATTGAAATCACATAGAATTATTATCATAAAAATATCATAACCTATAATTTTATCTCTTCCTTATATTTTATACCAACTAAAACACCCCGTACCTTAAAAACCTCATAATTATATGATAAAAAATAATGGTTCTAGTTTTTTATATTTCCATGATATTTTCAGTATAAATTTTATCAAAATAGTAAAAAATAATTATATATCCAATACATAAAATAAAATGTGTACAATTCCACTTGATATCATTTTTCCCATGAAATTTTACAAATATAAAGAATTTTATTTCATTAAAAACACATTCACATCATTGATGTTGATTCCACTTAGTGGAAAGATAGATTTTTTATAGTTCCAATATATGCATATGCCTTGTGAATTATTTGAAAATATGAAATGAGAATAATTTTTTAAAGGGATATAACATGTACTTATCTAAATTTAATAACATACATGGTTAATTCCATAATAATTTAATGAAGAACATAATCATTACACAGTTCATTGGAGATCTATATCATTCTCACCCATAATTAAGAATAATGTATAAGAACCATATAATTACTATAAAATATTATATTTAATTCATTTTATAAAATATTAAAAAATATTAAGAATAAAATTGATGAAAGAGAACATTTGGGAGTTATTTAAATATATGGATAAAAATATTCTTTACTCCAATGTCCCAATGTCCTTTATTTATTATTGATTTTTTATCATCCACCATTAAAGGGGTGAGGTGGGAACCCTTACAAGGTCAGTAGGCATAAAAATTACATGTTCCATAGGCCTTAGGGGAATTCATTTCTGGTTGGGTTCAAATATTAGGAACAACCCGGACTAACTACTTAGAACTGCTCCTCCACAACATTTTCATTGTGAAATCAGCACTCCGCCTTCCACTGGCTGTTCAACTAGGATTTCTCGTGCATGCACAGGCTCGTCCCGATGGCTGGTGATATACCTTATCATTATTGTAATCTATTTAGATTATACTATGGTAAAATCTCCATGCTCATCCTCCTTATGAAACTTGTTCCTTGTAGGTTGTCTAGTTTGCATTTGTAGTTAAGGTGGCCTGAAGGCCTTGAGTTGGCCCGAAGGCCTGGGTGGCCCGAGTCTAAATCACCAGGTACACACTTATGCAGTTATATAATAAAACATATATTAATTATATACATGATTAATGAATTTTCTTTTGTTTATTTAAATATTAACAATCATTTTCTTCTATTTATTATTTTGTATTAGAAAATTACTAAATCGGTTTAGTTCGTTTTAGTATTTATGAGAATGTTAGGTCTAAATTCATAAAACAACTTTGGTGGGTTCACAGGGGTCAAAAGAGGTCAATTTTTCATCATATCAAAATATTTAACATAAAATAATTATAATTTTTATTATTTAAACATAATTTTATAATAATATGTAATATGAATACAAAATAAATCAATCAAATTGCTCCGTAGTTGTGGTAACCACATATATTCACACTGGATTTTTTTATAGATTTAAGGGTCAAAATATTGATCATTAAATATCTTTATTTTTATTAATTATTTTTTAAATATAATATATATATATATATATATATATATATATATATTTGAAATACATCATTATAAATATGCACAAGAGGTGGTGATGGAAAATGAAACACTTTTCTTCATGGATAGCCTGACATCCATACAATTATATTTATAAGATCAATATATATTTTTCATGAAACATAGGTATAATGAAGGGTGGAGGAATCATCAGTGACCCTAGGAGAACAATTATCCTTAAATTAAATAGGTAATTTGGAACTGTAAACACTCTTCAATCAGAAAATAATGTGATGCTAGTGGCCCTCCTCCGATGTAGTTAAAAAAATTAACCTTGTGACAGTTGAAACATACACCACAAAAATTCATAAATCTCCACTCGGATCAGGTAACATTTCATATTCAATAACCTATCTCATCTATATATATTAATTTATTATAAAAAAACTACATTTTATTCCTTCACACCTATAGGGAAGCGAAAAAAAATTGGTTTCCTTTTTTTTCATGGACACACAATGAGTTCAGATTACATTATTTTCCATCTTGCTATCTTTTACACCTAATAGGATGAACCTTGTGTGAGGTGATTCACTCAACATTAACTAATTTATACCCAAATAATTTTCCATGGTTATTAATTTAATTTTTTTCTTGTTTTTTGTTTTTATTTTCACAAAATTTCATTAAAATAATATAATGATTTAGTGTCAATCATAGAACTTGAGGGATGGGGTAGACCACATATACACTCAACTGATTCTTTCAATCCCAATTTGATGGAAAATTAGTTAGGGAAGATTTTCAACAGAATATCTATATAATTTAAGTGTATGTAAGATAATAATTCTGATATTTTTGTAAGTTTAAATAGGAATATTATGTATTTAGAAAATTAAAAAAATGAAACTTCTTGGTTAATATTTGTACCTTCTATTTGGAAAATGATCTTTTTCATAAACATTTTTCCTTCTAGGATGGAGTTTTTATGGTATAAAAGACTCCTTGTTGTTGGTAGGATGAAAGTGAACGGTTTTGGTAGGTATTGGTTAATCTATGTAGATGTGGAGGTATTATGAGAGAAGAAAAGTTGTGCCTTTTTAAATGTGTGGGGAGTGGAAAATAAGTCATTTTTGAAGTCTTAAATATTATAAATACTGTAAAAATTTTCATATGACATATAAAAATAATATTTAAAAGTTAAGGTTATAAGGGTCAAATAAAAATGAAACAATAATATTTACTATTATATATTGTGTCTTTATCAAAATATGTTTATAATAATTTTCATGATTTACTCTTTACCTTTGAGAAACATTTTTACCAGGTTTGTAATTCATAGTGGCCAAAAATGTAATTGACCTAACATCCAAAAATGATAACCTCTATATAAAAAAAAATCAATCCATTTTCACAAATTTAAATTTTTATAAGTGGATTAGAATACTTTTAAAATGATTTCTCAAAATTCAATAAGAAAGAGATTTTTATGAAATTAAATTTTTATGCATAAAATGAACATACACCAAAATCATATATAATATTAGTAACTATGTATTAAATTAAATTATGTTAAATAAACTATATATCATATTACATTAATATAATATCACAATTATAATGGGTATTTTAATTTAATTTATAAAAAATGATTTTTTTAAAAAAGATATATTTTTCATTACTCACTTAAAAATAAATATTTTCAGAAAATTCCCAAAAAATCACCCAAATATATATTTGATATTCAAATATGAAAAAATATTTCCATTTTTAAAATTAGAATATATGAAATTATGAATTTATTCTTTTAAATAAATGTATATAATGCATGGAACCCATTTAAATAGAATAAAACTTTTTATTTTTTGGATAATGATCTAAATTAATTTGTGATAGTGATTATATCTCTAGAAATTATAATAATGAATATTAATAAGACATGAACATTATTAATTTTTAAAATTAAAAGTGATTCCAAATTAGTATAGTTATGATAGTTTTATTCAAATTTATTTTCTTTGGTATAAGAAAGATCGTATCAAATCTAATTGATTGGTTTGAATTCATTTCTTATCAGTTAGTTTCATGTATTATTATATTAGTTTCATTAGAATAAAATCACTTATTATTAGTTTGATTAAATTTAGTTTTACTATATATTTATTAATTATTTTTCTAGTTTATTAATGACAAGCTCATTTTGTTCTATTCCATTATATGTTATTTATATAGATTAATTTTAGATAATCTTTTTTCAATTTAGGTCTAGTTATGTTACGTTTATTCAGTTTTTATCTATCAAACATAATATAGATTTTTTATTTTTTTATTTCAAAATCATTGAAAATATTTTAACTTATTATGTTTATTTAAATTTAATTCGTCACTTTTTGGATGGATTAAACATATTTTAGTGAAGTTTGAGTTGGGATTTTTTTAGCTATTAGATTTTATTTAGTATATTTCAACTCTATTCTGGTCATTTTTATGGTTTTTTAGAACAGTCATATTTTTTTGCATAAATGTTTTCTAATATAGTTCATTTTTATTTGAATGTGTTAGATTTAACATGGATTTATTACTGTAAGGGTCATTAATTTTACATTATTTTATTTATTTTAGTCCATTTTTATATTGTTCATTTTTATTTGAATTAGTTTCATTCAATTGGGTTGGGATTTTAATTTTTTCGATTCTATTTTGGAATATTATAACCAGTTTAGTTTCATATCATCTAATATGGTTTATATTTTTTTGTTAAAATTATATTCTATTATTTTGATTACAATTGGTTTTATTCAATTTATGTTTTTAGATTAATTTTCATTAATTCAGTTCAATTTTATTTTTTTCAAACCATTTCATTATGGGGGTGGACAAGAAAAAATGTCTTAATAGGTAATGTGAATCATTTGAAACATAAGAAGATTTACATGATGAATTTTAAAAGAGTTATTATTGAATTGAGAAAACCACTGATATTTAGGTGAAGAATCACAGACTTCATAAAAAATGATGAATAGAAATCCGATGACTCTTAGGAGAGGAAAAAAATTGTACTTATAAAAATACACAACCCATAAAATTAAATATGCATATATTTTATAATTTTTTATAATAGTATCACTCTGGATAAAAAAGTCTTATTAAATCCATCTAGTATATGATTCTTTGGAAATGATAATGATATTGTTTATATGAACATTTTCAATTTGTTATCTAATATTTAATATTATAAGGAATATAGAATATTGAACAAAATGTTTTATATTAACACATGAACCTATGAATTGTAGATAATATCACTAAACATCCAAAATAGTTACAAAAATTGACTTCTGGAACACAATAGAAGATGAAGTGATAATATTTATATGATATGATGGGGTGAAAATCATTTCAAAGAATGAATTATGACATTAAAATAATTGTATCATTATTTCAAAAAAAATAACCCATCTAAAGCATACAAAATATACATTTGAGGAGTTATAAATTACGAAGAAAAAAAATATATCCTATGAAATTATTTTCCAAGGAATTCATTCATTCTCATTATATGTATATGGAGATTTATTATTTTTATAATTTTCGTATGTTCCCTAAAAATTCAAAAACATTAATATGATACTATCATTGATATAAATTAAACCACAAAAAGTATATAATTATTAGATTAGGTACTTGATGTGATCATAAAACAAATCATTTTAGAATAATATAGTATAATTAGAAATTTCCCTCCTAACCCTTTTCAATGTACTGGATGTGTACAATCCCAATATCCCCATTATTATGGAAAGGATATAAATTCATGCTCAATAACATCATATTTTCCATCTTATATTCATAGTGTTTGTTTAAATATCATGTTGAATTTGGAAAATTTTATTTAATATATATCCATTCAATCTAATTCAAAATAATATTTCATAATATATTCTTTATTATAATAATTGTACACCACATAAGATATAAATTTAGAAATAATTTCGTCTTTTAGAAACAACTAGTAACTTAATATAAGACTACCAAAATAAACTTATATGGGTGGATTCACAGTGATATGTAATATACATGTGAAAATATATGGAGGGTTCAATTTTTATAAGATAATAATATTCACTAATGCATCTTTTAAAAATTTATTAATAACATTTAAATTCATCCATTCAAAAAAATTATTTTGATAGAAGTGACATAACATAATCACATTGACCCTCAAATTTTATAACAGTAATTATTGAATGAAAAATAGTATTAAATGAGTCTATATGAAATTGTAGTTGTTGATTTAAGAGATATTTGTTTTATATCTCATATATTAAGACATTTTTAAATGATACTTTAATAACCATTAATTAACCATAAACATTAAAATAGATGATAGAATTGTTTTCCATCACATTTTTAATTGAAAAATAAGAAAAATAGGTGTTCTATTAATTTTACAAATTTATATCAGGATGATGTATTGTTTTTATACCCTATTCCATCAAATCACAATATAAAATAAAATCATCTTTTATTATCCATTAAATTTAAATGAATTTAAGGTTTAATTTCACACAGTTTTTCTCAATATGTATGAAATTCCTGTGGTCATGTAATAAGTTTTATGAAAAATAAAATTACTTAATGAAAATACTATTATTTCTCAAATTATTATTAGATTTCAAATAAATATTCATTGTCTTTATAGAATTGTATTTAATCTTTATAAACCTATATTTTATAAATGATATTTGTCTCTTAGAATAAATTACTGTTATAATATACAATTATATACATAAAGAATCCTAAAAAATTATTTTCATTAAGAAATACTAATAAATAAATCAGTAATAAGACCATTTAAATAGCAACATATTCTGGCCTAAAAAATATAAAATTGAATATATAAAATAGGTAAATATGGATTGGCCTAATATTCTAGATTCATAACTCCCAATTCCAGTACTATAGAAAAGAAATAAAATACTTGTAAACGAATCACCATTATATACATTTCGTATATAGAACCTCAAGAGGAGTTGAGTTGAATAAGGAATTATTGAAATTAGAATTATTTATAAGTGTTAATGTGATATTTGAAATAGTAATATGACCATTGTAAACGTAACAAGACCTTTGGGAATAGTAACATAAATGGTGGTAATAGTAACATGACTGTTGGAATAAGAATTTAAACACAAAATATTAAAAATTGAAATAAATAATATTTATCATGATAAATTTAATTAAATATAATTAATTGAAATTTCAATAAATTTTTTTATCATGATGAAAAACAAAAACAATATATAAGAACAATTTTTGAATAAACTGTATTTTTACATATTTCATAAATGTATTAATTTTTAAATAAATAATATATATTTATTATTTTTGAAAATTTTTTATATAAAATGAAAATCATTTTTGAAATCATTATTTCATATTTTTACTATGGCGATTATTTGGAAATTTTATGAAACAGTTCGATTTTTGAGTTAATAGTTTTAATTCATATTTTCACATTAATGGTGTATCTTAAAATACATAACTCATGGTATGACAATGAACTAATTCTAAATATAACATGAGGGTTTTCCATGTTATATATTATTTCATAAATGATTCATTAATGAAATAAACTTAAATTTTGTGACCTAAAAAGCATTTTCGCAAACCTAATGTCGTAAATGATTACTTAAAATAATAGTTTTTATTTCTATCCATATTCAATTTTGATAAACTAAATAATTCATATTTAATGAGGTTTAAATTCATAAAAAACTATATTATTTTTATATATGATTTATATTTTAAAAATTCAATATTATAAGTTTTACTTTGATATGTAATTTTTTTAATATTTTATTCGAAAAATGAACCTCTCCTCAAGTATAAATATCCACACTACCTCAATATGGAAAATCATTCATAGATATATTAACAAATCCAACAATCATCCCAAATCCTCCCTCTCAATAACCTTACAATACATAGGGACATTATGGAGTAAACCAATTACAAATATCAAGGGAGTGTTAGTGTTGTAGAAGAGAAGCTACACTGAGGATTAAGTACATTTCGATCAACACATCTCTTTTTCTTATTCTTCTTCTTATATGATTTATATTTTTCACCACCCCTTTAAAACTTGAAACATATAAAATTAATTATTCAATTATTAAAAATGAAATTAAATATTTTAACCTATTCTATGTTTCATATTTATAATATATGAAAATTTAAAACATCCCTTTCCATTTTTCCAAATAATGTCAATTCCATGGACAGTTAAGTGCCTATGGAGATATTTCCTTGTTAACACTTATAACCTTTATCATGGATAGATATTAGAAATTATATATAATATAAAAACACAAATGTGTAATAATATATGCATTAGGAATAATTTTACAAATATATAAATTAAATTGAACAAAATAACAAAATCTAAGCAGAATGGGAATTTTAAAAAAAAATAATATCAAAATGCTACCCTACAAACAAAATGATCAATAATTTAATTAATCTATGTTAATTATTCAAATGATGAAAAAGCGATGAAATAATGTGGGGATTAAGGTAAGGGGATTCTCAAACCTAACTCTATTTCATTGGCTATTCTATCTTTCATATAAATATTAATATGGGTATTCCTTTAATATTCGTTAAATATAATTTCATTATTATTTAATTTTATTTGGATGATATATATGTTTCCACCTTAATTCATAAAAAGAATACAATGTTTTATAAAAAGAAGATATTCTTTCCATATGATTATGTTGAATCCTCATGTGTTGTTTCTAATCCAAAGAAAAATGTCCTCTTATTTCAATGTATGATCTCCCATTTTCTTTTGGGGAACCAATTTTTTTCGTGAATGTATTATTAATGTAATCCTTTTGAAACT
The DNA here is from genome assembly GCA_963277665.1 of Viscum album. Classification (NCBI taxonomy): domain Eukaryota; kingdom Viridiplantae; phylum Streptophyta; class Magnoliopsida; order Santalales; family Viscaceae; genus Viscum; species Viscum album. Next base: position 1,674,363,901 of record OY728150.1, on the reverse strand, counting down.
CATTCATTTAGGAGGGTTATTTCGTTAATATGTCTGGCATATGTTTATGTGTAATGCATGATTATGTATATATCTTGATGTTCAAAGTGGGCTAGAATTATAAATCCCACCAATGAATTGGGTAGTGTGATATATCTCATTATATTATCTTTAAAATTCATAAACATGATTTTAGATTTGTTTAGAATAATAATGTTATGTGTATGAACATATGTTATGTGTGAGCATGATGCTAAATTTGTTCTACTCAGCATGGTATTTGACCACTACATGATGATGTTTCATTTTTATGAATTTCAATATTCCATGCCATTATCACACATTTCGCCCATGATATTGATTATGATTCTATTATTATAAAATGACGATGATGAGCATGATCACCCATGAAATATTGATTCCTATCTCTTATGAATCCTCTTACTAGTATTTTAGATCACCACTTTATTAGATTTATTTCCTCAGATGATTAAATGTAAAAATGATAACACTAAAACTTATTTGGACAAAGAATAAATTTTTAAATAATTTTTATGTTTTATTTTGTACAATTTTTGTAAGAGCCTAATTTTCCCAAGACACTAATCCTTTTGTTCATGGATTTGTAAATCTATTATTTTTTTCTCATAAAAACGATTTAAATGTAATGTAACAACAAATAGGGTCACTATAGTTGTAACATATCGTAGTTCAATTATTTTGAGGCTTAGAATTAGATAACGTCATTGAGAACCATTAGGATAAGTCAAATTATATATAAATATGCTTGATTCCTTATTTTAGAAATAGGGAAAACATAGGGATATAATAACAAATTCCCTTAGTGTTAATTTCATAAAATAATATATAATTTATTCATTATTGTTTCATAAATTATTTGTTAAAAACATTTTTATTTTAGAAAATTGTATAAATCATGAGAAACCAAGACAATAACCCATGTCAGGGATAATGTAATGATTTCTTAAATGGTATCCCCAATTCCATTATAGGTGGATTTAAAAACAAAATGGAAATGATTAACACATTGTCTAAGGTTATGAATAAAAAATTAAACCATATGTAATGACTGATTTCACCCAGGAAGGATAAAATATCCATTGAGTATTTTCAGTGGAAAGGACCAAAAAAAATTAGTTGGTCTTATAAAACATAAGTTACCGAACATGGTGACAAATCAATATATAATATATTTTATTTTTTTCCCTATTCTGAGATGGAGAAGGTGACAATTTTTTATTTTTTAGAAATATAAGCTAATCAATGGTGGGTGATGATAATGACCACCATGATGAAGGATAAAGTGTATGATATTGAGTGGGAAGACATTATGAAAATATTTATTAACATGTATTTTAACATAACTGTTCAAAAAAAATATTGATTGGTGATTCAAAATCATAACAAAAAAGAATGAGAATCTATTATTAATTATGACAAAAAATTTACAATTCTTGCAAGATACACCATTGGTTCTTCAATTAACAATGATATATGAATATACATATTTTAATGTGTGTTTGAAACCACAACATTAAAAGTATATTACTAATAAGGATATTGGGAATTATTAAATACTTTTTCAATGTGATTTAAATGTAGATATGGAGTTCAGAGAATTGTCCCAGGGTTATGGAGATAGAAAGATATGAATAGTGTTTTGAGTTAGTGGGTCAAATGGAAAAGGAGAAAAGGGGATACAACTACCCACATGTCAGAAATAAGGGAATAAATAACTGATAATTTTTCTCAAACGGATAGGTAAAAGCCTCAATTGAGACAGACAAGACACCATGGTCATAAATATAGTAGATACATGAAGAATACATAAATAATAATGGTTTAAAGGTGGGAAACCCTTTATAGACAACCCATTTTCTCAATGCTTTGAGCATAGGGTGAAAGGGGACTATGAAATCCAAATCACTAAACCATGTATCCTTGATTGTAATTAGCATCGACATCCAACAAAACTAATGGAGTGAGGGAAATATTACTCCATCAATACTGTATAATTGGAGCATGAAGATGAATTCAAAAAACGTACACTTCCTATATAATCAAGAATATAAATAAATTTTGATTTTATTTCTACAAATTCATTTATATCCTACAATTTTTAATGATCTATTGTATCGAATCCATGATATCTTGATATAGATATATCTATAAAAGCACCTAATTGTTTTATCATTACAACTCAAGTATTGGACACTTTTTTGATTTGTGTATATGGGGTGATTATTACCAAGAATATCAAAATCATTCCCATGATAGAATTATATTATATAATGGGCATGGATTTTATCTCATTATATAGAGAACACATCAACTATTAGGAAAATTAAATATCATTTAATATCTAAAACCATCCAATGCTGTACTATAAATACAAGGATGTTCATGAATCTCTATTGGAAAATCCATCAATAGTGCTGGTGTTGATACCATGTGGTGAAACATACATTACAAAAATATTTGTGTCAATGGATGGTATAAAATTGATGGAAATACCGTTGTTAGGTAATACACTAAAGTAATTTTCAATGATTTACCCAAACATCCCCCGGATCATGAGGTAGATTTCTCAATATTTCTCATACAGAGAGCCAGCCCTATCTTCAAATTCCCCTACTGGATATCACCAATAGAACATGATGAGTTAAATAAACAGTTACATGGTTATTTTGACAATGTTTTAATATGCCTAAGTGTATTTCCTTAGGGTTATCTAGTGCACATTTTAATGAAAAAGGATGAACCAATGAGGATGTGTATATATTAATAATAGCACGAAAATAATCCTATAAATATCTGGAATCCCATTCTAAGGATGAATGATTTTTTCAATCAACCACAAGGAGATCAGTACTTCTAAAAGGTGTACCTTTATTTTGGTTTTCATAAAGTGATAGTGAAGAAAGAGGATATACAGTAGAATTATTTCTATGCAATGGATGTGCATTATGTGTTCACAGTGATTACATTTTGACATACTAATGCCCCTAAAAATATAAATGGATTTTTTAATTATAGACTTTAGATACTACCTTGAAAAATTTACCGTAGTGTTTATCATAGACATTACAATTTTTTCCATGAGACAAGAGGAATATGAAGAGTATATTTGGATTATTCTAGTGACATTAATAAAGATTAAAATGTAAAATAAGTTAAAAAAGTTTGATTTTTTGATAAAATGGTCATAATTATGGGGAACATGATCACAAGTGTTGTAAATTCTATGTACACATCAATGAAAGATGAAATTAGGGAATGGTACAAACCCAGATTAGTTTAATAAAAATCATTAGTTTTATTATCATAGAAGGGTACTACATATGTTTTTTGAGAACATTTACATGTTTTTATAGATAACTAACTATGATAATAAAGATTATGGTAAATTATGTCTGGACAAAAGAATGTGAGGAAATATTTATGAGATGAATAAGAGGCCAATAACTATGATTTTATTCACAATACCAACAAGTAGAAAAGGATATGTGATATATAGTGATGCATAAATGAAAGGCTTATGTGGCATACTATTGTATATTGATAATGATATAGCATATGTCTTGTTATAGTTGAATATACATGAGAATAAATACCTGACACATGATCTTGATTTATTAGCTATAATATTTTCCTTAAAGATTTTGTAGAACTACCTCTATGGTGACATGTCTGATATATATTATAAGGCCCCAGCCTTAAACCTTACTTAAAATTGAATTAAATGAATAATTCACATTGAGGATCTTTTCAGGTTTAGAGTTTTAGGGAATTAGGACATAACTATTACATCTCAAAAGATTAAAAAGTAGTCTCTTCTACCAAATTTCCATAAAATAAAAACTCTTAAAAAGAAACATGTCTAGTTTCATGTTTTAGGTAGCATGACATTCCCTTGATCCCATCCTTGACCCTATTCTATGCTAAGTCCTGTGAAAAACATTTCAAAAACTTGGGATGAGCATAAAAACTCAGTAAGGGATACACAAAGAATAAAAACTGTTAGTTTATCAAAACAAAAAGTAAACCATGTATACTTTATCAAAGTAATACTTTTCACCTTTATGAAGTAGTAAAAACTCTTCACAGAATAAAATATCATTACTTACCTTTTTGTAACCAAAGGATTACCATAAAATCCATATAAAGAACACATAACATATATAAAGGTAACTGGGGACATAAACATACTTAAGTGGAATAACCATACGGTCGACTCCCACACATATCACTTAATGGAATAGCCATACGGCCAATTTCCATACATACTTAATGGAATATCCATACGGCCGAATTCCATACCCATGCATTGGAGGTTGTAACATAACCACCCATCCTGGTATTCACGGCACCACCCGTCATAATGTCCAAGTACCATTATAAAATCCTAACACATAAAACCAGCATAAAGGAATGTTAACATTTCCACATTTCAATCACAATATATAATTTAAATATATTGACATAATATAATCCTTTATCAAAAAAAATTTCAACACCGAAATACAAAAAAAAGTATATAGTATTTATTTTATTTTAAAAACATTTTGGCTTGTTGAGGAAGCCAAAGTCAAACAATACTCGTGACGGCGGAAAAGGTCGTTGTCCCCGCGTATGTTAAAAGAAACATTCCTTTTTGTAGTTCTGTAAAACGCTTCGTAGAAAAAGATTTTGTTTGTATAAAAGTAAAATTCAAAGGGTTTTATACACCGTATAAAAGAAAGTTGGGTATAAAACGAAATATGCCTCAATGAAAGGAGATTTAGATGATGTCCCTTACAAAGACAGTATCCTTGGTTTAAGGATAAATCAATTACATAATTATGTGTGACAAAAGAATAAACCAAATATAAGTGGATATTAAGTGTAAAACAATTAGAGGTTATTCACACATATTCATAGAACAACATATTCAAGGAGTACAAGTTTATCCCAAAGAATCAAATTTGGGCTAAGAAGTTCCCTTGCAAAAATTTGACAGCCTAACGGCGTCACTTCAAAAATTCATAAAATGAGTTGATGAGAGATAAAAAGGGGATCTCATCACTTGAACATAAAATTTACATTAATCAGCATATAGAAGAACATATCCCAACACAATAGTATGTGAATTAAAAGACATAACAAACGAAGTCTTTTAAAAGGAGGAGGGTGAAAGGTTCCCTTACCGACTTGGGTAACTTTCGAAAAGTACACCCCATTGAAGAAGTGTCATACAATGAATATTTAAATACCCATAAATGAAATTATGTTACAAAAGGAGTGTAATAGTGGGCTGTAAATAAACCAATCAAAGGAAATTGGGGCAAATGTAGCATAAATCTCATGGGAATAAAAGTGGGATGAAAAATCTCTTACGAAAACTCGACAGCCTAACGGCGCCACTTAAAACTTCCAAAATGGATTGATGAGAGGAAATAGGGTCTCTCATGACATCAACATAAAGTTTACAGAAAGAGTAATATAAAATAACATCCCAATAACAAGAAATATGAGCTTTATAGGGAATGACATAAAATAGTGTACTTAAAAAAAGGGGAGTAAGATCCCTTACCTTGGGTCCATCTTGACTCGATCGTTCTTTAACGTCCTGAATAATAAACTTGAGTTAATTTCTACTGGATTAAGAACCTTTATAAAGTTAATTATTCATTCTATATCACTTATTTCCATGTTATAAACATTATGTATCCATTTAAGTTAATAATGTTTGTTTTGTCGATATTTGGTTCTTAAGTCGAAAATGGACTTCTTACAATTACATGTTGTTCGTGTGGTCAAAGGTTCATTATATCCAGAATGAAATTCCCGATTTGGGTAGCATATATATCATATATATCCAGCATAAACATGTATTTATAATATTACATAATCATTTAGAGGTAAGAAATTAAATGCACCGTTCATGGAGACGGTAAGTCGTACGTACGCATGAATGCTACTTTCATTTCTTTCTCATATTAATGGAATTAAAATTAAATGAGAGGTATGTATATTTTAATTCCAGAATTATATTCATCATTTATATGTATCATTCATTATATATATCCATTATATACATATACTTTTAATAGTATATTACATTTGGGGATAAGAAATGAAATGCACCATTCATGGAGACGGTAAGCCGTACGTACGCATGAATGCTACTTTCATTTCTATCTCATACTTTAATGGAAATAAATAATAATTATATAGAGGTATATTATAATTCCATTATAACATCATATATAATAACTTTAAATCCATCCTTTATACATCCCACATATGGCATTAACGAATCACATCACTTTGAGGGGGCGGTAGTCCGCACTTCCTTAAATGAAGACATCGCGTATACCCATAATAGAAGCCATAAAGGTAAGCCACAAATGAAAAATACATAAGATTAAGTAAAAAATAAACATATTATATATCATATATAAATATAGTGACATCTTAATGGCCACCTTTTAAGGTGTTATATGAGTGTTGAACAATCATCGTTTCGTGAGGCAGAAATTCGCCATCCACGGAAACCGTATGTTCTTTAACCATTAGATGTAGGTGTGTGTAAGTGTATCTAGAATCATTCTTATAACAACATCCTAGTATATTGAAGATACTTGAGGTGTTACAAAAAAATGAATAAAAAGAGTTTAGGGGGTTGGAGAAGCAAAATTAAACAAATGAACAATTGAGAATGAATTACCATTAAAAGTGTAACTCCTTTTGATTTGAGCCTAAAGGATTCCATTGAAAGGATTATGCCCAAAGAGAATCCTCTAGGATGAGGAGAGGGATGTGGAGAGATTAAATGGTCAGGGGATGGCCGAGCCAAAGGCATGAGTAGTGTCTGAAATGAGGTAGAGGTGGGGGCCTTTTATAAGAGGAGAGGAGAGGCACTTTTGGAAATCATGAAACTATTATTTTATTTTCAAAAGCGTTTCAAATTTATAAGGTCCCACATTGATATATTTAGAATATAAGATTAATATTCTTCGAAATATTCCCATACAATTGGTTTTGGACATGTTTAGGTTTTAGATATTACATTATCGTTCCATTTTATTTAAATCGTTAAATAATGAAGTCATCGCTGCATCATCATGATGTCATAAATAATTTAATTTATTTAAAGTCTAAAAATTATAAAGAAAATACTATGATTTAGAAAATCTTTTTAGCTTTCTAATTAATATTTATAATGAAAATATGATTAGTATAACCCCTTCTAATAATTGTTTTAGTAAAACAATTTAAGTTAGTGTCATTTTCACCTTTATTTAAAAAAAGGCATTAAAGTCATTATCTCACCCAAGTGGCTCCATGGGGTCCCCTAAATCGACCCATGGGTTGTCTTGGTCGGACATGACACAACCAATAGGGTTAGGACATGTTTCAAGCTCATCTCATTTTATTAAAGCATTATTTTTACCTTAAACTACACTAATTACCACTAATCGCGATTAAAAACATAATAAGTTACTATTCACCAAAAATATTTTTTATCCCATTGAACCACATTTTACTTCTTAATGACAACCATGTATGTCGGATTTTTGAAAATCAAAACACAATGATGGCAAAGATTCATTTAAACGGAAAATCAGTTTTTATAAGTACCACTTAGTGGTGTCACTATTCATCAAAAATTGAAGTTTTTCAGAAAATTAACAAAAATTCACCCTAAGATATATTTGATATTACGAATTCTAAAAATGAAGTATATTTTAAAAATTTCGAAACATATATGTCACATTAATTAAATTAATAATTAATTTCCGCTGTCAGAGCAAATATCGTGTTTTTATGAAACAATAAGTTTCAAAAGATTGACATTAGTTTAAGTCCGATTTCAAAGTGAAATTAATTCCAAAGACCACTATTGGATTTAATGGTAAAAATATTTTCTAATTTCACTTTAAAAACAATTCAAATGATAATCTAATCATATAAATAAATTATATTAAAAAGAGGTTTTGAATTAAAATACAACATTTTACACTATTCATTAAAAAAATGAACTTTATCGGAAAAATACCAAAAATATACACAAAGTAAAATTTGATGTCCCGATTCTAAAGAAGAGTTTTATTTGGTCCAAAAGAATGTATAAGTGTGATAAAAACTATATTTAATGACAGTTCTCCATCAGAAGGCGATAAGTGAACCTTTAGTGAAAATTAGGGTATAAAAGACTAAAATTGAATTCTTTCCGTATTTTAAGCCTTTGGATAAATGTAAAAACATTTAAAAAACATATATAATCATATTTTAGTTATTTCTATCCATTACCTCCAATACAACGGCTACATGTTAACTGCCATTTAAAATAATATTATTTTATTATTAGAGTGCAACGTAAGATTCCCAAGAAACTCGTTGTTGCGTATTGGGTACGCCATCGAGCATTGCATCCCCTTTAAATTACTATTAATATTTGATTCACAAGTTTAAATAAATATAAAGATGTCATATTATTTATTTACCAGGGGTGTTACATCCTTCCCCCCTTTTGGGAATTGCGTCCTCGCAATTTTAAAATTGGGCTTGGAAACATCCTTGAAAGTCCCACATCGGAAGAAGAGTCGGTAAAACAATCACTTTAAAATAAAGAAAGATAAGTACAAAGGTCACCCGAGTTAACCCATACTAGGATTCCATGTATGAAAACATGGACATGGAGGAGAAAACATAGGGTCATGTTCTGATGGAGAGTGATAGAAAACATGTTTAGGAGAAAGTTAACCATGAGAAAATCACAAACTTGTGATGGGTTAAACGGTATTCGATTCCCCAGTAGGAAAAGTTAATAGAAAAAATTTTTGTTTTAAGTAACTTTTTATTGAGGAATTTATTCATAGGGAAACATAATCACTTATCATGTTGACTTTCAACTTTTATTAGATTCCTTACACAAACTCATATTTTTTTCCAAAAGATGAGTATTTAGGGAGACTTGTTCACATTAAGAGTACTATAATCAACTTCTAGAGAATTACCTATCCCAAAAAAGAGAACTATATACTTCCCATGTCTTTAGACTTTAACCAAAACCAAAACCCAAAAGATTAGTACAAGATCAGATAACCCAGAAAAGGATAACCCATTAGAAAGAAAATCTATTCTTAATCTCCAAAATTTGTCCAACAAAACCCAAAGTTCAACGAGGACCATCCGATAAACAATTTTTCCATAAAATTCCTCAAAGTAAACCAATCTAAGATTGAAACCCAAACATTTGAAGGATTTAGTCACAGTGTATTCCAAGTTAAATCGTAACATTTATCTCCAAACAACATCAGTTTCTCCTAAAGTCTCATATAGAAAAGTAATTAACCTAATCACATATCCTCCATGATAGGTCAATCATTTTCATAAATAACCCAAAATCAACTTACTCTTAATTCATAAAATCATATAACTAAAAGGAATCAGTCAAACTAACTAGGGACTTCACGTAGTCCAGTGGTAGGCGATAAATACCAATCGCACTTTGGCTGTGGGTTCGATTCCCGCGGCTTTGTCCGACGCGACGGGTTGTCACACGGTCTGCGTGTTGTCCTTTTTCCAAAACTATATAATTCTTATATCATTCCCCAAAAGGGATAAAATCATCATAAATAACCATAACATAATTTGACCTCAATTTTATCTCATGCCTTTCACTTCAATCATAACATATAGTAACCCATAATTACCTCAAAAGTAAGGATCATATAAACCCAAATCGTTCTTTATAACTATGTCCACAAAAGAAAAGATAACTATTCCTTGAATAAAATTTTCATATATTAAACATCAGTGTTACACATACTATAAAAAGTTTTCTAATGTACCCCATCATCAAAAGACACTTAATACTCTTATGAATTTCACCATAACTCTTGAAGCCCTTATATGTTGACATCTTACTCATTCAACATTCTTCATGATCCATTAACTATTCCTTTCCAACTTATTCCTAAATACCTCTTTCCTACAAACAAAATCATGAATCATATCCTAAGATCCCAAAATAGAAAACAAAAGTTAAGAAATAATCCATACCTTTGATTGGTCATTGTCGGTTTCTTCATCCTCAATCGGAATGGCATTAGGTATTGGTAAACGAGTATTTGTATGATCTTGGTGATCCCATTCACAAAACTTCTTCATGGGACATGTGTTTGCATAATGACCATGCACACCACATTTAAAACATTCAATTGATCCCTCAGAAAGAACTTCTTTCCCTTTCCTTGAGTCAACTGGATGCTTCCTTTTTCCACGGCAGGTTCTTGCTTTATGACCTTAATTTCCAAATCTATAGAATATTTCTGTCCCTTTGAAACATTTTCCTAGGTGTTTCTTTCCACATCTTTGACACAAGTGTTTTTTAACACACTTACCTTTATGATTATTACTTGTAGTTCCATAGGGATTTGTTTCTCGCATATATGATTCCTTATAGAAATCACCAAGGTTTAGGTGGTCAATCATAACTCCAGATAGTTGGTTGAGGATAAACACAAGAGTTCTCATTACAGCTCCCATATCATTCAGTTGCTCGCTCAGAAAACTGTCATAGTTTCCTTCACATCCACCGTTACCTTGGTGCCTGCTAGATCCAGCCATTTACTAAAACCAAAAATGGACAGTGTGAGTATAACAACAAAACCATCATGTATTAATGAGGAAGATAAACACTAAGATATTCTTACTCATTCACTTTATCTAAAACTAGGACTCTGTCTGAAATCCTAACAATTATGGTAATGTCACTTATGCTTAAAAATACCCTAACCTCTGAAGTTATCTAAACTGACCTCTAAAACCCACTATAAGGCCCCAGCCTTAAACCTTACATAAAATTGAATTAAATGAATAATTCACATTGAGGATATTTTCAGGTTTAGAGTTTTAGAGAATTAGGACATAACTATTACATCTCAAAAGATTACAAAGTAGTCTCTTCTACTAAATTTCCATAAAATAAAAACTCTTAAAAAGAAACATGTCTAGTTTCATGATTTAGGTAGCATGACTTTCCCTTGATCCCATCCATGACCCTATTCCATTCTAAGTCCTGTGAAAAATATTTCAAAAACATGGGATGAGCATAAAAACTCTGTAAGGGATACACAAAGAATAAAAACTGTAAGTTTATCAAAACAAAAATTAAACCATGTATACTTTATCAATGTAATACTTTTCACCTTTATGAAGTAGTAAAAACTCTTCACTGAATAAAATATCATTACTTACCTTTTTGTAACCAAAGGATTACCATAAAACCCATATAAAGAACACATAACATATATAAAGGTAACATTGGACATAAACATACTTAAGTGGAATAACCATACGGTCGACTCCCACACATATCACATAATGTAATAGGCATACGGCCAATTTCCATACATACTTAATGGAATAGCCATACGGCCAACTTCCATACCCAATGCATTGGAGGTTATAACATAACCACCCGTCCTGGTATTCACGGCACCACCCGTCATAATGTCCAAGTACCATTATAAAATCATAACACATAAAACCAACATAAAGGAATGTTAACATTTCCACATTTCAATCACAATATATCATTTAAATGTATTGACATAATATAATCCTTTATCAAAAACATTTTCAATACCTAAATACAAAAAAAAAGTATATGGTATTTATTTTATTTTAAAAACATTTTGGCTTGTTGAGGAAGCCAAAGTCAAATAATACTCGTGGCGGCGGAAAAGGTCGTTGTCGCCGCGTACGTTAAAAGAAACATTCCTTTCTGTCGTTTTTTAAAACGCTTCGTAGAAAAAGATTACTTTTGTATAAAAGTAAAAGTCAAAGGGGTTTATACACTGTATAAAATAAAGTTGTGTATAAAACGAAATATTCCTCAATTAAAGGAGATTGAGACGAAGTCCTTTACAAAGACGGTATCCCTGGTTTAAGGATAAATCAATTAGATAATTATGTGTGAAAAAAGAATACACCAAATATAAGTGGATATTAAGTGTAAAACAATCAGAGGTTATTCAAACGTATTCATAGAACAACATATTCAAGGAGTACAAGTTTATCCCAAAGAATCAAATTTGGGCTAAGAAGTTCCCTTGCAAAAATTTGACAGCCTAACGGCGTCACTTCAAAAATTCAGAAAATGAGTTGATGAGAGATAAAAAGGGGATCTCATCACTTGGACATAAAATTTAAATTAATCAGGATATAGAAGAACATATACCAACATAATAGTATGTGAATTAAAAGACATAACAAACAAAGCCTTTTAAAAGGAGGAGGGTGAAAGGTTCCCTTACCGACTTGGGTAACTTTCGAAAAGTACACCCCATTGAAGAAGTGTCATACAGTGAATATGTAAATACCCATAAATGGAATTATATTACAAAAGGATTGTAATAGTGGGAAGTACATAAACCACTCAAAGGAAATTGTGTCAAATGTAGCATAAATCTCACGGGAATAAAAGTGGGATGAAAAATCTCTTACGAAAACTCGGCAGCCTAACGATGCCACTTAAAACTTCCAAAATGGATTGATGAGAAGAAATAGGGTCTCTCATCACATCAACATAATGTTTAAAGAAAGAGGAATATAAAATAACATCCCAATAACAAGAAAGATGAGCTTTAGAAGGAATGACATAAAAGAGTGTACTTAAAAAAAGGGGAGTAAGATCCCTTACATCAGGTCCGACTTGACTCAATCATTCTTTAACGTCCTGAATAATAAACTTGAGTTAATTTCTACTTGATTATGAACGTTTTTAAAGTTCATTATTCCTTCTATATCACTTATTGACATGTTATAAACATTATGTAACCATTTAAGTTAATAATGTTTGTTTTGTCGATATTTGGTTCTTAAGTCGAAAATGGACTTCTTACAATTACATGTTGTTCGTGTGGTCAAAGGTTATTTATATCCAGAATGACATTCCTGATTTGGATAGAATATATATCATATATATCCAGCATATACATGTATTTATAATATTACATAATCATTTAGAGGTAAGAAATGAAATGCACCGTTCATGGAGACGGTAAGCCATACGTACGCATGAACGCTACTTTCATTTCTTTCTCATATTAATGGAATTAAAATTAAATAAGAGTTATGTATATTTTAATTCCAGATTTATATTAATCAATTATATTTATCATTAATTATATATATCCATTATATACATATACTTTTAATAGTACATTACATTTGGGGATAAGAAATGAAATGCACCGTTCATGGAGACGGTAAGCCGTACGTACGCATGAACGCTACTTTCATTTCTATCTCATACTTTAATTGAAATAAATAATAATGATATAGAGGTATATTATAATTCCAGTATAACATCATATATAATAACTTTAAATCCATCCTTTATACGTCCCACATATGGAATTAACGAATCACATCACTTTCAGGGGGCGGTAGTCGGCACTTCCTTAAATAAAGATATCGCGTATACCCATAATGGAAGCCATAAAGGTAAGCCACAAATGAAAAATACAGAAGCTTAAGTAAAACATAAACATATTATATATCATATATAAATATAGTTACATCTTAATGTCCACCTTTGAAGGTGTTATATGAGTGTTGAACAATCATCGTTTCGTGAGGCAGAAATTCCCCATCCACGGAAACCGTATGTTCTTTGACCATTAGATGTAGGTGTGTGTAAGTGTAGCTCGAATCCATATTATAACAACATCCTAGTATATTGAAGACACTGTAGTTGTTACAAATAAAATAAATAAAAAGATTTTAGGGGGTTGGAGAAGCAAAATAAAACAAATGAACAAGAGAGAATGAATTACCATTAAAAGTGTAACTCCTTTTGATTTGAGCCTAAAGGCTTCCTTTGAAAGGATTCTGTCCAAAGGGAATCCACTAGGATGAGGAGAGGGATGTGGAGAGAGTAAATGGGCATAGGATGGCAGAGACAAAGGCTTGAGTAGTGTGTGAAATTAGGTAGAGGTGGGGGCCTTTTATAAGAGGATAGGAGGGGCACTTTTGGAAATCATGAAACTATTATTTTATTTTCAAAAGTGTTTCGAATTTATAAGGTCCCACATTGATTTATTTCGAAGATAAGATGATAAGGCTTCGAAATATTCCCATCAAATAGGTTTTGGACATGTGTAGGTTTTAGATATTATATTATCTTTCCATTTTATTTAAATCGTTAAATAATGAAGTCTTCGCTGCATCATCATGATGTCATAAATAGTTTAATTTATCTAAAGTCTAAAAATTATAAAAAAAATACTATGATGTAGAAAATCTATTTAGATTTCTAATTAATATTTATAATAAAAAATATGATTAGCATAACCCCTTCTAAAAATTGTTTTCGTAAAACAATTTATGTTAGTGTCATTTTCACCTTTATTTAAAAAAGGCATTAAAGTCATTATCTCACCCAAGTGGCTCATGGGGTCCCCTAAATCGTCCCATGGGTTGTATTGGTCTGCCATGACACAACCAATAGGGTTAGGACATGTGTAAAGCTCATCTCATTTTATTAAAGCATTATTTTTACCTTAAACTACACAAATTACCACTAATCGCGATTAAAAACTTAATAAGTTACTATTCACCCAAAATTATTTTTATCCCATTGAACAACATTTTACTTCTTAATGACAACCATGTATGTCGGATTTTTGAAAATCAAAACACAATTATGGTAAAATTTCATTTAAATGGAAAATCTGTTTTTATAAGTACCACATAGTGGTTTCACTATTCATCAAAAATTGAAGTTTTTCAGAAAATTACCAAAAATTCACCCTAAGCTATATTTGATATTACGAATTAAAAAATGAAGTATATTTTAAAAAACTCAAAACATATAAGTCACATTAATTAATTTAATAATTAATTCCCGCTGTCAGAGCAAATATCGTGTTTTTATGAAATAATAAGTATCAAAAGATTGACACTAGTTTAAGTCCGATTTCAAAGTGAAATTAATTCCAACGACCACTATTGGATTTAATGGTAAAAATATTTTCTAATTTCACATTAAAAACAATTGAAATGATAGTATAATAATATAAATAAATTAGATTAAAAATAGGTTTTGAATTAAAATACAACATTTTACACTATTCATTAAAAAAATGAACTTTATCGGAAAAATACCAAAAATTCACACAAAGTAAAATTTGATGTCCCGATTCTAAAGAAGAGTTTTATTTGGTCCAAAAGAATGTATAAGAGTGATCAAAACTATATTTAATGACAGTTCGCCATCAGAAGGCGATAAGTGAACCTTTAGTAAAAATTTAGGTATAAAAGCCTAAAATTGAATTCTTTCCGTATTTTAAGCCATTGGATAAATGTAAAAACATTTAAAAAACATATATAATCATATTTTAGTTATTTCTATCCATTCCCGCCAATACAACGGCTACATGTTAACTTCCATTTAAAATAATATTTTTTTATTATTAGAGTGCAACGTAAGATTCCCAAGAAACTCGTTGTTGCGTATTGGGTACGCCATCGGGCATTGAATCCCCTTTAAAGTAATATTAATATTTTATTCACAAGTATAGATAAATATAAATATGTCATATTATTTATTTACCTGGGGTGTTACATATATACTGATCAGAAGAATCTAAAATATATATTCATATAAATTCTTCTCAACATGAATCAAATAAATTGGTTAGGTATAATAAAGCGCTATTTTTTCTCTATTCACTACCATCTGGTAAATGTAAACCAAGTAGATGATCATCTTAGTAGAAATGATCCTACAAAACTGTCTATAATGCAGACTGATAAAGACCATATGAAAATATCAAGGAGGCACTAAGGGGTTATATGAAGCTATAAAAAAGTGAAATCAGTTAAATAAGGAAACCAACATGAGTTCCAAAATGATTTTGATGGTGTCATTCTGTTTGAAATGAGGCTTTGTGTGTAACGACCCAATATTTTTGAGTATTATATTAACTTACTCTTAATGATTTAATAAGACGTTAATGGTTAATGCAGAAAGGGGAGTTGATGGCTTCATCCAGTAGACTCAACCCTTACGAAGCCCACTTATCAGAGCTTGGGAAGGAGGTAGCATCTGTGGGCTTCGCTTTGGACCAAGCCCAAGCCGAGCTCCAGCGTGTCAAGCTTGAACGAAAACGCTTGCAGGAGAAGTTCAAGTTAGTGGAGATTGCTACTATGGCAATGTTATCTAAGCCTCCCTCAGATTCTCTCACCATAACACACCTTACACTTAGGTCTTATGCCAGTGTTATAAGGGGCTATGTGATGAGACCCTAGTTTCCTTGTGTAATCCTTTCGGGTGAATAAATTGAGATTTCTTCCTTTAGTGATGTTTGTGAAATTTCAAATGTCCGGATAATTTTAGAATGTATTTTATTGATGAATTTCGAAAAAAGGATATTTTAAAATATTTATGTAAACCCTAAATAACTAATGATGTGTAATGTTTTTCAAAAAATGGTCTTCTACAAAAGTGTTCAGTAAGGAATTTGGAGTCCAATAAGATCAACCTAATTTTTGATAAATAGTAAATTATGAATAGTGATTTTACGCTTAGGATTAATAATGTGACCAAATGGATTAGTAATCTCACTTAAAAGTTTTAATATAATTTAGACACCTAGATTAAGTAATGTGATTCAATAAAATGGGTAAGTAACGGTTTCATAAATTATTATTCAAGTATTAGTTTTTTCGAATGAATAGTGTTTTTTAATTAAAAATTTAATTAAAAATAATTAGAAAATTATTTTTATAAAAATGACTATTTTTGAACTCAGAGCATCGATATTATGTTATGGTAATTTTTGGGGTTTTTTCTGAAAAAAATGAATTTTCGGTGAATAGTGTATTTATTTAAAAATATAATTAAAAATATTTAGAAAATTATTTTTATAAAATGGAGTTCATTTTTGAAATCATAGCATCGATATTTGGTTAATGTGAAATTTTGGGATTTATCTGAGAAAGTCGAATTTTCTGTGAATAGTAAAATTACAGTTTTAGGGTTTCAGTATGTTTAATGACATCATAACGGTGTCATGATGATGTCATGATATATTTTGAGGTTTGGCCGGCCAAGGGTGATTAATTATTGTTTTGGGGTCCCCATGTTGCCTAACTCCATGATAAATGCCAAGGGAGAGCACATGGGTTTGAGAAAAGCACATGTGAGGTGTCCCTTGGCCATTAATGCTTTGTCCCCTCATTTCCCCTATAAATACCCACACTTTCCTCCCTTAGTTTTCACTCCCAACTCTCCCACAATGAAGTTCTGGTCTTCTTACCTTCCAAGGAGTCCTCCCAAGGTGCCCCCAAGCCCTCAAGGTCCAATCCTTTGAGTTTCAAGAGTCACGTTTTAAGGTAAGGGATCTGACCCCTCTCTTTCTTTTCATGTAATCTCTTTTATGTCATTCCTATTATGCTCCTTGTTTTTATGTGAGAGGATGTTCTTTTATATTCCTCTTACTGCCCTTTCATGTTTATATGATGAGATATCCCCTCTTACTCTCATCATTTCGTTTTATGAAAGTTTAAGTGACGCCGTTAGGCTGCCGAATTTTTAAGAGATTCTTTCACCCTTCTCATTTTTCAAGTTCGATTTTCATGTCAAGTCTTTCAAGTTCCTTTTTATTATGTTGGGGTATGATCTCTATATCTATCATACTGATCTCTTATGATCATATGATGAGGTACCCTATTTGATCTTGTCAAATCATTTTCTTTTGAAGTTAAGTGACGTCGTAAGGCTGCCGAATTTTCATAAGAGAAATCTAATCTTTTTTCCTTCCATGTTTTTCATTTCAAATGGTATGTCCCTAAAATTTCATTACCATGTCCATATGTCCTTCTTGTTATTTCACCATACTGTTTTATGGATCATTTATGAGTGGGTGACCCATGTCCCCTCTCATTTCAATGTTTTCTAAAACCCCAAAACTTAGCCGTTATGCTGCAGAATTTTCCCCTCAAAATGCCTCTCTCTTTTCCCAAAAATTATTTTATGTTATAAAGTGAATAATCAAAGCTATTATTTCTAAAAGGGTATTCACATATATATCAAAATGTTCCATTTTAAATTCTGGGATTTACATACATGAGACCCGCTTTCCCTTTCCGTGGGTTTAAAGTGACGTAATGATCATGTCTTTAAAGCAGTTTTTAAAACGTTAGGATTATGAAATGAAACCCATTTATTTTATACTATGTGGGTTATTTATGAAATGTTTGATGATGATATATGTGGCTCACATGATAATAAAGGAAAATTTAAGGGTGCGCCCTGATAGCGCTCCAATGCATTGGGTAATGATGTAACCACTAGATATTACAATTTTCACGATACCTTGGTGAATAACCTTGGTAATTTTCAAATGACACCTTGGGGATGGACCTTGGTGATTTGTTCATGATTGTCTATGTTAAATGATGTAGCCACATCTTCAAGTTATGAAAAATGTTATTTTATTATGAAATGCCTCATGATTTCTTTCTCATGCCTTAAAGTTCTTTTCATTTCCTTATTGAAGTATCTCAGTTTCACATGTAAAATGTTCCTCTTGTTTCCCTTACTAGGCCTTCTGCTCACCCTTTCTTTTGATGTATGTCCCCAGGTTATGAGATGCAGTAATGAACCTAGAATGAACTTAAGGAGACACCTTTCAAGTGTTTAAGAAGAATGTTTTATGTTGTTTTCATGTATTATGTTCCTGGTTTCCAAGACACTAGACCTTAAAGATCCTCAGTTTTGTGTAATGTAATGAAAGTTTATGTTATAAAATGGCAGGATTCCATAGTTGGTATCAAAGGATGGTTTAGTTATTTGTGGAAATTAGGATATTAAAACTTTAGGAAGAACCCTATAGAAAAGTTTAAATATAGGAAAACTTCGTTGTATTTTGGTAAGTATTGAGTAAGTGGTCTATCAAACAAATACATCTCTGTCTGGATACGAGCAGGTAGAGGCGGCTCTGGCACAAATGTACATAGGGGTAAAACCCGAAAACACCTCTTTGAGCTAGACTCGAATGGGAACTGGTTCACGATAACGGGCCTTGCTGCACTCTTGGTTACGACACTCCCGGGGGATATGTTTGGTCAATCACATGCTTTTTATGAATCATTATGAATGAATTATAGAGAACTATATTTGTCTAAGCACGAGGTCTTAGTTAAATGATTCATAATTGAAATAAGTTTCTCACTATGTTTTTATTCTTTTAGAAAATGGCGGGCAATAGGAGAAACCGTGCCGATGGTGACCGCAATGCACCATGTGCTGACGGCCCTCCGATGGAAGCCGGAATGGAAACATTCATTCGAATGATGAACCAACTGACTCAAGTTATGAGTAATAACTTGAATCAAGATGAGAGGACGACCTCACCACGAAGGGAACAACTTTCTGTTGAGTCCTTCATGCGTCAACGACCGCCAACATTCAGTGGATCTACTGACCCATTGGTTGCGGAACAATGGATAAGCTCCATTGAAAAGATCTTTTCTGTACTTCATTGTTCGGAACAAGAAAAAGTCACCCTTGCTGTTTACCGCCTAGAGGGAGAAGCTGATCAGTGGTGGTCACTGATCAAAAACACGAAGCCACGAGGAGAGATGGAAGCTATGGAGTGAGAAGAATTTCAGGGGATTTTCTTTAACAAGTATTTCCCTCGTTCCATGAGAACGAAAATGGAGAAAGAGTTTCTCGAGCTGAAGCAGAAGGAGAACGAATCTGTCGGAAGCTATGAGATGAACTTCACAAGGATTTCCCGTTATACCTCAAGCTTTGTCATGGACCCTAATGGGAAGGTCGATAGATTCTTTGGCGGACTACGACCACATCTGTAGAAGAATCTAGCCAACAGGGACTACGATAGCTATGAAGAAATAGTTCGAAGTGCTATGAAAGTTGAACTAGAGTTTGGGGAGACACAATGGTCTCACAAATCTAATGAGAAGAAGAGAACTCTAGAACCAAGCCTGGGAAGAAGTTTTGATCAGGAAAGAGGTGGAAAGCATATGCAACATGCCACATGCAATAAATGTTGGAAGAAGCATCCGGGGAACTGCTTGATCGGATGTGGTAAGTGCTACAAGTGTGGAAGAGAAGGCCATATTTCTCGGAATTGTCGTGGTGATGTGAAGCCTCAACTTCCCAACACTAACGACAGAGGAAAGATGGTTATGGACCTACCTGAAGTCACATGCTTCAAGTGTGGACAACTTGGGCACTTTGCTAATCAATGTCCAAATCCGAGGGTGGTGGAAGGGAATCACCATCAACCTCAGCAGAGGGCAAGGGAGCAAGGTCGTGCATTCGCTATCACAACAACTGAAGTTGAAGTTCCGAACGATGTGGTAGCAGGTACTCTTGTTGTCCTCTCAAAACTAGCAAGTACTTTATTTGATTCTGGTTCTACGCATTACTTTATTTCCTCCAAGTTTTCAAGGAATATAGAATCAATCCACGAACTGCTAGAGGTAGAGTTGTCAGTCAAGACTCCAAGTGGGATTATCCATGCATCAACAGTGTTTAGAGACTCTAGTGTTTACTTTGGTGAGCACAATCTTATCGCAAATCTAGTAGTCATTCCCATGATGGAATTCGATGTTATACTAGGGATGGACTGGCTCTCAAAGTATAATGCTAAGATCTAATGCAGAAGTAAGGAAATCTCAGTAGTCTTGAATGAACGACCTACAGTTATCTTCCGAGGAGAGATATTCTGAACTGATCCCTATCTAGAAGCACCTCATATAGCTTTCTTTCTGGAGTTAATCGGTGATGAGGAAGAAGGGAAAGGGAGCATACAAATTGAAGATGTTCCGATTGTTCAGGAATACATGGATGTATTTCCTGAGGAGTTACCTGGACCTCCCCCAGAAAGAGAGGTAGAGTTATCCATTGAACTCGTACCTGGGTCTCAACCGATATCAAATACTCCATATAGAATGGAAAATGTGGAGCTAGAGGAGCTAAAGAAACAACTCCAAGAGTTGTTGGAGAAGGGGTTTATCCGACAGAGTGTGTCTCCTTGGGGAGCACCAGTTCTCTTTGTGAAGAAGAAGGATGGATCAATGCGGCTATGCATTGATTATAGAGAACTGAACGGGATCACATTGAAGAACAGATACCCTCTTCCAAGAATTGATGATTTATTTGACCAACTTCGTGGGGCTCAATTCTTCTCTAAGATTGACCTTCGATCTGGTTATCATCAACTGGGGGTGAAGAAGGAAGATATTCCAAAGACTGCCTTCCGATCAAGATATGGGCATTATGAGTTTACTGTTATGCCCTTTGGCTTGACTAATGCTCTTGATATTTTCATGGATTTGATGAATAGAGTCTTTAAGGACTACCTTGATAACATTGTGGTAGTTTTTATTGATGATATTTTGATATATTCAAAAAGTCGTGAGGAGCATTAAGATCATCTGAGGGTTATTTTGAAAACTCTACGGAAGGAGAGGCTCTTTGGGAAGTTCAGCAAGTGTGAGTTTTGGTTACAACAAGTGGCTTTCTTGGGGCACATCGTAACCAATGAAGGAATCTCGGTTGACCCTGCAAAGAAAATGGTTGTGGAGGAGTGGCCTCAACCCACAACAGTAACTGAGATTCGTAGTTTCCTTGGTTTAGCAGGATATTATAGGAGGTTTGTGAAAAACTTTTCACGGCTTTCTAATCCACTAACCAAGTTGACTCGAAAAGGGGTTAAGTTCATCTGGACAAAGGAATGCGAGGAAAGCTTCCAAGAGCTGAAGAAGAGATTGGTTACTGCACCTGTGTTAACACTACCCTCTATCGGAGAAGGATTCGTTATTTTTAGTGATGCATCTCTGAAAGGGCTTGGGTGCGTCCTCATGCAAAATGAAAAAGTAATTGCTCATGCATCTCGACAGTTGAAGATTCATGAGCAGAATTATCCTACGCATGATCTAGAGCTGGCGGAAGTTGTTTTTTCTCTGAAGATATGGAGGCACTGTCTTTATGGGGAGAAATGTGATATATACACTGACCACCAAAGTCTAAAGTCTATTTTCACACAGAAAGAATTGATCATGAGACAAAGGAGATGGTTGGAGCTTATTAATGACTATGATTGTTCAATACACTATCACCCTGGAAGAGAAAACAAAGTCGCGGATGCATTAAGCAGGAAAGATCCTGTTGTCCTGGAAACAATGAGGATCTTAGGAGATCCCTTGATTAAAGATCTAGTAAAACTAGACATGGGAATTAAAAGGAAAGGGACATCATCAACCCTATCCCAAATGATTTCCCAACCTTCATTACTAGAGAAGATCAAGAAGTCTCAAAAAGAATATCCTCTGCTGCAGGAGATGTTCGAGGCTGTAAAGGATGGGAAGTTCCCTGATTTAAATATTGATCAAGAAGGTGTATTGAAATTTCGTACAAGACTATGTGTTCCATCTATTCCGGAGATAAAGAAAGAATTGATGGATGAAGCTCATAGCTCTACATTCTCTATACACCCGGGAAGCACTAAGATGTATAGAGACCTTCGTGATCATTATTGGTGGGATAACATGAAGGGGGAGATTGCCGATTACACTACAAGGTGCCTGGTGTGTCAGCAAGTAAAGGCAGAAAGACAACTTCCTAAGGGGGTATTACAACCGCTACCCATACCAGTATGGAAGTGGGATAATATCACCATGGACTTTGTAACTGGTCTCCCAAAAACATTCAAAGGAAACAATGCGATATGGGTTATTGTGGACCGTCTCACCAAGACAGCCCATTTTATCTCTATTCGGGAAGATTTCTCTCTGGATCAGCTTGCCAAGATATACGTGAAGGAAGTGGTAAGGCTGCATGGGGTACCACTATCCATCGTATTTGATCGTGACCCAAGATTCACATCAAAATTCTGGAGAAGTCTTCAACATGCTCTGAATACTAAATTGAATTTTAGTACGGCCTATCATCCTCAAACTGATGGCCAATCTGAAAGGACTATTCAGACACTCGAAGACATGTTGAGATTATGCTCAATGGAATTTAAAGGTTGATGGGATCAACACCCCCCATTAGTTGAGTTCTCCTATAACAACAGCTTCCATTCGAGTATTCAGATGGCACCCTATGAAGCTCTATATAGAAAGCGGTGTAGAACTCCTACTTGTTGGGATGAAACTGGTGAGAGGAAGCTTCTTGGGCCTGATCTTGTGCAAGAAATGACAGAACAGGTTCATGCCATCCAACAACACATAAAAGCTGCTCAGAGTCGGTAGAAGAGCTATGCTGACAATCAACGAAGAGACTTGGAGTTTGGTGTTGGTGACAAATTCTTCCTTCGAATCTCTCCATGGAAGAGAGTCATGCGGTTTGGGAAGAAAGGGAAGCTCATCCCTAGGTACATTGGCCCCTATGAAATCCTTGATCGCATAGGAGCAGTGGCATATCGTCTAGCACTTCCACCGAACCTAGCTCAAGGTCACAATGTCTTCCATGTATCTCTCTTGAGGAAGTACATACCCGACCCTTCGCATGTACTGAACCCAGAGGTGGTACAACTGGAACATGACCTCTCTTATGAGGAGCAGCCAGTGGAGATCTTGGACCGTAGAGACAAGGTCCTACGAAACAAGACTACCCACCTTGTGAAAGTGTTGTGGAGGAATCATAAATATGAAGAAGCGACTTGGGAGCCTGAGGAAACGATGAAGCAAAAGTACCCTCACATTTTCAGCTAGGCCTCAAGTATAAATTTTGGGGACGAAATTTCTTAAGGGGGGAAGAATGTAACGACCCAATCTTTTTGAGTATTATATTAACTTACTCTTAATGATTTAATAAGACGTTAATGGTTAATGCAGAAAGGGGAGTTGATGGCTTCATTCAGTAGACTCAATCCTTACGAAGCCCACTTATCAGAGCTTGGGAAGGAGGTAGCATCTGTGGGCTTCGCTTTGGACCAAACCCAAGCCGAGCTCCAGCGTGTCAAGCTTGAACTAAAACGCTTGCAGGAGAAGTTCAAGTTAGTGGAGATTTCTACTAGGGAAATGTTATCTGAGCCTCCCTCAGATTCTCTCACCATAGCACACCTTACACATAGGTCTTATGCCAGTGTTATAAGGGGCTATGTGATGAGACCCTAGTTCCCTTGTGTAATGCTTTCGGGTGAATAAATTGAGATTTCTTCCTTTAGTGATTTTTGTGAAATTTCAAATGTCCGGATAATTTTAGAATGTATTTTATTGATGAATTTCGAAAAAAGGATATTTTAAAATATTTATGTAAAACCTAAATAACTAATGATGTGTAATGATTTTCAAAAAATGGTCTTCTACAAAAGTGTTCAGTAAGGAATTTGGAGTCTAATAAGATCAACTTAATTTTTGATGAATAGTAAATTATGAATAGTGATTTTACGCTTAGGATTAGTAATGTGACCAAATGGATTAGTAATCTCACTTAAAAGTTTTAATATAATTTAGACACCTAGATTAAGTAATGTGATTCAATAAAATGGGTAAATAACGGTTTCATAAATTATTATTCAAGTATTAGTTTTTTCGGATGAATAGTGTTTTTTAATTTAAAAATTTAATTAAAATTAATTAGAAAATTATTTTTATAAAAATGACTTCATTTTTGAACTCAGAGCATCGATATTATGTTATGGTAATTTTTGGGGTTTTTTCTGAAAAAATGAATTTTCGGTGAATAGTGTATTTATTTAAAAATATAATTAGAAAAATTTAGAAAATTAGTTTTATAAAATGGAGTTCATTTTTGAAATCATAGCATCGATATTTGGTTAATGTGAATTTTTGGGATTTATCTGAGAAAGTCGAATTTTCAGTGAATAGTAAAATTACAGTTTTAGGGTTTCGGTATGTTTAATGACATCATAACGGTTTCATGATGATGTCATGAGATCATTTGAGGGTTGGCCGGCCAAGGGTGATGAATTATTGTTTTGGGGGCCCCATGTGGCCTAACTCCATGATAAATGCCAAGGGAGAGCACATGGGTTTGAGAAAAGCACATGTGAGGTGTCCCTTGGCCATTAATGCTTTGTCCCCTCACTTTCCCTATAAATACCCACCCTTTCCTCCCTTAGTTTTCACTCCCAACTCTCCCCCAACGAAGTTCTGGTCTTCTTACCTTCCAAGGAGTCCTCCCAAGGTGCCCCCAATCCCTCAAGGTCCAATCCTTTTAGTTTCAAGAGTCACGTTTTAAGGTAAGGGATCCGACCCCTCTCTTTCTTTTCATGTAATCTCTTTTATGTCATTCCTATTATTATCCTTGTTTTTATGTGATAGGATGTTCTTTTTTATTCCTCTTACTGCCCTTTAATTTTTATATGATGAGAGATCCCCTCTTACTCTCATCATTTCGTTTTATGAAAGTTTAAGTGACGTCGTTAGGCTGCCGAATTTTTAAGGAATTCTTTCACCCTTCTCATTTTTCAAGTTCGATTTTCATGTCAAGTCTTTCAGGTTACTTTTAATTATGTTGGGGTATGATCTCCATATCTATCATACTGATCTCTTATGATCATATGATGAGGGACCCTATTTGATCTTGTCAAATCATTTTCTTTTGAAGTTAAGTGACGCCGTAAGGCTACCGAATTTTCATAAGAGAAATCTAATCTTTTTTCCTTCCATGTTTTTCATTTCAAATGGTGTGTCCCTAAAATTTCATTACCATGTCCATATGTCCTTCTTGTTCTTTCACCATACTGTTTTATGGATCATTTATGAGTGGGTGACCCATGTCCCCTCTCATTTCAATGTTTTCTAAAACCCCGAAACTTAGCCGTTATGCTGCAGAATTTTCCCTTCAAAATGCCTCTCTCTTTTCTCAAAAATTATTTTATGTTATAAAGTGAATAATCAAAGCTCTTATTTCTAAAAGGTTATTCACATATATATCAAAATGTTCCATTTTAAATTCTGGGATTTACATACATGAGACCCACTTTCCCTTTCTGTGGGTTTAAAGTGACGTAAAGATCATGTCTTTAAAGCAGTTTTTAAAACGTTATGATTATGAAATGAAACCCATTTATTTTATACTATGTGGGTTATTTATGAAATGTTTGATGATGATATATGTGGATCACATGATAATAAAGTCAAATTTAAGGGTGCGCCCTGATAGCGCTCCAATGCATTGGGTAATGATGTAACCACTAGAGATTACAATTTTCACGATACCTTGGTGAATAACCTTGGTAATTTTCAAATGACACCTTGGGGATGGACCTTGGTGATATGTTCATGATTGTCTATGTTAAATGATGTAGCCACATCTTCAAGTTATGAAAAATGTTATTTTATTATGAAATGCCTCATGATTTCTTTCTCATTCCTTAAAGTTCTTTTCATGTCCTTATTGAAGTATCTCAAGTTCACATGTAAAATGTTCCTCTTGTTTCCCTTACTGGGCCTTCTGCTCACCCTTTCTTTTGATGTATGTCCCCAGGTTATGAGATGCAGTAATGAACCTAGAATGAACTTAAGGAGACGCCTTTCAAGTGTTTAAGAAGAATGTTTTATGTTGTTTTCATGTATTATGTTCCTGGTTTCCAAGACACTAGACCTTAAAGATCCTCAGTTTTGTGTAATGTAATGAAAGTTTATGTTATAAAATGGCGGGATGCCATATTGTGTGCCTTAATTACCTCAGTTAATGAATAATCTATTTGATGATGAACCTAACTCTCCTTTCTCTATCTATCCATGATGTACCAATATTTACTAAGGTCCATAAGGGGAATTCTAGGGGTATAACATGAAGAAGGGCATTGAGTAGTATATCTCATGGTGTTTGGTATAACAACATATTATATTCGACCAGAAAAATTCTAATGGGATGATGAAACCATTGCTTATAACCACATGGAAATTGGATAATATCATCATGGAGTTTTTCATTGGCCTCTCAAATACATATACAGGAATAAATGTGATATGGGTTTTAGTGGACCGACTCACCAAGGATGCCAATAATAACTCTATTCATGATGATTTATTTCTTGAACAACTTGTACATGTACCTATATAAGAACAAGTGTGGATGGATGGGGTTCCACCTTCGATCATCTCTGCTTGTGATCCAACGTTAACCTCGAAATAATAGATAAGTGTTCAAAAATATTTCAATATTGAATTGAATTTCATCATGTATTACCAAAACCAAACTAATGTACAATCTAACAGGACTATTCAAACACTTGAGGACATGATACACTACAACAAAACTAGGTTTATGTTGTGTATGGATTTATCAATGAAAGATAAATTTATCATGAAGAAAAACCATTATTAGTAAAATTAAAAAAGAACTTATAAAGAGAGACACATTATTTGATCTAATAAGTAGAAACGGATAAAATACCACCTTTATCAGTGCTAGTAAAAAAGCACAAAGAATGGGGGCCTTTATCCGAGCATTTTTACTAGAATTGATCAAGTCCCCCCATTATCGGGTTTTTCTAGCATAGCCAAACAATATATATTATGAAACCATTATTTTTCATTAAAATAAAAATATTAATATATAATAATTTTATATTCGTATAAATATAATTTTTTTTTAAAAGTATCATTTATATAATGCTAAATACATAGTTTCACAAAATATATAATATATTTTTTGAAAATTGCATGTAGAATATTTTGAAAATTAATTAATTATTAATTTTATAATTATAATAATGATATAGTTCTTTACAAATAACAAGATGATATAAAAATAAAATGAATTAATGAACAATCAATGATAATTTGAAAACATGACTCAAAAATCATCCAAAATTTTGATTCAGGTGTGTGTTTGAGCACTACCACATATTAAATTTAAAAATTCTAATATATCTACTCCATTGTAATAAGGGGAACTCCTATCATGTTTTTAGAGGCCAAAAAGCGCCCATAGGGTATTCAAAACTGATTTTTTATTTGTGGTATCCCAAGTTTTTAACATTCAATGGAATTTTAGCCGTGTTTAAGGGAGTCTAATTGCATTTTTTGAATGGGGTATGAATTTATTCCTAGGTATTACATTCATATAGTAATTATGGTTTTGAAGTTTCATCATTCATCACAATGTAGATTTATTTAAAAATAAATATATACATATTATGTTATTTTTTCTTATAGTAAATCAGTTATATAAATACATGTTTTAACATACGTTCATAAAAATGTATTTATATATATTTAAAATATATATTTATCATTAATTTTATTTAACATATAAAAATATCAATTTTTACATTATAAAAATTCATTAATATGTATATATATAACAATACAATTACTATTTATATGTAAATATGTAAGTGTCAATACAAAAATATCTACATAATGATTCTAAAATATGTTAATAAATGCACATTATGTAAATATTTTTATGAGTATTTCATAAATAAAAATGTTTACATATGAGTGTGTATCAATATTATGTATATACATCATATAATAATGTATTTTGATAAATAAATAATTACCATTATTATCAAATATTATATAAAAATACATATTATAGTTAGTATTTCTAAATATATTATAAATAATTAATATTTAAATATTCGATTTTTTTTAATATCTGAATATATAGAAATATTAAAATATATGGAATGTATAAAATTTATATCTAAATACACTAACATAGTCAAAAAATGTATTTAAAACAATATATATATATACCGTTTACATTATAAAAATATATGAATATATATGTACTTATACAATATATATAATGTTTATATGTATATATACATTGGGGTGTGTGTTTGTGTAAATAAACACACGCAAACACATACACACACATATATATTATACTAGTATATAGAAAATAATATAATATATAATATATTTAAATAAGTATATGTATATTTATATAAGACACACCCATATTTATTCTGTATATGTTCATAAAAATAATAATATAAATATATATGTATTTTTATATATAAATAAATATTAGTCACTTAAAAACGATAATAAAACATCTTTCGTAGTGGTAAAGGATTTCAGGTTCCAATTGATAGGTAAAACGATCAAATCATGTTGTGCATAGGAGGTTACGTTTCTATACAGCTCTGATGAAGGGGGTGGGAAAGCATAGATAAAGGGTGGGTTGGAGATTAGGTGAAAATAATTGTTATGGTGGGAAGCGCTGATAAACATGTGCTTAGAGAGGTCTAAAAATAGTAATTTCCCCCTTTATTCATGCTTCAAAACTAGCACAAATAAATTAAATGATTATTAGTACCCAAAAAATCACTAATACTGGACACCATTACAGGCACTAAAAAAATAACTAATAAATCCCACTTTATCAAAACATATTTTGGAACTAATAAAGGAAGGATTTATTAGTTATTTTTCAATTGCTGATAAAGCTTTATATTTAACATCACTTTCTTTGTCAAGTGATATTTAGCACTGATAAATCCCATTTTAGTTCTTTTTATGGGATTATTTAAAATATATATATTATCCAATATAATGTAATTTTAATGAGGACGGAATCAATATCTCCCATCAGTTGAGTTTTTATATAACAATATCTTCAACTCATGTATTCAAATCATTCTATATAATAATTTTTACGGGAGGTAATGTATTACTCCAACGTGATGTGATGATGGTAGAAAATGTATTCCACATAGGACTGATAATTTCAAAGATATGACATAGAAGATTTAACCAATCCAACAATATATAAAAGACACACTGATTTCATAGAAGTGGTATTCTAAAAACCATCGAAAGGGTATGTAGTTTCAAGTTGGACATAATGTTCCCATTGAATATCACCATAGATGTGTGTGATGAACTATTTCAAGTAAAGGAAGCATATCCCAAGGTAAATTGGCCCATTTTATATCATGGACTTATAAGAGTAGTGGCATATCAACTTGCACTTCAACCATATCGGGTTAATGTTTATGATGTGTAGCATATATCACCCCTAAGGAACTGCATACATGATCCCACACATTAATGAATCTTGAGATGTAAAAATAGACAATGTCCTCTCATATAAAGACAAAAATGTGAGGTTCTCAGACGATATAGAAAAAGTTCTACCTAACAAGCCAACTCACCTAGTCAATGTGTAGTGGAGGATCCATATGTTTTAAGAGGTGATATGGAAACCATAAAAAATAATGAAATAGAAATAACCTCACCAATTATCAAATAATAATTTGAGTTGGAATTTCGTGGATGAAATTTCTAATGTGGGGGAAAATGCAACATCCCAGTGTATAAAAATAATATTTGTCTCTTGAAAAATGTTTCTGTTATATTATAATATTAGACCCAAAATGAATCCAAAAAAACATTTTTTTAATAAATATCGATAAATTAATCATAAATTAATCCTATTAAAATTCCAACTATAACATATGGACAAAACATTATAAAATATAAAAGCTAAAATAGGAAAATATGGATCACCCCAGTCTTCTAGAATCATCTCCCCCACTCTCAACACTTTATAAAAGAAACAACATATTTTAAAAATAATAAAAATTAAAGATAATTTGAATATGAAAAATTGAGAGGAATTGGGTATAATAATTAATGAGTTAAATTAAAATTATTTATAGGAGTAATTCTGATAATATTAATAGTAATGTGACCATTGTAAAAAAAGCCTGGTCATTAGGAATAGTAACCTAACTGTTGGGAATATTAACCTGATAGTTGGAATAGAAATTTTACCTCAATATAAAAAATTATGATATACATAATATTCTAAATTATTATGTTTGGTAAATTTTAATATTATTAATGAAAAAATATATATCATTATTAAAAAACTCAATTAAATAAAAATAAATATTTTTAAGGAACTATAATTTAAATATATTTATAAAAGAAAATTTTATTATAATACAACATTCAATTAGGCATTTTAAAAATCTATATTGATAAAATATATTTTTTTGAAATCATGAGAAAAAATTCTACTGGTAATGTTTTGGGAATTTTTCAAAATACATCATTTTTTTGTGTAACTAGAAAAAATATAGTTTAATAAAACATCTATATCTTAAATTACATCAGTCATTCTGTAATAATGACCAAATCCTTTATGAAACATTAATTTTGTCCATGATATATTTAGTTTCATAAATTATTCATTAAAATAACATAAAATAAAATTCCATTCCTAAAATAAATTTCCCAAAACATAGAGTAATAAGTGGATCCATAAAATAACAAAATTTCACTCATTCGACATTCCATTTAAATAAACTAATGAATTAAAATTATAAATATTTTAAAGTCATAAAAAATTTATAGTATATATGTATTATTTATAAAGTCAAAATTTCACTATTACATGTTTTACCATTAATATATTATTTTATTTATTATATTATTCTAAAAATACCCCTATCCTGAGTTCAAAATAAACCCACTCCATCACAATGTCAAATCACTCATAACCCTCCTTAAATGATAATAATCTTACAAAATACTTCCTTTCAAACACCATATAATACGTTGAAACATTTGTTAGTAAAAAAAAACCAAACATAAATGTATTTTTATTGTCTTACAAGAGATGTTATATTGAGGATTAAGTATGTTTCTATCAACTCATATATTTCTATTATTCTTATTCTTATTCTCATTATTTTTGTCATAACCCATTTAAAAAAAAATATAAAGTAAATTATCATGTAATTTTAATTTATATTAATGATTTTAACCAATTGGATGTGTCATATTTATCATATATATAGATTTAAAACATCCCTTTCCTACTCCCCCAACAATGTCATGTCGAAGGTCTCTTAACAACCTACGGAGTCACTTCCAGGTAAAAATTTATAACAATCATCAAGTATGTATGTTATTAATTATATATAATATATAAATATTTAATTATATATATTATAAACCGATATAACTTATTATAAAAATCTATAAATTACAATGAACAAAATAAAAAAGTCGATATAGAATGGGAAATTTTTAAGTAAAACATGATATCAAAATGATTTGTAAAGACCCGTAAATTTCAAGGAATTTTTTTTTAAATTTTCTTTGGAATTTTACAAGTGCGCAATTTTTGACGACACCTGATTCCGAGGCCCAATGCGCCTAGAATCATTTTCCGAAGAATAGCTCGGGTACGTTCAGTGAATAGACGAGCGGGTTTTTCTAACTTTTGAACCGGTGCCCGGAATCGAATTCTGAGGGTACCGATGAAATCGCAGGGCCAGTATTCGCCAAGAAACGCCTCTTCCGGAGTTGCGTTTTCTCGGGGGTGTTTTTTAAATTTCGGGCTTGAAGTTAAGAAATAAAATAATTTTTCGACGACTTTATTTTATTTCACTTATGCCACTTGGAAGCCACTTGAAGCCACTTAAAAGCGGCTTAAACTGAGTTGAAACAGATAGGGTACTATCCAAAAATATCCTACCCTCTCGGTAGGATATTTGTGAGGTGGGGCCCGCACGAGCCCCGCTGTTTCCTTCCGCTAAGTAACGCACCCGCGAAAACCCGTCATTATGAAATTCAACTAATGCGTTTTCTTAATTTCTTAACAGACCATTTAATTGGGCGGTTTATTTCATAAATTAAATGATCTGTTTCTTTTGTTGAATTAATTCAACGAATTGATGGGTCATTACATACCCTTTTTCATTGTTGGCGTAATAATAAAATAAGGACAACAAGTCTTTTTGGAGGATTACTGGTTGAGAGGTTTTTTCAGAGTTCTTGAGCCTTCATCCTCCTTCGCGAAGAACGCGAAGAACGCGAAGAATGCGAAGAACGCGAAGAACGCCGTCACCCTCGGAATCTGACGACACTTCATCCGAGACGTCCTTCCCCGCCCTGATCTTCGATCAACTGCTTGAGGTAAGAGTCTCAGATTTTCTTTTTAATCTCCTTTGCGGTTTTTACCAAAACACGGATTTAATTAATTAAATTAAATCTGTTGTTTCATGGTCCGTTGAGTTCATCGACTCAACGCCGGTTTCCACGACGACGCGACACCCTTCTGCGACGACGTGACGATCCCCTCCTTCCGTGACGAGCAATTCCGCGAAGGACATGCGTTTGACAATGACCAACAAGGTAGGGGTTGTTCTGAGTTTATTTTTTTCGTGATAATTGTTTTTTTTAAAGTAAAGAACCGTAAAAAAAAGAACAATTTTATTCCATTAAAATTTTTGAATTCATATGTTGAATTTTATTTCCTCCCGATGTTTATCTCTAACGCGGAGGGTGCGGGCCAAAAGAACACCGCCCAACGACCCTCCACCGTTCTTCGTTGTTATGCGGATTTCACGAGCGACGACGGAACGTGCCGCAACGGAAGTTTGATGGTTCCGTAGTGAAGAGCGAGTCCCGGGAGGAGCAACGACGCAGACGGGAACAGAATCGGACCACCGGAGTGACTCCGGTGGCCCACGGAAGCCGCCGGCGGTGCTGGTCGCTGGCGCGGCGGCGCCAGCAGCTGGGAGCAGTGGCGCCCCGGCGTGCCGCCGGACAACCCCGCCGCGGCAGAAGCCGCGCCGACGGCACTCGCGGACCCGCGGCCGCGCAGGTCTGGCGCACGCGGGACGCGGTTGAAGCCACGTCTGGTTATCCGAGCGACACCCCGCGGGTGCCGCGGGGTTGTCACGCGGGACGGCGGCTCCCCCCCCCCCCCCCCCCCGCGTCACTCGGCTGTCCAGGGAGACACCCCGCGGGGGTGTCACGCGGGGGTGGCAGCTCGCCCCCCCCTCGCGTCGCTCGGCCGCTCGACCCATCCAAGCCGGGCTGGCCGAGCCTGGCCGGTCCGATCGGCCGGGCCGCGTCCTGGCCGGGCCGGACCGGGTCCGACCGGGTCGAACCGGGTGGACCCGGTTCGGCCGACCCAGGGGGGGGGGGGGGGGGGGTCGGGCCGGCTCGGGCCAGGCCCGGACCCCCCGTCTTCAGATGGTTTTTGTTCAAATTCCCGTAACTTGAGCTACGGGCCTCTAAACGACTCGCCGTCAGCGGGAACGCGATCCTTGGATCGTGGCGGTCGTTTAGGTATATCGCACTCAAGGTTTCGGAATACATTGAGTTCGGCCGGGTTGGTTCGTACACGAAACCAACCGGGCCCTCGGAGCGGAAACGCTCATATCATGAGCTACAGACGTCCGTTTGACATGCCGTCAGCTTTGTTGAATTCCTCTAAGTGAGAAGGATCTTTTGGCATACTCCGCCCGAGGTTTGGACGTAGGTGGAATACGGTCGGGTTGGTTTTGCCTTAAAAACCAATAGGGCCCCTAGGACAAAAAAGCCAATAACTCTCAGACCGGGCGTCCGATCGACGCGCCGTCTGCGACGTTGAGTTCCTGTTGACGATACAGAACATTTGGATACATCAACTTCGGACCTTGTGACAGTTGATGTATCAGCCTCTCGGCTCGTGGAGCGGACCCTCCGAAACGAACTTGCTTTGTGCGAGAACCCCAGAGCTGGCTGCGACTGCTAGTTCGACAGCGACGGCCGTGCACAGATCCTCAGTGGACTGCGGCGATGACCGTGCAGAGATCCTTAGTGGACTGCGGCGACGATCGTGCACAGATCCTCAGTTGACTGCGACGACGACTATGCAGAGGTCCTTAGTGGACTGCGACGACTACAGCACTCAGCGATCCTACGTGGATCAGTTCTACAGGTCCTCTGTGGGCCCGATCCTGTGTGGGTCCAATCCTATGTGGGTCAGCGCTCAGCGGTTCTGTGTGAGCCAGCACCTACAGGTCCTGTGTGGGCCCGATCCTGTGTGAGTCATTGCGGGGGTTAGTTACCTATCGATCCTTCGTGGGTCAGACGACTTAGATGGATCAGTGATCATATTTATCGTCATCCGAAGAAGTATACCTATGTGAGCTGAATCTGGAGTTACTCTCCTCTGTGGATTGTGTTGAGCTATCCTCTGTGGATTTACTGTTTACTCTCCTTTGTGGATTGTGTTGATCTATCCTGTGTGGGTATACGTTTTTCTTTCCTGTGTGGACTGGGTTGTGTTTGGGCTCGGACGTTGGAGCCGAACGTGAATTGATGACTTAGGTATATGTATGGGCATATACCTAAGAAGTGTCGGTTGTTACTTCGTGATTCTATCTTTCCTTTGTGGTTTATCCTTTGTGGATTTTGGGAGACCATCGGGGATCTCGGGGTCCCTACTGAGTATCTTATACTCACCCCTGCACGGGCTATGCCTGCACTACGTTGTGTTGGTTGCAGATGACAGATAGCGCTGATCGTGGTGGAGGCGTGCGGAGCAGGACGGTACCTGGAGGTGGACCACTGGGCGGGACGTACTCGGAGCGGTCAGGTGGACCCGAGGAGTAGTGGAGGCTATTTGTACTCACCCTTCAGGTGGGACTTCCAGAGGATGGCTCGACGTTTCGGCTTTTCCTTTCAGTTGTTGTTTTTCCTTGTAGTTGTACTTTACAGTTGGGCTTGTATTTCCAGCCCCTTTTACTTTCAGCACAGTTTGTACCATTTTTACTTAGTGTTTACATTTCCGCTTGCTTACTCTGTGGTGCTTGTTTACTTTACAAAGGAAATGCCTTCCCTTTTTACCGGGATTTACGCCTTGGTGCTAGTCGCCAGCCCCTGGCCTATGGAAGGTGGGCTTGGGGTAGTCACGGCACGGGCCCCAAGGGCGGGTCGTGACAAATTGGTATCATAGGCGGTCGGTTCTACAGCAGACTCTGATCTTTCTTCTATGTGAAGAAATAGTGTTTAGCATATTTAGTGTGGTTATCAGTCCAGGGAGTCCAGTGTTGGTGCGGCGGCCGACGTATCCGTACACCAGGACCCTGACTTCTGATTTCCGACTTAATGCACGAAAACATTGATTGCATGTGTGTTTCAAGTTTTCTTTGTGATTACTTGTGTCAGCTCACCAATTATAATTTTCTGACCGTGGAGCACTTGTTTCCTTTTCAGGATGGCCCCACGACGGCAGCCAGCTAGGGTTCCGAGAGTAGAGCGCGATGACAGCCCGTCGAGCGACGAGGCCTCGATACAGGGCCCGTTGACAGAAGAGGCACCGATGGTACCTTTACCCGTCGAGCCCCCGATGCTTCCATCGTCGATCGCTGACGATGCACGACGCCTCGGAGATCTACACGAGTTCCAGCGCTAGTGACCACCCAGGTTCCGTGGGGAGACGGACCCCCAGGCAGCCGAGGACTTGCTGGAGACGGTCGTCCGAGTTTTCAGACTAGTGAGGACACCAGCAGACCTCATGGTGATCCTCGCGGCGAGCCTACTGCACGCAGCAGCAGGACGATGGTGGAGCTTGATGCTCCAGGTACATGATGAGGCCACTCTCATCTGGACGGACTTCGAGAGCCTCTTCCGCTCAGAGTTCGTCATGACCACCCTCCGAGCGGTGCACATTTAAGAGCTTCTTCAGTTGCGGCAGGGCAGCTTGACGGTCGCCCAGTACGCGGCGAGGTTCACCGATCTTTCTCGCTACTCGACCGACATGGTACGGGACCCCTTCTTCTAGGCCCGGACCTTCGAGCAGGGATTGAGACACGAGATCAGGGCATCGCTGATCTCCCTCAGCATCCCGACCCAGGCAGGAGTGCTAGAGCGAGCCCTTCTGATCGAGAGCTTTCTGTCAGAGTCCACAGCGAGACCTACCGCAAGGCGGAAGGTAGTGGAGTCTTCGGTAGCTGGTAGCCAACGGATGACTCCGTGTTCCATGCGGACCAGACCTTCCGGCAGACGACCTCAGGACACTGGCTCAGCAGTGTGGGGAACACAGCACGGAGCCAGTCTTCCGAGAGGCAGGCAGTGCTACTCGTGCGGCGGGAAGGGCCACATGGCTCGTGACTGCCCGACCCGCCATACTGAGGTGCAGCAGACGGTGGAGGGGCCACCCAGGCAGAGGCAGAGGGTCGACCGTGGCCGTCCGCAGGGAGGAGGCGGACGAGGCAGAGGAGCTGGGCGAGCAGCAGGTGGTGGGCGACGCTTTGAGGCTCTTCCACCACCACCACCAGGAGGTCCGCCCCGACCACAGGGAGCTGGTGGGCAGAGACAGGCTCAGCTCCAGGCAGTGGAGGCCTACGACCACGGCGCACCAGAGATGATTCGAGGTACGATCTGTGTCTACTCCACCCTTGCTACAGTTCTTATAGACACAGGAGTGAGTCACTCATTCATAGCCACTGCCCTTGTTCGGATCTTGGAGATTCCGACAGAGATGTTGGCTCGAACCTTACGGCTAGAGACTCCTTCGGGAGCAGACTCGACGATTACGCACTGGTGCCGATAGTGTGAGCTTACTCTAGGAGGCGAGAGCTTCGGCTGGGATTTTCTTGTAGCGGCTTCGAGGCCTTACAACGTCATCTTGGGCATGGATTGGTTATCTACAATCCATGCTCAGATTGACTGCATTAGGCGCAAGGTGCGATGTGTGCGCACCGACGGGAGCAGGTTCACCTTCATCGACGAGATGGGAGCCTTCGCAGCACAGGATGGACTACCGCAGAGGAGAGGACAACCCATCACTCATCAGTTGGATAGTCTCATCCTAGGAGCAGTGGACTTGCAGAGTCCTAGTTTTCCTGCCGTGGGGGATCAGTATGCGGATATCTTCCCCGACGACGTTCCAGGGCTACCCCCTCGCAGAGAGGTAGACTTTTATATTGATCTGTACCCCGAGACAGCCCCGATATCCACTCCAGCATATCAGATTGCCCCCGCAGAGCTTCGAGAGATACGGGTACAGTTGGAGGACTTGCAGGGCAAGGGATTCATCCGACCCAGTGTTTCACCCTGGGCTTCCCCGATATTGTTCGCCAAGAAGGCGGATGGGAGCTTGCGACTGTGTGTCGATTATCTTCGCCCGGACCAGGTGACAGTGAGGAACAAGTATCCGCTACTCAGGATTGATGATCTCTTCGACTAGGTCAAGGGAGCACGGTGGTTTTTGAAGATAGACATTAGGTCAGGCTATCATCAGCTCAGAGTTCGAGACGAGGATGTGTAGAAGATGGCCTTCAGGTGTCAGTATGGCCACTATGAGTTCTTGGTTATGCCCTCCGGTATAACCAATGCTCCAACAGTGTTCATGAGCCTCATGAAAAGGATCTTCAAACCATACCTCGATCGATTTGTCGTGGTCTTCATCGACGACATTTTGGTGTACTCGACCACGGAGGAGGAGCACGCCTACCACATGCGGGTTGTACTAGACACACTCTGAGATCAACATCTTTACGGAAAGCTCTCGAAGTGCCAGTTCTGGTTACGTGAGGTCCACTTCTTGGGGCACGTCATTTCTGAGGCGGGAGTTGCAGTGGATCCCGCGAAGATTGAGGGAGTGCTAGCTTGGGATCCACCCAAGAGCGTGATGGAGGTGCGGAGTTTCTTGGGTCTAGACGGATACTATCGGATATTCGTGCCGGACTTTTCCAGAGTTACAGCGCCACTCTCAGCGTTGATGAAGAAGGGGAAACCCTTCGTGTGGTCAGACAGATGTCAGCAGAGCTTCCATGAGCTGAGGCAGAGATTGACCAGCGCACCTATCTTGAGTTTGCCTGAGGAGGGAGTTGGATACGTAGTCTACTTCGATGCATCAGGGACCGAACTCGGGTGTGTCCTGATGCAGGAGTGGGCCGTGATTGCCTATGGATCACGTCAGTTGAGGCCGCATGAGCAGAACTATGCTACCCATGACCTGGAGTTAGCAGTAGTAGTCTTCGCTCTGAAGACATGGCGACACTATCTGATGGGCAAGCGATTTACAGTGTTTTCTGACCACCAGAGTCTCAGGTACATCTTCTCTCAGAAGGACCTGAACCTGATACAATGGCGATGGCTCGAGTTCCTCCAGGACTATGACTTTGAGATAGTCTATACTTCTGGGAAGGGGAACGTGGTAGCCGATGCCCTCAACAGGATGATGGGCATCCAACTGCTTGAGGAGGCGACAGAGCAGCTAGCCGCTTTGCAAATATCCTTCGTGGATAGGGACGGAGTAGCCATCCTTCAGTCTCTCACAGTCTCTCCTCCACTTCTGCAGTGGATCATAGAGGCACAGCGTGTGGACGCTGACTGTGAGATACGACGTTCACAGATATCCTCAGGACAGGCACCTGATGGTTTCTCCCTTGGAGCAGATCACGACGTTCTTTTCAGACGATGTACCTTGGTACCAATCGCTTTACGAGAGGAGGTTCTGAGAGAGTTTCACACTTCTCCTTTGGCAGTACATCCTGGAGTGTCGAAGATGTACCGGGACCTCAGACGACAACACTGGTGTCCGGGCATGAAGAAGGTTGTGGCAGAGTTCGTTTCTCGATGCCTCACCTGCCAGCAGGTGAAGGCAGAGCATCAGGTACCAGCAGGCTTGGTACAGCCCTTGGAGGTCCCGGAGTGGAAGTGGGATGGGAGATCTATGGACTTCATGACTGGACTTCCACGCACTTCCAGAGGTCACGACTCCATTTGGGTGATTGTTGACCGACTCACCAAGTCGGAACAGTTCTTACCCATTCGAGAGTAGGGCTCAGTGGAGAGCTTGGGTCGTCTCTACGTTCAGGAGATTGTATGGCATCACGGTGTGCCATCGACTATTGTCTCCGATCGGGATGCTCACTTTACTTCCCGGATTTGGAAGGGGTTGAAGGAGGCATTCGGGACGCGGCTACGTCTGAGCACCGCCTTTCACCCTCAGACGGATGGATAGACGGAGAGGACCATTCAGACTCTTAAGGACATGCTCCGCGTATGTGTCCTCGACATTGGTCGCAGCTGGGAGGACCACCTACCCTTGGTGGAGTTCGCGTAGAACAACAGCTACCACTCCACCATCGGGATGGCACCATACGAGGCATTGTACGGCAGGCCTTGCAGATCTTCTTTGTGCTGGACAGACCTTGGGAAGTCAGCACTCGTGGAACCAGAGATGGTCCAGGCCACGACAGAGAAGGTCCAGGTCATCCAGGAGCGGATGAGGACAACTCAAAGCCGGCAGAAGTCATATGCTGACAGGAGGTGGAGGCCACTAGAGTTCGAGGATGGCGACCACATCTTCTTGCGGGTCTCACCCCGACGTGGGTTGCAGAGATTTTGCCAAGGCGAAAAGTGGTCTCCACGCTTCATCAGACCATTCCAGGTCCTCAGCAGGATTGGCGAGGTGTCTTATCGCCTGGCTCTTCCACCTCAGTTGCACCGGGTGCACGACGTCTTCCACGTATCTCAGCTGAGGAGATACGTGCACCACCCGACGCACATCATTGACTATGGGGAGCTAGACGTGGATGATGGGGCGACTTTAGCGGAGGTCCAGGAGAGCACATGGGAGCAGGAGGCTCAGATGCGTGCTCAGTACCCACATTTGTTTCCCTAGTTTATGATGTATCTTTATGGGGACGTAAAGCCCTGAGGTGGGAGTAATGTAAAGACCCTTAAATTTCAAGGTATTTGTTTTTAATTTTCTTTGGAATTTTAAAAGAGCGCAGTTTTTGACATCACCTGATTCTGAGGCCAGATGCGCCCCGAATCTTTTTCCGAAGTTTGGCTCGGGTACGTTCAGTGAACGGATGAGAGGGTTTTTCTAACTTTTGAACCGGTGCCCGGAATCGAATTCTGAGGGCACCGATGAAATCGCAGTGCCGGTATTCGCCTAGAAACGCCTCTTCCGTAGTTACGTTTGCTCGAGGGTGTTGTTTAATTTTCGGGCATAAAGTTAATAAATAAAATAATTTTTCAACAACTTTATTTTATTTCACTTAATCCACTTGGAAGCCACTTGAAGCCACTTAAAAGAGGCTTAAACTGAGTTGAAACGGATAGGGTACTATCCAGAAATATCCTACCCTTTCAGTAGGATATTTGTGAGGTGCTGCCCGCACGAGCCCCGCCGTTTCTTTCCGCTAAGTAAAGCACCCGCGAAAACCCGTCATTATGAAAGTCAACTGACGCGTTTTCTTAATTTATTAACAGACCATTTAATTGGGCGGTTTATTTCGTAAATTAAATGAGCTATTTATTTCGTTGAATTAATTCAACGAATTGATGGGTCGTTACTTACCATTTTTCGTTGTTGGCGTAATAATAAAATAAGACAAACAAGTATTTTTTGAGGATTACTGGTTGAGAGGTTTTGTCAGAGTTCTTGAGCCTTCATCCTCTTTCGTGAAGAATGCGAAGAACGCGAAGAACGCGAAGAACACGAAGAACGCTGTCACCCTCGGAATTTGACGATGCTTCATCCGAGAAGTCCTTCCCCGCCCCGATCTTCGATCAACTGCTTGAGGTAAGAGTCTCGGATTTTCTTTTTAATCTCCTTTGCGGTTTTTACCAAAACATGGATTTAATTAATTATATTAAATTTGTTGTTTCATTGTCCGTTGAGTTCGCCGACTCAACGCCAGTTTCCGCGACGACGCGACACCCTTCCGCGACGATGCGACGATCCCCTCCTTCGGCGACGAGCAATTCTGCGAAGGACGTGTGTTCGACGACGACCAACGAGGTAGGGGTTGTTGTGAGTTTATTCTTTTTTTC
Source organism: Viscum album (assembly GCA_963277665.1). NCBI lineage: Eukaryota > Viridiplantae > Streptophyta > Magnoliopsida > Santalales > Viscaceae > Viscum > Viscum album. Next base: position 1,674,322,342 of record OY728150.1, on the reverse strand, counting down.
GTGATCATTCCTTTTTTAAATGTAAAGAACCGGAAAAATATGAACAATTTTATTCCATTAAAATTGTTGAATTCATATGTTGAATTTTATTTCCTCCCGTTGTTTATCTCTAATGTGGAGGGTGCGGGCCAAATGAACACGGCCCGACAAACCTCCTCCGTTATTCGTTGTTATGCGGATTTGACAGGCGACGACGGAACGTGCCGCTAAGGAAGTTTGATGGTTCCGCAGTGAAGAGCGAGTCCCGGGAGAAGCAGCGGCGCAGACGAGAACAGAATCGGACCACCAGAGCGACTCCGGGGGCCCGCGGAAGCCGCCGGCGCGGCGGCGCCGACAGCCGGGAGCGGCGGCGCCCCGGCGCGCCGCCGGACAAGCCCGCCGCTGCAGAAGCCGCGGTGGCGGCACTCGCGGACCCACGGCCGCGCGGGTCCGGCGCGCGCGGGACGCGGCTGAAGCCCAGTCCGGTTGTCCGAGCGACACCCCGCGGGTGCCGCAGGGTTGTCGCGCGGGGGAGGCGGCTCCCCCCCCCCCCCCGCGTCGCTCGGCTGTCCAGGGAGACACCCCGCGGGTGCCGCATGGGTGTCACGCGGGGGTGGCGGCTCCCCCCCCCCCCCCACCCGCGTCGCTCAGCCGCTCGGCCGAGCCGAGCCGGGCTGGCCGAGCCAGGCCGGTCCGACCGGCTAGGCCGCGTCCTGGCCGGGCCGGACCGGGTCCGACCGGGTCGAACCGGGTTGACCCAGTTCGCCCGTCCCAGGGGGGGGGGGGGGGGTCAGGCCGGCTCGGCCCGAGCCCGGACCCCCCGTCTTCAGACGGTTTTCGTTCAAATGCCCGTAACATGAGCTACGGGCCTCCAAACGACTCAACGTCAGCGGCAACGTGATCCTTGGATCGAGATGGTTGTTTCGGTATATTGCACTCAAGTTTTCGGAATACTTTGAGTTCGGCCGGGTTGGTTCGTACACGAAACCAACTGGGCCCTCGGAGCAGAAACGCTCATATCTTGAGCTACGAATGTCTGTTTGACGTGCCGTCAGCTTTGATGAATTCCTCTAAGTGAGACGGATCTTTTTTCATACTCCGCCCGAGGTTTGGACGCAGGTGGAGTACGGTCGGGTAGGTTTTGCCTTAAAAACCAACCGGGCTCCTTGGACGAAAAAGCCAATAACTCTCAGACCGGGCGTCTGATCGACGCGCCGTCTGCGACGTTGAGCTCCTATTGACGATACAGAACTTTTGGATACATCAACATCAGACCTTGTGATAGTTGATGTATCAGCCTCTCGGCTCGTGGAGCGGACCCTCCGAAACGAGCTTGCTGTGTGCGGGAACCCTAGAGCTGGCTGCGACTACTACTTCGACAGCGAAGACCGTGCACAGATCCTCAGTGGACTGAGGCGATGACTGTGCAGAGATCCTCAGTGGACTGCGGCGACGACCGTGCAGAGATCCTCAGTGGACTGCGACCACAACTGTGCAGAGATCCTCAGTGGACTGCGACGACCACAGCACTCAGTGATCCTACGTGGATCAGTGCTACAGGTCCTGTGTGGGCCTGATCCTGTGTGGGTCCGATCCTGTGTGGGTCAGCACTCAGCGGTTCTGTGTGAGCCAGCGCCTACAGGTCCTGTGTGGGCCCGATCCTGTGTGGGTCCGATCTTGTGTGGGTCAGCGCTCAGCGGTTCTGGGTGAGCCAGCACCTACAGGTCCTGTGTGGGCCCAATCCTGTGTGGGTCATTGCGGGGGTTAGTTACCTATCGATCCTTCGTGGGTCCGACGACTTAGATGGATCAGTGATCATTTTTATCGTCATCTAGAGAAGTATGCCTTTGTGAGCTGAATCTTGAGTTACTCTCCTTTGAGGATTGTGTTGAGCTATCCTGTGTGGATTTACTTTTTACTCTCCTTTGTGGATTGTGTTGAGCTATCCTGTGTGGGTATACGTTTTGCTTTCCTGTGTGGACTGGGTTGTGCTTGGGCTCGGACGTTGGAGCCGAACGGGAATTGATGACTTAGGTATATGTATATGCATATACCTAAGCAGTGTCGGTTGTTACTTTGTGATTGTATCTTTGCCTTGTGGTTTATCCTTTTTGGATTTCGGGAGACCTTCGGGGGTCTCGGGGTCCCTACTGAGTAGCTTATACTCACCCCTGCATGGCCTATGCACGCACTACGTTGTGTTGGTTGCAGACGACAGACAGCGCTGATCGTGGTGGAGGCGTGCAGAGCAGGACAGTACCTAGAGGTGGACCACTGGGCGAGACGTACTCGGAGCGGTCAAGTGGACCCGAGGAGCAGTGGAGGCTATCTGTACCCACCCTTCAGGTGGGACTTCTAGATGACGGCTCGATGTTGCGGCTTTTCCTTTCAGTTGTTGTTTTTCCTTTCAGTTGTACTTTACAGTTGGGCTTGTATTTCCGGCCCCTTTTACTTTCGGCACAGCTTGTACCATTTTTACATAGTGTTTACTTTTCCGCTTGCTTACTCTGTGGTCCTTGTTTACTTTACAAAGGCAATGCCTTCTCTTTTTACCGGGATTTACGCCTTGGTGATAGTCGCCAGCCCCTGGCCTATGGAAGCCGGGCTTGGGGTAGTCTCGGCACGGGCCTCGAGGGCGGGTCGTGACATGATTACCCTATAACCAAAGAAACTAATAAATATAAAAAAATATATAATTTATAAATATGGGTAATAATTTAAAATAATTAACTTTTGGAAAAAAAAATTAATTAATATATGGCTATTATTAGAGAGGCACAAAATCAACATAATAAGGTGGGAATTGAGGTAAGATAATTCTCAAACTCAACTCCATTTATTTAGGTCTTTTCTTCTTCACATAATTTATTATATGTGTTACACTTTATGTTTCCTTAAATTTAATTCCATTATTCTTAAAAAAAATTATAAGGATATATATGTTTCACCAATTATTTTGAAACCAAATAATATAGTTTTCCAAAAATATATTTCTATCATAAAATTCAGCGACTCCTCCTCTGTTGTTTATTGTAAAATGAAAAGTGATATCTTATTTAAATTTATGATATCCATTTTTATTTTGGAAAACCAAAAGTTTATTTATAAATTTAATCTTTATGAAATACATATGGAATATATTCCTTTTCATTTATTATTTCATGACTTTGAATGTTATATGATCTTTGTGAGACCATGATTATATAAATATTATGATATGATAGGTGGGACCAGAATTATATATCCCTCAAATTCCTTGGATAATATAATTTATCTCCAGATATTATGGGTATGTTTTTATAAATTTATGATATCTGTTTTCATAACGTTGGTTTTCTTAATATGCACATATTTTATGCATGAACGTGTAGCTAGATTTATTCTCAACTATGTATGGTATTTGACCAATATGACATGATGTTTCATTTTTATGCATTGCCACATTCCATTACATAATAAAATGTTTATCTCATGTTGAAATTGATCATATTATTATTAAATGAATATTATGATCATTAACACCATTTATATATTGATTCATGTCCCTTATTCACCCTCTTACTAATATTTTATCTCACCCCTTTCTCTGATGTATATCCTTAGGTTATTAAAGGAAGTTATGAGGACATGATATTTTAGAGGGATAATGAAGATGGATTCAAATAAATTTTTATGTTTTATAATGTACTGGTAATATATGTTTCTATTTTTAATATATAGAAAACCTTTTGATATTGGATATGCATATATATTAGGAATATTATCTAAAGAAAGATATAATATTCACGTATGAAAAATTATGGTCTTTATCAATTTTTTTAATGAAAATAATTCAATATATCTTATATAATTAGGATTTCAACCCCATATTTTATTGTTGTTATTCATTAGATTCTATGCAATTAAAAATGTGTCTATAATATTTTCTATTTGAATGATCCATTAATAGAAAAAATTTATTCCTTATAAAGTTGAATGTTTGATGAAATAATAATCTCCTAGAATATGTGTTTTCCATAATTGTAGTGAAATATTATTTACTATTTTTACACCAACCAAAATTCTTTATTTATACAAAAAATAATTTATCATTAATTATAAAGCTATATTAAATATAAAGTACTCCCTTGTAATTTTATCAGAAGCCTCCATATCGATGGTCCAAATCATCTTCCACCCATTTAAAAATTTTCCCATTATATGTCAATATAATTTTCATGATCAATATGGGACATATTTTTTCATACTCATAATATGAAAATGATTTTCAAATACATCCATGATAGACTGTATATGTTTAAACAAAAAATTCCACATACATTGTTCAATATATATTTAGAGGAATGGGTTGAAACCATCACATGATAATACAAATATATCATTTATTGGGTTATTCAAAAAACTTTGGATGTATCCAATAAAATTTCATTCAGGATAACCCTCATTTAGGAATTACTATTTCATCACTAACATTATTACGTTCACATTTATACAAAGTGGTATTCATTTATATTTGTTTTGAATTTTTTAATGTAAATGAATGAATGAATCATTCCATGTCAATTCCTCTAGAATAACAGGTTTGGTTTCATATTATATATCCATTCATATTGATGTACCACATTATTTTGAGTCACTCAACTCAAGAATTTCCTTCCAAAACAAACATTATTGTTAGTTCCTTTACGGATATTTATAAATTTAAATTCAAAATTTTTAAACAACATTGATGCCATATACTAATTTTCTATAATACATCAATCATCTGGTATAATATCATTAAAATTTTATGGATATAGTATGTCACAGTATTACTAAATATATATTGTTTTGTTATCATATAATTACATTTTAAACTTATGTTTTTTCTATTTTCATGTTTCCCCAAAATACAAGAGTACTCACATCTTCAAAAATATTTCTAAAAAACTCCATGCTATTAATATGATAAATATGTGACAATTGAATTAGTTTAATCATATCCATTTACATAGATCTATATTAGTTTTTACAAGAGAAACAGATGGGAACTGATCAAATTGAAAATTTCTATATCAATCATTTCATCTAAATAAATATTATTATTAATATGAAACAAAAACATCTTAGGTAAATAAAGAATGTGACATTTTCAAATTTATTAATATTTGTGAATTAAATATTAATTTTACTTTAAAGGTGGTTCAATGTTCTATGACATACCCAACACACGTAAATGGGTTTCTTCTAAATCATACGTTTCACACAAGGTGGATTCATAATGAAAAAAATAATAATTATAAATTATTATTTTAAATGGTATTTAAATCCTAGCCATTTTATTTTTGGGAATGAATAGAACTAACCATTTTATGATTATAGTTATTTGCTAAATTTCATTTGATTTATCCGATAAATGTAGATGCATAAAATGAGAAAGAATCAAATTTTAAGCATAAATACAATAATATTTTTAAAAATTAGTTTTCCCGAAAACCACTTTATTTTAAAAAATAAATTACTTATTTAGAATTGGGGAAAAAAATTACATTGCGTAACTTTTTTGGTATTTTTCTAAAAAAGTGCATTTTATAATAAATAGTGAAAAATACTACATTTTAAGTCCAAAATGTCTTTTCATATAATTGGTTTATATGATTATACGGTCCATTTAATTGGTTTTTAATGTTTACATAGACTATATATTTATCCATTAATCCATTTATGGCCATTTGGAATAATTTCACATTGAAGTTGTATAAAAGTACATGCCAATCATTTGGTAGATTTTTTACTTTGTAAAAACAGGATGTTTGTTTTTTATAATAGAAATTAATTTTAAATTAATTTTAGAAACTTCTATGGTTTGAATTTGGAAAAATTTATTCCATATTTGAAATCCGGTTGTTTAATGATTTTAAATAGGTAAATTTTATTTTTAGACACCATGACTAGAAACTTTAATAAATATTTTATTTACCATGGTTAAAGGGTGAATCTAGTAAATAATGAAAAAATAATATTATAATTAAAAAAAATTAACCTAACACATGTACAAACCCTATTAGATGATATATTTCTGACCATGGGAATCCTTGCGTCTATTTTAGGATCCCATGGAGTCACTTATGTGTGAAAATGACATTTAATTACTTTTAATTCAAAGTTATGGAAAATATAACCTGAACATATATATTTAATAAAAAAATTATTTATATGGGGGTATGTATGTGATATAATCAACTATAAATATTCAAAAGAAAAAGAAAAATAATTATTAGATCAGGGAATTTTATCGTCAATTTATAGACATCAAATAAATAATTTTATTTATTTATGACACAATGGGGATGTAGTGATTACTTTATTAATGAATGTTTTAAATAAATGAGATTGTAAAGATTAAAATAAATTTATTCTTAAATTTTTTATACCATAAAGGAATTTTATGGATGGGTATGAATTGTTATCATTTCAATTAATGAAGTTTTTTTGTAATGACTTGAGTTTTTATGGATTTTTAATAAGTAATGATATTAATAGTATAAAAGTTGACATAAATGAATTACTATTTTATTATATTACATAATAGTCCTAAAAATATACCAGTCATCCAATTGACATATATTATGTAAAAAATACCTTTATTCATCCATTTTTGGGTCTCTTGGCATTTTATAGTAACTATTTTAATCATATATTATCAATATACAAGAATACATGGTAAAAGTTATATAAGATTACTAAGTGTTAATGTTAAAAGATAAGGTTGTGTTTGTGACATAAACATGTATAAAACCCATTGGATAAATGGTTTTAGACCAATTTTCATTTTATCTTATAAATATACCACTTTAGTGTTATTATAACGCAAAAATCATTTAATTATAAAATAATGTTATCAAAATTTCCTAAAGTACCCCTCCTCCCCCTTATAAAAGGACACCCCCTATAACCTTTACTCACACCTCTAAATCCCTCTTGGCTCATCCAAACTCTTCCGAAATAATCTCCCAACATCCCTCAATTCTTTTTATAAGCCTTTCCCTAGGAAGAATGTAAGTCAAAAAATCATGATGTTTCATATCAAAAAAAGATACCCTATTTGTGGTAACATCTTCTCTCATGTTACTTTCCATTATTTTTCCTTATCCACTACCTATGGTCTAATTATTTATTTTTTAACATAATCGAACCAGTATACTCAATATAATATGTATTTTAATGAGCTGGATTGGAACTACACTTACACACACCTCCATCTAACGGGTATAGAACATACTGTTTCTCTGGACAGTGATCTACAGCCCCGCAAAACAATGATTGTTCAATTTTCTATTACCACCTCTTATTGTGGACATTATGATGGAATTGTAATTATATTATATATATATATATATGTGTGTGTGTGTGTGTGATATTTATTTTATCTCTATTATTCTAAAAATATCATTTAAAAAAACCATTATGCTTTTCGTGTTTTTTAAATACGATAATTTCATTAGGGGAAGTGTGAACTACCGCCCCCTCAAAGTGATATGACTCGTTCATTCTATAAATGGAACTAATAACGGATAGAATTAATGAACTTATGTAACATATATAACATAGATATCATACTGTAATTATAAGATACATATGTTTCATTTAGTTTTTTTTCTTTAAATATGTAAAAGAAATGAATGTTGTGTTCAAGCGTACTTACGGCTTACCGTCTCCATGAATAGTGCATTTCATTTCTATATATAAAAATTATATGGACTATTATAAATACATATATACTTTATATATATGATATATAAGATATATAAATCATGAATTTCATTATGTAGATAATGTACTTTTGACCACATGTTCAATTTATAATTATTACAAGTTCTTTATTGATTCATGTTCCGAACATCAACAAAACAACCGATATAAACTGAAATAATTATATAATTGTTATGGAAAGGTAAGAAGTGATATAAAATGAATAATAAACATGAAAAATTCTATGAACCAATTAGAAATTTACTTTTGTTTATTATTAAAAAATAACACAGAACATTCATGATGATTTCAACTCAGAGTAAGGGACTTTGTCTCAATCTCCTTTTGTTGAGGTTTATTTTCATAATATAGACAACCTCATTTTACATAGTGTATAATAAAATCATTTGAAATTTACTTTCACTAACTGGTACTATTTTATATATGAATAAATTTACTAAAAGATAGAAAAATATTTTTATCATTTGGGGAGACAATGACCTATTTTACCCCCTAATCGTTATTTGGATTCCCCTATAAGAATTAATGTTTTTAAAAGGAAAATAAATCCCTTATTAATTTTTTGGGAGTATCCATATTGAAAAAATGATTTTTAAAAGGATTGATTATTTCAATATATTGAAATTATTTCATTTGATTTCTAATGAAATTTTACTAATAAAATATTGATATTTCGAATATTTTTTGTTTTAGGATCACATAATGGTACTTTGACATTTGACATGTGGTTATGTGATAAGACAATGAAGAGTGGTTATTTGAAAAACCAAATAATGGGTAGTTACATGATAAACCCAGAATGGGTGGTTATGTTATAACCTCCAATACATTGGGTATGGACATCAGTTGTATGGTAATTTCATTTGTAAGAATGATTTGTGGAAGTCGACTGTATGGTTATTCCATTTAAGTATGATTATGTCCCAAGTTTGCCTTTTTTTTATGTTATGTGTGATTTGAATTGGTTTTGTGGAAATAATATGGTAAAAAAGGGTAAGAAATGATCTTATATTCAATGAATATTATTTACTACTTCATAATGGTGAAATGTATTACTTATGATAAAGTATTCATGGTTTACATGTTGTTTTGAAAATATAATAGTTTTCCTTCTTTGTGCATCGCTTCCTGAGCTTGTTATTCTCATCCCAAGTTTTTGAAATGTTTTTTCACATAACGAAATGTTTAATAGTGTCATGGATTGGATCATAAAAAATTCATGATGTTTAAACCATGAAACTAAACACATTTCTTTTAATTTATGTGTTTTTATTTTATAAAAAATGGATACTGAGTATAAATGTCTTCATGTAATATTCAAGTTGTTATGTATAAGTTATGACTTATTTCTATGAATCTCTAAACCTAAAATGATCCTTAATGTTAATTATTTACATAATTCAATGTTATTTAATGTTTATGGCTGGGGCCTTATAGTTGGTATCAGAGGATGGTTTTGAAAACATTAGGAGTTATAATTTTGTTAATATAATATATATAAATGATTTTTTACATTATGGATGAATTGAAATGATTTATCATTTCAATATTACCATGTTTCTTCATCTAAGATATATTTTTTTAGGATGGTTTTCCATATAGGAAATGGGACAATAGTGGTAATAAGTCATACATAGGAGAATAAACATCGGTTTTAGCATCTCAGGATGGTAAGAATTAGAATAGAATAGTTTGTTGTAATAATGGAGTAGTTGACTCATGCTATAACTGATGGTGGTATACATGCATGAGATAAACCTAATAAACGACACATTAACATGTTTATAATGAATCATTTCATGAGGAAACATCCCTCATTATTCATAGGATCATATGATTATGTTCGAACTAAAGGGTGGATCAACGAACTATAAATTATTTTTGATGTCATGGGTTTACACATAATAAAATTGTTAGTCTTGTTATTTATCATTTTGAAGGAGAAGAAAATTAGTGGTGGTCAATGGTTAAAAATATTTGGGATATTGAGGATATTGTTTATCTTGGTTGGGACGAATTCAAATTTATGTTCCTTGAGAAATATTTTCCTAAGGCTGCTCGATATAGGATGGAAAAACAATTCTTGGAATTGAGGCTGGTGGATGATGCAGTGTCTTCTTACGAAGAAAATATAACTAGAATATAATGGTTTGCTCCAAATTTCATATGAGATCATGATAGTAATATAAATAAGTTTTACTCAAGATTAATGTCTTGATATTGAAGATCATATTACTCTTGTGAATTTATAATCTTTTAGAAACATGTTAGATGTTCCAAGAAGGGTGAAATGATATTTTCAAATGATCAGGTGTTCTTTGAGAGCAAGAATAAGAAGAGGTCTAGTTGGTAGGAAATGGGAATGTATTCGTCAAAGAATCCTGGAGGGAAAAACATTAAATTTTTATCATGTGAGATGTTTGGTAAAAATCATCATGGGTAATGTCTCTCAAAATCTAGAAAGTGCTTCTGTTGTGCTAAGTCTGGTCATATTTCTTGTAACTGTAATGAAGAAGATCAAGCATAGAATGAAAATCCAATGTTAAGATGTTTTGATTGCAATGATTTTGGGAATTATGCCAATGTGTGTCCAAAGTTTTTTACCCATGGTGGAGACCAGCCAGATCAAAAGTAAAAGGTTGGGAAAAAATCTTTTACTACTACTACTAAAGTTGATGTGGGACCATCAAATGAATTGGTATCATGTACATTGTTTTTTATGATTATACAAATGTATTTTTTGATTCGGGGTCTACAAATTATTTCATTTCTGAGATATTTTCATTTAAATTCGTTATTATACATCAATAAATGAATCCAGAAAATAACATAAAAACACATATGGTAAATTATGACTCAAAAAATTTATAATAATATTCACATCCTTATTTGTGGATTGAATTTACCTAAAAACCCTATTTATTTTCCTCTATGAGAGTTTGACGTTATTTTGGGAATGGATTGTATTTTTGTTTACCATGCTAAGATTGACTGTAGAGAAAAATAGGAGTCTCTTCAAAAATAATTTCAGTTTGTGTACAATAATGAAACCTTATCTCTGATAACATATCCAGAATCTGAGAAACTTTTGAAAGATAGAAATTATTAGTACCTTGAATATATTATTAAAACAAATGATTTGTTCTGATTAATTATGTGCTGGAAGTAAATGAGTAACTTTTAGTTTTTCCTCATGAGTTACCAAGTATTATACAAGATTGGGATGTTGAATTTACTGTTGACTTAGTTATTTATGGTAATCCAATTCAAAAACCCCTTATCGAATGGTCAAATTGAATTTGAGAGTTAAATAAAAAATTGTAGGAGTTGTTAGATAAAGGTTTCATTCGACCAAGAAAATCACTATGGGGTTCTCCATCATTGTATATTAAAAATAAATAATGATAAATGTGCCTTTTCATTTATTATAGAGCATTGAATAAAATCACTATTAAGAACAAGTATAATTTTCCCCATATCAATTATTTTTTTGATCATCTTGAGAGAGCTCATAATTTCCTGGAGATGGACTTGAGGTTGAGGTACCATCAGTTGAATGAAATGGAAGCTAACATTTCTAAGATAAGATTTTGTACTTGGTATGGCCATTATGAATTTTCATTTATTCCTTTTGGGTTAACCAATACACCTACAGTATTCATGGATCATATGAATATAATTTTCTTTGAGTTCTTGGATAAATTTTTTGTTTTGTTTTTGGATGATATTTGGGTATATTCGAAAATTACAAAGGAACATGAATGTCATTTTAAGTGTTGTCTTGAAAACCATAAATGAAAATAAATTGTATGGAAAATTCACCATGTGTGGGTTTTGGTTACAATAAATTTCATTCCTTGGTCTCACTGTTTAATAAAATGGCCTAAATGTTGATCATAATAAGTCAATAGTTGTTGGAAAATGTCTATGACCAACAAATATAAGTTATATTAGTCGTTTTTTTAGTTTGGGAAACTATTACCAAAGGATTGTTGAAAACTTTTCACAGTTATCTGGCCCACTACCTATGTTAACTCAAAAAGCTGTTATGTTCTTCTAGAAAAAACAATGTGTTGAATATATTCATTAATTTAAAAGAAGATTTGTGAATTATACTATTTTATAATTACCTTCCAATGATAGTGAATTTGTTATCAACAATGATTCTTCACTGAATGTCATTGGTTGTGTTCTAATGCCGAATTATCAAGTAATTTTTTTTGCATCACGTTAGTTCAAACCTCCCAAGTGAAATCAGCATACACATGATATGGAATTAGCTATGGTTTTTTTTGAAATAAAATTTTGAGGCATCATCTATATCGAGTAAAATGTGAATTATATATAGACCACATAATTTTTAAGTATATATTAACTCAGAAAAAATCAAACATGAGACATAGTAGATGGCTATAATTAATCATGAAATATGATTGTGTGATTCATTTCATTCCAGGAATAGAAAATATAGCGGATGATTCATTGAGTAGAAAAATTATTGCTAAATTATTCATGATATATTTGGAACAAGATCCTTGGATTAATGATATGATGAACTTTGTAATAGAATTTATTGGGCCAGGAAATGCATATGTTTTGTTTCTGGTGTCAGGGAAATCATCTCTCTCTGACAAAATTAATCTAGCACCGAAGGAAGGATGTGTGTTGTAGAAAAATGTAGAGTTGGTTCCAAAGGCAATTTTTTCAGAATTTAACATTGATAATGAGTTTATTTTGATATTTGTGAAGACTTTATGTGTGCCTTGGGATACATAGTTAAAGAAAGAGTTGTTATGTGAACCTCATAGTTCTCCATTTTCAGTTCATCCCGGTATTAGTATGATATAAATACATCTTCGAGAGTATTACTGGTGGTATGGGTTGAAAATAAATGCTGTTGAAAATTCAATGAATTGTTTGGCTTTTCAACAGGTTAAATCAGAGCAGATGTTATCAAAAACGATGAATCAGCCTTTACCGGTGCCAGAGTGGTAGTAGGAAAATATATCCATGGACTTTGTTGTGGGATTACCGAATAAATATCAAGGTAATATATAAATATAGGTTATTGTTGATCGATTTACAAAATATTCTCATTTCTATCTTATTCGAGATTCTTTGTCTCTAGATAAACATTCATGGTTGAATGTTAAAGAGACAGTCAGGTTGAAGGGAGGTACCCTCTCCATTGTATCTAATCGTGATCCCAAGTTTACTTATATCTTTTTTAATGACCTTTAAAATTCTTTATGTACTTAATTATATTTTAGTACAAATTTTCGTCTTCAATTAGATGGGCATTCAAAACGAACAATTCAGACGTTGAAAGATATGCTACGTAATTGCTCAATGGATTACCTGGGAATCTAGGACAAACATATTTATTTGGTTGAGTTATCATATAATAATTGTTTTCATTTGAGTATACAGATTGCACCATTTGAGGCATTATATGGGAAGAAGTGTCGAACTCTATATTTTGGAGTGATGTAGAAGAAAGGACACTGATGGGGCCTGAATTTGTAGAAGAGATGGAAGAGAATTTTTAGTTGATACAAAAACACATAAGGACAACATAGAGCTGGCATAAACGTTATGTGAATAACTAAAGGAAGGATCTTTATTTGGAGGTTGTTTATCGTGTATTTCTTAATGTTTATCCATGGATATGTGTGATTCATTTTTGTACGAAGGGGAAGATGAGTCCGAAGATAATTGCACCACATGAAATCTTAGAGAAATTTGGATCAATATTTTATGCAGTGTCTTTACCTATGAATTTATCCTAGGAACAAATTTTTTTCATTTTTCAATGTTAATAAATAATATTCCAGATCCATATCATGTTTTTAGTCCAAAGATAGTTCAGTTGGAAGAGAATATTTCTTACTAGGAACAACCAGCCCAGATTATTGACTGAAGACAGAAAGTCTTGTGGTATAAGGTAACTCATCAGGTAATGCTTTTTGGAAAAACTATATGGTTGAAGAGTCAACCTTAGAATCTGAAAATTATTTGATGTATAAATACCCCCACATATTTGATAAGTGAATAAAGCTATGAGGACACAATTTCTAAAGGGGTGGAAGGATGTAACATCTTAGGTAAATAAATAATATAACATTTTCATATTTTTTTAATATTTTTGAATTAAATATTAATTTTACATTAAAGGGGATTCTATGTTCATTAGAATACCCGACAAGCAACAATGTGTTTCTTTGAAATCTTGTGTTGCACAGAAGGCTGAGTTATACAGAAAAAAATATCATATTATATAATTATTTTAAAAGGTAGTTAACACCTCACCGTTGTATTGGCATGAATGAAACTAACTAACCATATTATGATTATATATTTCAATTAAATGTTTTTATATTTATCCAACAAATTTTAGATGTTTAAAATGAGAATGAATCCAATTTTAGGCATAATTACTCTAATATTTTTAAAATGTAGGTTTTCCGCCTGTTGATGGAAAAAACTTAATTAATTTTAGTTTTCTTTACTTTTAAATGTTTCATTTGACAAAATATATTTCATATTTAGAATAGGGACATCAAAATTTAATTTGGTTAATTTTTTTGTATCTTTCTGATTATGATAATTGTTTAATAAATAGTTAAAAATAATACAGTTTGAGTTAAAACTATCTTATCAACTAATTTATTTATATGATTATATTGTAATTTTAATTATTTTAAAGTCTAATTAGACTATATATTTTTTCATTAATCCAATTTTGTTCATTATATGTAATTTCACTTTGAAATGGGATGTATACACATGTTAGTCTTTTGGTATTATTTATTTCTTAAAAACACAATTTTTGGTTTTGACAATATGTATTTATATTAAATTAATTGCTGAAATTTCTATGTATTGAATTGAGAAAATTTATTCCATATTTTGAATCATGAGGTGAAAATAGTGTTAAAATGTATCTTTCATTTTTTTATATTATGAATAGTAACTTTAGGAAATATTTTATTTACCATGGTTAAAGGATGAATATGGTAAATAAGTGTAAAAAATAATATTATAACATTAATAAATTTCACTAACACATTTCTTAACCCTATTTTATTATCTATTTTTTACCATGGGCATCCTTGGGTCGATTTTTGGACCCCATGGAGAAATTTTTGAATTAAAATGACATTAAATTACTTTTAATTTAATTTTAAGGAAAATATAAACAAAACATATAACATTACTAAATCAATTTTTATATGGGGTTATAAAAGTGATATCTTTGACTATAAATAGTAATTATAAATCTAAAAATATTTCTTACATCATGGTATTTTATTTATAATTTATAGACATCAAATAAATAAATTTATTTTGGACACAATGGTGATGTAGTGATTACCTTATTAATGAATATTTTAAATAAATGACATTATAAAAATTAAAATAAATTTGTTTTGAAACATTTTTACATACAGAAATTTTATAGATGAGTATGAATTTTTATATTTGAATTTATTACCTTTTTTAATGAATCATGTTGATAATAATTTTTAAAAAGTCATATTATGAATAGTACAAAATTGATATAAATGAATTTTTAAATCAATTTATATTTTATTAAATCATATAATAGTCCATCAACTCTAAAATTTGTCCAACTAAAATATATAATGGTAAAAATTTATTTAATCATCCATTATTTTGGTCTCTTTAAATTTTATATTAACTATGGTAACCATATATTTTTATTAAAAAAGAAGACAAGGTAAAAGATAAATAAGATTAGTAAGGGTTAAAGCTAAAAGATAAGGTTAATTTTTTGACCTAAACATGTATAAAAATATATTTATGAGAGTATTTCTAACCATAATAATCTTATCTTGGAAATATATCACATGGTTTTTATTATAATTAGAAAATTAATAAATAATAAAACAACATTTTAAAGCTTTCTTAATGTGCCCCTCCTCCCTCTCATAAAAGGAAACCACCTCTAACCCTTAGTGACACCTCTCAAGCCCCCGTGGATAATCCTAAATCTCCCAAAATAATATTACTACACCCATTCCTTCTACATAGAATCCATCCCCTTAGATGAAGGCATTTCAATAAATCCCTTTGGCTCAAATAAAAAGAATTTACCCGATTTAAGGTATTATCTCCTTCAAGTTCCATTCAATTATTTTTCCTTCTCCACTCCCAATTATATTCTTAATAATTTTTACATAACAGAATAGATATACTCAATATACTATATTGTATTTAGGATATGGATTAAAACTACAATTATGCACACCTGTGTCTAATGGGTATAGAACATATTGTTCCTTTGGACAGCGAACTACTGCCTCACAAACTGATGATTGTTCAATCTTCTCCAACCACCTCTTTTGGTAGCCATTATGATAGAACAATAAATATATATTATTTATATGATATTTATTTTTTCTATATTCTAATTTAATTATCATTTATAAAATACATTTTTTATTTTAATGTTTTGTAAATGTGGTAATTTCATTTGAGGAAGTGCGGACTACCGCCCCCTCAATCTGACTTGACTTGCTCATTCAATGCATATAACATATAAATGATGTAATTATTGAAATAATGTAACATATATAACATATATATTATATATTAATTATAATATACATATGTATAATTTAGTTTATATTTCATTAAATATGAAAAATAAATGAAAGTAGTGTTCATGCGTACGTATGGCTTACCGTCTCCATGAACGGTGCATTTTATTTATTATTCCATATTCTATGGAAAATTATAAATACACATAAATTGGATATATATTATATATGTGATATCTAAATCATGATTATCATTCAGGATATAATGTAATTTTGAACACATTAACAATTTATAATTATAACAAGTTTATTTTTGAGTCAAGTTCTGAACATCGACAAACCGACCGATATGAACTTGAATAATTATTTGGTTGTTATTTCAAATTAAAATGTGAAATAAAAGGAATAATAAGCTTGAAAAAGGTTCTAAATCAAGAAGAAATTAAATTATGTTTGGTAATTAGTAATAAAAAGGAACATACATGATGATTCAGAGTCAAGGTATGAGACATTTTCTCAGTTTTGTTTTATTGAGGTATATATTGATAATATACACCTCTTTATTTTACATGGTGTATAATAAACACATTTTACTTTTACTTTCATTAAAAGGAAATATTTTATCTACAAATCATTTTAATAAATAAAAAATGAATTATTTAAAGTGTTTGTGGTGAAAATGGACTCTCAACCGCCGTAATTCATATTTGGATCCCACTATAAGCCTTATTGTTTTTAAAAAGAAAAGAAATAACGTATTCCATTTTGATGATATTTAATATTCAAAATGGTTTTTGTAAAGGATTTATTATTTAAATATATTTATATTATTTCTTATGATTTCAAATGAAATGTTATTAGTGAAATATATATTTTGTCAATATTTTTTTATTTATGATTATATAATTGTACTTGTAAATTTGACATGTGGTTACCTGATAAACCAATGATCAGTTGTTATGTGATAAACCAAATGATGGGTGGTTCTATGATAATATAATGAAGGGTGGTTATGTTATAACCTCCAATGCATTGGGTATGGAAGTCGGTTGTATGACTATTATATTTCTAAGAATGATTTGTGGAAGTAAACCATATGGTTATTCCATTTAGGAATGTTTATGTCAAATGTTTAACTTTTATAAGTTATCTATGCATTCTATGGGTTTTATTGTAATATTTTGATTACAAAAGGGTATGAAATGATATTTATTAAATGAATATTATTAACTACTTCATATTTGTGAAAAGTATTACTTATGATAAAGTATTCATTGTTTATATGTTTTTTTTTTGAAAAACATATAGTTTTACTTCATTGTGTATCCCTTACTAAACTTTTTATACCCAGCCAATGTTTTTGAAATGAATTTCATGGGACATAGAGTGTAATAGGGTCAAGACTGGTATCAATGAAAAGTCATTCTATTTAAAACGTATAAGTAAACATGTTTTATTTCGTTTAAGAGATTTTATTTTATGAAGAAATCATTACTGAGTAGAAGTTTCAACATGAAATATCCAAGTGGTTATGTATAATTTATGTCCTGGTTTTATAAATATCTAAACCTAAAAATATCCCCAATTTTAATTATTAACATAATTCAATATTATTTAATGTTTAGGGTTGTGGCCTTATAGAAACATTTCTCTATATTGATACCCACCTGATATTTATTTGTAATCATTGTTTTAGTGATATAGAAACTCACTTCCTCATGTATTAACCACATTATGCCAACCCAATAAATAATGTTTATTCATATTATTCTACCATTTTAATCATTATAGAGTTACAATTCCAAATTATTTTACAACTGCTTCTAAAATTCACCGATGATCTAACCAGCACTATTCATATAACCTCTATCCATTCTTGTATAAATAATTGTTTGTAACATTTATGATTTCTAATAACATAATTGATAATTATTAATAATTAATTGAACTAAAATAACTAATAAATTAATTATTATTCTAATTATTAATATACAATGAAGTTGGAAGCAGTTATTGAAAAATAATATAATCGATAAAAAATTATCTTGAAAATGAATTAGCGTAATAGGTATTCAATAATGAGATAAAATCAAATAATAAAAAACAACAGTGTTATTAAAAATGATAAAAATATCTTAGATTTAAAGTAAATATATAATATAAAATATAAAATAAATATATCCAAATTTTCAACATGGAATGATGACATTATAACTTGATATTATTAATCTTATTCGTCAAAAAATTATGTTATAATTAATTTAAATTATTAGATTAATTTATTTAATTCAAACATTTTTATTCAAATGTATAGATTAATTTCTAAATTTTACAATACACTATTAATAAATAAATATTTAAATTACAATAATAAAAAATTTCAGAAATATATTTATACTAACCAAAATATTTAAATAGGTGACATTTTATTTTAATTTTATACTTGAATTATTCTTAAATATCTAGTAAATGGTTCATTCTATATCCTATATAGTATAAGAGGATATAATAAAATAATAAATGAATTTATTTTATATTTTATATGAAATTTCAATTAACTAAAAACTTTATAATAACTCTATAATTTGATATAAGAATGTAACTACAACATGAATTAATAATTTGAGAAATCATATTGATAATTTAGAAAAGATTTAAATAAATCTAACACTAAGGTATTTTATGATTTTTTTTAAAAGATTCATTTTCATTCACCTGTTTTATGAACATTCCTAAATTATTGCATGTCATAAAATCCCTAGACATATAATTTTTTTAGGTGATTCAATTTATAGATTTTATTTTTATTTTTAAAAAATTATTTAATATTAAACAAACATAGACTCATTGTATATGTAATAATTTAATTATGCTACCAAAAAATGATATTTAAATGTAATATTCAACGATTTAACAGACTAAATCATTGGGAAATGGAGAAAAATGATTTTTTTATTAATGATAAATTATTTGTAAATATAATTGAAGATTTTAATAATGTATGGTTAAACAGTGAGAAAACCAAAACAATTATAGTTAGGTTACAAAGAGATATTAAAATAAGAGGTGTGATTGAATGATCAAAATTCCATTGTTAAATACTAAATATTCATTATAGTTTTGAATAGTGATTATAAATACCATAATATTATAATTTACACCAAAATTTACCTTGGAATTTAAATATACAAAATCAAAAATATTATTGAAATAAATATAATCCATTAAAATACATTGAGTGAAATAGTCTCTCTTAATAGGTTTATAACATTAAAAATATCATATTAAATTTAATAGGGAATAAATATGAAAAATTCATAACAAATTCTTAATTTTGGAAATAATATCTAAATAATGTAGTTAAACAAGTATATTTCATGAAAAATAGAACACCAATTTCAATCCAGGATATAAAACCCAAAGAAAAATTCTATTATGTTGTCATATAATTTAAAAACCACGATTTGAAATTTGTATATGAAATTAAACTAGAAATATATTTTTCAAACGATTTCTATAACATCAAATTGAATAATGAAAATTCATGTAATAGTAATCCAATTTTTCAGTTACATGTAACTAAAAGAAAAAAATGTCAAATAATGGATCTTTAGTTTAACATTTCCATAAAATATAAACCGTTTAATGAAATTAGGTATATGAAATTTAATTAATTTATTTTTTCACTTATTGAATATTTATAATAAAAATTATTTATATATGGGATACAACATCATTAAAATATTTTTTGAGTATAAATATACATCGAATGAAATTAAATAAAATAATAAACACGCTAAATTTTTTTTCTATTCAATTAGTGAAACCAAAATTAAATTGTATAATAATGATGCATAATATACTAACCTTGTTTATCATTTTGTGTAGCCCCGTGTTGTGTGTCCCTATATCAACAACCACCCTTACTAAAACATTCATTATAGAATGTGGTCTACTCTGGACATACCATGAATTGATGGTTCTATCAATGTATGAAACTTGTAAAATTGGTTTTTATATATCTATCATCATTGGTTTTATTATCTAAAATAATCCTCTAATAAACCCTATTTTCATCATCACATATGTGCATCGAAATTATCCAAAATATATATTATGTTTTCTCATTATAATGAATGAATTTTTATTAATTTTAAAACATAATCTATATATATATATGGTAATAATATGAGTATAGATATATGTAATCTATATCCACAAGAATTTTATCTCATGGCTACAGATTTGCAGCTATAGATGTAGTTTCATCTTATGCCATGCAAGTGATAAAATATTCTGGAACATTCTAACAGATATCATTAAATGAATATTCACACCATTTTATCTATTATATAACAAATATTCCTAAATATATAATCTCTTTATCCACTTAATCATTTATCCAATAAAAATGGATGATGTAAATCAAGTATGGGTTATCTCTTCGTTAATTGTTCCCCAAAATATACTATTATGTTTAAATGAATACATAAAATGTTATTACACTAAGTAGTTGAGAAAATAACATGCCCCTCAGCTTTGTAAGGAACTACATTGGAACAATCCTATTTAATCATACACCAACCTATTATATTTTTTTATAGAAGAGTAAAAATTGAATCATGGTTAAAATACATAAAAGATATTATAAATCATATACCCAAGAACCGTCATGTTAGTTGATTTTCAAGGCTATCATAAATAGGGTGTTAATGAATTATGTTCGAAATTCTATATATATTTTCAATCATAGGTAATTGGGATTCATATTAAATATACACCGCTATGTATATCAATGACTATATAAAATTATGTGCGATATATATTTTCAAATATGTCCTAATAATAAGTCTCAACTAATTATATAACGAGTCTAATTTATATCATATATGAGACTTCAATCATAATAATATCAAAATATTATCACAACACGTAATCCTTTTTTACAATAATCTATTATGGATAACTCAGAGTCATATATTGATTGGATATTATCATTCCACTAATATTGTAATATCTGAAACTTGCATGACATGATATCAAATAGATATTTCTTTTATTAAATTACAATGATACATTTTACAACCATTAAATCCAATCCCTCATTTATCATATACCAAAAAATTCAATATAACCTTATTTGTAACAACCCGTCCCCTGGGGCCCATGTTGTAACTACCCTAAGACCGCCTTACATAGGCCAGGGGATAGTGACTAGCACCAAAGGCATACAACCCTAAACTAGGAAGGTATTGCCTTTATAACTATAAAAAACACATCAGAGTGCACAACTGGATGTAGAACACTAAGTAAAATATTTATACAAAAGTGTGATGGAATGTAAAAGGGGATGAAAATACAACCCCAATAGTAAAGTATAAGGAAACAGAAAAGTAAAACTGAAAGAAGAAAAGTAAAACAGCCAGTGGGTCATCCTCTGGGGTCCCTACCTAAAAGGTAGGTAAAAATGGCCTCCTCAGCCCTCCACGTCCGTCTGTATGCTCTTTGTACCATATTGTCGAGTGGTCCACCTCCGGGTACCATCCATTCCTCCTACTCTCTGCCTCAGTCAGCACTGTCTATCATCTGCAACCAATACAACAAGGTGTGGGCATAGCCCATGTAGGGGTGAGTATAACGATACTCAGTAGGGACCCCGAGACCCTCAAGGTCTCGCAATATCCAACAAGGATAAACCACAAAGTATGAATTCAATGGATAACCATTACTTAGGTTTATGCCTATACATATACCTAAGTCATCATGTAACCCATATCAATCATGAGGAAAACACAAAGTCATTCACTCAGCTCAAACCCAGGATTTTATTCAAGGGGTGGTAACCTGTAACACAGCTAATCAAACTATCGAAACCTTAGCTGCTGCTGTACTTTTCATTTATAGTATACTATAGGGATGACGCGTCACACAGAGGCGCTTCCCACTATCCCGGACTACTGTGGTACTCTTCCTGTTGAGTATCGTGGGTCTACTGCATCACACAGAGGTGCTCCCCACTATGGGTCTACCGCATCACACAGAGTTTCTCCCCCTCATAGCCTGCTGAGGTACTCCTCCTGTCGAGTATCATTGGAATTATATGTCACACAGAGGCACTCCCCATTATGGATTTGCTGCATCGCACAGAGGTGCTTCCCACTGGGCTGGTCGAAACACTACGAGTCGAAAGGTCAGTGGTTGTCAGTTCTCAGCCAGCTACTAGGTCTCTGCACTCCATCCGGTCATCTCAGAGAGGATCCTCTCCACGAGCTACTAGTCGATACTCCAACTGTCATGAAGTCCCAAGTTGATGTACCTCAAAGGTCCGCCTCATCATAGTGGTGTCAACGCAATAGACGGCGCGTCAATCGGACGTGAGGTCTATGAGTTATTGGAATTTATGTTCGAGGGGCCCAGTTGGTTTTTAGGGTCAAACCTACCCGACCATATCCCAGCTGTTTCTAAACCACAAGTGGGATATTCCAAACAAATAGTCTCTCTCTAAGAATTATGTTTCTGTAGGTGGTTTTTCAATCAACCACTTCTATCCCAAGATAAGGGTGCAAAAGTGTAATCGGGACAAATGGGTCTGGGTTCGGTCTGGTGTCCGCCCCAGTACGCGGGTCCAACCCGGTCCACGGGTCCGACCTGGTCTGAGGGGTAGGCCCGAACCAAGGGTACGGCCTGGCCTGAGGGCGGCCTGGCTGGCTGGGGGCCCGGATGGCTGGCGGTCCAGCTGGCTAGCGGCCAATGTGGCCCGGCTGGCTCACCTGCGTGGCTCGGCTGACCACGCTTGTGGGGGGGGGGGGTTACGCCCCGTGGCTTCCAAACAGAACTGACGCTAGGTGCTAGTTCAGTAACCCACAGGACTCGAGGGGTCCGGCCTTGTCTGGATGGATGAGCGGGAAGCCGGTTGTACACCACCAGCATGAAACAACAGCTTTGTGCCCCTACTCCTCCGTCGTGGGTCGCCTGGCCATCACCCATACACCCATGCGGCGCAATGGCGTCGTACCCCTCCGGTGACCTGGGGACCTTTGCGCCGTCGGTTTTCTTCACGGTTGACCTATCTCGAGCCATCTTTTCTCTACTTCAGTCCTCTCTTCCGGCGATGCCATTCCGCCGCCGCCGTCATCAACAATAGAGATAGAACAAAGGGAGAGGTTCGGGCCATGTTCATGCGGTCCGAGCCCTCGTTATAGTGATATCAATCAGAATTTCACAATCCCTACATTGAATGATGATGAACGGAGGGTAAAACTCAAACATATAACAACCCATACCTCTCTTGTCAATAGTTGATGGTGGAAGGAGTGTAATGGAGGACATCGATTCGTTGATTTCGGGAAGCGTCCGGGGTATGAGACTGAGGACGAAGTATCGTCGGCGTTCTTCGCGGTCAGTTCCTTCTCTTTTGGCTCGATCGATGATCGAATAAAGAGTTTGTCATTCTTCGGTGGACGATGAAGAGGCATTCGTCATGTTCTTCATTGAAAGATATTTCTCCAAGGGTTCTCCAAGATCTTCCTACCCCTCTCTAAAGCTCCTCTAAAAGTATATCCAACCAAAAACAATAATGGGTTATGTTAACCCATTATTTAATTTTTTGGATAATAAATTCAAAATAATTCATATGGGTTTTAAATTAATTAAGAGAATAAATTCAATTACTTAATTTAGTGGGTTCGTGAAATTAATTAGTGGGGTAGGTGGAGAGGTTCATCCCACATAAATGGGGGCATAAAGGGAGTTGAAAGCTCATGTGGGCCCTACCAAGGATATCCTCCAAAGGGAGGTTATGTGATGGTGGGCCCCCCACCAAAACCTCTTGTAGAAGGTTATTGTGTGGTGGTCCCCACCACTAACTTCATCTTGGAGGTTTTAACCACCACAAAATAAAAATAAGTTATCACCATATTTTATTTAATTTATTTAAAAAAACCTAAAAAACTATCTTCAATTTCCAACCAACTGCCCTCGAGGTTAAAGTCTTCCTAAGAGAATATCGCTGCTGTGAGTTCAATGGTTCCCTCATATTTCAATTTTGATCACCGGTTCAAACGTTTTAACATCTCGCCCCCACGTTTGCTGAACGTACCTGAACAAAACCTCAGAAATTGATTCTGGGCACACTGGGCCTCGGAATCAAGCGCCACAAATTTCTGCGGACCCAAAAAAATCACATGAAGTTCTTTAAAAAATTCTACAAAATTTCTAGGTCATTACGTTATTAATTTGATTTTTTGTTTTTCCTTGTAATCTTGTAATTTCCATGACCTGAGTACTAGAAGATGACTCGATCCATGTAGAAAAACACCTCAAACACACATCCCTATCAAAATAGACTTCTGTTAATGCTAGGCTTCTTGCATTAGTCATGTGAGAGGTGGGTTTTACACATTATACAACATTAAATTAAATTTTATGTAGGTTTATAAGGTTGATAATACCAACTCATGACACAACTGGGTTAATGTGAATAAGAGATCACCATTGTAAGTAGGTTTTGTTGTATAATAAGATGGGGGTAAAAATCATGAAATTGATTCATATCAAATATAAAAAATGACACAAAACAATGGGAAATAATCTACTATTGTCTGAAAATGATTCAAGAAGAAATTTCTATATAATTTTAGACTACAAGAGTGCTATGGGCCTTTGGGTGGTTCCTTAAAAGGTAAATCTACTCCAAGAGACTCTTTGGAAAACCCCCATGTATCCAGGCTACCTATGAAATAATTGACTATAAAAAGTACTTTTATGATCCTCTTTTTCCTTGAGGGTATAGATCACAAAGTGAGGTTCATCTCCCTTATATATATTATCAAAAAAGGTATCAAAAAAAATCCTAAGAGGTTCATGAGTTGTAAATTAATATAAAAACTTAGTAAGTTATCTATACTCCTCCCCAATAAAACAATCAAAATATAAAGTGTATTTTTAAAAAAATATAATGTTATAAGATCAAGTAATACAAATAATTATTATACAACTATGACATTGGAATAATTTTCTATGTGGGAATGTACTCCCTTTATATAGGGGATTGATACCCATATATCAACATTGGGAATTTTCTAAGGATCTGAGATGTTAAACCACATCATACCATATAGGATTCATCATAAGAAATAAAATTATCAACATATCAGCTCAAATTCAATGATCAATATAAGAATATCTATTTAAAATGAATGTATTCTAGGGATCCATCACAACTATAAACATGGAGGCTATTCAATTTACGATGATCTAAAATCCTATCTTAGAGAAATGGAGAATGGTAATAATGTGCCAGTTCATCATGTTCCCATCTGATATATGAAAAGTTCTATACTGTGTCCACATCTTGTGTAAAAAATATACTCTATTAAGGGTACCTACATAGGATTATATAGCATCATATATATATATATTTACAAATAACATGTAAAATATTTCTAATAATGTACGGAATAATTATCTTTAATGTGTATATTTTTGAGGAAAATTGATTGGGGCCATGATAGTTTAATAATGGGGGTCTGAATGTTATACAATCAGCCAGGTTGGGATTACTATTTTAAAATTTCAACCCACTTGTTTTGATCATGGAGTGAGAAACACCAAATAATTCCCTTGTTCTAATAGTTTTAAAGGCCTATATTCCTATGGAATATGGTTGTTAGGTAATGGTCTAACAATTATTATTAACTAACATTGGCCGAGAGGATGTGATTTTGGGATTATAAAACCCTTTGGGGTAATTATTTCATAGTCTAGGACTCTATAAAATATTTAAGACATGTTATCTAATCACTCATTAATTCCCTTGTATGTCATGGGTCTTCAATCAATTAACAATTAGTTATTATCATGTATGATCATTAAAGTCATCTTTTTGTATCCTAAGATATTCATTGATGAATATATTTGTTTGTATCCAAGGATCTCCATCAATAGTGACCTTTTATTGATAGATGATATATTATTTAGAAATTTATTATCATGATTCTAGGTTCAGTCAATTGAATTATGAAATTTGGGATTTATCATCATCCAAAAAGATGGATGATGCATTGATATTAGGGTTGTGCCCATGAAATTTTCTTTCCACATTCCTTTATGAAAGGATTAATAAACCATGTATTTCATTACCACATAATGAAATTCATCCAACCTTTTAAGTTCATGTGATAAGGACCAAACTGTGCAGTTTAATTACATGTGGAATGAAATCTAGGTTAAAGGTTTGTAGTCAATGTTTGGTGTGGGAATTACACATAGGTATCCTAGGGAACCATGATTTTATGTGGGAACCTGGGTTAGTTATAAACCTAATAATAATTTATACCTTATATAATTAGGGTTGATTTTTCTATTTTGGGTGTGGTTATCACAGAGTCTTTGTACATATCCCATTTATATGGGAATAAAATCCTATAGAGTTCAGTTGGGATGAACCACACATATCAACTACTCTGTATGTTTTTCTTCTAGGGGATTTATCACATTGAGATTGTGATGACATGGTTTGGGGGTTATCTCGTTTAGAAGGACCTTTTGAGTAGGGTTCTGATAAAAAACTCAACTCATGTTGATTTAGAGATTTGGTTGGGGTTTACACCTAGAAGGATCCCCTTTGGTGCGACTATGGTTTTTTTATTACACCATATAGGAGGACCTCACATAGGTACCATGTTTAGGTTCCATGGGTTTCCACCGGTGCCCCTAGAAGGACCTCCCATAGCTACCATTTTTATGAATGTAAATTCACTCTAGTATCTATTGATTAGGTAGGGTTTTGATCCTCATCATGGTTTTTTATGTTTCACAAACTAGAGGTACTTTCATCCCACTATCCACAATAATTCATACTTCTCATAGGTTTTGGAGACCCACCTTGATGATCTTGGGGGCCTTGGAAAAAGGCTTAGATGAGCACATCTTTGACGTTTCCATGTGTTATTTATTTTTAAATAAGGTTCCCCATGGTCCAATTTATTGGATAACATATACCCCTATCTGTAATAGGTTGTCCATTATGTTCTATCACACAGGTGATGCATTCAGGCATTACGTGTAGGTGTGGATTCCCTTTGTGGCCTCATTAGTAGGTCTCACATGAGCCTCTTAGAAGGTTGGTTGTATGTAGGTAGGTCAGAATGGAAAGACCATCTAATAGCATTGATTATCTTCACTCATTTTATTATTTGTGGTAATTTACATTAAATATTTTCATCCCCTGAAAAAAAAGAGACTGTCAACAAAAGTCCCCCATCATGATTGAATTTAATCCAAAAAGAGGTCCTTATCAGGAGGTAAATGGATGATGAGATCAAGAGGGCATCATAGGTCATCCTCTTTGCCCATATGTGGATATCATCAACTCATATCATCTGATTCTATAAATAGGGTCAATATTCGGACATTTATTTCCTCCATTAATGAAATTATTATAGTTTTATCACGCAATTCATGTGTGCTTCCCATACAAATAATTCCTTCATGAAAGAACATGTTAATGTCACTTGAGATACCAGACTATGCAAGACCACATGTGAGAGTATCATACGAGAGGTCACATGGTCTATGGGGATATGTGAAACCACTTGGTTGAGGAGCATGTGCGTGTACCATGGGTGACAGGTCTGCACATGGAACATGGTTAAGGGGCTCTGATAGGCCCTTCCCTGGACAAGATTTTAAGAGTTTCCCAAATATAAAAAATATATACGTCTCACTATAGTTTCCAATGGATAATAATATGGATTGTTATAAACAAGCTAATATACATGTTTTAAATATTCATTAAACCAATTTTCTCGATTACTAAGACATGTAAGAACTCCTACCTACTGAACGTAGTAAAGAATATGAATAAGTATCATCATGCGTACATGTGAAGTTTGTAGATAAAACTCTATGGAAAAGGGACTTTGAGATATGTATTTGTTCCAAATATCAATATTTACTTTCTAGATTGTATGTTATTGGCATATATATATTACCCCACCAGAAAAATATCCCATAAGGGTGTATTCCTCGTAGAAGTAGTACTTCCTATAGATTTCATCATAGATCATAGCTTGTGAGCCACAGACTTAAAGCCTGACACCACATAATAAAGTTCACACTAATACAATTTAATCTTTTATGCATTTGAGATTCAAAAATTAGTAGGATGTATGGAAAAATGTGACTTCAGTTCTGGAGGAGGATTTAGGAAGAAATGGATGTGCTTGTACTGGTTATGCTAGACCTCTACCAAATATAAAACTTAGTAGTGGAATTTTGACATTAATGAGGTGGTTTTGTGGGTTCAAATGTATTTTTAAATGAACCGATACATCATCCTTATAATTTTGAGATAATGAATCCTTTATATGAACACTATTGTATGATTAATAGAGAATTGATCATTAAGTTGTGAGATGTTTATAAGGTATCTAGTGCTCTTGTCCTTGAGGATTTGTATTCTGAGTTAATTCCATTTAATTTTATGTGGGATCATCTTGGATGGACTTCAACGTTAGCCCAAGATCTTTTCATGTTGGCTTCATAGTTGTAGATGAAAGACCCCCATCCAAGGGGGGTATCATTTTAAAGGCCCCAATAAACACCTTCTTGGAGGTGTAAGGGCCCATTCCAACATACCAACACCCAAACATATTCATTTCTTCTAAAAAATGGAGAATACCAAATCCTTATATCCCATCATGGTGTAAGGAAAATATAACCAATGGGGTGCTCAGGTAAATTATGAGGTCCCTATGAGGACACTTATAGTGGGATTCCTTATAATGTGTTTGAGTACATACTTGTTGTTAGTCTATGGATCTATCATTAGTGTGAAGCCATGGACTTTTTTCATAGAAGATGTGTTACCTTAAGGGAACCACATAGGGATATTTTCCCCAATGTTGGAAAAATTATTTATATATATTTAATACATTATTTGAACATGAAGGCCACATATGAGATTTATGGGTCATTCCAATTGCTTTTTTGGTGAACTGAAACACACATAAGCTCTTATTCCATGACGAGTGGAGTTCAGGTCCCTGAAGGCTGGTTTCACCTCATCATTCAGGTTATTTCTAGTATCCATCCATTATATATAATGTATAAAAATTCCTAGAATAATCTATAAATACAGGGAGGGTTCAATTTCATCATATATGGTAATCTATCTACAGGAATGTTTAATTAAAATGGTCAAGACGTTGATGACCAGTGGTAGTACATGATTTTTTTTGGGGAAAACATACAGGAATCTCATATTGACCATGATATCATATGTGAGGCCTATGATACATATATATTTCCACCCTAGTTCATGTGTTTGTAATAACCAAATGTCTCTCTCCCTTGTACATTCAGTTTGAGAAGAATATGATGGTCTCTTTTCATTTTTCAATCCTCATGGATTCAGAGACATCCCAATCATCTATAAAACAATATTTATAAGGTGAATCAATCGATCTATAATCTTTATATGCTAGGGATTGTATTTATTCCTACCCCAATTTGAATTTATATCATTAATCCCATGTATCAGGGACACAATGGGTAATAGGTGGGGAAAACCTGGTAGGATGGTTTGGATAGTGGGTGACATTGTTGAGTCTCTAATGTATTCAAAACAGTCTTCAGGGTGGGCCACATAGTTGGCCAGGGTGGAAAATACCACATATATTAGGTAGAGGTGGTCTATTCTTACCCTCAAAGTGGAAATATGAGCCACATATGTCCAATATTTTGTTAGATAAAAGACACCTAAAAGGTATTCAAAGTAAAATGATGTCAGGTATTCCTCAAATATATATTGATCAACATCAAATTTTCTGTGGCCTTTGGAAATCCATGCTTGGTAGGGAATAACATGTGGCATCAGATATCTATGTATGCTTATCTATGAAGGCAATATATCCTTGAGCTAGAGGACATTTTGTCACCCCCTTATCATCAACCAGAAATAAATTTTATAGAGGTGGGTAAAAACACCCATAAAATATATATTCTAAAATTTTCCATTAATGATCGAATCCTAACTACAATGTGGGTAACTTACATGATGTTTCGTTTTACAACTAAGAATATATCTAGATGATCTGAAGATGAATAATCTAGAATTTTAAATAATAGTGAGGTATCATTCAATTTTCCCTTCTCCATTTCCTTTATCGTCTATCATAATTATTTTTAGGGGATTTATTTTTCAGTACTTAGGTGAAGAAGGGGTGTAAAGGGTGTCACTTGGTTGAAAAAATATGTGTGAACATCTAACCCTATCAAATTTGGGATTGAATCTCTTCTTTGATCCTCAAAACTATCCATGGGTTAGAGGATGATTGAGGAGGCTATGGAAGGAAGGTATTCTCAACCACCACCTTATTTTTATGTGACTAATAGGACTAATATGGAACACTCTCTATCTCAAGGTAATAAACAAAAGAGGTCACTAATGTTAGTCTGATGTATGCATCATAGTATTTTTTTTTATTTCATTTGATCATATGACTCACCTGAAATACTCATTTGAACAATCTTAGAATTCACATGTTTTTTTCTTCACATCATAGTAGATTCTAGCATCGATCCATCGAGGACCATGGGGGGCATCTTCAATGAAGTGCATACACGTGTTGAAGAATCCAAACATTTGATAGATGAATTTTATGGAGTTAATGACTTGTACGCTCCTATTTTCATAGATATGGTGGAGGGTCCAATTAATGTCAAATTCATGTCATAATGTGTCATGTTTTGTTCATTTAATTTCTTCTTAATTATCTTTTATATCCATAATATACCCTGGAGTACCCTATAACAACCACCACTGACCCTATTGCTATAATAGATGGGGTTTATGAGGATCATAGAAAATATAATGAAGTCTTTGTGCTGATCCTGACTCCATGTGGTATAAAGATGATATCCCTATAGAGAGGATGGCAGCAAGAATCGATTATAGAGTCAATTTAGTGCTTGATTAACAAACTTAGATAACCCTATTAGTGATGATTCTATGAAACATATCACAATTTTTAATAAAATTATGGAACATGAAGATATGATAAAAATATTTATATTCCACATTCTATAGAGGTGTTCCATTAATTTGATATGAAATTGGATGGATGTGAGTATTTTATTTCATTTGATTTCAAAAAAAATTGACCACATTTTATTCGATGTCTTACACCAGAGATTGACTTCTGAAACTTTCTCTACATAAATAATTTTGAAGTAAATTCTCGAGAAAGTATCCCATGTTTATTTAAATCCAATGGCTAATGAGGAATAGTTGATTTCTCTTAAGGTGGATGTTCCCAGGATCCCTTTATCCCAACTTCCGAGTAGACCCAAAAGGATATTCCATTACAAAAAATACCTTCTATAAACATTGAGACTGGTGGGGTCAGAGAGGCATCAATCCTCACTGTTGATATACTAACTACTGTGTGTTTACAATTTCTCTAGTTGTTTCACAACCTTTTGTGACATTTATCCATGGATGATAATGATGGGTTTCATCAGCTATCTAGTTCCATGGACTTCGATATCCACACTTATGGGAGAAGATTATATTACAACTCACCCAACAACAGAAGGTAATTTCAACATAGGATTTGAGGGAGTGGTGCAGATTTCATCTTTAATACATTAATATTATAATAAATCACTCCATATTAAATAAATTTTGAGTCAGAGATAAGAGACATAGGATGCTCTTTTCACAACACACTGTTACATCTGGGTGATACTTATAGAAGATAGTCCTAGAGATTCCTCTCGAAGACCTGTCATCATGGCATTCCAACTACCAGCCATGTTTTCCGTATTGCAGTATGAATGATTTGATTACCATAAAATTCACCATTCTATGATGTAAATCATTCATCAATGAGAAGATAAGTGAAGGTCACGAAAGGCCGAGGTATAGATTGGAGGATATTTAAAATATCTTAAAACAATTGCATCCTAGGTGGAGCACATCCATGATAAGGAGGTAGAGAACAATCTACACCATCTATATGAGAAATATCCCTATATTTTATTCCTTCAATAAGAACAAAATACTATACAGAAAAATAATATTCCAATCCACTATTCCATGAAGAGGGTCTCTACAGGTGGAAAAGATTATTTTTCTATAGATATGGAGAATCTCGGTCCTAGTGATGAGTTCATTAGCACACAACAATATAATTTTTTGTAATATGTGGAGAATTTTTTAGCCATAGTAAATCTTTTAAAGTCCATTATCAAGGAACACCTGTAAACATTTACAGAGAGACTCTATATATTGGAAGTTCCTCTACATTTTTAAACTTGAATGAAATGGATTTTTTATGATGATCAGATGTTTTTATATATATGTCCTCATTGTAATCATAATACAACATTTAAAATGAATCATTCGACTAAATTCCATCATGATAAAATTATATAATTACTAAGACAATGGTGAAGGTTATCTAATTGTTTTCCAATGTATATTGACCTTCGGATTGTATCTTGACTATTTCTAGGGTCATATTAAAGTCCTTACAAGCTCTGTGTATTTTATGTAAACACTAGGTATTTTTTCTGGGTCAAAATAAAATTGACTTATGAGGATAGAAATGGTTTTTTATTAGTATTCACTTTTTGTGATTTTAGCCTATCATGTTTTTCGATTCTTTCTCATTTCATTCTATTTTTTTCTAAACCATGAAATGTTTAGTTCTAGTGATCTGAGACTTTACATTTACTGAAGGTACCCTTTTATGACTTTTAATCGATAATTAGTATTTCTCTATTGTGGGTGATTTAGATTCATTCACGATAGGTTGTTGTGATTGGTGTTTTCGTTAAACCTCTTTGACCATTATTTTATGGAATGATTACCCAAGGAGGAATTACAGGAATAGAATATTCTGAAATTTCTCACATACCTGAATTGGGGAATTTTGATTCAAGATTTATGATTTCAAAATCGTAAACGTGATGTGAGGAAATCATTAATGGAATAATTTTATACAATATTTGAAAGGTAGTTTCAATTATGATATTTGTATTGGGGATTATAGGGATAGAACATGCTTCTCAATTGAACGAATGTACCTCTAGTTGAGAAGGATTTTTTGGGAGATTTATGAAAATACAATTTGGGTTGTATCTATGAAATTTCAATAAAAATTTGTTTTCAAGAGATTTTCATTATATTACTAATGGTTGGGGAGTTTATGAAGACCATGATTTCACAAAATCAAAATGGGTGGTCTATAAAGGGAATGTGTCGGAGAATGATGGGAGCATCACTATTGGAACTAGTCATGAATGGGTAAATTACTCCTATAAATATTTGGTTTATATAAAATAGGGGTAATTCCATTTCCATGTTTTTCATAGAAAGGAGGGGTTCTATAAGATTTCTCTAACCTGGTTCCCAAATTTTTGTTATGTACATGAATAGAGGAACAAAAATACTTTCGTTGTTATTGCATCTGGGCCCAAAATGTGGAATTGAGGCATCACTATATCTCATGATGGGATGATAATAATGTTTTATGTACTTATTTGGGGTGATCTAGTTGGTGACTACATTCAAGGGTAATGGATCCTCCCATATATTGGTTGAAGCATCATGCAGTTTAATTTCATGCAATCAGGACATGGAACGTGTAGTTTGATATCTTACGAGAAAAATGTTTGAAGATTTCATTTATGTTTTATTATCTTTAAATGAAATATTTTTGATTTTATCATTCATTGTAATCCTTAAAATAGGATTCCATCATTTCCTTGAATGAAGGGGGAATATTTTAAGCTGTGATCTAGGTGTTTCTAAACCCAAAAGGCGATATGGTAGATATTGTTTTTGATTATTATAGAGATAAAAGAGATCTCTCCTAAGTACTATTGCGAGTCTTGTTGGTAGAGGATTTATAATGGTGA
This sequence comes from Viscum album, assembly GCA_963277665.1. Taxonomy (NCBI): domain Eukaryota; kingdom Viridiplantae; phylum Streptophyta; class Magnoliopsida; order Santalales; family Viscaceae; genus Viscum; species Viscum album. Next base: position 1,674,288,119 of record OY728150.1, on the reverse strand, counting down.
ATTATTCAAATACAACTTGGGTTGCTGATAAATAGTAAAAAAAGCATCCCATTTAGCTAAAAGACCCTTCTAGTGGGAGACTTATTCAAATCCAAATAGGGTGGGTTACTAAATGTTTAAACATAGAAATCCTCATGTATCTAACATTCTATCTCTAATGACCTAAGATAGTTGATGGATATTGGGATATCCCATGACACATATTTTCATTTACAGAATAAAATTTCATTAATATTGTGGGATAATTTCATATCAAAATCACCCATTAATGGGATGAAATTATTTCCCTATATTTGTTTTGACCCATATGTAGGATACAATAATACTTAATTTCTGTTAGGCCCAAGAAATTGGATCCAAGCGTCACAACATACCTCGTCTGAGTGATAATCTTGAGAAACATATTTCTTAATTCTATTTCATGAAAGTGACATCAAATATTTAGTTTAGCATCACATGGTAATGATATATGGTGTTCCTTTTATGTAATTTTATCCATGACCCTAGTAAGCCTAAAATGAACTAATATGCCTTGATCAAGAGGGAAATACAATAAAAAAACTCCTAAGAACACTTAAGGCATGATCAATGTGGAAAAAAAGAGAGGTAAATTTTTCTTCCACAACACAATGGAAATTAAGTGAAAGGACTATGATATTGAGATTTTGTGGTGGCAATACCAGGATTTAAGATACATGCATCACAACACATCTCATGGTATATGTAATAAATAAATTAATAGTTCGTGAAATATTATTCTGTATAAGAGGGAGTCTAACCATATACATTAGTGTCACGTGATAAGGAAAAAGGATTCCTGATATAGAGAAGAAACCATGAAGCCTTACGAATGCTATCCAGATACATAATAGATCATCTTAAGAGAGTCATCCCATGTTTTTAATATGTGGTTTCCTAAGCTAGTTATATAGGGAATCATATGCTATATACATAAGGTAATAATACATTTTAACATTATATATTAAATACATTTTGATATTTTTTAACATCATGTTACTATAATGGGATGGTGTGCTGCAATTTTTAATGATACATCTAGAAACACAAGCCATTTAAATGATGAGGGATATAAGTCTTACATGGAAAGTGATTTCCAAAAAAACATTGGCCATGTAGAATAATATTTTAAACCATGGTCTTGGTGATACATGAATCAGTAGATGTTTTATAGGAATGGAATTAAAGGAATTACAATGCGACAATGTTCAAAAATAGAGTTTCCAACATAATTTAATTTGTGCTTACAAGAATATAAGTGGACACTACCAAGGATGAATGTACATCCAGTCAACATTCCCTTTTGGAAGGTGACTTATGAAACGCAACCAAGGGTATATTAATATGTAGTCACACAAAAATAATCCTTAGAAATCTGACATCCTATCACTAATTTATTGGGAAATCTTATTGAGATCAAAATTTGTCTAAGAAAAAGAATATGATGTGTAGATATGTCTAAGAACAAAGAAATCATTTAGACAAGCACAGTTCAAGGAGCATGTATTTCCCAAAATAGAATTTTGTTTATATAGAGGAGAGGGATATATCGATTTTAATCATGGGCTCCTAACTGAGGTAACTTCAGGTAAGGTCTCCTGCATATATTTTTATTTATTTATATTAAAGGGGTTTTTTCTTTCTTCATGAATGGGACCATAACATATGGTCTAGGAATAACTATTTTTCCCATTAGAGTAGATAACAAAACCACATTTATTTTTTGTACATAGGATATTTTTTTTGTAAGATTAAACCATAAACAAGGAGGAGATAAATTTTTATATTGTTTCTGGTCCCATGATTGTATATATGAGCATCACTATATATCCTGTGATAGTAGGAATCAAACCACATGTATTTCATGAAAATGGTTTTTGTGTAAGAGTATCAACAAATATTATGATCTATTCTTCGACTGGTCAAAATGTTACATAGTTTTACATCATGAAACTAGGACATGAAACATGTAGTCTAGCATCATGTGGTGAGAAAATTGTCCTAAAATTTAACATCTTGTGACTTGTTCATTAGGCTATGTATTTTATATTTTTACAGATTGGACCATGACGGCTCATAGTTATGGGTTGTATGAATTGGGAAATTTTATTTTCCCTTTAATTTTGTGCATTTAGAACCATATTTATACTTTTTTAGCATCATGAAACAAATTTAAGGAAACCATTTAGTATAAATTATTATAGTCTAGATGAAATTCATCATGTAGTTTATCATCTTGTGATGTGGAAGATGGTGTCATATATTATCTTCTTGATATGTGGATGACAATATCATGTAGTGTATCTCACATAATAATTTTTTGAGAAGTCAGGATTTGGTAGGGGTTGTAAGAAGTTCATCATTCATCAATATAATGTAATAAAATCTTTCAGAATGGAAAAAATGTATAAAATATGGTCCCTCCAACTTTGTCTAAAAAATTGGAGGTTTCTTTACTAGTATCATTGGAGTCCTAAAGACCAATACCAATTTTTCCGATATGATAGAACAGAGGAATATTTTCTTTATAAAATCCAACTGAACCATTTTTTATAGACATCCAAATGATATAAGGAATTCAATATTTTATCATATTTGTTTTCCAATTTATCTATCTATTTTTGGGATTGATCACATATAGATAGTTGATCACATATAGTGATACAATGTTAGGGGTGTTGAAACTTAATTGGTAGGATTTCATCTATCATGCATAGAAGTGATTATGGTTTCACACATGTGAATGAGTGGGTTGTAGTCTAGTAGTCCCAAAAAAGATGAAAGAGACATTTAGGTTATGAATTTTTATACTTACCCACCTTTTCTGGAGTATGTTTGTTACGACCTTTCTTAAGGCATCTACCTATCCAACAATTTCTAAATGAGAGGGGATGAATGGTTGGATTTTATATTAAACTCCTAATACATATTCTCTATCTTAGATGAATATAAATTTTTACCACAGTTTGAGAGTATTTTACAAGGTAAATCAAATCTAGTAATTATATTGGAATTCACGAAGCTTCCAATGATTTTGATGATAACTTATTTTTGGGGTATCTCCAAGTAACATTTTGAGAAGAATTTATTAAAAATTAAGATTAATTTAATGTTCTTACATGTAGCTGTAGGATACAACCCTAAAACATTTATTCTATATATAGAGAATGTTTATAAGTGTTTGGATGTTTTTATAATATATGGGGGTTTATGGATGATGTTAGCATGCACTCAGAATGAATGAAACTTCATTGTGAACTTTGTACAATCCTTCATCATTGAAGGAAAAAAGTATCTGAGACTTCAGATTTGATTTCAAATCCTGAACCTGGAAGGGTGAACACCATAGGCTGCCAAATATACCTTTTTCACGATGTAAGTGGTCTATTCCCCATTAATTAATTTGATAAGACCACATAAAAGACTCATTTATAGATAATGTTTTAGGTATTTGGACCATCATAAAGTGTAAAGTTGGTCACTCATAATTGGGTATTTCCTTTTATCAATCAATTTGATGAAATTAATCAATTTTGAAGGTAATCAACAATGGGTATCATCAAACTAGTTGTAGGCCCATCTGGTTCAGTGATGATACTAACCTTATTGACGTCATACATACTAACATGAATGAATGGGGTAACCATTGGGTGGCGTGAAATATTGATAACTATTTTATCCCTGTTTGGATCTTCCATATGTGTGGATGAATTTGAACATAGATCAACCATGGAATTCTATGATTGTGTGTTATGAAACTATGTAAGATCTGAGGGGAACTCTATCACAGCCTCCAAACATGTCCATGATTTTGAATTATAACCTTATTTCTAATAAAATAATCATCTTTGATCTGTTTCATTTCCAACTCTAAATCACATTTCACATTTAAGTGGTCCATTGATATTTTAAGGGCTGATTATAGCCATGCGATAAGATATTGATATTCTGCATCCTTGTTCATAAATCCTTCTAAAAATAAGGTGTAAGACAAGAATTCTTTAACTAGAGGGGTGAACATGACCCTCATCACAACATTCTTGAGAACTATTTTATTCTTTTCTCCTCCATTTTTGGCTTCTCTATGGGATGAATAAAAAACATTTTCTATGTCAGGGGGTCATCATGAATAAAAAATTTCTCTTCATATGAATTTTCATATTGTGATGAAATTGTTTCTATACATTGATTTTATAAAAGAAAATATGAAAAACATAGGCCATTTATACATTTTGTGGCATGAACTGAATTTCAAACTACTACATGATAACCGCTCACCACACCAAAAAATTATTTATTAAAGGGACCATGAGTATATATTTGAGAGTGTCATTTTAAGAGACCAAATGGACCTCATGGTGATATTGGTTGTGCCTAAATGGACAAACCCTGAATATTAACACTATAAATCGCTTCTCGGTATATGAAAAATGATTCTCGGTGTTGCTGGTTGTTTCACTAACATTGTAAAGGATATTTTCATTCTAACGTCTTTATTTTTTGTGTGGAAATAACTCTCTTATCAATAAAAGTATGTCACATATAGAATTAATATCTTCCCCTAACATGTGTCATTAATACTTGTGGAATCAGTAGATATTTCATGCGACTATCAAATGATTCTTGGTAGTCACCTATCCAATTTTATGTTACCCCCTTCTTCAGCAACTTGGTGAACGAAAAACACATTCCATGAATGATTTCTATAAAATTACGAATATAGGTGAGTGGTCCCTCACAAATATTTGAGGATCTGATGCAAGGAAATTTTTAGTGTATCATTTTTCTTATCTAGGTCAACTTTTATTCTAGGATGGTGTATGATGATGCCAACAATTTCACCTGATGTAACCCCGAATGAATATTTTAAGTGACCTTTCTTTAAGATGTAATTTCAACGTTTTTCGAATATAGTATCAAGATCATTCATGTAGTAATAAAATTGTCAAAATTAATCCACCAGTTCATTGACATATAATAAATGAAACCTTCCCAAGATGGGTTTGAATATGTGATGCCTGGATTGTGGTATAGGGCACTATCATTCATCCAGGCAATGTGATTTAGTTGATAGAAAATACTCTATGAGGGGACCTTATATTGGTGGATTATTCATCTTAATGTTCAATATGGATTTTATTATACCCTAAATATACATTCATAATGAATATGGTTTGATAGCCCTCCATTGGGCCAATTATAATCTCTTTGATTGGGGCTGGGAAGTCATCTTTTAGACAGTTCTAGTTGAGATCATTGAATTCAATATAGACCATAATTTTCCCAATATTATACTTGACTAGGAATATGTTGTATATAAATTTTGGATACTCGGATTCCAAAATGATGTTGCATTTGACATGTTTTTCAACTTCTACAAAAATGATGGTCACATTAGTCAGGTGTGTCCTCCTGGATAAATGTTTGTTTCGTTGGTGGTTTCATGTAATTCCTTGGCGGTGAGTTGGAACCTAAGGATTATATCCTAGATTTTCTATGTAATTCTAGTTGAACATGTCCAGATGCAGCTTCATAAAAGATATATATATATCTTGTTCTTGAGATTACATAGACTCACTCATAAATATGGGATGTGGGTCATATTTTGTACGTATATTTGTCTATCTAATTTCATTAATGGTGGTAGAGACGCCTTCCTATAATGTCAGAGGGGAAAACATAGATGTCCTCATTATCATCCACTTCCTCTTGTTCTTTTTATTCCTCTTCTACTTTAATCTGAGGGAATGTAGGTAATGAATGAGTCTCCCAAAAATTATAAGTGGAGCCCACATTTTGACATCTGAAAGATTAATTTACCTCCCCAAGCCCAGATGATGATGTGGGGTCACTTTGGAGTTCCATAAGGGATGGAATAAGGGATTGAAATGGAGTATCTTCAATATTTATTGGTGAGGTGAAGAATTATTCCAAAATATCTATTCATATAGGGGTATATTAAATCTCATGGGGTTGAATGATTGTGTCTTCATCAATGATTTTACCAATATGTTGAGATTCAGTGACCCATTCATCAATGTGATGCTCAGTAATATTATTGGACATCATGAAGGATTTTGATTATGTGACACAATTTGGTCACTCCCCATTGATCTAATTGGTAGGAATCATATATTCTTCACCGATCTATTTGATGTGTTTTTCCAGGGTTATATCTAGATGATTTGGTTCCACAACCCGAGAAAAACTAATTATCATGGGTTGTTTACCATCCATTGTGTAGAATTATGCGTCAACGTACTATGTTTTACAATAATTTAATAGGGATTTCCAACCATAAAATTTCCCATTTTAACCTTTAATGAAATTGGAAAGGAATTGGTTGTATGATGAGGGGATTTATGTACATCGATGAATCTAAGACATTCTATGAAGTAGATTAAAAATCTTGTCTTTCCCAATAACAATAAATTTTGAGTCAGAAAAGAGGTCCCTGAACTGAGCCTTAGTCTTGATCCTTCTAAGAGGCTGCTTTTTTCTCTTTTCATATCCTTTTAGTGTCATTATGGAAGGGTAAAGGTTATCTGCACAAAAACCCAGCTTTTGTAGTGTTTATAGAACAATGATGTTGACACATGATCCATTCTCAGTGGAAGATCATCATATGTCAACATCATTTATCCTTCGAGACATATACATGGGTCTAACATGTTTATGTATAATGGAGTCATTTTCATACACCATATAGGGGATTATCTGAGGTCATTATAGAAGGTATATTTCATAATTATATACTTCATCATATGAAACGTCAACTTCAAATTGTTAAGGTATTGACAAATCCACATCCATGACATACAAGATGTCTTTTGGTTGACATATAGCATCCTAGGTCCACATATTGGTTGGATCCATGACCAAATTATTCAAATTTTCATACTTTTAGAAAACATTTTTAGGATTCCCAACATAAGAGTGATCTTTTTCCAGCACATTAGATACTGAAGAACATGATGTTGGAAAATAGACCCATGGAAGAGGTGTTAAAGGTGCTCAATGCGTCAGTGAGTTAGGTTGACTAGGTATCATAGTGGTACAAGGATGATTTTTAGATGGAATAAAACATATTCAATCTTCAAGTATGATCAGTTTGGGGAAATATCTATCATATATTTTGGATCTCCCCAACACTTCTTGGACTCACTAGAGATATCTCCAATTATTTCCAGTTATGTAGGTTCTCTGAGGGGTGGAGTTGATTGAAATATTATTTTTTTCAACTACAACCTCCCATGTGTCATTGGATCATTTCCCTAATTCCCGAATAGAATTCGTGGAACCAAATTTCTAAGACATACTTATTATCATGGAAGAGATCCATTAATTGAATGGCATTAATGGATCCCAAGAAAAATTCTTTATTCAATGTGGATTTTATCTCATGGGTGAACTCTTTTTGAACTTTTTGTTAGGGTGTTTTCCAATATTTTATAACATATGTCATAAAGCCCAAAATAGTCAATGGTAAATCTACCCTTGATATTTGTTTATCAAATTGTGTTTTCTTCCAACCATTCTTACCAGTTTATTTCTATGAAGAATGGATTTTGGTTTTCTGTGGTACTAAAAAAGTATGATCTACCTTATAGATAGATGAATGGGGAATATTTGTCTATTTAAAAAGGACATATTAGATAGAAAGTTTCAATTTGAACAACTCTATGAACATAAAATCCCCAAAAAAAATTGCAACTTTGTTATTCACTTCCTCCCATTCACCATATTCCTCAATATTGGAAGAATAAAGAGATAATATCTATGTTAATGTCATTCCTAGCTTTATCTTTCTAGAGTACACCATTTTTTGAAGGATTTATATGAATATAATTAATTATATGATAGTGTACCCCAATGATTTTTGGTAGGGTAAATGGTTTAAGTGATCTGCAAGACTATCCTTATCGAGCCTATTGGGATTTGGAAACTAGAGAATGGTTTCCCTAAGTCCATGATGAAGTATCCAGGGACATATTTATATATGAATGAACAGAAAATATTCTTTATATCCCCAAACATGTTTTTCTATACTCCCTTAATTAATATTAATGAGGCATTTAATAGTGTTGATGATAAAGAGGGTTTTCCACAATATGGTGCATTCTTTTTTGCTTGAGCTTGTTAAGGGGATAGGTAAATCATTATAATGGAAACCTTTTCTTTCCCTATTCTATTCCTTTGAGAAAATGAAATTACATAATACATCGAATGGTTCAAAAGATGGAATCATCCATTTTTTTACCATCGTTCCAGGATCCAAAAAACCCTCATGTATTTATCATAAAGATATTCTATGTGCACAAAACATCATGAAGATTCCCAATACATAAATACCACAATTTTATTTTGGAAATTTGTAGGGTTTGGAAGTTGTTCAACCATTTCCCTTGAGCAATGAAATTTGACACAATATCATTCTACCACTATTGAATTTTGAGAGGTTAAGGACTGATTTCGTCAATATATTTGATCTTATTTGAATGTAAAATTTCATACATAGATCCTCTCATCCCCTGATTGATCGATCCAGAACACTGATGAAAAACATAAAGGCAATCCCTTTCAGTGTTTGTATGAAGCATCCAAGTTTCATTGATTCTTTTTATGTTGGGTTCCCCATAATGGGATCATATTAGGACATAAAATGAATTAAATTCTTCACTAGATACCCTAGGCCATTAAATATTAGAAATGTAGGGTTTATAAAATTTTGTGGTGGAAGGGAGTGGTCCACTCATTTAGGGTAAGGATACTTTTTTGGAAACACTGGTGCAATCATATTATCCATGGATTCCAATTGAATGTTCAATGACATAGTATTATTTAAGTGACTGTAAGAGATGTTTGGTAGAATAAGAGTCTTAGTGGGGATATAAATAGTTATAGCCATCTAGGGGGCTAAATTTGTACTCACAGTGGGCTACCATCCTAGGATAGTTCACACAGTTTTGTCTAATACAACCCTTTTTGTGTTCCAAATTGAGGGAAGACCAAATATCTCACTATTATGTGGTCCAAATATATCAATCATTATACCCTCATGTGGAGCGGGTGTTCTAGTTTCATTTAAATTGTAGGGAAGAACCCTCTTTATTGAGTTACATCAGTTCGGATTGTGAGATGAGGCTCTAATTCTAGAACATATCCAATAGGGATATTTTCTTATATAAGTCCTTATTTGAGTCTTATAAACTCTTTTGTATCTTCCTAATATTGAATGAATCATTCATCTAGTTGGAGGGTCTTATCATCTACCAGAGGTGAGTGAGGAACAAAATTATGCCTACTGTTGGTGGATTCTTACTGAAGTGGTAGTAATGGAGTGGTTGATTAAATACCTATATTTAGAGCAATCCAAGAATTCATGGCATGAACACCTCATTTATTTGTTTCAGTGTGGACCATATTATGATCCAATAAATCCTTATCTTACTCCGTTTCATTGGCCTCATGTTCTATAGTATATATAGTGGTTGTGTAAACTATGTTCCCCAAAATGTAATTCATTGGAGACATTTTTATTGTTTCTTTGAGGGGGTACCTTTGTTTTCTCCCTCCAAAGGGCTTAATCCCCTCTTTCACCGGACCTATCTAAATCATTTAGTGGATGGTTATTTGAATGGAATCTAAAAATATTTGACATGCATGCTCCCAGTGAGGATACTGAATCACTGGGAAATATTTAGGCCTCATCTTTTCTTTCGACAATGATTACTCAACCATATCTTTTGGAAATGTTAAATTATGCTAAAAGGGATGATGTGGGAATTCAAAAGGAGGTGGAAACTATCATAAATGATAAATCCATGGAGTTAAATGTCAATGAATAAGGAATTATTAGATTTGTGTCATGACTTTTTGTTTCATCAAATCTGGAGTTAAAGAATGGACATTTCGATGACGTATAATGTTCAAATTTCTCTATTCACATCGGAAACACAAAGATATATCGAGATATATGAGATTATTATTGGTGAGATAAAATGAAGAAGGAGATCTTTGAGTACACATAAAAGTGTCTGCAATGTCTATGAGTGAAGTCTGAGAGGCATATGTCTAAAGAGATGATTTAACCATTATCCATACCAGGATAGAAATGGGAGAACATCACCATGGAATATGTCACCGGACATTCAAAGACATCCAATGGAAATAATGATATCTATGTTGCTCTGGATTTTCACAAAAATAATTCACACTTCATTTCAATTCGATAGGATATTTCACTAGATCAACTGGCACAGAAATACATCATAAACTTGTTAAGGGTGGATGGAGTACCACTATCGATTGTATCAGATCATGATCCAAGATTCACCATTATTTTTTTTGGAAGATTTTCAACATTATCTAATTACGAAAATGAACTACAACACATATTATCATCCTCAAACTGATGGAAAATCAAATCGGACTATCCAAAATATTGAGAACATGTTGAGAGTGTGCTCAAAGAACTTCAAATGAGGATGGGATCGGCATCTTAATCTAGTTGAGTTCTCTTGAAATAACAGTTTCCAATCAAGAATCCAAATGGATCCTTATGAATCCATGTATGGGAAGAGGTGTAGAAAATTGACTTGTCTGGATGATGTTGGGGAGATAAAACTCATAGGTCCAGAAATGGTTGAAGAAATGATGTAGAAGTTTAAGACCATCCAACAACACATTAGATTTTCTTAGAGCCGACCAAAATGCCCTGCTGATAATCATTGATTAGACCAATAGTTTGATGATGGAGACAATTTCTTCCTCCACATATAACTATGGAAGAGATTTATTAGATTTAGGAAGAAGGGAAATCTTAGTCCCAGGTACATTGGCACGTTTTAGACCGTGAACGCATTGGAGTAGTTTCCTATCAACTAGCACTCCCACTGAACATTTCCCATGTACATGATGTATTCCATGTATCACTTTTGAGGACATACATACCTGACCTATCACTTGTACTCAATATAATGGTTTTACCATTTGATATGACCTCTTATATGAAGATAATCCGATGAAGATCTCATATTGTAGGGAAAAGTTCTAGGAAATAAGACAATTACCCTTTTGAAAGTGTTGTTGAGAAACCACAAATTTGAAGAGGCAACATGGAAATTGGAGGTAGTGATGAAACGTAATTACCATCATCTGTACAGTGTGGGAAAAGGAAATTTCAAGGGAGAAATTTTACAAGGGGGAAGATTGTAATGACCCAAACTTTGATTAATGAAAATTTCACTTGATAAAATTAAATGTATTATTATGTAAAATGGTTATGTAAAACATATTCACTTACTGGGTTTTACGTTTTTGGAATTTAAAATACTGTTATGATTTTTATTGTAGCTAATATATCCATTGAACAATGATCACATGATTAGGATAAACCATTGGATTTAACAAATCCAATTTTTTTGATAAAGGAAGTGATGGACTCGTATAGTAGAATTGATCTATATGAAACCAATTTTCAGAGCTTTTAAAGGAGGTGGTATCACTGGGATTCCCTCTTGACTAAGTCCAAGACAAACATTAACATGTTAATCTTGAACAAAACATCCTATAGGGGAAGTAGATGTTAATTGATATTACCACTCGAGAGATGTTATTTGAGCCACCCTAGGAGTCTGTCACCATTTAACAACTTACCCATAGGTTATATGCTAGTTTTATAAGGGGTTATGTAAATATACCCTATCTCTATGACTATGTAAATTATTTTTTATAATGAAAATACATTCATTATATCATTGTTACTTTGTAAATAGTTTTTAAATCACAAATAATATTATTAGTTAATATTAAATTATGAAATATAGTTAGATGAATTGAAGAATTTTTTGAATTAAATAATATTTTAATAATATTTTCTTATTAATAAATTATTTTTTATTAAATATAAATGATTGTATAAATTTTATTAACACAATTGTAATTTTTATTAAGGCTTCAAAGATGTTGTTTTCCGAACCCATGGATTTTTTTATAAATGTCAGATTTTATTTTAAAATTAAAAAATCACAAATTTAAAAAATTATTTAGATAAAATGAATATTATTTTTAGAATAAGTATGTCGAAGTTATCCAATGGTTATTTTTTAATAATTTTCCAAGAGAGTTGAATCTTTGGGAAACATTAAATACCGTTAAATTATGTAATGTATTTTATAACATCATAATGACCCAATAGTGATGTAATAAAATACTATAAAGGGGTTGTTCAGAAAATATATATTTTTCCATTAAAATAATTTTATTTAAGGTTTTTTTAGTTATTTTACTATTCCTTAGTGGACTCTCCATGACATATAAAACATTTTATCTTTTTAAATTGATTTCCTTGAGAGTGTGAATCACATCCACGTAATCAAGCTTTATATTTTAAGAAGGTAGAACATTGTACATATAAAATATTTTTTTCCATCCACATTTGGAAAAATCTATGGGTATGAACCATGTGATGGTTTTTAGTTTTGTTTAGTATAATGTACAGGTTCCAAAACCTAAATAATAAATAATTACTTCTCTTTTCCTATATAAAACCACCCATGATCCAACATTCTCTTCAATAAAATCCTTTAGAGATCTAAAAAAATCTTTTATATTCTCTCTAGAATTCTCCCAAGGCTCCCCAAGCTCCTAATAAGCCTATATCAAGACTCTCCCAAGACTTTGGTATCCCACATCTAAGTAAGGGATTTCTTCCACCCTAATTTTTTCAAGTATGATTATGTTGCTATACCAATGTTATTTCTATTAAAAATTTAGGGGTATGATTTCACACCTCCCACATACTTCTCTCCTTATGTTTGAAAGATTATATACCCCTTTATCTCTCATGTATGCCTCCCTAGTACACATGTTACCATGCCCAAATTTCATAAGGGATTTCTCTCTCCTCATTTACATTCAGTAAAATCTTCTGTATTATGAATCTAAAATCCATTACATATGTTGGGACATGTATATATATATATATGACCCCCTTAATTTCCATTTCATTTAAATATTATGAGAAACTATATCTCTCTCATCAACCATTTTTACGAATTCTTATGTCACGCAGTTAGGCAGCCGAAACTACACCATGATTTTCCAAGCCAAAGTAATTTTGTAGTGAATACCATTACCATATCTCTATCACGAGTATTCACCTTTATTCACATTTACTTAATGATTATTGAGTTTAATGTATTAAATCTCAATTCCATTATCATGTAATAAATGATGATGATCTAGGAATCTATGTTATATGATCCATGTGACAAAATTATGAATAAAATAAAATTATTAAGATGGGTGTGCCCTGATAGCACTCCAATATATTGGGTAAATATTATTATCATGATACAACAATTAAAATAAGGGGTTTCTCAACATAATTAAAGTGAAATTAGGGTTTAATCATGAAAATTCATGTGCAATGAGGGATAACTCATGCTCCATGTTCAATGAGCCTTACCTCGTGCTAATTTCATGTTAAACATTTTTGCAACATTTTTATGTTATGATAACCCTTCTATATCATGGATTTATGTTCATTTTCTCTTATTCTCCACTAATATGAATATTTCATAACATGTATGGTTTTCTTAATGTTATTCCTTGTTTAGACCCTTAATGGGATTTATAGCTCACCCTTCTTTATGCAAGTCCTCGGGTTATCCCATGAAATTCTAAGTACGAAAGAATGATGTGGTTATGTAAACGATATTTTCATTAAGATGTTTCATTTCATGTTTTAATTTTTTATTTAATGGTTCTAATCCTTGAAGACACTATACCTCTTGATCTCATATTTTGTATTAAGTGAAGGTTTTGTGTAATAAATCATGTTTAAGTGTATAATAAAGATATGGGATGTTATGTTTCGGCTCATAAAAATATTTTGGGGGGATTATTTTCTAATCCATGAATCTCAGAAATATTTAAGGCATATTCAGAAACCCTTCATTAATTCCCATGTATTTCAGTTGTTGTCTTTGAATTAAAAATAAATTATTATCATGTATGAACATAGAAATCAACTATATGTATATGAAGTTAATTTTCAATGGATATATCTATATGTATATGAGGATCTCCATCAGTGGTACCATTTTATGAACTCATTAGATATTCATTGGTCATTTATTTCATGATGCTATTTTCAAGACACATAGTCGAGAACATTGCGATTTATATTTATCCATAAAGATGGATATAGTTTTTATGTTAGGATTAGACACATGAAATGGTCTTGCTAAGTATCATAGTTAATGGAATCAGATCCCCCATAGTTATATCCCACATAAAGGGAAATATCTTACCTCTTATGTTCATGTGACAAGCACGAATCCATTTAGTTTAGAATCACATGGCCAGGATATTTAAGACTAAGGTGCCTAGACAATGTTAATAATGGGATATACCCCAATGTGGTTGAGGGAACCCTAAATGGATGTGGGATCCCAACATGGGAATGAACCTAATAATAATATATCCTAGAGTGAATTTGGGTTGATTTTGGGGTGCTGGGTTTAGACATTTGAGAGGCCTCCTATGTAGCCCAGTTGGATGGTAATAAATGACAACCTAGTTTTCTTGTAAGGACTTGGGCCTATGGAGGAACTATAAATATTTTCACAACATATAATCATACCTTTTGATGTGGTTATAATAGGATTTGGGGTTTATATTGAGTGGGAGGCCCTTTTCATTAGAGAAATAAGAAATGCCTAAACTGATGGAGATTTAGTGATTTTCATTGGGGTTACACCTAAGAGGATTTTATAATGTTATGATATGGTTTGGGGTTACATCATATATAAGGACACCCTATGAAGTTTTGTATAGAAAATGGTATGGCTCTTTGAGATGGATACATGGATTTTGGGTCCCATGCCTATAAAGGCCCTCTAAAAGAAGGTGAGAGGATGATCTTGAAATAGATTCTCAACTGATACATGTATCTGATTGTGTGGATTAAATGTCCATATGTAAAATCTAATCCCATATTATTCATGCTCAATGTGTGAAAAAATTGAAAGCAGATGATCGTAAAAACCACACAATCTCAATCATCCAATAGTGGATGTGGTTGGGGTGATTGGAGAACAAGAAAGATCATTGATTGGCCCATCTCTTACTTTTCCCCATAACTAGGATAGTCCCATATTACTACACATCTGGATACAACCCATAATATTGGTCAGGGGATTACACCAAGTGTAACTACATTCTCTATGTTCTTTAGAATAATCATATATAAGATACTGAACGTTAATGGTAAAATCAAGTGTGATCCTCCCCCTATGGTCTAAAACAAGATATCTATGGTCTCATAGATGATGATTTAAGGGCATGGAACAAACTCTCATGTCTATTACCATAAGGTCTCTATATCTATCCCAAACTTGGGGTCCCCAAGGAAAAAGTGAGTAATAATTTTACCCACCTCGAGCTCCCTACCCATAGAGTATGACACGTGAAAGACACATTTGACCAATGGAATACATAATAGAATGGGAGACATTTTGTTGTGCCTCTCTACATGGATATGATATTTTAGAGGCTTAAGGGGAGTTTTGATTTGGTCTCCATTATATTTTAGTCCTAAAGTAGGAGGTACACTTCCCTTGGTGTCATGAAAGAGGGATCTATGTTGGCTCATGCAGGTGAAGGCTGGGTATGCTTAAGCGGTCTCATGTAGGGGACCTTGGGAATTCTAGAAGTTCTTCACATATAGTAGGCTTGTAAGAGACAGAATTCACCTTTGTAAAGTTCAAAACCTATTAAATAACTCTGGTATGTTTTCTTTCTTTAGACATAGAGGGTTTCCTTAGGTTTCCTAGAAGGGAATCACACATGTCCCAGGTTTAAGATTGGACCTTTTTGGTAGCATCTATTGATTAGGGAGGGTGTGTCTCCTTACATATGGTTTTTCTATGTTTCACAACCTGTAGAGATATTGATAAATATGTTCCCCTTAATTCCCTCTTCTATAATGTTTTGTAGAACAACCTAGAAGGTATCGGCAGACTAGGAGGAAGAATAGGGAGATCTGAGCTTCAATGCATCTCCAGGTTTTTTCATCATGTGAAATGAGGAACACCAAAGTTGTATTTATAGGAAAAAATGGGAACCTTGGTGAAGATATTTTCCACCCAAGTATTTCAAGAATGTTCCACATGCGGGCATCATGCATAGTTGTGGCTATAAATATGGTCCTTATGGGAAGGGTCTATTCGAACTTCTTATCTGGAAGACTTTCTACATGCATGTTGGCTTGGGCGACCTACTTGATTATTCATGGTGAACATCACTTCATTATTTATTTTTGGGTAATTTATATTATGTAATTTCATTCCCATCAGATAAATGGATATGTAAAAACTATTAACAATGATTTGTAAAATATCATCAAGGACTTGATTTAATAAATTTAAGGCGGTTATTATAAGAATAAACATATTCCGAACTTTCATCAAAATTCTAATTTATGAAATAATAATAAAAAATATTTCATAATATAGAATTAATATACTCAATATATAAAAATAAATCATTTTATTATATTAATAAACAAATAAATCACCAAAAACTTGTAATCCAACCAATATTTAACCAAAAATTTAATTAATTATTAAAATATAGTTTTTTTCAACTTCACTTAACTCCAAACCATTTATAATCCCTATATCCTTATATCTACGAACAATAGGGAAGGGAAGGATATTATTATATATTAAATGGTATAAATTGATCTTTGCAGTCCTCAGAATAGAATCAAATCAAAGCTTCAATTTAAAAATAACTATAAGACCAAAATATAACTAGGTATTGGTTTGATACAAACAAAAGTTTTTAAATTACGTAAGAGAACAATATAATTACTTTAAAAATAATGGAAAAATAAAAACTGTTTAAATTCTCTAAATACTAAGAGTTTTGGTTTACACCAACCACTAATAATACAAATGGAAGAAATAGAATGGAAAAACTCTATGGCCTTGCATTGATGGGAGAAAACTCCCATGACAATTTAGAACTCCATGGATCAAATATGGAGTAGAGAAAATATTATATTTCTTATAAGAGGTTATAGAGCTATGAATATAATTCTAATATGTTGAAATTAAATTAAATTCATTCCTACCGAAAAAAGGTAATTAAAATTGATAAAAAATGGAAAAATATTAATTTTAAGATAAATTTTACCTAAAACCCTACCATTAACTTATTGATATTACAATGGGTAATCATTTGTAAAAAAACAAAATAAAACATTGAGGTACTCATTGAGTACCCAATACTAAGCCACTAGTTAAATAGTTCTTACAACACCTCACCCATTTAACCAATTCCCTTGAATTACTTTATAAATTTTTTGAAACATGCCAAACAGAATTAAAAATTAAATAGACTATAATTACATTAAAATATTTTCAAAACAAGGTAATTTAGTTTTTACGGTATTGGGGTCTCATCCTCCTCACTATAGGCTTTTGACCATTGAAATGATTCAATAGGATAATTGAGGGAAAACCAACATCATATTCTTGACATATTGATTTCCCAATACCAAATCCCATATAAAAGATTCCCATTAAACCATATTACCCCCAAAAAATTGTTATCATTCCCCACAACTCCTTTTGAATTCATGTAATGATTTATATTTTATTCCCCAGAAAGGATGTGACGGCCATGAGCTCAACATTACCATACCAAATCATGTGAGAATGGTCGGGGGCATTCCTCCTTAGATAAATAAAATTAAATGAATTTCACATGGAATTGAACAAAGGATAATTTGAAAAATGAAAAACACATTAATAACATGATCTAATATCTCAAATTTGAAACATACCAAGGAAAAAATCCCACATTTTTCTATACATTGGTCACTCAATCATTGTGAAACCTAAAATAATACATTGGAATCCTCAAAAAATTACATATTTTTTCTATAGTATTAGAAATAATTGTTTTTCTTGATTTTAATCATTATGATTTATTTTCAAATAATATTCACCAATTTTTACGTATCCATAATGATAATAGGTTCGATCATAAATGATTTTAGAACTTATGTCTAGAATAATGGATAATGGCATGATCTCTCATATAAACCCTCAAAGGGATATATCTGAATAGAATATTGATATCTATTAATGTAGGATAATTCCACCAAAGAGATAATTATCCCATGTAACACCAAAATCAATGATTTATTAATGAATTATATTCACTCTAATGAACATGAATCATATAGAATACTCATGGGTATGTGGGTGGAAATTAGTAAAATTATCCAAAACTAGATGTACAATGTGTCAAGTACATGGGATTCTTATAAGTCAGTTACAATGTCTATAGTAATTTTATCCCATTTTTATACTGGTCATGTTAGTGGAGAAATATTTATCTCTAACCTTTAGCACTCCAACTTCACCTTTTGATTAGTAAATCATCTCGAAACAAATACCATAAAATTCCATTTCATACCAGACCAGTAGAATTGGCATTGAAAATCACAATACATTTTAATGATCCAATGATTGTATCACATTTTAATTAATGGTATTCATTCATCAAAGTTTCACATATCCTAGTAGATACAACTAGTTTACCATAGAAAAATAGGATTATAGGTCCTAAAACCAATTTTTAAGAGTCACCCCTGCATCATGACTCTCCCGAATGTTGATAAAATCCTAATATAAAATCTAGGACTCCAAGACTTATTACATGGGGGAGATTTTTATGTCAATAATATAAAATTTCATACCACCTTGATAACCAACTAAATCTTCTGGGATATCATCAATAAGTGACATAAATATATATTCATCTTTATGGTCCATTACTTTTTTATGTAAAACATTTATGTTATTAGAATCCGAAAATTCATTTCCCTAAAATAATGATAAATAGTAACAAATTTTATTTCATGGCTAGAGTAAATTAAATCATTAGAATACCATTATATGAGATTAAAATACCCAACTAGTTGTTATTTAATAACATAAAATATAAGTCCAACTTATGAATCATTATAATATAACTCAAATAAATCCCTCTATTAATGAATAATGAGAATAAATGTTGACGTATACCGATTATTTAATTCTATAAATGTTTACTCTCACTAGACTATCCAAATGATTTTTTTCTCTGTTAAGTATATAATAGGGCACATGATCCTAGAAAATTCTTGAATAATTTATTTATATTACCCTACATGACAAAAAAATCTACACCTAAAAGTTATTTTGTGGGAATTTATATTTTATCACTAATAACATATTCTTGAGGTCCATTGAGATAGAATCCTAAGATATGAGATTATTGAAAAACTGGATCTATCAAATCTTAGATAAACACAAAGATAATTTAAAATCAAATTAATGTTACATAGATGTATCTAAAATAAATTTTTACAATAATCAAGATAATTACATGAATAAATCATGATATAATCCAAAAATTCTATCATGATGGTATCGAGAAACTGATGAAAAAATTGAATTTATTAAATCCATAGTCCCAAAAGAGCATTCTATTAGATAAAATTCATCACTATATATTTAAAATTATTATACTAGTTTTTTAATATATGTTTTTTTAAATATATTATAGAATATTTTATAGTTTATCGTAACATGATCATCGGTTTATTTTGGGAAAAGAATTCCCCCATCAATTGATGAAAAATATCGTTGATTAAAGGAAGATGGTAGAGGTTATTAATCATTAACATGTCGTGTTTTTAGTAATACACACTTAAGAATAATCGTACATTAGCTTCCTTGTATGAAAAAACAAAATGACTTCATGGGTACATGTTCGGTCGGATGAATGATGTAGAGTCCAACTTCCCTAACTGGGACTTTTACTACCTGAATATGGAATGGGGATTAAAAACTATAAGGATGGATATCAGTTATGTTCCGTAAAATAATTCATTACTAAACATCTATTCCAACTTATGAAGAATCCCCAAAAAAATTAAGTAACATCTCATATGAAAAAGCCACCATTAAATGTGTGACTTTCCATTCATTCATGTAAACATATAAAAGAATAGGAAAAGTTATCTTATGATTAATTATTTCATCCAGTCCATAATATATTCCTTCACAACTATAATTGATCTCCCATTCCCCAAAAAAGTGTGTTGAATACCACTAGTAGATGTAAAATTTATTTTCATAAAATAAAAAATGACGGGAAGAAGTAGGGATAGCTATTGCATAATCATAATGACCTCATTGGGGTCCATGATA
The DNA here is from genome assembly GCA_963277665.1 of Viscum album. Taxonomy (NCBI): domain Eukaryota; kingdom Viridiplantae; phylum Streptophyta; class Magnoliopsida; order Santalales; family Viscaceae; genus Viscum; species Viscum album. The sequence goes on along the minus strand of OY728150.1, from coordinate 1,674,267,822 downwards.
AAATAAGTTGTCCCAAATTTACATTAATAATAGCCTATTAAAATCATATGATGGGAAGATTTATTTATGAAAAATTATTTTCCCCATTATCATATAAAGGCTCGTATATAATGATAAAAGATTAACGTTATGTTCAATTAGAAGGCCATGTTTTTCAGAAATGATAAAAATGTGAAATACATATATAAAATAGAGCACAACATAACGTATATGATTTAAAAGAAATAATTTTAATAGTATATTTCTTGATTCATACTTTAGGTATAGGATACTCTATGAAATTCATATTTCATGCTTCCTGAAACATACCATGAGATACATATTCTTATCCATAAGACTATATCTCTATTTTTAAACCTGAATTCCTAATTATCCACTTTTGAAACATCACCGAAAGACCCAGAAACACCAAAAATTGATCATAATGATAATGGGTGAATAGAAATTTTAGATTTTATGCCAAACATTCTTTTCTTTTCCAATGTCTACTATGAATGTGGCACAATTATTTCAGAAGTTAAAAATTGGAAAAATCACTTATGGTGATCATATTGGATAGAATATTGACCCCCATTTACCTTAAGGTTATAGTAATGAATAATGTGTCTAAAAAATCTATACAGATGGCACTATATAATATATCTTGCTAAGATAGGAAATGATGGTACACTGCCACTATGGATTCCCTATTGAGAACAACCACTCATCATATCGTGTCGATATCTCTTCTGGACAAACAATAACCTATCACAATTTTTTCAAATAGTTATTTGTCCAGATATTATAGAATCCCTTTTAGTTTAATTCGTTTCATGGAAATACATCTTCAAAAAATTAGAGTATAATTAAATTTTAAAGAGAGAGAACTAGATTTAAAGAGGTTCCTTAATCCTCATCTCAAAATGTAAAAAGATCAATTCTTCATCCCCACTAATATAATGATTAATTTAAATAGGAATAGTGAAGGTGGAATCATATGGTATAACTAGCATCAAACCTTGTTAAATGTTCATAAACCTTTTTTCCTTTAACAAACTCTTTGTATCAGGGTATAATTATTCCATGAACTATTCTAGAAAACCCATCCCAATTATTTCCTTACCACATGCGTCATTTCACACCATCATCATGATTCTCTTTTGACAATACATATGGAAATATGATCTTGGTTTTTCTAAAATTTTATAATGATCCAAATTATGTTGTGGATATAGTTAATCTTCTCCTTGTACACCTAGGAATGCATGTCACCCTGAAAAATTAGCGTGTGCTAAAACTAAAAAAAATATTTATCTTTATAGTCATAGAATAATTTTGTGGAGTGCCATTATCAGTGAGTGAAAAATTTTGTATGATCCCCTCTAAGATATGGGGGTCAATAGTAGGTTGATATGGAATTTCAAACTCAAAATTTTATAACTTAATCTTTTCATCCACTTAATGATTAGTAAAATGTGTCTTTTAGGGTGGAATCCTCTAAAAATAAAAAGATGGGAATATAATCAAATCTATTTCTAGAATTGAAAAACCCCTGTGATATTATTATTTTATATTGGATATGAATTTTTTATTTTTCATTACAGTACATTCATGCATTACTTTTTTAAAAAATTATTCATTATTAAAAACATTATAAAATTTTTTGTAAAGATTTCACATGATCAATGAATTATATAAAATCGAGTAAAAAAATGTTGTTGGGGTAACATAAAATAACACTATCTAAAATTAATATATAAATAAACCATTATGAAAAGGAAGGAATAATTTATTCCTACTAACCTACTTGTTAATAATAAATATGTGGGAAATTATAATTATTTATCATTAATATTACAATTAATATGAGTTAGCAACAAATTCCAACAATTTTTTGATAATAAGATATAAAAAGTCACATATTATATCATTATATTATACTTGTTCCTATTTATCGACACCAAGTGTGATGCATGAGACTCAAGGATTAAAAACCAACACAAAAAATAAAATATAGAGAATAGGAAAACCATATTTCCCTTGGTGACTATATATTCCATAATAACAGTGTTATGTATACATTTTTATGGATTACCTCCCATATCATTATGGTATTAAATCTTAGATAATGTAATGGAATATATCCTCAAACCCATTGGGTTATTTTATAACACATTTTAATATCTCTAAAATTAGTACCTAAGTAGAAATAAATCCATATCAGTATAACCTTTAGGCACACCTCCCTATCACCATAGGATAGATTAAATGTCTGGTGTCAATCATCAACTATATGGGTGGTGGTTTCCCCCCATATATAATTTTAAATACCAATAATGGTATGTGGATTAGGGTGTTATGGTAAACTATTAACATTAGTGGGTTATGGTGATTTAGATATCACTATTGGATGCAGGTGTGCGTGTATAATAATATATTGGTAAAACTCATGACATGGATGTGAATCACACATTACAAACATGATCCATGCATGGGAGATAACAAACAATTGAGTGCATATATGTCCAAAATCCAATATATGCATTAAATTCAGACTAAATATTTAATATAGGTCCCCATGTGGTATAACAACCCATTCTATATATACATAGATATCTATCATAATATATAAATTTTTATTACATAGATAAATGTTCCATCCTATAATCGAATAGGCCTGGTGCCTTTATAAACATTTTTACTAAACAACTAGTTCATAAGTGAACTATAACATCTCCCACTACATATATCATAACAAACACTATTCTTATACATTCCAAAATTAATAAATTTCTTCACAACCCTATTAAATGAATCATAATAAAGGTTGTGATCAGTTTCTCAGTGTCATTAAACAAAATAAGTAATAATGATCCCATAACCATAACCTAAGAATAATGGTATAAGAGGAATAGAAAATAATTTTAAAACTATACCTTTCATATCATAGATAATAGTCATGAGTCATGTCATAAATAATGATATTTTATAAGACTTGAATAAAAAAAGAATCAAATAACATGATCCATGAGGCTATAACATTATCTTAATACTTATATTTCTGGAATACATATAAGAATAAAAACTATTAAATCAATGATCCCCACAAATACATTCACAACTTTTTATTCTTAGGCTAACCACCCATTTACCTTTCTCTATCTTAGAATAAATCCATGTGCACCCACTTTATTATGGAATTGGAAAGCCTCCTGTGAACACTTTTAGATAATAGAAAGTTAATATTTATCTAATTCCTTAATGAGATTTATAATTCTAGGACCAACCATAATAAAATTGAAATCTTACATATGTGTTTCACATAATCATTAATAATATGATAATGCATTCAAAGGAAACTAGTCTCATAAATATTTCATCCAAACATTACTAGTGGGAAAAAATAGGTTTTATAAAGATTTGACATCATAATCATAAACCATCCAGATAAAATATTAGGATGATATCATTATATATATCCATATTAAATCATAATAAATATCATATTTTGTTACATTTAATGAATATAAATTCCATAAATTACTATTAAATCATTCCTCAAGAAAATATACATTCCATTTTGAAATCTAATCTATAAAATATAAATATTTCGAAAATATAAAAGATTTTTCTTTCATGAATATAACATCTGATACATATAGAGGAATATTTGTATTATTGTACATTATTTATGGTTTGAAATTTTTTACCTTCCATATATGTTAAAATAAAGACTCCTTTCACATTTTAAGAAACAAGACAAAATATTCTTGTTTAGAAAATGAAAAGAATATTAATTTTAATATTATTTTGGGTAAAATTAAAAGATGGGTAAAAATAACATTAAAAATTTATAGAGTAATATTATAAACATGGTTAAAAGTAAATGTATAAAACATGTATTTGGAAGATTAGGATTTTTGACCAAATAAATAAATAAAGTAATTATTATTTCAAAATATTTTTTTACACGCTTGAGTAAATAGGGAAAGGAAAATGAGATTAAAATATTTAATTTAAAAAAAAAATGGACAAAAAAATCACGAGTTTCGTGAGATATTTATCATAATATTCCTTCATTAGAGGCATAGTCCTACAAAATATTGATTAAAACGAGGTTGTATTATAAAACTCTTATAAGTTTATTAACATTTGAATCAGAAGCCACATGAAATAAAAAAACATTATATTGATATTTATATCCCACAATTATCATGATAATAATAATAAAATTTTTTAGGGGTAATATATATTCCACAAAAAATAAAAACGTGGTGATTATGGCATTTTTCCCATAGAAATAAATGTGAGTCCAAAATAACATTTCTTTTATCTCACTTCCTTCACCCATTTTTATCCTAATGTTCAAAAAATACTGATTTATTATAGACCTATTCCAGAACCATAAAAATATATATAATAAAAAATATTATTTACTTTTAAACTTTATCACCCATTTATTAGCAATTTTTAAAAATCCATTTTATCGGTGATAAATACATCATTTTTCTAGTATATTTTTGTTTCGTAGTTTTGGGACTTCTAAACTGATTTTGGTTACAAAATATAAATAATTTTAATCATAATATAAATATAATATTTATTCATTTTTAACTTATTAATTTTCATCTATAATAGTTTGTGCTAGTAAAACTAATTACAATATTCATTGAGATGGTAGGATATATGTACTCTTGAATGTTGTTTCAATTTTATTGAGAGATGAAATTAAATAATGGTATATTAAAATTAAATTTTGAAAAATTATATATTATACACATATATATAGTAAATAAATCTATATTTATTACAATCCACTTCAAAATAAGACAAAGCATTTATTAAATCGCTTTATCGAGGAGTTTGTCCACATGTATAGTTCATTAGATTGGTAGGTAATAAGTTATATGTGTTATTATAATTAAATTATTATAATTATTTCATATATATCTTATATATATACCTACACATTCAATTGTTTTCATTTCCTACTAGATAGAATATAAGATTGATATATTTTATTTGATTAACTTAACAAAAATTCATTATGTGGAAAATATTAATGTTAGTACATCATAATAGGTGAAGAATATTTTAGGGAAATGGAATTATAAACAAAATAAAAACTATTTTTAAAGAACAATACATATTCTTCGGACATCCACATTAGTTTTAACCAAAAGTATTACTAGAATGGTTTCATAATTAAACTAGGGGATCTATATCATGTGGATTGGTGTAGGGAAGGTTTTTTAGAAATTATTTGATGAATAAAAAGTATCGTGATACGTGTATGTGATTTGAGAGGAGGGGTGTCCTTTTATATTCAGGGGAGGGAACCCACATGGAAAGTCCCTAAAAAATACAAAATGTTATAGTCGTCCTAAAAAAATATTATTACAAATAAACCTAGATTAAAATTTATGATCTTATAACTTCTAAATAAGGAAATAAAATAGTATTAAAACAATGTTAAATTAAAATATTATCCATATATATTGGTCTAATACACTAATAAACCCATTTTAACATTAAACATATTAATTAAGTCTTATTATTCTAACTATTAATTGTGGCCAACAATTAGGATGACCTTATTATATAATATTATTGATTACAATTATAAAATTTAAAATACATTATGAAAAAAAATCATTTCATATAAGTTGTTGAATTTACTTCATAGTAAATCTTCACAAGTGATGTAAATGCAGTATTCCCAAGAAATATTTTCATAAGAATATTATTTTTTATATCAAAATCCTAAATTGAATTGATGTTAATGACCAAAATTGAATTTATTAACAATATATAGTAAAAAATATTACATTTAAAATAATTTGAAATAAAAATGTGACTTTATAAATTCATTCAATGAAAATATATTTTTTAATAGAAATATATATTAATATTAGTCATTTAAAAATTAATCATTTATGATAATTCAATAAACATCACTCAAATGTTATTTTTAAATGCTTATTTTTAAAAATATTTTAATTTTTTAAAATATATTTTAAAAAATTTATAATTAAATTAATTTTAACAAAAAACTTGTGAAACACTGTGAAACAATTTTGTATAAAAAAAATATGTTTTAGGAAAAAAAAAGTGGATTTATTCTTATCCCATGCAAGGAAAAAATTTAATGAATGGTGAATAATTTCACTGAATATATAAAATATAAATTTTATTAAAATAAATCTACAACAGTTATTAACTTAATTTATTAATCTAAAAATAATATTTCACACTTAAATATATTATAGAAAATTGTATACATTCAATTGATTTTAATTTTAATTTATAATCAAATTATATCTAATAAATTTAATATATACGATTTTACACCAATTTTTTTTACAAATTAATTATTCATATTTACACCTTCCAATTTAACTCTTGGGTTATAATTGAATATATTATTATGGTTCATTAAAGATCATTGTTGTCTATAACACAATCTTTTAATGAAATTAAATTTATTTGAACAAATTTATTTCATAAAATATCATGTTAATACATTATACCCCCCTTAAAATAAATTTATCCCTATAAATCCAATTCAGCCATATAAAAAATGAGTATTTATTGGTTTAATTACATACTTAGTTTCCATTTTAGCTTCTCCGAATTTATGACTTCTCTAGATTAGTTTAACTAGGTTAGTAGTCTTAATTCATAACAATTTATCTATATGATCTAAGATTTATATCCGTTGTTTTCAAAACAATAATATAATTATTCATCTATATTACCTCTATATTAAATAAATATGATGTATCAATTATGTAATTCTTATGAGAGACACATGGAATATATTATGAACTTGATAGAGGTTCTATGAAAGCGACAAATGATATGCAATGATAAATACGCGACCAGGAATGTCAAAAGGGAAAATATACCTAGGTATTAAATTAAAATACATTCAGAATATAATAATCTCAATCCATAGAAAACTCATAACAAAAACATCAAACTAACTCCAAAATTCAATATCACGTTGATGATTGTCATCGTAACATTCCTATCGACCCTGAGATTCCTTGATATGCTAATGATTGGTTCTGAATTTCTTTACTATTTATTCAGCTAAATCTGTTACAAATTGAATTCATTCTCTATATTCATTCCTAAAAAATTTAATTATACACTTATTTCCAAATAAGGATTCAAAAGGTTCCATATAAATGCTCAATTGATAACAATTGGTTTAATAAAACAAGATTTGAGGTAGGTATGGATCCTAAAAACCATTGATATACATAGAACAAGATCACAACATATAATATAGGGTTTTCATGTTCATCTAATACTGACCATATTTCTAAAAATGATATTCTCTATTAAAACTAGATTATGTATCATGTTATTTTTGAAAACTTTTCCAAAACAATAAGAAAATCCAGAGATCCCATTCCAATAAAATAGAATATGGTACCTCATGACTCCTTACCACTTCCTTAATTTATATCCCGGTAATTTATTCAAGAGAGAATAATCTATTATTACAATGAAACATGATGAATTTTTAATTTGATCGAATATATCCCTAATAACATTTTGGACATTCCACATTTTGGGGAGTCCAATGACAAAGTCCATGGTGATGTTTTCCAATTTTCTTTTAAAGTGTGGAAATGGTTGTAACTTCCCATTTAACTTATATATCTCATATTTAACATATTGACATACCAATAATCAAGATACAAACATAGATATATCTCTCTCCCTGATATCCCCTTATAAATACTAATTAAAATCACTATGAATATTTGTATATATATGATAAATAGAGAATGTTGAAATATTAGCATCATCCAACAACTACTTAATCAAATATGGTGTGGATGGAACACATAAATAATTCATATACATTATCATTCAATCATTATCATGTTTTAACTATATAACACTTCACACCGTATTCTATAGTTCTATGTCTGCCATTTGTGCTTCAATAATCATTAATTGGTCATATGGTTGAACACTTATTTGAGATAGATAATATTTCAACAAATACATTAATATTTTGAAATACATCCTCTAATAATATAGAAATATTTGATCTTTTGTGATACATATCATATATAATATATCAGGATCTTCTTAAATCAAATAATTACCCACCTTTTTCTATTTTATAAGGTGGTAATGTATTGAGTAGTCATAATCATTAAGCATCTATAACTATCTTCTTTGTATGATATTCAACTCTTTCAAAGTGAATATATAGATTAAAATTTTATAATCAGTATGTATGTAATATATTTCTTCATAATCATAATTCTTCTATATATTTTATGAAAACGTTACTTCAACTAACTTATAATCATGAGTTATGTAATTTTGATCATGATTCTCAACTTTCATGGGGAATAAGTTATCACCATATAATTCTTCATGAGAACTCATCACATTCCATTCTCTAATGCATCACTATAGATTACAAATTGTTATACATTACTGGGTATTGTATTAATAGGGTATCTAACCATAACATCTTACCATATCATTGAAATTTTATTCACACTAATTTACCCAAATGAACATTTACCCCTTATGAGTTAACATTATGGTTGGATTTGACCATCATGAAACATTCCCCTCAATGTTTCAATAATATCGATCAAAACCAAGAACCCTTTAGATCTTAATAATTGATCTTGGTTTGATGAAACGTCCAATAACATAGGTCATTGATGAATCCTCATATATACCATCTCATGCAATTATTTGAATCGAAAGTGAAACCTTTTATAGCCCAAATTATATCTTGTTAATTTTTTCATGAAACATCTCCTTATATAGGGTCTTCAAAACATTTCAAATGTGATATTAAGGAACTTCCAATATCAATGACATTAAAAAAATATAGTATATAAGGACTACCACACATCAATCAAGGTAATATCTAAAGACAAGATATATTAAAAACATATAGATTAAAGAGGCATTAGTAAGACCAAATAGAATCACTATATATTCAGAGCTTCCAAACAATTTATGGAATGTTTACTTCACTAAATCCTCTTCATTGATCCTTAATTGATGATATATTTCATGAAGGTCAATCATTTAAAATTATAGATCCCAGAATAATTGATCAAATAATTTATAAATATAGGGTGTATGATCCTTTTCTTATTGTGACAGTGTTTAGATCAAGAAAAAAATGTGTAATCTCATAAATCCATATTTTTTATTAACTAAAATAATATTTTCACCCAAAGGTGAAAAACTTATCCAAACAAATACCTTATAAATATTCTCTAATATTTTTTTTCTATATTTCATTTTAGTAAATAGTGGCCATTCTATATGTGCTCTTTGATATAGGTTTAGAACCATGTATGAGTTTTAGTGAGATATCAACTATAGAATTTTTTGGAAACAAGGAAAATCTTATATAAAAAAATAAAAAATTCCCACACAATAGGCATGTAAATGATGTTGAGTTTCATTCAAATAATATGAAGTAATAAATTTTTTTTAATCGTAATCAAGACCAATAAAATGGATATTACATCCATCATATATTCGAATTTATCATCAAATAGATAGAAAATATTTTCATGTTTCAGAATATCAAATTTGACTTACAGACCATGCAAATAAATATTTTATTTTTATTGAGAAATCCAATACATCCCTAAGATAATAGAAAATTTAAAAATTGGCATAATAAGGTGATTTGTAGGAATAAATTCATATAATACTCATTGGGTGATGAATAATTGACTCTGGATGTAACAACCTAGGTAAATAAAGAATATGACATTTTTATATTTATCCATATTTGTGAATAAAATATTAATGTTACTTTAAAGGAGACTCTATGCTCGATGGCGTACCCAATACGCAATAACGAGTTTCTTGGGAATCTTACGTTGCACTCTAATAATAAAATATTATTAGTTTAAATGGTAGTTAACGCCTAGCCGTTGTAATGACGGGAATGAAAAGAACTAACTAAAAATGATTATATATGTTTGTCAAATATTTTTACTCCATACAATAAATGTTATAGGATTAAAAATGCGAATGAATCCAATTTGTAAGCATAAACATTCTAATATTCTTTAAAAGGTCGATTAACCGCCTTTCGATGGCGAACCTCTTTTAAATCTATTTTTTAAAAATTTTATGTGTTTTATTTGACAGAATAAAATTCTTCTTTAGAATCGGAACATAAAAATTTACTTTGTGTAAATTTTTGGTATTTTTCCGATAAAGTTCATTTCTTAATGAATAGTGAAAAATGTTGTATTTTAATTCAAAACCACATTTTATTCAAATTTATTTATATGATTAGATTATATTTTGAATTGGTTTTAAAGTTCAATTAGAATATATTTTTACCATTTAATCCAATTGTGGTCATTGGAATTCATTTCACATTGAAATCTGACTTAAACTAGTGTCATTCTTTTAATACTTATTGTTTTATAAAAACAAGCTATTTGCTCTGACAGTGGGAAATAATTATTAAATTAATTAATGAAACTTTTATTTTGTTATTTTTTTTAAAATAGACTTCATTTTTGAATTTGGAATATCAAATATAGATATGGGTGATGTTTTGGTATTTTTCTGAAGAACTTCAATTTTTGATGAATAGTGAAACCACTAAGTGGTACTTATAAAAACTGATTTTCCATTTAAATGAAAATTTACCACCTCTGTGTTTTGAATTTCAAAAAAAATCTGACATGCATGGTTTTCATTAAGATGTAAAATGTGGTTCAATGGAATTAAAATAATTTTTGGTGAATAGTAACTTTTAAGTTTTTGATCGCGATTAGAGGTAATTAGTGTAGTTGAAGGTAAAAATAATGTTATAATAATACGAGATGAGCTTGAAACATGTCATACCCTTATTGGATGTGTCATGGACTACCAAGACAATACATGGGTCAACTTGGGGACCCCATGGAGCCACTTTGGTTGGGAAATGACATAAATAAATTTTTATTTAATGTAAAAGTAAAAAATGACACAAACATGAGTTGTTTTACTAAAACAATTTTTACATGGGTTTATACAAGTAATATTTTTTACTATAATTAGTCATTGTAAGGATAAAAATATTTCCTACATCATGATAGTTTTTTTATAATTTATATACATTAAATAAATAAAATTATTTATGACATCATAATGATGCAGCGATTACCTCATTAATAAAGGATTTAAATAAAATGAAACGATAATGTAAAATCTATGACCTAAACATGTCCAAAACCTATTGGATTGGTGGATTTAGAAACTATATCACCTTATCCTCTAATTATATCAATGTGGGTCCTTTTAAATCTGAAACTCATTTTCAAATAAAGTAACATTTCTTTACTTTCCAAGAGTGCCCCTCCTCTCCTCTTATAAAAGGCCCCCACCTCTACCTCCTTACCCACACTTCCAAAGCCTTTGGCTCACCCAACCCCTGACCATTTTGTGTCTCCAAATATATATCTTACTCCTAGAAGCCTCACTCTGGGCAGAAGTCTTCCCAAGGAAGCCTTTGAGCTCAAATCAAAAAGAGTTATCCGATTTTAAGGTAATGTCTTCACTTGTGTTCTTTTGTTTTATTTTGCTTCTCCAACCCCCTAAAATCTTTTTATTCATTTCTTTTGTAACAACTCCAGTATCTTCAATATACTAGGATGTTGTTATAATAATAATTCGAGCTACACTAAAAAACACCTACATAAAATGGTTAAATAATATACTGTTTCTGTGGATGGCGAATTTCTGCCTCACGAAACGATGATTGTTCAACACTCATATAACACCTTAAAAGGTGGCCATTAAGATGTTAATATATTTATATATGCTATATAATATGTTTATGTTTCTGTAGTTTTCTTATGTGGCATACCTTTATGGTTTCCATTGTGGGTAAACACGATAATTTCATTTTAAGAAGTACGGACTACCGCCCCCTCAAAGTGATTTGATTCGTTAATGCCAAATGTGGGATGTATAAAGGATGGATTTAAAGTTATTCAATATGATTTATGTTACATATAAATTATGAATATAATTCTGGAATTAAAATATACATACCCTTCATTTGTTTTTAATTACATTAATATGACATAGAATTGAAAGTAGCATTCATGCGTACGTACGGCTTACCGTCTCCATGAACGGTGCATTTCATTTCTTACCTATAAATTATTATGTAATGTTATAAATACATGTATATTCTGGATATATATGATATATATGATATCCAAATCATGAATATCATTCTGGATATAATGATCCTTTGATGACACGAACAACATGTAATTGTAAGAAGTCCACTTTCGACTTAAGAACCAAATATCGACAAAACAAACATTATTAACTTAAATGATTTCATAATGTTTATAACATGGAAATAAGTGATATAAAAGGAATAATGAACTTGAAAAAGGTTCTTAATAAAGTGGAAATTAACTCAAGTTTATTATTCAGGACGTTAAAGAATGATCGAGTCAAGTCGGACCTGAGGTAAGGGATCCTACTCCTCTCTTTCTTTTTAAGTACACTCTTTTATGTCTTTCCTTTTAAGCTCATATTTATTATGATTGGGATGTTATTTTATATTACTCTTACGGTAATTTTTATGTTCATATGATTAGTGACCCTATTCTCTCTCATCAATCCATTTTGGAAGATTTGAGTGGCACCGTTAGGCTGCCAAATTTTCGTAAAAGATCTAACCTCTCTCTTTCTTTTTAAGTACTCTCATTTATGTCACTTATTTTAATCTCCTATTTGTTATGTTGGGGGATGTTCTTTTATATTCCTCTTGCTGTAAAATTTATGTTAATATTATGAGATACCCTATTTGATCTCATCAATCCATTTTTGTAAGTTTTAAGTGGCACCGTTAGGCTGCCAAGTTTTCGTAAGGGATTTTTCATCTAACTTTTATTCCCGGGAGATTTATGCAACATTTGACACAATTTCCTTTGAGTGGTGTATGTGCTGCCCATTATTTTACTCATTATGTAATATACTTTAATTTTTGTGTATTTACATAAATTTTTTATTGTCCTTCTTTCACGGGGTGTATGTTTCAAAAGATACCCATGTCGGTAAGGGAACCTTTCACCATCCTCTTTTTAAAAGACTTATTTTGTTATGTATTTTAATTCACATAACATTATTTTGGGATATGTTCTTCTATATCCTTGGTGATTTTAATTTTATTTCCAAGTGATAGGATACCCTTTTTATCTCTCATCAACTCATTCTATGAATTTTGTAGTGACGCCGTTAGGCTGTCAAATTTTTGCAAGGGAACTTCTTAACCCAATTTTGATTCTTTGGGATAACCTTTTACTCCTGGAATATGTCATTCTATGAATATGTGTGAATAACCTATGATTGTTTTACAATTAATATCCACTTATATTTGGTGTATTAGTTTGTCACACATAATTATGTAATTGATTTATCCTTAATCCAAGAATACTGTCTTTGTATGGGACTTCGTCTCAATCTCCTTTCATTGAGGCATATTTTGTTTTATACACAACCTTATTTTATACGGTGTATAAACCCCTTTAACTTTTACATTTATTCAAAATTAATCTTTTTTATTTGAAGCATTTACTAAAGGACAAAAGGGAATGTTTTTGTCGTACATATGCGGCGACAACGACTTCTCCACCGCTGTGACCGTTATTTGATGTTCGGCTTCCTCTACAATCCATACCTTTTTCTAAAAAAGAAAAATAAATACCATGTTTTACTTTTCATTTGTTTTGGTATTGAAAATGGTTTTTATAATGTTTTTATATAAATGTGTTGTATTGATATCTTGTGATTGAAAGGTGGAAATGTTATGTTTCCTTTATTCATGTTTTATGTGATACGATTATGTTGAGTTTCTTGGGCATTATTATTAAGACGGGTGGTTCCGTGATAAACTAAGGGCGGGTGAGCCCGATATAGCTCTCCAATGCATTGGGTAACGCGAAGGGGTTAAACATTAAGGTTTCTTCAAAGAGATTTAGGGGATATACTCTGATGGGTATTCCAAACGTAACCAAGAGTGTTACTCCCTACGTAAGAATGTTATGAATGACTCAAGTTACCTTTATGTCTTATAATTTCTATGATTTATTCATGATTTTATGATGTATGTTACATTGATTATGTTTTATGGGTAAAGTATGATTTCATTATTATGTATACATATACTCATGTTTCCTTTCCTTATTTTTATATCCCTTACTGAGATTTTTATGTTGATCCCAAGTTTTTGAAATTTTTTTCACAGGTCAAGGGAAGCGTACATGATATGATGATAGTGTCAATAAATTGTCAAGAAGGAATCCATGTTTTATTTTAAATATATTTTTGTTGATGGGAAAAATGAATACTATCTTTTTTGTAACCACTTTGTTTAAATGTGGAATGTAATGCAAGTTTTATGATCTAATTCTCTAAAACTCTAAACCTGAAAAGATCCCCAATGTGTAATCTTGTAATAACTCAATATTAAGTAAGGTTTAAGGCTGGGGCCTTATAGTTGGTATCTGAGGTCGTTTTAGACAACTTTAGGGATTATGAGTTTTTTTTAGAAACATGTTTAGTCCCTATATCTATTATTTCAGTTGAATCCTTATTTTATAACTTTTTTTCAGGACAAGTAAAGTCAGTTATGAATAGAAGGAGAAGGATCTCAAATGAAATTCCTATCTCTTCCTGATGACATGCTTGCAATAATTAATGCAAAGTCATGTTTGGATGATTGTGAAACTTTTTCTAGAATACAACTCACTTGCAAGCAGTTGTTTGAAATATCAAACACCTCCTCTATACCTCGTTATCATCGTGGATCATGGGTTGTTTTTAGAAAAATACTATTTTAACAATATTCTCATATTTTCAAGAAAGGTAAATATTATCAAGGTATTTTCAAATATTTTACCTTATCACAAGAATTTGAAGCATATTATGATTTTAAAAATGGTGCTGAGGAAGGAGACCCTTGAGCAACCTATTTATATTTTCTTTTAAAATATAGTCTCTCAACACATACTTATGGTATTTTAAAAGGACCAATAATAGAAAGTTTCAACTCAAATTCTGTCTGACTATTTTATAGAAATCATGTTTTATCAGATGTTTTGGAATTATATGTCATACATGATTATTTTCCAAAACTGTTTTTCTGTGAACACCCATATGACCCAGGTTGTACAAGGTGTATTTGGATGGAGGAAGAAAATGATTTTTATGGATCTATAAATCATTGTTGTAATGCATGGGACGTCTACCTACATGAACAAGATGACGATGAATCCTAGTGGATGCCATGATCAAGGTATGATGTTATTCTTTTTGGAAATCATTTTATTTTAACTTATGGTGGTGAAATAAGACTTCAAGAATTTAGATGTTGAGATCATAATGAATTTGGATGAAAATGAGAGGTATAAGGAAACTATTGAGATTAAAACATGTTAGGGTTATTTTGGAGTTTTATAAAAATGACAACACATAGACCGTGTGACAACCTGTCGTGTCAGACAAAGCTGCGAGAATCGAACCCACAACCAAAGTGAAACTGGTATTTATCTCCTACCAGTGGACTACGTGAAGTCCCTGGTTAGTTTGACGGATTATTTTTAGTTAGATGATTTTATGAATTAATAGTAAGTTGATTTTGTGTTATCTATGGAAATTTATTAACCTATCATGGAGGGTATATGATTAGGCTAATTACTCTTCAATACGAGACTTTAAGAGCAACTGATGTTGTTTGGAGATAAATGATACGATTTAACTTGGAAGACTATGTGACTAAATCCTTCAAATATTTGGGTTTCAATCTTAGTTTGGTTTACATTGAAGCATTTTATGGACAAATTGTTTATCGAATGGTCCTTGTTGAACTTTGGGTTTTGTTGGAAAAATTTTGGAGATTAAGAATAGATTTTCTTTTTATAAAGGGTTATCCTTTTCTGGATTATCTGATATTGTACTAACATTTTTGGTTTTGGTTTTGGTTAACGTCTAAAGACATGGGAAGTATATAGTTCTCTTTTATGGATTAGGTGATTCTCTAGAAGTTGATTATAGTACTCTTAATGTGAACAAGTCTTCCTAACTACTCATCTTTTGGATAAAATATGAGTTTGTGTAAGAAGTCTAAGAAAAGTTGGAAGTCAACATGATAAGTGATTATGTTTCCTTATGAATAAATTCCACAATAAAAAGAAACTTAAAACAAAAATGTTTTCTAATAACTTTTCCTACTGGGGAATCTAATACCGTTTAACCCATCACAAGTTTGTGATTTTCTTGTGGTTAACTTTCTCCTAGACATGTTTACTATCACTCTCCATCAGAACATGACCCTATGTTTTCTCCTCCATGTCCATGTTTTCCTACATGGAATCCTAGTATGGGTTAACTCGGGTGACCTCTGTACTTCTCTTTATTTATTTTAAAGTGATTGTTTTACCGACTCTTGTTCCGATGTGGGACTTTCAAGGATGTTTCCAAGACCAATTTTAAAATTGCGAGGACGCAATTCCCAAATGGGGGGAAGGATGTAACACCCCAGGTAAATAAAGAATAGGACATTTTTATATTTATCCATATTTTTGAATAAAATATTAATGTTACTTTAAAGGGGATTCTATGCTCGATGGCGTACCCAATACGCAACAATGAGTTTCTTGGGAATCTTACGTTGCACTCTAATAATAAAATAATATTATTTTAAATGGTAGTTAACGCCTAGCCGTTGTAATGGCGATAATGAACAGAACTAACTAAAAAATGATTATATATGTTTGTCAAATATTTTTACTCCTTAAAATAAATGTAAGAGTATGAAAAATGCGAATGAATCCAATTTTTAAGCATAAACATTATAATATTCTTTAAAAGGTCGATTAACCGCCTTTCGATGGTGAACCTCTTTTAAATCCACTTTTTAACAATGTAATGTGTTGTATTTTAAAAATTAAAATTCTTCTTTAGAATCAGGACATCAAAATTTACTTTGTGTAAATTTTTGGTATTTTTCTGATAAAGTTCATTTTTTAATGAATAGTGAAAAATGTTGTATTTTAATTCAAAACCACTTTTTAATCTAATTTATTTATATGATTAGATTATATTTTGAATTGGATTTAAAGTTAAATTAGAATATAGTTTTACCATTTAATCCAATTGTGGTAATTTTAATTAACTTCACTTTGAAATCGGACTTAAACTAGTGTCAATCTATTGATACTTATTGTTTCATAAAAACACGGTATTTGCTCTAACAGTGGGAATTAATTATTAAATTAATTAATGAAACTTTTATGTTTTTAATTTTTTAAAATATACTGCATTTTTTAATTTGGAATATCAAATATAGCTTAGAGTGATGTTTTGGTATTTTTCTGAAGAACTTCAATTTTTGATGAATAGTGAAACCACTAAGTGGTACTTATAAAAACTGATTTTCCGTTTAAATGACATTTTACCACCTTTGTGTTTCGTATTTCAAAAAAATCCGACATACATTTTTTTCATTAATAATTAAAATGTGGTTCAATGGAATTAAAATAAATTTTTGGTGAATAGTAACTTTTATGTTTTTAATCGCAATTATAGGTAATTAGTGTAGTTTAATGTAAAAATAATGTTTTTATAATATGAGATGAGGTTGACACATGTACTACCCTTATTGGATGTGTCGTGGACGACCACGAAAATACATGGGTCAACTTGGGGACCCCATGGAGCCACTTTGGTTGGGAAGTGACATAAATAACGTTTTATTTAATGTAAAAGTAAAAATGACACAAAGATGAGTGGTTTTACTAAAACAATTTTTACATGGGGTTATAAAGGTCAGATTTATGACTATAAGTAGTAATTGAAAAGATAAAAAGATTTTATACATCATGAATATTTTTTTAAAATTTTTAGACCTTAAATAAATAAAATTATTTATAACATTATAATGATGCAGTGATTACCTCATTAATAAAGGATTTAAATAAAATGAAAAGATAATGTAAAATCTATGACCTAGACATGTCCAAAACCTATTGGATTGGTTTATTTCGAAACCTTATCACCTTATACATAAATCATATCAATGTGGGACCTCTTAAATCCGAAACTCATTTTCAAATAATGTAACATTTCTTTACTTTCCAAGAGTGCCCCTCCACTCCTCTTATAAAAGGCCCCCACCTCTACCTCCTTACCCACACGTCCAAAGCCTTTGGCTCGGCCAACCACTGCCCATTTTGTCTCTCCACGTCCCTATATTACTCCTAGAAGCCTCACTTTGGACATAAGTCTTCCAAAGGAAGCCTTTGAGCTCAAATCAAAAAGAGTTATCCAATTTTAAGGTAATGTCTTCACTTGTGTTCTTTTGTTTAATTTTGCTTCTCCAACCCCCTAAACTCTTTTTATTCATTTCTTTTGTAACAACTCCAGTATCTTAAATATACTAGGATGTTTTTATAAGAATCATTAGAGCTACACTTACACACACCTACATCAAATGGTTAAAGAACGTACTGTTTCTTGTGGATGGCGAATTTCTACCTCACGAAACGATGATTGTTCAACACTCTTATAACACCTTAAAAGGTGGCCATTAATATGTCACTATATTTATATATGATATATAATATGATTATGTTTCTGTAATTTTCTTTTGTTGCATACCATTATGATTTCCATTGTGGGTAAACACGATAATTTCATTTTAGGAAGTGCGGACTACCGCCCCCTCAAAGTGGTTTGATTCGTTAATACCACATGTGGGATGTATAAAAGATGGAATTAAAGTTATTATATATGATTTATGTTACTTATAAATGAAGAATATAATTTTGTAATTAAAATATACATACCTCTCATTTGGTTTTAATTCCATTAATATGACATAGAAATGAAAGTAGCGTTCATGTGTACGTACGACTTACCGTCTCCATGAACAGTGAATATCATTTCTTATCTCTAAATGATTATGTAATATTATAAATACATGTATATTCTGGATATATATGATATATATGATATCCAAATCATGAACATCATTCTGGATATAATGAACTTTTGACCACATGAACAACATGCAATTGTAAGAAGTCCACTTTCGACTTAAGAACCAAATATCGACAAAACAAACATTATTAACTTAAATGATTACATAATGTTTATAACATGGAAATAAGTGATATAAAAGGAATAATAAACTTGAAAAATTATCTTAATAAAGTTTAAATTAACTCAAGTTTATTATTCAGGACATTAAATAATGATCGAGTCAAGTCGGACCTGAGGTAAGGGATCCTACTCCTCTCTTTCTTTTTAAATACACTCTTTTATGTCATTCATTTTAAGCTAATATTTCTTATGATTGGGATGTTATTTTATATTACTCTTAATGTAATTTTTTTGGTTCATATGATGAGAGACCCTATTCTCTCTCATCAATCCATTTTGGAAGTTTTGAGTGGCACCGTTAGGCTGCCGAATTTTCATAAGAGATCTAACCTCTCTCTTTCTTTTTAAGTACTCTCCTTTATGTAACTTATTTTAAGCTCCTCTTTGTTATGTTGGGGGATGTTATTTTATATTCCTATTGCTGTAAACTTTATGTTAATATGATGAGAGACCCTATTTGATCTCATCAATCCATTTTTGTATGTTTTTAGTGGCGTTGTTAGGCTGACGACTTTTCGTAAAGGATTTTTCATCTCACTTTTATTCCCATGAGATTTATGCTACATTTTCCACAATTTCCTTTTAGTGGTGTATGTACTTCCCATTATTTTACTCATTGTGTAATATACTTTCATTAATGAGTATTTAAATCAATGTTGTATTCTCCTTCTTTCACGGGGTGTATGTTTCGAAAGATACCCATGTCGGTAAGGGAACCTTTCACCCTCATCTTTTTAAAAGACTTCTTTTGTTATGTCTTTTAATTCACATAACATTATGTTGGGATATGTTCTTCTATATCCTTAGTGATTTAAATTTTATGTCCAAGTGATGAGATACCCTTTTAATCTCTCATCAACTCATTTTCTGAATTTTGTAGTGATGTCGTTAGGCTGTCATATTTTTCAAGAGAACTTCTTAACCCAATTTTGATTCTTTGGGATAAGCTTGTACTCCTTCAATATGTCATTCTATGAATATGTGTGAATAACCTATGATTATTTTACACTTAATATCCACTTTTACATGGTGTATTAGTTTGTCACACATAATTAAGTAATTGATTTATCCTTAATCCAAGGATACCGTCTTTGTATGGGACTTCGTCTCAATCTCATTTCATTGTGGAATATTTTGTTTTCTACACAACCTTATTTTATATGGTGTATAAACCCCTTTGACTTTTACATTTATTCAAAAGGAATCTTTTGTATACAAAGCGTTTAATAAATGAAAAAAGGGAATGTTTTTGTCAGACGTAAGCAGCGACAACGACTTCTCCGCCACCGTGACTGTTATTTGAGTTTCGGCTTCCTCTACAAGCCATACCTTTTTAAAAAAAAAGAAAAATAAATACCATGTTTTACTTTTATTTTGTTTTTGTATTGAAAATGTTTTTTATAATGTTTTTATATCAATGTGTTGTATTGATATCTTGTGATATAATGGTGGAAATGTTATTTTTATTTTATGCATGTTTTATGTGATACGATTATGTTGAGGTTCTTGGGCATTATTATGAAGACGGGTGGTTCCGTGATAAACTAAGGGCAGGTGAGCCCGATATAGCTCTCCAATGCATTGGGTAATGCAAAGGGGTTAAACGTTAAGGTTTCTCCGATGAGATTTAGGTAATATGCTATGATGGGTATTCCAAACGTAACCGAGTGGGTTACTCCCTATGTAAGAATGTTATGAATGCCTCAAGTTACCTGTATGTCTTATGATTTCTATGATTTATTCACGATTTTATGAGGTATGTTAAAGTGATTATGTTTTATGGGTAATGTATGATTTCATTCTTATGTATACATGTACTCATCTTTCCTTTCCATATATTTATATCCCTTACTGAGCTTTTTATGCTCATGCCAAGTTTTTGAAATGTTTTTCATAGGTCAAGGGAAGGGTACATGATATGATGATAGTTTCAAGAAAGTTTCAAGAAATAATCCATATTTTATTTTAAAAATGTTTCTGTTGATGGAATAAATGAATACTATCTTTTATGTAACCAATTTGTTTAAATGTGTAATGTAATGCAAGTTTTATGATCTAATTCTCTAAAACTCTAAACCTGAAAAGATCCTCAATGTGTAATCTTTTAATAACTCAAGATAAAGTAAGGTTGAAGGTTGGGGCCTTATACTAGATGTGATCATCATACCATTATAAAAATTACATTCTAATTTTATATCTAATAATTGAGGATATAATTTATCATTCCAAAAAAATCATGATATTAGTGAATTCACATAAGTAATCATTAATATGAAACATTAATATTTGAGAATTCCTATAACCACCTCAATATTATCATTCTATATTTAATTCATTAGAAACCCCAAATTGTTTTTCACTATCACAAATATCAAATCAATGTAATAAACAATAGAAAATAATTCATAGGTTTCCTAAAACATGAAACCATATTTTCATCCCATGGAATCATAGGTTTAACCTAAAACATTTATGGTCATTGTCTTAGGAAATCACTCATGATAGTTCATAATAAAAATTTGAAATAACTTAATAATATCCCCTAGATAGAGTGAACCTATGTTAATAGTATGGGAATACACTCAACGAACCAAAATGCTTGATGATATATACTTTTCCAACCCTTCTGGGGTTATTACCCCTAGATGTATCTGTACAAAAACCATGTTAACTTATAGTATCTAAATATTTATTTCATTCCCTTAAAACTAAAATCCATTATTTACCCTTACCTTGGACATTATGTTATACATAGAAAAAATTTATGTGTTCTCACTAATGTTTTCTCATCAAATTTCCTAATTAGACTAAACACTTATATGATAGAAACTATAGTAACACAAAATTTTCATACATATATATCATATCTAAATAGATGTCTATTGATTATTTAACATAATGATCCATGGTGAAATTGTTTTGGTCTAGTGACTTTTGGAACATGAATACGTAAACTAATCCTTCATAAGTCAACTAAATCATCTCCCATTAAGTTATTTATAACTATAACCCCTCAAAGACATATCCAACATAATAAATTTTTATATAACTGGGGTATATAAATAGAATAAAGGGTATGCTCAAATTCTTATTAATGGTATGAAAGGATATATCATTGATCAGATAACCATAACATGAGAAAATGGGTATAAGAACCAGATAATAGTATTAGAAAACCAAAACTATAATATATAATATTATATATTAAGACATAGAATAAATCATGAATGTTCATTTGAAATAAATAAAAATGGAATCAAAGAACATAATCCCTTATAGAATAACATTATAAAATGTGTTAAATTTTTTGGAATAAACATTAGAATAAAAAAATAATTTAAATGATACCCACTAAGGCAACAAAAAAAATAGGCTTATGTTAAAAACCAATGTACCTACTTCGGGTTTGGGATAACACACCATAAAACTTCTTTTGGGCTTGGAATAACCAATCATGGATGATATTTTTTAAGATTTGGAATAACTTCTCATATATATCATTTATGATCATAGAACATTAATATATACTAAATTCATTGTTAGGATATATAATAATGGTCCCACACATCAGAAAATGAAAATCATACATAAGAGTATTGCAAAATCATTCATTATACCGTATCCCATGAAATAGAAAGTGGTTTCCTAAAAATTTCAGAATAACATAATCTGTGGGAAATAAATTAGTTTCGTAAATCAATTTTTAATCTTAATAACAAACCATCTATATAAATGATAATGATTGTATCATTAGACCACAACGTCAGTAAATTATAAGTTACATTGGAAAGTGTGTTTGTTAATTAATATATATTCAATTAAATGGTAATTAAATCAATCATTAGGATAATATGATTTCTATTTTAAAATAACTTATTTAATATCTTAAAATTTAAAAAATAGTTATCCAAACATTTCTTGTGAAAATAAATTCTGATAATTTTCCATGAATCATTAAATAATTTAAAATTCATAATGATGAAAAATTTAAATCATCTCATACAAGATAAAAGAAATATTCCTTTTACATTTTCAATAAATATCGTTAAGTACCTCCTTCATAAAATGATATGAATATTCCGTTTATATAATATTTTTAAATTAAAAAATGCGTTAAAATGAATTTAATTAAATCCTATAAGAATATTAAAAATACTCTTGGAGACTATTTAGAATACATGGATATATAAGAAAACTTATTTTTGATAGAAGAAATAAATGAAGTCATTTTTTGCTAAAAAAATCATTAGGACTACTTAGTGCATACAAAGAGGAAAATGAAAGGAAATCCCTTAATTTTGTTAAAAACCTATATAATTAAAAAATTCAATATTTTTATGAGAGAAATATTACAATATTTCTACATTATAATCACAATCATATACAATCCCGATAAACAATTTGATTGTTCCATAAAACCCTAACCATATGGATATATTTTTAATCGAAACCCACATGAAAGAAAAAACAATATATGGATGTTTATATACAAAAATTATGATGATAATAATCATAAATAACGTTCATTTTTAGTATATATATCACCTATATGAAATAATTGGTGAATATGGAATGTGTCCCATGAAAAAAAAATGGGACAACAGTCCCTTACATCAGGTCCAACTTCTCTCATACATTTTCTAATCTGAAATATAACAAATATCGGTTTATTATAAATTTATTCCATTAATATAAATATATAATTGAATTTATATATGATATAATTATAACTTTTTATCACCAATTTCATATAAATTCTTTATTAAAATCGTTGTTCTGGGTGATAACTTGTTCATTTTTCATGTATGTTTTGGTTCAATATTTTTTGTCACAATACATTTATTATGGTATAATTATATCCATAATTTTAATAATTATATAAATTTCATATATATTCGTTATATTAAAATTTATTATCATCTATAAATTTTAGATATAGAGTCAAAAAATTCACTATATGTGGAGACAGTAGGATATACGAATGCATGAACTCAGTTCCCATTTTTTGATGAATTGAATGAAAGAAATATATATAAAAAGTGAACTTTAAAAAATAATTTTATATCACATATATCATATATAATCACTAAATTTATCCATATTTCATTCCATTTACAAATAAAACAAAATATCTATCACATATCTTCATGGAGGTCATAGATCACATTTAGATTAAATGTTTTTTTAAATGGATTGGAAGATAATAAAGTAGATGTGAAATTATAATTCAATAAGTAAATTGATTTAATAAATAAAATATATACACTATAAATCCATCATTATATCCATATATGAGAGTTGTTAATGGAAGATGAATTACATAGGTTTGTGAGATGGTAGTTTGTTGTACATATGATCGACAGTTTGTGTTTTTCATTTGGTGGAAGAGGAAATAAATATAGGTTATGAAATTAAAATAATAAAATATTAGTATAAGTAAGATACTTGTTTTATTATTTCATCATAGTTGAAGAATATTTTATGATGGTGTAAATGAAATAAAACAAAAAAACCCTCTATTAAGAATGACGCCTCTTCTTTAGAAACCTTAATATGTTTGCACTAAATTCCTCACATAGATTATTTTATGATAAAAAAATTGGTATAGTTTTTTTATCATTATTTAATGATTGATTCATTTTTGGTCTTCCTAGAACCAAAACGCGCAATATGTATGGTTAAGAGAATATATATGGTGTCCTTTTAGATGTGGCCGAGGGAACTCATTGGATATTTCCTTAATGAGTTCAAAATTATAAAGTCGTTATCAAGAAACATTATCAAAAAAATTATAAATTATTATTTTTTGGATAGGATATGGTCAAAATAATGACATAAATTAGGATTTATATATGTTTAATTGGAAGAAACCCTTAACTTTTAGTTTAACTCCCTGGTAAACCAGTTTTTAATATAACTGTGTTAATTAATTTTTATAGTTTTTACAAATCATTATGAAAAAAGATAGATTTATTTTCTATATAATATTAATTATTATGATTATTAATATTTATTCCATAATATGGAAATAAAGTTTCCTAATTGGTATATTTTAATTTAAAATAAATCATGTAGATGTGACTAAGAAGCAGGTTTCCATGATTTTTTTTATAATTATAATTTTTTATCAAAATTAAACTTAAAACCAATTATGATGAACTATATTGTATGAATATTGGAATAATTGTAATTCTTTTAGTTTTAAAACCACTTAAAACCAAAAATTAAATTTGTAAGTTCTTTAAATAAAAAATAATTTTTTATAAAAACAGCGACTTTTCAATCTTCATTGAAAATTTTGTATTTTAAAAAAATTATCAAAATTTCACTCTATGATAAACATTAAATGATTATTAAAAAAATTGTTTAGTTTTCAAAATAAATTTTAAAACATCATAAAATTTAATTTTAATATTATTTACACCAAACCCTACAAAATAAATTTTTATAAAGACTTATTTTAAGCGTAAAATTTGATTTATTCTTATCTTATACCTTGAAAAAATGCGAGATGATGGAAAAATATTTGATTGAATATGAAATATTTAAATTTCATCAAAATAATTATCTAGCTTTTGTTAATTTATTTAGACAAGATAATAGTACATTTCATGAATAAAATTAGTTTTTCAGAATAAACATTTCTTTTAATTTTGAAGGATTTTTATTTTTATTTCTAATAAATTATATGTAATGAATTTATTTTATAATATTTTATATCAATTTTTTTTTAATAAATTTGATAGTTCTATTCATACAGTCAAATTTAACTATTTGGTTATAATGCAACACTATATTATGGTTCATTAAGACACGGTGTCGTATTTAATATAAAGTATCAAATTATTTGAAAACTTTATTCTATGAAATCGCGGTGTGTTAAAAGTTGTTTATTTTGGTGTGAACCCAATTTAAAAGACTATAAATATATCCCACTTTCATCCATCCTATACATACAAAAACTTATGAAAAGAAATTGTGATTCTCCTCACTCCACATGAGGGATTTTCTCCAAAATAGAGATTATGTCGCCTTACATTGACCATAAATAAACAAATCATCACACATCCCTAGGGGTTCCTATATATGGTGTATATATAACAACATAGTTGGTGGTAACATCCCCACCCACAAATACATGTTATTATATATTCCTTATGTGTGAAAAAATATAATGCTAAAAGAATAAGTACTCATTTATATTAAATAACAATACTTTTTTTCCATATAATAATTTATATTGGAATGTAACTTCCTAACAAGGGGGATACATACACATATATCAAATTCAAGATTCATCTAGGGATTTGAGATGATAAACCAAGAAATCCATTACATGAGGCATAATAAGAACTTTTTTCATTCACATGTGATCATATAAACCAACACATATAGGTAAAAATATATAAATAAATCATGGTCTTTATGACCCATCCTGATGATAAATGATGTGGCTAAGCTAGTTGTGAAGAACATATAGCCCATACCAGGGAAATAAGAAATAGATATTACTATTAGGAGCACTCTGTGCACTCCCCAAATATAATTAGAAAAACAATATTCTCAACATGTTTATATATCATGATATATATTCACCATCCAATTATAATACATCCAATAAAATAATTAACATCTAACTCTAACGTGTTATGAAATACTTTCTAGATTTTTTTTTTCTAAATTCCTTTTAATAAATTAGACCAGATAGATCTTATAACCAAGAAATAATTTCTAACATTTTTTCACAAGGTCCAATTCAAAAAATAGTTACACAAAAAAATGTAGAATATAAATAAGAATATACTCAAGGTATATAAATGCATCATGGAATACTGAATATACACACATAAATAGTAATAACACTAATTATCCAAAAATTATTTAATGAAAATATTTATTTATTCTTAATCATATTTTTTTGTTTAGTAAATTCACTGGGAGTAGGGGTGTTGTGATTTCTGCTCCAGCAACATGACCGTGGTGGCCAATGATTTGGTCCCACCACCAATGGTGAGGGAGGGACCTATGATTTATTTCAAGGGAGTATAATACTCTTTCTCACCTTTTTCCAATCCTTATATTCATCAACAATTTCCAAAAATATCATTATCCCCTAAATTCAATGATCTATTCGATGGGTACTGTAACCATGAATTTTAGATTGTGTAATTTATTTAAGTCTCATCCCTTATGAATCATACATTTTTTGCTCTTTACGCAGAAATACAACCTTCAATTCATTCATTATTGGGTTATTTTTTAATTCATTGGATTTAGAGGTGTAGATACCACAAGATTGACGTACATGGACATTAAATTACTTATGTGGAATAATTAATACATAACAAAAAACCAACACTGAAGGACCATAATAGTTTAGTGTCTTTGGAAACTCAGAACATAATCTTCTAATTGTGGTGAAAGATCTTCAACATCTCCCATAAAGATCTTCCCCTTTTTTTCTAATATAAATCCATTATTTATATCTTGGGGAAAATAAAACATAAAAAGGGTGAGCTCAAATTCTTAGTAAGGGTAAATATAGATAACATTGAACAATCCATAATCATTTGAATGCAAAAACATGAAAATAAAATCTAAACATCAAAATTTTGATCAAAGACATATATCTTGGAAGTATGTAAGGCATATATCATAAAGGAACATCAATAATGATAAAATATCATGGGAATAAAACATGTGATTATGGAAACCATTAATAATATGATATGATTTACATAGTATCCAAGGCATTGCTACCAAGACCATCTTAATGGACAATGTCCCTTTCTGAATCGAGTTCACTCCTAGTTCCAGTCCGGTATTACTGAACCAGATTAACTAACTATTCCAACCATGTCTATCTCATGAGATATAAATCTTTACCCAATGAATTCGAGGGAGATATAGGTCCCACTCATCTTATATTGAAATCATTCATATGTGTGCCACAAAACAATCATAAATCATTCATCATAACCCAAACAATAAATTGGGTTTCATAAACATCATTTCATCATAACACAATCCATATAAAACAAATGGATATCATTTCATCAGAAGAAAATTGAAACCATATAAATCATAGATGAATTATACTTGAAACACACACATATGATATAATGTCATCTTAGATGAAAAATGGTTTTGATAAAGCACTTGAAATGAATTCTTCAAGAAAATATCCTTTCTTCTTGAAAATATTTTTCTTTTCAAAAAATGCCATCCAATTTTAAAAGAAAATGATTTTGTTTAAAATATTCATGAAATATTATAGAGTATTATTCATTAAAATAAGGCGTTATGAAACCGTAAAAATCCGTTCACGCCATATAAGTTAAAAAACATTCTTCTCGTACTTTTTCCGAAAAAGTCAAAAAGTACCTCGTATGGTAAAAAAAAGATTCCATAAAAATCTTCTGGTAAAAGTCATAAAAGGGTAAAAATGAAATTAAACATACATGGAAGTATACTAAACATTTTATAAAAAAATTTAGAAAACATGGACATGGATGATAAACATAACCCCAGTAAATACTTACGAATAAACAATCTCGGATAAGAATGAGATTGGAATAATTATCCCTTACCTTAGGTCTGATATGCTTTGTACGTATCCGAACCTCCTGTATAATGATTTAAATAATTTCAATGACTTATTACAGAATCATATTCATTGTTATTATATCATATATGGTTCACTTATGACATTATATTACCCGTTCTTTTGTAAATTTCATGTTAAAGCAGTGTTTTGGGTAAAATGTTTTATTTATCGTACGGGTTTGGACTTGCTGTTCTTGATATTATTACTACTTATATCAGGATTTAATTAATTCCGAAATTTAAATCAATATATATATATCATATATATTCAGTATGTATAAATATATAATATATATATAAATAAAATGAAATACACCGTTCATGGAGACGGTAGGTCGTACGTACGCATGAACGACGTTTTCTTTTCCTTATTGACTTGAATGGAAGCAAGGATATGATATATATATATATATATGTATAAATAAATATAGTAGCTTCATTATTTCATATATTTCATTAATATTCATTATATATACTTCATAATCATTCTTGAATGGTTATTCATGGAAAATAAATCTCATTGCGTTCATGGAGACGGTAGTCCGTATATACACACGAGCAATGATATCATTCCCATGATCTTGAAATTGTATTGAAGTGTATGTATAATATTAAAGAATCAACATCACTTAACAATATACATATATAGTTATTTATTTACACCATTATACCCATCCATGTAAGGTGGTGGTGGAAAAACAGATTACACCACGGCGTGCAGAAGGTATTCTGTACGTACGCCCGTGTGGTGATTTTATTTTCCATAGTTTGGATAGAAGGTGAAATAGGGTTGTTACATATTCATAATAACATATCCGTATATGAGTGATACTGATATTATGACTTTATAATGAAACAACAGAATAAGAAGAAGTTTAAGAAGAAAGAAACTTGAGAGAATCGAAAGAAGAGATTACCTCTTCTTCGACGCACTTCCTTTAAGACTTATCTTAAGGAAGTATATTTGGACTTTTGAGAAGACCAGAACCTCCAAGATGTTTCTAGGGAAGTGGAGAAGAGAAATGGGTAGGGTTTGGCCGAGCATCAAGGCTCAAAATGGTGTGAATAGAAGAGGGAAGGGGTGCCCTTTTTAAAAGGGAGGAGTGGGGCACCATTGGAAAAAACTCAAAATATTATTTTATAATAAAGTCATATGTGGTTTATAATAGCTCCAAATTGATTTATTTAGAAGCTAATGTGGGGATGGGTCGAATTCCTCTTATCAAATATATTTTAGACATGTTTAGGTTACAATTTTAACCTTATTAGTAAGATTTAACTCTAAGTTAAATAATTTAACTTTTACTGTGTCTTCTTGTTTTCTTACACTTTATGGTGAATAAAGTTACTATAACAAGCCAAATGAACCCCAAGTGGTTCATTATTAATATATATATCCTTATCTAAGTCATTTGGCCAATCCTTAGATTTTTATAAATAAAATAACAATTAATAATATAATATTTGTTTTAAAAACTATTTAATGTCAATTTTGACACTATTTGGTAATTGTTTTTTTCGAATATCATAACAGCATGATTAGTTCTAAAAAAGATAATAAAACAAATACTAACATGTTTTATTAACCTATAAAATTAGTTAAATTCATAAAAAGTCTAAAATTACATTTATTTGCATATTTATAACATTAATTTTGTTAATATTTCATTAATAAGGTAATTACTGCATCATCATTATGTAATAATTAAATTAAATTATTTAATGTATAAAAATTATAAATAAAATACCATTATTTAGGAACTCTTTTTAGATTTCTAATGAATATTTATAGTCTAATTTATCTTATGTATATCCCTATATTAAAAATTATTTAGTTATTAAACATTGATTTTAACTATTTTAACCCTTCTTTATATAAATTAATAATAAATGTCCTAATCTAATCCATGTGGACTAAATGGTCATATTTTATTACTATGGTTGTTTTTGGTCCAATTATACTTTTCCAATAGAATTAGCACATGTGTTAGGGTAATAATAATATCATTTTTACCGTTAATTACCCTATTTACTTTTAACCGTGGTAAATAAAAGATAAAAAGTTACTATTCACCAAAAATTATTTTCATCTCATTGAACCGAATTTTAGTCCATGATATTAACCGTGTCTCTTAGGTTTTTGAAATTTTACTCACAGAAGCGGTAAAACTATGTTATATGTGAATTTCCAAATTCTCCTATGAGGTGGGTAAAAGACGGTGAAAAGTTCAATAAAATTTTTATATATCTAAAATTATTATAAAATAATTCCAATGAATTAAATTGAACTTATATAGGTATTATGTATCAATTTTGACCTAAAATAAATTTAAATAAAATAAATAATTATTTAAATAAAAATTCGGTTTTTAAATAGTAACCTAGTGTTTTCACTATTCATCAAAAATTGAAGGTTTTTAGAAAAATACCAAAAATTCACCCTAGTATAATTTCGATATTCCAAACCCAAAAAGGTAGTCCATTTTGAAAAATAAAATTTCAAAAAGTGGGTATTACTGTTCATAAGGGCTACATTATATAACATATCGTCGTTTAGTGAAACTCGGTATTGCGTACAACATACGCTATCGTGGAAGGTCGCGATTGCGTGTAATGCATGCCAAGTCATGGATGCGTGTAGTTCCAGCTCCTTTTGGTGTAGCATACAACACAAGACATCAGTGAAATTAAAAAGAATATTTTTCATAAAATCTTGGGGTCTTACATTCTACCCCCCTTAAAATGAATTTCGCCCTCGAAATCCGTCGAAGGTTATAAATGGTTTACTATTCAAAAGGTTCTTTAATAGAAACCCACATCGTAAAAAGGAATACAAAAACTTATCTTTAAAAACTAAAGTATGAAACGTAACAATTACCCAAATTAACTAATCATTGGGTTTCCATGTAGGAGAACATAGGTGAAAATGTGGATATGGAAGAGAAATCTAAATGTCATGTTCTGATGGAGAGTGGAAGAGAACATAGATATGAAAAAGCCAACTATCACAAAGCCATAAATTTGTGATGATCTAGGGTACCATATGATTCATTGGATATAAGGGCACTAGGACAACATTTTTGGTTTTCAAGATCATTTCCCTAAATTTTTAGAATTTGAATTAGAAGAAATACTTACTTTATTTTGGTAAAATCTCACCGTTGTTCGTGCCTTGAACTATTTCCACATCATCTATTTAATAAATGAAGTTGAATTTGTCTTTCACGAAGTTTAAACAGATCATGCGATAGAATAATAGGTCATTCCATCTGTCTCAAAAATAAGTTAGAAAAAGTTATATTCATAAGTCCATCTACGGTGAGATTAATCAGATATGGTTCCAAAATGGACTTAAACTTCATCTATCATCCTGCATAATAAAATAAAACTAGTTTCTACTAACCAAGGACTTCATGTAGGCCAGTGGTAAGAAATGAAGGCCTGTCACACCTCGGTTGTGGGTTCGATTCCCATAGCCTTGTCCGACGTGATGGGTTGTCGGTCGTCCTACAGTTTGTCTTGTTTTCAAAAAATACATTATTATAGCTTTCCATCGATAATATCGAAAAATTTATAGCCTTAAACAATACTAACTTATGTCCAACATAATCCATTCCAATCTTTAGGTTTATCCAAAATACTGCTGTCCATTCTCATATTATAGTGAAAATGATTACCAGAGAGTTCATATAACAAGCATGTTATTACCATCATTGATCCCCATATATCATAATATATGTCTTGTTGGTCACATTCCAAACATTCGAAGTCCTTAATTATGTATTTTCTTGAAAAATGAATACCCATTGCACCTTAGTGAAAAAAATGAGTGATGCCAAAAGTTAACTCTTTCCACATAACAAAATTCCAAAATTCTATATACTCAAACCATGATATAACTTAGTCCTTATAACAATCATGAGCTCATGAATACTATCAGACATATTATTTCCTCATTATCCATCCATTATGTGCATATCATCTTCTTTACAAAAATATCTGAATAACCTTTCATGGTTACCAGTACCATTCAACATATACTTTCAAATACTTTTTGAAAAACAATAGTGTAACAATCCTTAGATGTTTATTTATTCCATAGTACCATTAAATTACCTATACAGCATAACTCTTGATAAACATACAATCATTCCAATACCTTCTTAAACCATTGACCAAGATTCAACACTTCTTTCATCTCATATATCATTTATAGTCTCCTCATCATCATCCACAGAAATACTACACATCTGACTATGCTGATTCTCTTCATGAGATTTTCC
Organism: Viscum album; assembly: GCA_963277665.1. Taxonomy (NCBI): domain Eukaryota; kingdom Viridiplantae; phylum Streptophyta; class Magnoliopsida; order Santalales; family Viscaceae; genus Viscum; species Viscum album. Next base: position 1,674,234,757 of record OY728150.1, on the reverse strand, counting down.
CTTAGGGCATTGGTTTTCATAATGCCCATACATTCCACATTTAAAATATCTAATCATTGTTGATTTCATAGGAATAACATTATCCTTATCCATGGTGTTAATTGAACCTTTTCCTTTGCACTTAATGGATTTGTGTCCTTCTTTTCCACACTCAAATAATCTTCCTGTTACTTTGAAACATTCTCCTTGATGCCTCTTCCCACGTGATTTACATGATAGAAATTGAACTTTCCTTCCCCTATGATCATCATAAAACTCCATAATTCACTTATTAGATGAGTCAAAAAACTTACCAAATGTAACGTCCCAGGTAATTAAAGAATAAAGAATTTTCATATTTATTAATATTTATGAATTAAATATTAATTTTAATAAAAAGGGGTTTCTACGTTCGATAGCGTACTCGATACGCAACAATGAGTTTCTTTGAAAACTTACGTTGCACACAAGAAATAAAATAATATTATTTTAAATGTTAGTTAACAAGTAGCCATTGTACTGGTGGGAATGGATAGAAATAACTAAAATATGACTATATATGTTTTTAAATGTTTTTACATTTACCCAATAAAGGATAAAGGCTTAAAATACGGAAAGAATTCAATTTTAGGCATTTATACCCTAATTTTCACCAAGGGTTCACTTATCACCTTTTGATGGAGAACCATCATTAAATATAGTTTTGATCAATCTTATAAATTATATTGGACCAAAAATAACTCTTCTTTATAATCGGGACATCAAAATTTACTTTGTGTAAATTTATGGTATCTTTCCGATAAAGTTCATTTTTTTAATGAATAGTGTAAAATGTTGTATTTTAATTCAAAACCTCTTTTTAATCTAAATTATTTATATGATTATATTATCTTTTGAATTGGTTTTAAAGGGAAATTAGAAAATATTTTTACCATTAAATCCAATAGTGGTCGTTGGAATTAATTTCACTTTGAAATCGGACTTAAACTAGTGTCAATCTTTTGATACTTATTGTTTCATAAAAACACGCTATTTGCTCTGAAAGCGGGAATTAATTATTAAATAAATTAATTCAACTTATATGTTGTTAATTTTGTAAAATGGAATTTATTTTTGGATTTGGAATATCAAATATATCTTAGGGTGAATTTTTGGTATTTTTCTGAAAAACTTCAATTTTTGATGAATAGTGAAACCACTAAGTGGTACTTATAAAAACTGATTTTTCGTTTAAATGAAATTTTACCACTTCTGTGTATTGAATTTTGAAAATCCGATATAAAAGGATGTCAGTAAGAAGTAAAATGTGGTTAAATGAGATTAAAATAATTTTTTGGTGAATAGTAACTTATTAAGTTTTTAATCGCGATTAGAGGTAATTAGTGCAATTTAAGGAAAAAATGATATTATAATAAAATGAAAATACCATGACACATGTCCTACCATTATTGGATGTGTCATGGACGACCAAGAAAAGTTGTGGGTCAACTTGGGGACCCCATGGAGCCACTTCGGTTGGGAAATGACATAAATAACTTTTTATTTAATGTTAAAGTAAAAATGACACACACATGAGATGTTTTACTAAAACAATTTTTAAATGAGGTTATACATGTCATATGTTTGATTATAAATAGTCATTGGAAAGATAATAGGATTTACTACATCATAGTAATTTTGTTATATTTTTTAGAAATTAAATAAATTAAATTATTTATGACATAATAATGATGCAGCGATGACATCATTATTTGACGATTTAAATAAAATGGAAAGATAATGTAAAATCTATGAACTACACATGTAAAAAACTTATTTTATGGGTGTATTTCGAACCCTTATCACCTTATACACGAATTATATTAATGTGGTACCTTTTAAAACCGAAAAACATTTTCAAATAAAGTAATATTTCTTTAGATTCCAAAAGTGCCCCTCCTCTCCTCTTATAAAAGGCCCCCACCTCTACCTCATTTAACACACTCCTCAAGCCTTTGGCTCGGCCATACCCTGCCCATTTACTCTCTACACATCTCTCTCCTCATCCTAGAGGATTTATTTTGGGAAGAATCCTTTCAAAGAAAGCCTTTAGGCTCAAATCAAAAGGAGTTACACTTTTAAAGGTAATTCAATCTCTCATGTTCATTTGTTTTATTTTGATTCTCCAACCCCCTAAACTCTTTTTATTTACATATTTTGTAACAAAACCAGTATCTTAAATATACTAGGATGTTGTTATAATATTTATTCGAGCTACACTGTCACACAACTACATCAAATGGTTAAAGAACATACGGTTTCCGTGGATGGCGAAATTCTGCCTCCCGAAACGATGATTGTTCAATACTCATTTAACACCTTCAAAGGTGTCCATTATGATGTCACTATTTTTATATATGATATATAATATGTTTATTCTTTCCTTAAGCTTCTTTATTTTTCATTTATGGCATACCATTAATGTTTCCATTATGGGTAAACACGATATCTTCATTTTAGGAAGTGCGGACTACCGCCCCCTGAAAGTGATATGATTCGTTAATACCATATGTGGGATGTGTAAAGGATAAAGTTTATGATATTATATATGTTATTATACTGGAATTATAATATACTCTTATATCATTATGATTCCATTCTAGAAAATACGAAATTTAAATGAAAGTAGCGTTCATGCGTACGTACGACTTACCGTCTCCATGAACGGTGCATTTCATTTCTTACCTCTAAATGATTATGTAATATTATAAATACATGTATATTATGGATATATATGATATATATGATATCCAAATCGGGAATGTCATTCTGGATATAAAGAAACTTTGACCACACGAACAACATTTAATTCTTAGAAGTCCACTTTCGACATAAGAACCAAATATCGACAAAACAAACATTATTAACTTAAATGGTTACATAATGTTTATAGCATGTCAATAAGTGATATAAAAGGAATAATGAACTTGAAAAAGGTTCTTAAGCAAGTAGAAATTAACTCATGTTTATTATTCAGGACATTAATGAACGATCGAGTCAAGTCGGACCCGAGGTAAGGGACTTCGTCTCAATCTCCTTCCATTAAGGCATATTTCGTTTTATACACAACTTTCTTTTATATGGTGTATAAACCCCTTTGACTTTTACTTTTATACAAAAGGAATATTTTTATACGAAGTGTTTTACTAAATGACAAAAATGAATGTTTTTTTAACGTACGCGGTGACAACGACCTTTTCCGCCGCCGCGAGTATTATTTGGTCTTTGGCTTCCTCAACAAGCCATAATGTTTTTAGAATAAAATAAATACCATATACTCTTTTATGTATTTTGGTATTGAAAATGGTTTTGATAAAGGATTCTATTATGTCAATATATTTATGATATATTGTGATTGAAATGTGGAAATGTTATCATTCCTTTATGTTGGTTTTATGTTTTATGATTTTATATTGGTACTTGGACATTTCAACGGGTGGTTACGTTATAAACCATATGACGGGTGGTGTCGTGAATACCAGGACGGGTGGTTACGTTATAACCTCCAATGCATTGGGTATGGAAGTCGTCTGTATGGCTATTCCATTAAGTATGTATGGAAATTGTCCGTATGGCTATTCCATTAAGTGATATGTGTGGAAGTCGACCGTATGGTTATTCCACATATGTATGTTTATGTCCGAAGTTACCATTATATATGTTATGTGTTCTTTTTATGGGTTTTATGGTAATCCTTTGGTTACAAAAAGGTAAGTAATGATACTTTATTCAGTGAAGAGTTTATACTACTTCATGAAGGTGAAGGTATTACTTTGATAGAGTATAAATGGTTTACATGATGTTGGAAAAACTAACAGTTTTCATTTTTTTGTGTATCCCTTACTGAGCTTTTTATTCTCACCCCATGTTTTTTTTAAATGTTTTTCACAGGACTTAATGTGGAATAAGGTCAAGGATGGGATCAAGGGAATGTCATGCTATATAAAACATGGAAGTAGACATGTTTCTTTTTAAGAGTTTTTTTTATTATGGAAACTTAGTAGAAGTGTCTACTTTGTAATATTTTGAGATGTAACAGTTATGTTCTAATTCTCTAAAACTCTAAACCTGAAAAGATCCTCAATGTGAATTATTCATTTAATTCAATATTAAGTAAGGTTTAAGGCCGGTGCCTTATAGTTTGTATCAAAGGTTGGTTTAGACAACTTTAGGAGTTAGAAAAGTGTTAAATTATAATATGATTGAAATGATATAGAATTTACGGATTACCATGTTGCTTCGCCTAAGATATTTCTGTATTCAGAATGTTTTTCCGTAGAGGAAACAAAGCAGCTATGTTGGGATGACATCAGGAGGAAGACAACCTTCCAAATCAGCAACCTGAGATGGTCGGAATCGGAACTTATCAGTTTTTTGCAGTGATGGCACAATTGACTCAGGCTATAAATAGTGGTGGTATCCATGCACGAGATCGGCCAGATCAACCGCAGAGGAACATGTCAGTGGTGGAACATTTTATGAGGCAACATCCCCCATCATTCAGAGGATCATCTGACCCTGTGCAAGCTGAAGGGTGGATTAAAGCACTGGAGAAGATTTCTGATGTCATGGGGTGTTCAGAACATCAAAAGGTTAGTCTTTCTGTTTACCGTTTTGAAGGTGAAGCTGATCAGTGGTGGTCAATGGTGAAAAATATCAGGGATAGTGATGAGATTGAGGATCTTCACTCGGACGAATTCAAAGGTATGTTTCTTGAGAAATATTTTCCTAAGGTGGTTCGTCTTAGGATGGAAAAACAGTTCCTAGAATTGAGGTAGGAGGATGATTCAGTGGCTTCTTATGAAGCAAAGTTCACTCGATTGTCAAGGTATGCTCCAATCTTTATACGAGATCTTGATAGTAAAATAAACCATTTTTACTTAGGGTTAAAGCCAATGTATCGAAGGGCTTTAGCTTCTCATGAGTTCAAAAGTTATGAAAAACTTGTTCGATGTGCGGATAAGGTGGAAATGGAGTTTGCCGATGATCAGGTGTTCTATGAAAAACAACAGAATAAGAGGTCTAGTTGGAAGGAAAAGGGTAAGAATTCATCAAAGAAGCAAGGAGGTAAGAAAACCAAATATCCTTCCTGTGAGAAGTGTGGTAAAATGCATCTTGAAGAATGTTTATCCAAGTCTGGTAAGTGCTTCCGGTGTGGTAAGTCTGGTCATATTGCTCGTAACTGTAAGGAAGATGATCAAGCAGGCAATGAAAAGCCAACGGTAAGATGTTTTAAGTGTAATGAAATGGGTCATTATGAAAACGAGTGTCCAAAGAAGAACTCAACTGGGGGAATGCATCCAGACTACAAGCAGAAAGGGGTGGTGAAATCCTTTGTAACAACTTCAGCAGATGTTGGGCCATCGATTGAAGTGATATCAGGCACACTGTTTGTTTGTTCAGATTATGCTAATGTGTTGTTTGATTCAGGGTCTACACACTCTTTCATTTCAGAGAAGTTTTCTATTAAATTGTAAATTCCATATCAAGATATGAATCCTGAACTTTTGGTAAAAACACTCAGAGGGAACGTTGAGAAAAAAAAGATTTATAAGAACCTTATTATCCTTGTGTGTGGAAAGAATCTACCAGCAAACCTTATTTTTTTTGCCTCTAGGAGAGTTTGATGTTATTTTGGGCATGGATTGGCTTTCTGGTTGTCATGCTAAGATTGACTGCAGAGCTAAAATGGTTTCTTTTCAGAAAGATTTTCAGTTTCTGTACAAGAATGAACCCTTGATTTTGATAACATATCAGGAAGTTGAGAAACTAGTAAAAGATGGAAATGAATGTTACCTTGCACATATTGTTGAAAATAAAGGAACTGTTCAGATTAATGATGTGCCAGTGGTAAATGAGTATCTTGATGTTTTTCCTGATGAGTTGCCTAGTATTATTCATGATCAGGAAGTTGAATTTACTTTTGACTTAGTTCCTGATTCTAATCCAATTTCAAAACCCCCTTATCGAATGTCTCAAGTTGAACTTTTAGAGTTAAAGAAACAATTGCAGGAGTTATTAGATAAAGGTTTCATTCGACCTAGCACATCACCATGGGGTGATCCTGTCTTGTTTGTTAAAAAGAAATATGGATCAATGAGACTTTGCATTGATTATAGAGCCTTGAATAATATTACTATTAAGAACAAGTATCATTTGCCTCATATCGATGATTTGTTTCATCAGCTCCAGGGAGCTCATTATTTTTCGAAGATTGACTTGAGATCGGGGTACCATCAGTTGAAAGTAAAAGAAGCAGACGTTCTCGAAGACTGTGTTCCGTACTAGATATGGCCATTATGAATTTGTAGTTATGCCTTTTGGGTTAACCAATGCACCTGCTGTATTCATGGACCTTATGAATAGAATTTTCCATGAGTTCTTGGATAAGTTTGTGGTTGTTTTCATCGATGATATTTTGGTGTTTTCTAAAAGTAAAGAGGTGCATGAAAGTCATTTAAGGGTTATCTTGCAAACCTTAAAAGAAAAGAAACTATATGGAAAATTCAGCAAGTGTGAGTTTTGGTTACAACAAATTTCTTTCCTGGGTCACATTGTTTCAAAAGATGGCATAACTGTTGATCCTACTAAAACAAAAGTTGTTGAAGAATGGCCAAGACCCACAAATGTAACCGAGATCCGTAGTTTTCTTGTTTTGGCAGGTTACTACCGAAGGTTTGTTGAAAATTTTTCACGGTTATCTAGTCCAATGACTAAGCTAACTCGTAAGGGTGTTAAGTTCATCTGGACAAACGAATGTGATGATTGTTTTCAGGAGTTGAAGATAAGATTGGTGAATGCTCCAGTTTTAGAACTTCCTTCCAGGAATGGTGAGTTTGTTATATAAAGTGATGCTTCGTTGAAGGGACTTGGCTGTGTCCTTTTGCAGAATGATCAGGTAATTGCTTATGCTTCACGACAGTTGAAAACTCATGTGGTAAATTACCCTACACATGATTTGGAATTAGCTGTTGTTTTCTTTTCTTTAAAAATTTGGAGGCATCATTTTTATAGAGTAAAGTGTGAAATATATACTGATCACAAAAGTTTAATGTATATATTCACTCAGAAAGAATTGATCATGAGACAAAGGAGATGGCTTGAATTAATCAAGGATTATGATTGTACAATTCATTACCATTCGGGAAAAGCAAATAAATTGGCTGATGCTTTGAGTCGAAAAAGTAATGCTTCATTAGCAATGTTGCGTTTGGAACGTGATCCTTTGGTTAAGGATTTGATGAACTTTGGCATAGAAGTTGTTGGTGCAGGAAGTTCTTCTGTTTTGATTCAGGTAGAAGTGAAATCTTCTCTATCAGACAGAATCAAGCAAGCACAGAAGCGAGACAGTGAGTTGCAGAATAAGGTAGAGCTGGTTTAGAAAGGTAAGTTGCTTGAATTCAACATTGATAATGATTGTGTTTTGAGGTTTGGGAAGAGATTATATGTGCCTTGTGATTCACAGTTGAAGAATGAGTTGTTATGTGAGGCTCATAGTTCTCCGTTTTAAGTTCATCCTGGCAGTACTAAGATGTACAGAGATCTGCGGGAGTATTACTAGTGGGATGGAATGAAAAGAGATATTGCTGATTTTACTGTTAAGTGTTTGACTTGTCAACAGGTTAAAGCAGAGCGGCAATTACCGAAAGGGATGCTCCAGCCTTTACCAGTGCCAGAGTGGAAATGGGAGAATATATCCATGGACTTTGTTGTGGGATTACCGAAGACATATCGACATAATAATGCAATCTGGGTTATTGTTGATCGCTTGACCAAGTCTGCTCATTTCCTTGCTATAAGAGATACTTTTTCCCTAGATCAACTTTCCCGTTTGTATCTTAAAGAGATAGTCAGGTTACATGGAGTTCCTCTCTCCATTGTATCTGATCATGATCCCTGGTTCACTTCTAACTTTTGGAAAGGCCTTTAGAAGTTGTTGGTTACTGAATTAAATTTTAGTACAGCTTTTCATCTTCAATCTGATGGGCAATCAGAACGAACAATTCAGACCTTGGAGGATATTCTACGAGCTTGTTCGATGGATTATCAGGGAAGTTGGGACCAACATCTTTCTTTGGTTGAGTTTTCTTATAATAACAGTTTTCATTCTAGTATACATATGGCACCATTTGAGGCATTATAATGGGAAGCAGTGTCGAACTCCAGCATTTTGGGATGAAGTGGGTGAAAGGAAGCTGATGGGACCATAATTGGTAGATGAGATGGCAGAAAAAGTTCAGCTGATTCAGAAGCATATGAGAACAACTCAGAGTAGGCAGAAGAGTTATGCAGAAAACAGGAGGAAGGATCTATCTTTTGAGGTAGGTGATCATGTTTTTCTCAAAGTATCACCATGGAAAAGTGTGATGCGGTTTGGCAAGAAAGGAAAGCCGAGTCCAAGGTTTATTGGACCATATGAAATTCTGGAGAGAGTTGGATCAGTTGCATATCAGGTGGCTTTACCTCCGAGTTTATCTCAGGTACACAATGTTTTTCATGTTTCGATGTTGAGAAGTATATGCCAGATCCATCTCATGTTTTGAGTCCAGAGGTAGTTCAGTTGGAGAAGAACCTATCTTATGAAGAACAACCAGTCCAGATTCTTGACCATAGGGAGCAGGTGTTACGGAATAAGGTGATTAATCAGGTAAAGGTTTTGTGGAAAAAACCACGTGATTGAAGAGGCAACGTGGGAATCTGAAAATGCGATGAGGGATAAATACCACCACTTATTTTGATAAGTGAATAAAATTGCGAGGACGCAATTCCCAAAAGGGGGAAGGATGTAAAATCCCATGTAATTAAAGAATAAAAAATTTTCATATTTATTAATATTTATGAATTAAATATTAATTTTAATTAAAAGGGGTTTCTATGTTCGATAGCATACTCGATACGCAACAATGAGTTTCTTTGAAAACTTACGTTGCACACAAGTAATAAAATAATATTATTTTAAATGTTAGTTAACAAGTAGCCATTGTACTGGCGGGAATGGATAGAAATAACTAAAATATGATTATATATATTTTCAAAAGTTTTTACATTTACCCAATAAAGGATAAAGTCTTAAAATACGGAAAGAATTCAATTTTAGGCATTTATACCCTAATTTTCACTAAGGGTTCACTTATCACCTTTTGACGGCGAACCGTCATTAAATATAGTTTTGATCAATCTTATAAACTATATTGGACCAAAAATAACTCTTCTTTAGAATCGGGACATCAAAATTTACTTTGTGTAAATTTATGGTATCTTTCCGATAAAGTTCATTTTTTAAATGAATAGTCTAAAATGTTGTATTTTAATTCAAAACCACTTTTTAATCTAATTTATTTATATGAATAGATTATATTTTGAATTGGTTTTAATGTGAAATTAGAAAATATTTTTACCATTAAATCCAATAGTGGTCATTGGAATTAATTTCACTTTGAAATCGGACTTAAACTAGTGTCAATCTTGTGATACTTATTGTTTCATATAAACACGCTATTTTCTCTGACAGCGGGAATTAATTATTAAATTAATTAATGCAACTTATATGTTGTGAATTTTGTAAAATGGACTTCATTTTTGGATTCTTAATATCAAATATATCTTACGGTGAATTTTTGGTATTTTTCTGAAAAACTTCAATTTTTGATGAATAGTGAAACCACTAAGTGGTACTTATAAAAACTGATTTTTCTTTTAAATGAAATTTTACCACTTCTGTGTATTGAATTTTTAAAATCAGACATACATGGTTGTCATTAAGATGTAAAATGTGGTTCAATGAGATTTAAATAATTTTTTGGTGAATAGTAACTTATTAAGTTTTTAATCGAGATTAGAGGTAATTAGTGCAATTTAAGGCAAAAATGATATTATAATAAAATGAAAATACCTTGACACATGTACTAAACTTATTGGATGTGTCATGGCCGACCAAGACAATCCATGGGTCAACTTGGGGACCCCATGGAGCCACTTTGGTTGGGAAATGACATAAATAACCTTTTATTTAATGTTAAAGTAAAAATGACACACACATGAGGTGTTTTACTAAAATAATTTTTAAATGAGGTTATACAAGTCAGATATTTGATTATAAATAGTCATTGGAAAGCTAATAAGGTTTCCTACATCATAGTGATTTTGTAATAATTTTTAGACATTAAATAAAATAAATTATTTATGACATAATAATGATGTAGCGATGAAATCATTATTTGATGATTTAAATAAAATGGAAAGATAATGTAAAATATATGAACTACACATGTCCAAAACTTATTTTATGGGTTTATTTAGAACCCTTATCACCATATCCACGAATTATATTATTGTTGGACCTTTTAAAACCGAAACACATTTTCAAATAATGTAATATTTCTTTACTTTCCAAAAGTGCCTCTCCTCTCCTCTTATAAAAGGCCCCCACCTCTACCTCATTTCACACACTCCTAAAGACTTTGGCTCGGCCATACCCTGCCCATTTACACTCTCCAAATCCCTCTCTTCATCCTAGAGGATTTACTTTGGGAATAATCCTTTCAAATGAAGCCTTTAGGATCAAATCAAAAGGAGGTACACTTTTAAAGGTAATTCAATCTCTCATGTTCATTTGTTTTATTTTGCTTCTCCAACCCCCTAAACTCTTTTTATTTACTTCTTTTGTAACAACACCAGTATCTTCAAAATACTAGTATGTTGTTATAGGATTTATTCGAGCTACACTCTCACACAACTACCTCAAATGGTTAAAGAACATACCGTTTCCGTGGATGGAGAAATTCTGCCTCCCGAAACGATGATTGTTCAATACTCATTTAACACCTTCAAAGGTGGCCATTATGATGAATCTATTTTTATATATGATATATAATATTTTTATTATTTCCTTAAGCTTCTTTATTTTTCATTTATGGCATACCATTATTGTTTCCATTATGGGTAAACAAGATATCTTCATTTTAGGAAGTGCGGACTACCGCCCCCTAAAAGTGATTTGATTCGTTAATACCATATGTGGGATGTGTAAAGGATAAAGTTAATGATATTATATATGTTATTATACTGGAATTATAATATACTCTTATATAATTATGATTCCATTCCAGAAAATACGAAATAGAAATGGAAGTAGCGTTCATGCGTACGTACGGCTTACCGTCTCCATGAACGGTGCATTTCATTTCTTACCTCTAAATGATTATGTAATATTAAAAATACATGTATATGCTGGATATATATGATATATATGATATCCAAATCATGAATTTCATTCTTTATATAAAGAACCTTTGACCACACGAACAACATGTAATTGTAAGAAGTCCACTTTCGACTTAAGAACCAAATATCGACAAAACAAACATTATTAACTTAAATGGTTACATAATGTTTATAACATGGACATAAGTGATATAAAAGGAATAATGAACTTGAAAAAGGTTCTTAAGCAAGTATAAATTAACTCATGTCTATTATTCAGGACATTAAAGAATGATGAAGTCATGTCGGACCCGAGGTAAGGGACTTCGTCTCAATCTCCTTCCATTGAGGCATATTTCGTTTTATACACAACTTTCTTTTATACGGTGTATAAAACCCTTTGAATTTTACTTTTATAAAAAAGGAATCTTTTTATACGAAGCATTTTACTAAATGACAAAAAGAAATGTTTTTTTAACGTACGCGGTGACAATGACCTTTTCCGCCGCCGCGAGTCTTATTTGGTCTTTGGCTTCCTCAACAAGCCGTAATGTTTTTAGAATAAAATAAATACCATATACTCTTTTATGTACTTTTTTATTAAAATTGGTTTTGATAAAGGATTCTATTATGTCAATATATTTATGATATATTGTGATTGAAATGTGGAAATGTTATCATTCCTTTATGTTGGTTTTATGTTTTATGATTTTATATTGGTACTTGGAAATTTCAACGGGTGGTTAAGTTATAAACCATATGACGGGTGGTTCCGTGAATACCAGGACGGGTGGTTATGTTATAACCTCCAATGCATTGGGTATGGAAGTCGGCCGTAAGGATATTACATTAAGTATGTATGGAAATTAGCCGTATGGCTATTCCATTAAGTGATATGTGTGGAAGTCGACCGTATGGTTATTCCACTTAAGTATGTTTATGTCCCAAGTTACCTCTATATATGTTATGTGTTCTTTTTATGGGTTTTATGGTAATCCTTTGGTTACAAAAAGGTAAGTAATGATACTTTATTCAGTGAAGTGTTTTTACTACTTCACGAAGGTGAAGGTATTACTTTGATAGAGTATACATGGTTTACTTGATGTTTGAAAAACTAACAGATTTCATTTTTTTTGTGTATCCCTTACTGAGCTTTTTATGCTCACCCCAAGTTTTTTTTGAAATGTTTTTCACAGGACTTAATGTGGAATAAGGTCAAGGATGGGATCAAGGGAATGTCATGCTATATAAAACATGGAACTAGACATGTTTCTTTTTAAGAGTTTTTTTATTATGGAAACTTATTAGAAGTGTCTACTTTGTAATCTTTTGAGATGTAATAGTTATGTTCTAATTCTCTAAAACTCTAAACCTAAAAAGATCCTCAATGTGAATTATTCATTTAATTCAATATTAAGTAATGTTTAAGGCCAGGCCCTTATACCAATGATGATATTATTGATCATATTATGAGATTTCTGATTAGGCATAATAACGATATGTGGACCTCCAGATCCAATTTCATTCGGTTGCTGATGAATAATATCATACCATTGTCCATCATATCCTCCATTATCGTGAATCTTCCCGTTCCCAGCCATTTTCTAAAACCCAAAAAAAATAGTCTGAGAGGTAAAATTCATAATCAAGGGGGATTACCTTCAATATCTAAAATCTTAGGTTAAATTCTATGATCGTTACCATAATTCTAGGACTATAACATATACTTATACTTAACCTTAGGGACATCCCTAGATATACCTTAGAAATATCTCTATGAATCTCACTAAAGTTCTCGCATCCTAGATTCCAAAGGTTGACTAAACCATTCCTTTGAAACCAACTATAGAGACCCAAAGCTTGACATACATGGAAATTATATTACTTATTTGGAATAATTAATACATAACAAAAAACCAACACTCAAGGACCGTAATAGTTTAGTGTCTTTGGAAACTTGGAACATAATCTTCTAATCGTGGTGAATGATCTTTAACATCTCCCATAAATATCTTCTCCTTTTTTTCTTACCTAAAACCTTTATTTATATCCTAGGGAAAATAAAACATAAAAAGGGTGAGCTCAAATTATCAGTAAGTGTAAACATAGATAACATTGAACAATCCATAATCATTTGAATGCAAAAACTTAAACATAAAATCTAAACATCAAAATCTTGAGCCAAGACATAAATCTTACAATTATGTAAAGCATATATCCTAAAAGAACATCAATCATGATAAAATATCATGGGAATAAACCATGTGATTGTGGAAAGCATTAAGAATATGATATTATTTCCATAGTAGCCAAGGCATTTCTTCCAAGACCATCTTAGTGGACAATGTCCCTTTCTGAGTCGAGTTCACTCCTCGTTCCAGTCCTGTATTACTGAACCATATTAACATACCATTCCAGCCTTGTCTATCTCATGAGATATAAATCATTACCCAATTCATTGGAGGTAGATATAGTTCCCACCCATATCATATTGAAATCATTCTTACGTGTTCCACAAAACAATCATAAATCATTCATCAAAACCCAAAAAATAAATTGGGTTTCATAAACATCATTCCATCATAACATAATCCTTATGAAACAAATGTATATCATTTAATTATAAGAAAAGTGAAACCATATAAATCATAGATACATTATACTTGAAACACACAAATATGAAATAATGTCATCTTAGATGGAAAATGGTTTTGATAAAGCACTTGAAATGAATTTTTGAGGAAAATATCCTTTCATCGTGAAAATAATTTTCTTTTCAAAAAATGCCATTCAATTTGAAAAGAAAATCATTTTGTTGAAAATAGACATGAAATCTTGTAGAGTAATCTTCATGAAAATAAGGCGTTATAAAACCATAAAAATCCATTCATGCCGTATAATTTAAAAAAACATTCTTCTCGTACTTTTGCTGGAAAAGTCAAAAAGTACCTCATATGGTAAAAAAAGATTCCTTCCAAACCTTGTGGTAAAAGTCATAAAAGGGTAAAAATGACATTAAACATGCATGGAAGTATAATTATTATTTTATGAAAACATTTTTAGAAAACATGGAAATGGATTATAAACATAACCCTAGTAAATTCTTACGAATAAACAATCTCAGATAAGAATGATATTGGAATAATTATCCCTTACCTTAGGTCTGATATGCTTCATACGTATCTGAACCTCCTGTATAATAATTTAAATAATTCCGTTGACTTATTACAGAATCATATTCATTGTTATGATATCATATATGGTTCACTTATGACTTTATATTACCCGTTCTTTTGTAAATTTTATGTTAAAGCAGCGTTTTGGGTAAAATGTTTTATTTATCGTTGGTGTTTGGACTTGTTGTTCTTGATATTATTACTACTTATATCATGATTTTATTAAATCCAGAATTTAAATCATGATATATATATCATATATATTCAGTATGTATACATATATATAATATATAGATAAATGAAATGAAATACACCGTTCATAGAGACGGTCGGCCGTACGTACGCATGAACGTTGTTTTATTTTCCTTTTTGACTTGAATGGAAGTAAGTAGATGATATATATATATATATACATAAGTTCAGTAGCTTTATAAATTCATATATATCGTTATTTCATCATTATATATACTTTATAATCATTCTTGAATGGTTAATCATGGAAAATGAATCTCTTCGCGTTCGTGGAGACGGTAGTCCGTACGTACGCACGAGCGATGATATCATTACCATGATCGTGGAATTTTATTGAAGTGTATGTATAATATTATAGAATAAATATCACTTTAAAATAACCATATATAGTTATTTATTTACACCATTATACCCATCCATGTAAGGTGGTGGTGGAAAAACTGATTACACCACGACGTGGAGACGGTATTACGTACGTACTCACACGCGGTGATTTCATTTTCCATAGGATTGATAGAAGGTGAAATAGGGTTGTTTCATATTCATAATAACATATAATTATATGATTGATACTTATTTTATTACTTTATAATGAAAAACTAAATAAGATGAAGTTGAAGAAAAATGAAACTTGAGAGAATCGAAAGAAGAGATTACCTCTTCTTCGACGCACCTCCTTTAAGCCTTCTCTTATGGAAGTATAGTTGGTCTTTCGAGAAGACCAGAACCTCCAGAATGTTGCTAAGAAAGTGGAGAATAGAAATGGTTAGTGTTTGGTCGTTCTTAAAGGTTCAAAATGGTGTGAAGAGAAGAGGGAAGGGGTACCCTTTTTATAAGGGAGGAGAGGGGCACCATTGGAAAAACTCAAAATACTATTTTATAATAATGTCATATGCTGTTTATAATAGCTCCAAATCAATTTATTTAGAAGCTAAAGTGGGGATGGGTCTAAATACTCTCATCCAAGAGATTTTAGACAAGATTAGGTTACAATTTTAACCTTATCATTTAGATTTAACTCTAAGTTAAATAATTTAACTTTTACCGTGACTTCTTGTTTTCTTACACTTTATGGTTAATAAACTTACTATAACAAATCAAACGAAACCCAAGTGGTTAATAATTAATATATATATATTTAACTAAGTCATTTTTCCAATCCTTAGATTTTTAGGAATAAAATACCAATTAATAATATAATACATGTTTTAAAAACTATTTTATGTCAATTTTGACACTATTTGGTAATTGATTTTTGCGAAAATCATAACAGAATGATTAGTTCTAAAAAAGTGAATTAAATCAATAATAACATGCCATATTAACCTATAAAATTAGTATAATTCATATAAAGTCTAAAATTACATTTATTTGGGTATTTATAACATCAATTATGTTAATATTTCATTAATAATGTAATTACTGCATCATCATTGTGTAATAAATAAATTAAATTATTTAATGGCAAAAAATTATAAATAAAATACCATTATTTAGGAAATATTTTTAGATTTCTAATTAATATTTATAGTCGAATTTAACTTATGTATAACCCAATATTAAAAATTATGTATTTATTAATCTTTGATTTTAACAATTTTCACCCTTCTTTAAATAAAATAATAATAAATTTCCTAATCTAATCCAAGTTGACCTAAATGGTAATATTGTATTTATAAGGATGTTTTTTTTGAATTACACATATCCAATATAATTAGGACATGTGTTAGGGTAGGAATAATATCATTTTTACCCTTTATTAACCTATTTACTTTTAACCGTGGTAAATAAATGAAAAAGTTACTATTCACCAAAAATTATTTTCATCTCATTGAACAACATTTTAGTCCTTATTATTAACTGTGTCTCTCGGATTTTCTAAATTCCACTCACAGAAGCGGTAAAATTAAGTTTTATGTGAATTTCCAAATTCTCCTAGGAGGTGGGTAAAAGACGGTGAAAAGTTCCATAAAATTTTTATATATCTAAAATTATTATAAAATGACTCCAATGAATTACATTGAACTTATATAGGTATTATGTATCAATTTTGACTTAAAATAAATTTAAATAAAATAAATAATTATTTAAATAAAAATTCTGTTTTTAAATAGTAACCAAGTATTCTCACTATTCATCAAAAATTGAATGTTTTCAGAAAAATACCAAAAATTCACCCTAGTCTAATTTTGATATTCCGACCCAAAAAATAAAGTCCATTTTGAAAAATAAAATTTCAAAATGTGGGTATTACTATTCCTAACAGCTAGATTATATAACATATCGTTGTTTAGTGAAATTCGGTATTGCGTACAATATACGATATCGTGGAAGGTCGCGATTCTGTGTAATGCAAGCCGTGTTAGGGATGCGTGTAGTGCAAGACCCTTTTGGTGTAGCATAAAACACAAGACATCAATGAAATTAAAAAGAATATTTTTCACAAAATCTCGTGGTGTTACAAGAGGATAGGTAAATGGTGGTATTTAACAACAAACAACTCATTATGATTATCTTTACATTGATGTAAGACATAATCTGAGCTCGGTCTAGTACTTCCCACATCATCAAATGTGTATGGGTTCGACCTCTTATGAAGGAATTAAAATTTAAATATGAAGTGCCACTCTCCTTCAGTAGTGATTTGGGTGAGTTTCCATAATCATACATTTCCATTTTAAAACCCTTCGGTTAATAAAATTCTTTGGAACCTCATGGGTAGATACTTGTTTTTTAATATATGAACTAGGTTTATATTTCATCATGTTAATCCTCGAGTTTGTGTGGAAGCAGATGATTCAATAATTACTTTTGTATATGTATCGATCATAGTAGGTAGATATTTTCAATACATATTGCATGTTTTATAATCATTGTTTTATTATTGTTCCCCCTATAAAAATTTGGACATTCAATTACAACCTATAGGAATGGGTCTAAAAATATTATTTGTAATGCCCCGGCCCCAGAAGCCCTGAGTCGGTGCATTATTACGTATCATTAGCATGATCACAAAAGATCATGTCTTGATCGATCGATTAGTTTAGTAGCCTTGGATGTACTAGATACATTCCTAAGGATTACATTTCATAATAAAATGGAAAAACTACAACAACATTTTTTACATAGAAAAAACTGAGATCCCATAGACTATCCCTGCAGGTCTGTCATAATATAATATTTCGCATCCTAGGAAAAATAAAACAAAGAAACAGGTGAGCTTCGATGCTCAGTAAGGATAACAATATAGTGAAAACATTCATAAATAAGAAAACACATTTATGGAAATGTATAAGACTAAAACAAAAACATTATAAACATGAAATTTAACATAATATAGAAAATAAAAAATTGAATAATTCCATTTACTTATTCACATGGATATTCTACTAGTCGAATAATCAAATGCAATATCAATAGCCACTTCATAAAAATGGAATGCATAATGCCATGCTTTTATAACCACATAGTCATGGCCTTGTGCCAAGAATAAAAATAATATTTTTTAAAGGTCTTGTGCTAAGACACTAGTTTGTCTTATGAGTCCTACCGATTCATCGAGGAGCTATAGTGGGCTTCACCTGTCACTTACTATGTCCAATGCAATCCACATATGAAAAAGTTTTAAACATAACATAAACAATCGTATTAAAACTAGCATATGAAATGTCAATACATTATCCATAAACCATAAATGGTGTAATAATAACACATCCACAGTCAAGCATATCACAAAACCTTCAATAAAATATGGAAGGTTTGTATCATAATAAATCAACATCTAGTAATCTTAAAATCCATCAAAGCATGTTGACATAGATGAAATCAAAGCCTTTTTTAAAAGAAATATATCTTTCTATTTTGAAATATTTTAAAATTCATATATTTATAAAATTAAACATTTACTTTGGAAATATTATTATAAGCTTGTATGGGAAGCTTGGATGATGTTATAATGGAGGAAAATATCTGCACCCACCGTATAAGTTAGAAAAGACAATCTTACATTAGTTTTGTCGAAAAGGTTATAAGGTACCTTGTTTGGAAAATGACGGAAAGATTCCTTTCAAAAAAATCTTATAAAAAATAAAATAGTGTTATAAATGACTTTCTCCCATAGTCTAGTAAATAGTAAAAAAAATTAAATACATTTTTAAGAAAATACGTATGTGGATGATAAAGAGGTCCCAGTAGATACATATTAAAAAATAACCTTTGATAATGAAGAGATTGTGAAATTAACCCTTACATTGTGCTTTTCATTGGTCAAGGGTAGGTTAACCTCATGTATAATGGTGAAATTATTGTTATTAAATTATAAAATAATGATATACATTAATATGATATCATATATGTTCTTTTAATATTGCATTGTTAATTATATTTTAGTGTTATCGTCATTTTGTGTTTTAACTGATTCGTTTTACATTATATGCTTTGTTATGTAAGTAATGTTTGTTATGGATATGTTGTATCATATTCATATTCAGAATGATATTAATTCTTTAAACATATCTACAATCATCTAATGGAAATTTGTCTTTAATGAATATGATGGGGAATGAATCTCACCACGTTCATGGAGACGGTAATCCGTATGTACGGACGAGCAACAATATCATTCTTTTGATGTTAATATAATATATAATTGGATGTTATATAATATATACAGAATCATTATCATGTTATATTTATTATTTAAATCAATTACACATAATTATTATACCCATCCAAATAATAATGTACTGAATAACAATTACACCACGACGTGGAGACGGTAAGCCGTACGTACACGCGTATGGTGACATGTCATTCAAAGGATGGATAGAATAATGAATATGGTTTTACAAAATTTATAATAACATCACATTATATAGAATATACTGGATTTATTATTTTAGAATGAAAACAACAAATAATGAAAAAGTGGAAGAAGGAAAGAACTTGAAAGAGGTGATGAAATATTTACCTCTTCTTCGGGTTCTTCCTTTTGATTTTATCGAAAGGGCACCGTACAATTGCTTTATAACTAAATGAATACCCCTATGATTAAGGGAGGATCGTTGGGAGGGTATTTGGGAAGAGTTTGGCCAATCTAAATGGCATTGATGGTGTGAATTAGAGAGAAGGGGGAGTTCCCTTTTATAAGAGGGATGAGGGGCACCTTACGAAAAGCTAGAAATATTATTATATAATAAAATCATTTTCCTTTTCTAATGTACCCAAAAATGAATTATTTACAGGATAAGGTGGGTATTGGTCGCAAAACACTCAACCAATAGTTTTTAGATAGGTTTGGGTCACTATATTAATATTATCTTTTAGATTTAACTGTTAGTTAAATAGTTTGACATTTAACATGTCTCTTTGTATTTTTATATGATATGGTTAATAAACATACTATATACATCAAAAAGAACCCCTAGTGGTTAATTAATGATTCAAGTATCATTAAATAAGTCTTTTGGCCGAACCTTAGGTTTTTAGGAATATAATATCAATTAATAACATAATATTTGTTTAAAAAACTCTTTTATGTTAATTTTGACACTATTTGGTATTCTGTTTTGGATAAATTCATAACAACAATATTACACTAAAAGAAATTCATCTATCCAACCCTGACATGGAATATTAACTTATATAATTAGTGGAATTTATAAAAATTCTCAAAATACATTTATTTGGATATTTATAATAACAGTTATTTCAATCTTTCCTTAATATGGTAATTTCTGCATCATCATTGTGTCAGAAATAAATTTAATTATATAATGTCTAAAAAATATAAATAAAATACCATTATGTATGAAATATTTTTATCTTTATAATTAATATTTAGAGTCCAATTAATATTATGTGTAACATTATATTAAAAATTGTTTAGTTATTAAACATTGAATTTTTCTCTTTTAACTCTTCTTTGAATTAAATAATAATAAATGTCCTAATCTAATACAAATGGACCTAAAGTATCATATTTTTTCCTATGGTTTTTAGGTCTAATTACACTTATCCAATAGAATTAGAACATGTGTTAGGGTAATAATAATGTCATTTTTACGCTTAATTACCCAAATTAATTTTAACCGTGGTAAATAAAAGCAAAAAGCTACTATTCACCAAAATATTATTTTCATCTTATTGAACAAAATTTTACTTACTAATATCAACCATTTCTAACGAATTTTAAAATTCAACTCACAGAAGTGCTAAAATTATGTTTTATGTAAATTTTCAAATGCTCCTAGGAGGGGTAAAAGACGGAAAAAATTTCAATAAAATTTTATATATCTGAACATATTTTAAAATGAATCCAATGAATTATATTGATCTTATATAGGTATTATGTATCTATTTTTACCTAAAATAAATTTAAATAAAATAAATAATTATGTAAATAAAAAGTCAGTTTTAACCAATAACTTAGTGTTTTTTACTATTCATCAAAAATTGAAAGTTTTCAGAAAAATACAAAAATTTCACTTTATGCTAATTTAGATATTTTGAATTCAAAGATTAAGTATATTTAACCAAATTAAAAACAAATACGTTTCATTTATTAATTTAAAATTAATTCCCATTGTAAAAACCAAAAAGGGAGTTTTTAAGAAATAATAACTAACAAAATATTGTTACTTGTTTATGATCAATTTTAATGTAAAATTATATCCATTGATTAAAATTGGATTAAATGGTAAAAAAATAATATATTTATACTTCCAAACCATTAAAATTTATAATTTAATAATAAAAAATATTTGCATTAAAAAAGTTTTTTCAGTTATAATATATTATTTTTCACTATACCCTGAACTATGAAATTTATCAGAACAACCCAAATAATTTATTGAAACTAAATTCTTATGTCCCAATTATAATGAAGACGTTTATCTTGTGAAATTTAAAATATAAAAGTTTCAAATATTGTATTTAAAGAGGGTTCTCCATTAAAAGGTGGTAAAATTGCATTTTTTAAAACAATACATCTTTTATCTGAAAAAATGAAAAAAAAATTCATTATGTTTAAGAAACTCATAATATGGATTATGAAATTATAAGGATTATATGATGTTCAAAATTTAGTTATTCCTCTTCATAACCTCTTCTGAATGGATAGTTTCGTTAGTCGTGAAATGCTTGAACTCGGTGTTGTGTGTAGTGCATGTTATTGAATTACTTTGAAGAAATAACGTACAATGAAATCTCGGGGTGTTACATTCTTATCTCCTCCAATAAATTGCATCCTCGCAATTTGAATTTTTTTTCAAAAATAAATTGTTGAAAATAGAAAATACCTTTGTGGGAAAACCCACATCGGAAATTGGGTTAATAAAATTAATCTTAATAAGAGTAAAAGGGGAATGAAAAATTCACCACCCAATAATGATCTCAATTGGGAGAACATCGGTGGAAATTAGAGACACATAATTGAAGTAAAAAGATAAATATTTTTAGGGAGTGATTGAGGTCATTAGTCACAATCAATTTTAGAATTGATGGCAACAAAGCCATCAATCTATGATGATTTAAGATATCATTGATTCAACAAAACAAAAGGTATTAGGATAACACATTTTTAGTTTTAATATCTATTACCAAAATTTTATGAATTAATTTCTTCATAGAATAAGAGAACAAAAAAATATAGACTTGACATGTAGAGTTCCACCCTTTATCTAATTTCTACCACAAACTCACATTTCACTCTAAAAGATAATAGAACATAAAAAATATTCTATTTATCCTATTCATATAGGGTTCCAAAAAATGAATTTATAATTCATCTTATACACCTTTAAAAAAACTACGTTATTAAATCTACGATATCACTTGGGCCAGTGGTAGGTGATACACTATTGTCGCCCTTCGGTTGTGGGTTCATGTCTCGCGACCTTGCCGGATGCGACGGGTTGCCTCCCGTTCTCCGGGTTGACCTTTTTATAGAAATCAAAAAATAATCTCAAACTAAACTTATCCAAAAAACTTTTGTACAAACTCATTTTCCAATGTTTATAAGGAATGTAAACACAATAAAGATCCTTTTTTCCACGAAAAAACATGTGAACACCTTCATCATGTATTCGTTGAAAACACTACAACATCCAAAATTACCATAAAACCTTATTGATTACATTCATGCTCCCTTATTGTTTATAGAATACTTGATATACTCCTTCTATGAAAAAATGATGTAAACTCCAACAATGATGGAATATACAAATCATTAATCAGTTTCAAGGTAGTCAAAAATATCCAATATAATTTATCCAAATCAATCATATATTATTCCAAAATCACTACCTCAGTATCATAACCATATTATGGTTTATCTTTTTCTCAACCATATATTTTCAAAAAAATTAACCTACTATTGATTCACTTTTAATGGTTCCACAAAATCTCAAGTCCTTAATGAAATAGTATTGTAGTATAATCTTTATGTACTCTATAATTGATATAACATGTACATCATTAATACAATACTCAAATGACACAATACTTTAATAACAATGAAAGAAATCTAATCATTATTATTCATCTTCGGTAGTATCATAACATTATTATTGTCCAATAGCATCATCTAGGGTATACTCGGATGATTTGGAGATTGATTCGCATAGTGTCCCAACTCCTTGCATATGAAGCATTGTACATTTGAAACTATTTTCATACCCTTGTAATCACGTACTTGGTGTCCTTTTTCTCCACACTTATTACAAACTCCCATTTCCTAAAATATTTTACCATTGTGATTCTTTCCACAGTTATCACATATGGGAAAATGCTTCTTTTCCCTCTTCCCTTTATCTGTCATTATATCTTCCATCCTTTTCTTCTCTTTCTTCCCTACAATGCCATAGGACTCAAAGAATTCTTCACTTGTCTTATTAACACATGATACTATTTCTTCATATATTGAGAGTACATGGGATACTATTCCCCTTATAAATGTTGGAAAAATACCATGAAAGATATCTTCCTTTTTACTCTTTGGATTATATGTATTGTTGGAGTTCACATTCCTTTTACTGGGTTCCATTTCTGTACAATGGCATACACTAGGTCAGTTTATGAACTACAATGAATAATTCCAAACATGTAAAAACCTAACATAAATTGAACAGTTTATGGATATAATCTATAATCTTAAAAAATGTTTTCCTTGATGAAGTATATACTCATAAACCCTTCATAATGGTTTGTAATGAAAATGAGAATAATCCTATGCATATCTCTCCAGAGTGTCGTAACCTAGAGTGCAATAAGGCCCGTTGTCATGAACCAGTTCCCGTTCGAGTCTAGCTCAAAGTAGTGTTACTGCGTTTTAACCCTAGGTATATTGGTGCCAGAGCTGCCTCTACCTGCTCATATCTAGACAGAGATGTATTGCTTGGAAAACTCACAAAATATCTACAATACCAAAATTCTAGGAAGTTCTTCTATAGTAATCCTCAAAGTCTATATTAGGGATATGTACTCTAATCAGATTTTATGTAAATCTAGTTTCCATGGTTTTTACTAGACATCCTCTTATCCCAACTATAACACACTGTCCCCAGAAGCCTAGAGTCAGTGCATTATTACGTCTCATTGTCATGATCACAAAAGATCAAGTCTCGAAAGATCGATTAGTTTAGTATCCTTGGAAGTACTAGATACATTAGGTTTTCATTACATCATAAAATGGAAAAAATTATAAAAAATTGTTTTCATAGACAACATTGAGATCCCATAAAGTATCCCTGCAGGGCAGTCATAATAAACATTTTTCGCATCCTTGGAAAAATAAAACATAGGAAGGGGTGAGCTCAGATGCTCAGTAAGGATAAAAATATAGTAGAAACTTACATAAATAAGCATACACATTTAAGGCAATGTATAAGACTAAAACAATTTCCTTTTAAACATGAACTTTAGAATAATATAGAAAAGATAAAAATCAGATAATTCCATTTACTTATTAACATGGATATTCTACTGGTCGAATAATCACATGCAATTTCAATACCCACTTTCATAATGATAGAACACATAATGCCAGACTTTCAAAACCACATTGTGAAGGTCGTATACAAGAATGAAAATAATATTTTTTCAAGGCCTTGTGCCAAGAAACTAGTTTGTCTAAATAGACCTACCGATGCATCGAGGAGCTATAGTAGGCTCCACCCGTCACTTATTAAGTACAATGCATTACTCATATGAAAAGGTTTAAACATAACATAAACATTCATATTAAAACTAGCATAGTAAATTTCAATTCATAATCCATAAACAATGAATGGTGTAAAAATAACACATCCATAGTCAAACATATCACAAAACCTTCAATACAATATGGCAGTTTTGTATCATAATAAATCAACTTCAAATAAGTTTAAAATCCATCAAAAGATGCTGACATAGATGAAATGAAAGCCTTTTTTTAGAGAAATATCTCTTTCTATTTTAAAATATTTTAGAAATTCATATAATTATAAAAGAAACAATTTACATTGGAAATATTCTTAAAATATTTTAAGAGAAGCATTTATGATCTTATAATGGTAGAAAATAGTCTCACCCACCATATAAGATTAAAAATACATTCTTACCTTAGTTTTGTCAAAAAGGTTATAAAGTACCTTGTTTGGAAAACGATGGAAAGATTCATTTCAAAAACGTCATATTAAAAGTCAAAAAATGGTATAAATGACTTTATCCCATAGTCTTGTTAATTGTAAAAATGTTTTGAAATACATTTTTATGAAAACATGGAAGTGGGTGATAAAGAGGTCCCAGTAGATACTTACGTAAAAACAACCTCGGATAATGAAGAGATTGTGAAATTAACCCATAGATTTTGATTTTCCATGTTCCAGGGTAGGTTGAACTCTTGTATAATGGTGAAATATTTGTTATTAAATTATACAAGAATCATATACATTAATATTATATCATATTTGTTATTTCAATATTTCTTTGATAATTATATTTTAGTATTATCGTCGTTTTAGGTGTTAACTGATTCGTTTTCCTTTATATGATTTGATACATAAGTAATGTTTGTTATGGATAGGGTATATCTTATTCAGATTTAAAATGATATTAAGACTTTAAATATATTTTTTAATCATATAATGAAAACTAGTCTTGAATAGATACAATGGGAAATTAATCTCATCGCGTTTGTGGAGATGATAATCCATACGTACGCACGAGGGACAATATCATTCTTTTGATATTAAAATAATATATAATTGGATGGAAGCTGTTTTTTATGCCCTACACTATCTGATATATTACCTTCTGGGTGATAACATTGTGTTTTTTAACGACTACAGGAGTCTCAAGTACATCTTCACTCAGCGTGATCTGAATTTGAGACAGCAAAGGTCAGTTGGGTACCTTCGGTCTTTTGAATTTGAGCTTGCCTACAGACCTGGGAAGGGAAATGTTGAGGTTGATGCAATGAGTAGGAGGACTCAGATATAGGCAGTTCAAGAGGCCAGTTGTGAGTGGCAGCTTATGGCTCTATTCTCTGAGATGCATTTGGAGGTGCATGACAGACAGGGGCAGATATTTCTATTTTCTGTAGTTTTTACCTATACTCTTCTTAATCGGGTACGAATGAGGCATCTATCATATTCTGAAGGCCTAGATCTATGAGAAAGGGTTTTAGGAGAGGACCCTATTCCTAGGTAGACCATTGGCGAGGATGAGATCCTTCAATTCCAGGGATGTGTATGGGTGCCAACAGACATACGCGAGGAGCTGATGCAGGACATTTATTCCTCAATTTTGGTGGTTCATCCTGGCGTCACCAAGATGTATCATGATCTACATCATCGGTATTGGTGGCCAGGTCTATAGAGGAACGTTGCTAGTTTTGTCCTGAGGTGTTCCACTTGTCAGCTGGTGAAGGTGGAGCATTTGAGACCAGCAGGGCCTCTACAAGAGTTACCCATTCCCTAGTGGAAGTTGAACGATGTCACAATGTACTTTGTGATAGGGTTGCCAATGTCACCTTGGGGGAATGACAGATATTGGGTTGTCATTGACCGACTCACGAAGGTTTCTAACTTCTTATCGATCAAGGAGACCATCGGTGTTGATGAGCTGTGGCTTTTTTATATCCAAGAGATTTTATGTATTTATGGAGTTCCGCACTCCATTGATCTTGACACGGATGGTCATTTTACTTCCTGGTTATGGCAGGGACTTCAGAAGGCTTTGGATATAGAGGTACTTTTGATAACAACATACCATCCCCAGACAGATGGCCAGTCCGAGCGTACGATTTAGGTGTTTGAGGATATGGTCCAAGCTTGCATTCTAGATTTTGGAGGTTCTTGGGAGAAGCATATACCTCGTGTGGATTTTTCCTTTAACAAAAATTTTTAGGTGACTATTCAGATGGAACCTTATGAGGCTTTGTATGGTAGGCCATGTCGATCACCATTATGCTGGCTGGAGGCCGGAGAGGCAACTTCTTTGGGACCTCGTCTTGTTCAGGAGACCTCAGAGAAAATAGAGTTGATTCGGAAGAGGATTTCTAAAGCTCAGTCTTGACAGAAGTCTTATGCTGATCAACGAAGATGACAAAAAGAGTTCAGGGTTCGGGATCATGTTTTCATGAGTGTCACACTGAGGTTGGGACACAAGAGGATTTAGATACAAGGTATGCTTTCACCGAGGTACGTAAAGCTGTTTGAGGTGTTGGAAATAGTTGGGCTGGTTGACTATCGGTTGCATTTACCTCAGAGGTACCAAGATATGTATGTATTCTTCCATGTTTCTCAGCTCTGATGTTACTTTTCAGAACATTCTCATTTCCTCCAACCTCAGGAGGTTGAGCTCGAAGTGGATGCATCGTTTGACGAGCATCCTACTAGGATTGTCGATCGTAGTATGAAGGTTCTATGTGGATGATTTTTTCCTCTGGTATGGGTACTATGGCTGCACGAGAGAGTATAGGATGAGACTTGGGAGAGGTAGGCTGATGTATGATCGTAGTGGCTGGAGCTGTTTGGGGTTTCTTCATTTACGACTCTCTAGGGAAATTCGTGGACGATTTTTTAAGGGGGGAAGTTTGTAAGAACCCTAACCATATTTTCAGGTTTTTTTCTTTTTTCTACAGTTTTTTAGAAAAGAAAATTTTCTAGAAATTTTTGATGTACACGTAGTGTAATTTATGAGTACATGCCGTGTACTCCCTTTGTAACGCCCCAAGCCTAGTTACCCAAAGTCGGTGCATTATTACATAACATTGGCATGATCTCAAAAGATCATGTCTCAAAAGACCAATTAGTTTAGTAGCCTTGGAATCACAAGATACATTCATAAATTTTACATTACATCATAAAGTGAAAACTAGATCAACATTTTGTCTCCACACTCATATCCCCTTAAACTATTCCTACAGGTCATTCATAAAATGCTTCTTCACATCCTGGGAAAAATAAAACATAGAAAGGGGTGAGCTCAAATTCCCAATAAGGATACCAAGATAGAAGAAACATTTCTAAATAAGAATAAACATTTAAGGCAATTTATAACTAAAAAAAAGCCTTTTAAACTTGTAATTTTGCATAATATGGTAGAAATAAAATGAAATAATTCCATTTAATTATTCACATGGTTATTCTACTATTCAAATAATCACATGAAATATCAATAACCACTTTCATTTTGATGGAATACATAATGCGAGACTATCATAACCACGTAGCCAAGGCCTCGTGCCAAGACTACAAATAATATTTTGTCAAGGCCTCGTGCCAAGACACTAGTTTGTCTAATGAGACCTACTGATACATCAAGGAGCTATAGCGGGCCCCACCTGTCACTTATTAAGTCCAATTCATTCCTCATATGAACAGGTTTAAATATAACATAAAAATTCATATTAAAACTTGCATACAAAATGTCAATACATTCTCTATAAACCATTAATGGTATAAAAATAACACATCCATAGTCAGACATATCTCAAAACCTTCAATAAAATATAGAAGTTTTGTATCATAATAAATCAACTACAAATAAGCTTAAAATCCATCAAAGGATGTTGACAAAGATGAAATCAAAACAATTTCAGAGAAATATCTCATTTGTTTGAAATCATATAAAAGGCACATATTTATAAAATAAAACATTTACTTTGAAAATATTCTTATAATCTTGTAAGGGAAGATTTAAATATATTACAATGGTGGAAAATAGCCGCACCTGTCGTATAAGTTAAGAAAAACACATTCTTACCATAATTTGTCGAAAAGGATAAAAAGGTCCTTGTTTGGAAAATGACATAATGATTCCTTTATAAACATCATATAAAAATTCAAAAAAGGGTATAAATGACTTTAACCCATATTCAGTAAAATATTAATAATGTTTTGAAATACATTTTTATGAACCATGGATGTGGATGATAAAGAGATCCCAGAGATAATTACGTATAAACAACCTCGAATAATGAAGAGATTGTAAAATTAACCATTACCTTGTACTTTTCCTTGATAGAGAGTGGGTTATCCTCCTGTATAATAGTTAAATAATTGTTATTAAATTATTAAAAAATCAAATACATAAATCTGATATCATATATGATCTTTTAATATATCTTTGTTTATAATATTTTAGTTTTATCGACGTTTCGGGTGTTAACTGATTCATTTTCCTTTATATGCTTCATTACGTAAGACATGTTTGTTATGGATAGGTTGTATCTTATTCATATACAGAATGATATAATATACTTAAACATTAATTTTAATCATCAAATGAGAATTAGTCTTGAATGGATATGATGGGGAAACGAATCTCATCGCGTTTGTGGGGACGGTAATTCATACGTACCCACGAACGCTACTTCCATTTCATTTTTCATTATTAAAGGAATAAAAACAAAATGATACATAGTTATATTATTATTCCAGTATAATATAATATCTTATATGTGTTACTTAGGTTAATTAACATCATCCTTTATACGTTCTATGTATGGTATGAACGAGTCACATCACTTTGAGGGGGCGGTAGTCCGCACTTCCTCAAATGAAATTATCATATATATATATAACATGAAAAAAATAATAGTATGATATAAAATGGAATTACATAAGCTTATATATAAAATAAATATCATTAATATATTATTTAATTATAGTGCCATCATAATGGCCACCATGAGAGGTGGTAGGAGATTATTGAACAATCGTCGTTTCGTGAGGCGTTTGGTTGTCATCCATAGAAACATTATGTTATTCACCCATTATATGGAGGTGTGTTTAAGTGTAGTTCGAATACTTCCCATAAAAATATCCTAGTATATTTATGATACTTTTTTTGTTAGAAATGAAAATAATAAGAAGAGTTTAGGGGTTGGAGAAGTAGAATAAAAGAAAAAGAGCTAAGATAAATCGTTACCTTTAATTTGGGTAACTCGATTTGTTTTGAACAAAAAAGAACTCTTGATGTGCCTTCTTCCTAAAGTAAGGCTTCTATGAGTAGGATAGGGATGTATAGAGCTTAATTCGACAGAGGTTAGTTGAGCGAAAAGGCTTTAGAGGTGTGAGGAATTGATTAGAAGTGGTGTCCTTTTATAAGGGGGAGGATGAGATCTTTAGGAAAAACATAAAGTATTAATTTATAATAAATTAATAATCAGTTTCTAATGTCTCAAAAGTTTATTATTCAAATTATAAGGTAGTGATGTGTCGAAACCCACTTAACCAATAGATTTTAGACAGGTTTTGGTCACAATAGTAAACTTTTCTTTTAGATTTAACACCTAGTTAAATAGTATGACATTTACCAAGTCTCTTTGTATTTTTATATTATATAGTTAATAAACTTTATATATACTTCCAAGAGACCCCCAAGTGGTTTATTAATGATAAAAATATCATTATCTATGTCCTTTGGCCGAACCTTATATTTTTAGGAATATAATATCAATTAATAATGTAATATTTGTTTTAAAAACACTTTTATGTCAATTTTGACAATATTGTGTATTTTGTTTTTTATAAATTAATAATAGCATTATTACTCGAATAAAATTCATATAACCAATAATAATATTTCATATTAACCAAAAAAATTATTGGAATTCATAAAAAGTCTCAAATTACATTTATTTGGATATTTATAATATCAATTATTTTAATATTTCATTAATTAGTTTATTATTGCATCACCATCGTGTCATAAATAAATTAAATTATATAATGTCTAAAAATTAGAAATAAAATACCATTATGTAGGAAATCGTTTTATATTTTTAATTAATATTTATTATATAATTTATCTTATATATAACCCTATATTAAAAAAGTTTTAGTTATTAAAATTTGATTTTAACTCTTCTTACTCTTCTTTGAATTAAATAATAATAAATGTATTAATCTAATCCAACTGGAACAAAGAGGGTTATATTTTATTCATAAGGTTGTTTTTGGTCGAATTATACCTAGCCAATAGAATTAGGATATGTGTTAGGGTAATAATAATTTCATTTTTACCCTTAATAACCCTATTTACTTTTTACCATGGTAAATAAAAGTAAAAAGTAACTATTCACCAAAAAAAATTTATCTTATTGAACCACATTTTTCTCCATGATATTAAGTGTGTCTCTCAAATTTTCAAAATTCCACTCAGAGAAGCGGTAAAATCATGTTTTTTGTGAATTTGTAAATTCTCCTAAGAGGTGGGTAAAAGACGGTGAAAAGTTCAATAAAATTTATATATATATAAAATTATTATAAAGTGATTGCAATGAATTACATTGAAATTATATAGGTATATGTATCTATTTTGACATAAAATATATATAAATAAAATAAATAATTTTTTAAATAAAAATTTGGTTTTAAACTATAACTTAGTGTTTTTCACTATTCATCAAAAATTAAATGTTTTCATAAAAATACCAAAACTTTACCCTAAGATAATTTTGATATTCCAAATTCAATAATGAGGTCTATTTTACCAAATTAAAAAATAGAAGTTTTATTTATTAATTTAAAATTAATTCCCGTTATCAAAACCAAAAGGCGTATTTTTAAGAAATAATAACTACCAAAGGTTTGACACTTGATTATGTCAAATTTCAAAGTAAAATTTCTTACAATGACCATCATTGGATTAAATGGTAAAAATATAATCTATTTATACATCCAAACCATTAAAATGTAAAATTTAACAATATAAATTATTTTGATTTAAAAAGCTTTTTTCAGTTAAATTAAAGTATTTTTCACTATTCACCCAAATATGAAAGTAATCATAAAAACACAAAAACATTATTTAAACTAAAGTCTTATGTCCCGATTCTAAAGAATAATTTTATTTTGTCAAATTTAATATATAAAAGTTTCAAATATTGGATTTAAAACAGCTTCTCCATTAAAAGGCAGTAAAATTGCATTTTTTGAAAAATACATCCTTTATCTGAAAAAAATGTATTTGTTCTTACATTATGTCTATGAAACTCATAATATCGATTCTAAAATTATACGTATTAAATAATGTTCAAAATTCAGTTAATACTATTCATAACCTCTTCTGAACGGCTTTTTTGCTAAGTCATGGTGCGCTAGAACTCGGTGTTGCGTGTAGTGCAAGTTATTGAATTACTTTAAAGAAATAAAGTACTATGAATTCATGGGGTGTTACATTCTTCCCTCCTTCAATAAATTTCTTCCTCAAAATTTGAAATTATTTTTCAAAAATAAAATGTTGAAAATAGAAAATACCTTCGAGAAAACCCACATTGGAAATTAGGTTCATAAAATTTAGTCTTAATAAGAGGAAAAGGGAAATGAAAGGGTCACCACCAAATTATGATCTCGATTAGAAGAACCTTGGTGGAAATTTGAGACATATAGTTGGAGGAGAAACGTAAATATTTATAGGTAGTGATTGAGGTCATCAATCACAAAAAAGTGTAAAATTGATGGCCTTAAAATCATAAATCAATGATGATTTAAAATACCATCGGTTCAATAAAACATATGGTATAAGGATAATAAATTTATTTGTATTAAGATCCCTTAAATAAAGTATAAGAATTAATTTTTCATAGAATAAGAGAAGAAGAAAAATATATAATTGAAAAGTAGAGTCACATCCTTTAACTAATTTCTACAACAAACTCATCTTTCACTCTAAAAGTTAATAAAACTTAAAAAAATATTCTATTTATCCTATTCATAAAGGGTTCAAAAAAATGAATTTTTAATTCATCTACTAGATTTTTTTTTTAAAAAAAAGACTACATTATTCAATCCAGGACATCATGTTGGCCAGTGGTAGGTGATACATCCTTGTGGCCCTATGGTTGCGGGTTCAAGTCTCCCGGCCTTGCCGGACACGACAGGTTGCCTCCCGACCTCTCGGTTATCCTTTAATGGCAATCCAAAAATAATCTAAAACTCGAATTATCCAAAATACTTCTGTCCAAACTCACAGTCCAAAATTTATAAAGAAGGTAAACACAATGAAGATCATTTTTCCACGTAATAACATTTGAACACCTTCATCATGTATTATTTTAAAACACTGCAACATCCTGAATTACCATAAAACCGTATTGATTATATTCATGATCCCTTATTCTTTATAGAATAATGGATATACTCCTTCTATCCAAAAATTATGTAAACTACAACAATGATGGAGTATACAAATCATTAATCTGTTTCAAGGTAATAATGAATATCCAATATAATTTATCCAAATCAATCATGTATTATTCCAAAATCACTACCTCAGTATCAGAACCATATTGTGGTTTATCATTCTCTCAACCATATATTTTATATAAATTTAACCTACTATTTAGTGACTTTTCTTAGTTCCACACAATCTCAAGTCCTTAATGAAATAGTACTGCATTACAATCCTAATATACTCCATAATTAATATAACCAATACATTGTTGATAAAACACTCAAATGACATAATTCCCTAATAACAACATAAGAACTCTAATCAATCCTCCTCATCTATGGTAGTATCATAACTTGATTATTATCCAATAACATCATTTACGATATACTCTTATGAATGGGGAATTGATTCGTGCAGTGTCCCAATTCATTGCAGAAGAAGCATTGTACATTTGAAACCTTTATCTTACCCTTACAGTCACGTACATGGTGTCCTTTTTCTCCACACTTATAACATACTCACATTACCTTCAGGAAAGTTCTAGGGTGTTTCTTCCCATAGTTATAACATATGATAAATTCTTCTTTTCCCTCTTCCTTTTATCCATATTTCTCTCATAAATCATTTTCTTCTCCGTCTTCCCTTCAAAATCATAGGACTCGGAGAATTCATTACATATCTTATTAAAATATGATACTATTTCTTCATATGTTGAGAATACATGGAGACTCTTTCCCTTCAAAACGTTGGCTTAATACTATGAAAGATATTATCCTTCTTACTCTTTGGATCATACGTATTGCTGGAGTTCACATTCCTTCTACTAGACGCCAATTCTATAAAATAGTATTAACTTGGTCAGTTTATGAATTTCAATGAATAATTCCAAACTTGTAAAATACCTAACTTAAATTGAATGGTTTATGGATGTAATCCATAATCATAAAGATGTCTTCATTTAGGTATTATATACTCATAAACACTTCATTAAATTTTTTAAAGAAAATGATAATTATCCTAAGCATATCCCCCAGGAGTGTTGTATCCAAGAGTGCAGCAAGGCCCATTGTCGTGCACCAGTTCATGTTCGAGTCTAACTCAAAGCCGTGTTTTCGGGGTTTACCCCTAGGTACATTTGTGCCAGAGCTACCTCTACCTGTTCATATCCAGACATGGATGTATTGCTCGGAAAACTCACAAAATCTCTACAATACCAAAATTTTAGGAAGTTCTTCTATACTAGTCCTCAAAATCCATCTTCGGTCTATGTGCTCTAATCAGAGTTTATCTATGTCTAGCTTCTAAGGTTTATATTAAACATCCTAGAATACCAACAGTAACGCCCCTACCCCAGTTACCCAGATTAGGTGCATTATTATGCAACATTGTCATGATCACAAAAGATCAATTCTCGAAAGACCAATTATTTTAGTAGCCTTGGAAACACTATATACATTCATAAATATTACATTAAATCAAAAAGTGGAAACTGCATCGACATTTTGTCTCCACTCTGATATCCCCTTATACTATCCCTGCAGGTGATTCATAAAATTCTTCTTCACATCTTGGGAAAAATAAAACATAGAAAGGGGTGAGCTCAAATTCCAAGTAAGGATAACAATATAGCAGAAACGTTCATAAATAAGCATAATCATTTAAGGAAATGTATAACTAAAACAAAAGCCTTTTAAACTTGAACATCAGCATAATATGGTAGAAATAAAATTAAATAATTCCGTTTACTTATTCACATGGATATTCTACTAGTAAAATAATCACAAGAAATATTAATAACCACATTCATAATGATGGAATGCATAATACCAGACTATCATAACCACATAGCCAAGGACTCATGCGAAGACTACAAATTAGATTTTGTCAAGGCCACGCTCCAAGACACTAGTGTGTCTCATGAGACCTTCCAATGCATCGAGGAGTTATAGCGGGCTCTACCCATCACATATTAAGTCTAATTCATTCCTTATATGAATAGTTTTAAACATAACATAATCATTCCTATTAAAACTAGCATACGAAATGTCAATACATTCTCCATAAACCATGAATGGTATAAAAATAAAAAATCTACCATCAAACATATCACAAAAACTTCAATAATGTATGGATGTTTTGTATCATAATAAATAAACTTCAAATAAGCTTAAAATCCATCAAAGGATGTTGACATAGATGAAATCTAAACTATTTGAGATAAATATCTCTTTTTTTGAAATCATTTAAAAGTCACATATTTATAAAATAAAACATTTACTTTTAAAATAATCTTATAATCTTGTAAGGTAAGCTTCGAAGAATTTACAATGGTGGAAAATAGCCACACCCGCCATATATGTTAAAAAAATAAATTCTTACCTTAATTTGTCGAAAAGGTTAAAAAGGTCCTTGTTTGGAAAATGACGAAATGATTCCTTTATAAACTTTGTATAAAAAGTCAAAAATGGGTATAAATTACATTAACCCATATTCTGTAAAATAGTAATAATTCTTTGAAATACATTTTTACGAAACATGGATGTGGATGATAAAGAGGTCCCAGAGATAATTACGTATAAACAACCTCAGATAATGAATTGATTGTGAAATAAACCCTTACCTTGTACTTTTACTTGGTAAAGTGTAGGATAACCACCTATATAATAGTTAAATAATTGTTATTAAATTATAAAAGAATCATATACATGAATCTGATATCATATATGATCTTTTAATATTGCATTGTTAATAATATTTCAGAATTATCGTCGTTTCTGGTGTTAACTGATTCGTTTTCCTTTATATGCTTCGTTACGTAAGTCGTGTTTGTTATGGATAGGTTGTATATTATTCATATACATAATTATATAAATTCCATAAAAATTACTTTTAATCATCAAATGAGAATTATTTTTGAATATATATGATGGGGAAATGAATCTCATCGCGTTCGTGGAGAAGATAATCCGTACATATGCATGAACACTACTTCAATTTCATTTTTCATTTTAAAAGGAATCAAAACCAAATGATACATAAGAATATTTTTATTCCAGGATAATATAATATCTTATATTTTTTTACTTATGTTCATTAACAACATCCTTTATACGTTCCATGTATTGTATAAATGAGTCATATCACTTTGAGGGGGTGGTCGTCCGCATTTCCTCAAATGAAATTATCATATATATATACAACATGAAACAAATAATTTTATGCTATAAAATTGAATTAAAGAAGCTTATATATAAAATTAATATCATAAATATCATATTTAATTATTGTTCCATCATAATGGCCCACATTAGAGGTGGTAGGAGGTAACTGAACAATCATCGTTTCGTGAGGCGTTTGGTTACCATCCATAGAAATATTATTTTCTTCACCCATTAGATGGAGGTGTGTGTAAGTGTAGTTTGAATACTACTCTTATAAATATCCTAGAATATTTAGGATACTAGTTTTTTTAGAAAAGTAAATAATAATATGATTTTAGGGGTTTGAGAAGTAAAATAAAATAAAAGAAGCTAAGAGAAATCGCTACCTTTAATTTGGGTAACTCCCTTTGGTTTGAACCAAAAAAGAACTCTTGAAGTGCCTTCATCCTATGTTAAGGCTTCTATAAGGAGGATAGTAATGTAGGGAGCTTAATTGGGAAGAGTTTGGATGATCCAAAAGGCTTTATAGGTGTGAAGAATTGGTTATAATTGGTGTCCTTTTATATGGGGGAGGAGGGGCTCTTTAGGAAAAACATAAGGTATTAATTTATAATAAATATATATTCAGTTTATAATTGATCAAAAGTGTATTATTAAAATTATAAGGTTGGTATGGGTCTCAAAACACTCAACCAATATATTTTAGACTGTTTTGGGCCACTATAGTAACCTTATATTTTAGATTTAACTATTAGTTAAATAGTTTGACATTTATCATGTCCCTTTGTATTTTTATATTATATAGATAATAAACTTACTATATACATCCAAGATACCCCCAAGTGGTCCACTAATTATACACCTATCATTATATAATTCCTTTTTCTGAACCTTAGTTTTTTGGAATATAATATCAATTAATAGTATAATATTTTTTTTAAAAACGCTTTTATGTCAATTTTGACACTATTGGGAATTTTTTTTTCATAAATTCATAACAGCATTATTACTTCGAATAAAATTAATATAACTAATAGTAATATGTCATATTAAACTATAAAATGGTTAAAATTCATATAATGTTTCAATTTTCTTTTATTTGGATATTTATAATATCAATTGTTTTAATATTTCATTAATTAGCTAATTACTGCATCATCATTGTGTCATAAATAAATTAAATTATTTAATGTCTAAAAATTATAAAAAAATACCATTATGTAGGAAATATTATTATATTTCTAATGAATATTTATAATCGAATTTATCTTATATATAACCATATATTAAAAATAGTTTAGTTTTTAAACTTTAATTTTAACTCTTTTAACTCATCTTTGAATTAAATAATAATAAATGTCATAATATAATCAAGGAGGACCAAATAGGATCATATATTATTCCTAAGGTATTTTTTGGTCTAATTATACTTAGCCAATATAATTAGAACATGTGTTATGGTAATAATAATTTCATTTTTACCCTTATTTACCATATTTATTTTTTTACCATGGTAAATAAAAGTTAAAAGTTACTATTCACCAAAAATTATTTTTATCTTATTGAACCAAGTTTTTCTCCTTGATATTAATTGTGTCTCTACAATTTATGAAATTCCACTCACAGAAGATGTAAAATTAGGTTTTATGTGAATTTGCAAATTCTCCTAGGAGGTGGGTAAAAGACGGTGAAAAGTTCGTTAAATATTTTATATATCTAAAATTATTATAAACTGACTCCAATAAATTAAATTGAACATATATAGGTATTATGTATCTATTTTGACATAAAATATATTTATATAAAATAAATAATTATCTAAATAAAAATTCGGTTTTAAACTATAACTCAGTGTTTTTCACCATTTATAAAAAAATTAAAAGTTTTCAGAAAAATACCAAATATTTACACTAAGATAATTTTGATATTATGAATTCAATAATGTAGTATATATTACCAAATTAAAAACATAGAAGTTTCCTTTATTAATTTAAAATTAATTCATGATGTTAAAAATAGAAGGCGTATTTTTATGAAATAATAACTACCAAAAGTTTGATATTTGTTTATGTCCAATTTCACAGCGAAATTACTTATAATGACCATCATTGGATTAAATGGTAAAAATATAATCTATTTATACTTCCAAACCATTAAAATGTATAAAAAGCAATATAAATTATTTTCATTTAAAAATTTGTTTTCAGTTAAAATATAATATTATTCACTATTCACCCAAATATGAAAGTTATAAGAAAAAAACCAAAACATTATTGAAACTATTATATTATGTCTCAATTATAAAGAAGAAGTTTATTTTTTCAAATTGAATATATAAAAGTTTCAAATGTTGGATTTAAAAAGGCTTCGCCATTAAAAGGCGGTAAAATTGCATTTTTTTAAAAATACTACTTTTATCTAAAAAACGTATTTGTTATTATAATATGTCTAAGAAACTAATAATATAGATTATAAAATTATAAGGATTATATAAAGATCAAAATTCATTTAATAGTATTCATAACCGCTTTTTAATGGCTTGTTTAGTAAGTCATGGTGCGTTAGAACTCGGTGTTGTGTGTAGTGAAAGTTATTGAATTACATTGAAGAAATAATTTACTTTGAAATCTTGGGGTGTTACACTCATGCTGTGTGAGGCCATGTGCTAGCCTTGTCCAAGACACACACACGTCCATGAAGGGGTGATGTGGAGGCCGCTTAAAGAAGTGTATGGAAAAGTCTAGTACACGCTGTTTACTTTAAAAGTATACACCGTGTACTTTCTTTGTTTTTCATTAAATGCAACGGGGTTGCATTTGACTGATAGAACCATATTCTTTTAGTTTTGGTTCTTCCGAGAGTGGGTGTACGACCACAGATCTTCTCCAAGCCTACGAGCCTCTATCCTTTCTCCTAATCAACTGTTGTCGATTGCATTTGAACCGCAATGGTAAGATCTTCCTTCTTCTAGAGCATCGTTTTCCAATTCTTCCTCTTTTGCAAGTTATCGTAGGTTGAACGTTTTGTGCGTTTTAATAGATCTATGACGTTCTATGGAGATTAAAGCCTTGTGTTTCAAGTATATCGACCACCTAGCCTCAAGATAGGTGGTTTGTGACTTTCTGTTCAAATTCTTTGTGTATCATGTAAAAATTCCACTAATACCCTTGAACGGGGTATTGCGTGTTTACTGTTTTTCCCCTTTTGTTTTACTTCCTTTCTTTTATGCTTGTGTATAGGTAATTTGGTTATGTAAAATGATAATTATTATGATTGGATGTTTTGGCCATGCCTTTTTCAGTTTACGACCATTTGGACTTGTTCAAGCTTTGGTCGTTTTACCTATTTCCATGCCTTGTGATCGTAGGATGAAGTGTTGTTTACTGAAATTATTGTTATGATGTACACTGGTTAGCCAAGTAGCTCTTTAGGTTTACTTTGGAATTTTAGCATTATTATGCACTGATAGGCATGGGGCTGTGAGAACCTAGTGTCAGAGACTATAGGGGATTGAAAAAGTGAGCTTTCTCAGAGAGTTTTGGACATTATAGACTTTAAGGTAT
Source organism: Viscum album (assembly GCA_963277665.1). Taxonomy (NCBI): domain Eukaryota; kingdom Viridiplantae; phylum Streptophyta; class Magnoliopsida; order Santalales; family Viscaceae; genus Viscum; species Viscum album. The sequence continues at coordinate 1,674,194,722 of OY728150.1, read as the reverse complement.
GGACTGAGTGAGCTTCCTAGAGACTCTTGGATATTATCAACTACAAGAGGATAGATCGAGTGAGCATTCTCAGAGAGTCCAGAGATTTATAGACTATAAGCGGATAGACCGAGTGAGCTTCCTTAGAGAGTCTTTGTTTTGTTTGAATTTCCTTAAACAATTCGAGGCTATAGGAGGAATTGACTGAGTGAGCTTCCTCAGAGAGTCTATGATAGACCAGAGGCTATAAGAAGAATTGACCTAGCGAGCTTCCTTAGAGAGTCTCTAGACCTTGTGTCTATAGGGGGAATTGACCATGTGATCTTCCTCAGAGAGTCCCTGATTACCTTAGACTATAAGGGTAATTGACTGAGTCTGCATCCTCAGAGAGTCTTATAATTTCATATGACCAAACCAGAGTGGTTAGGCTGAGTGTAATTCCCAAATGGTTGTTGGTACTTCTTGTATTGGACTAGAGGGGATGGTTGTGAGTAATTCCAAGAGGGATTCATGTTTGTGGTTAGCTCTTTGATTCACTGCTACTTGTTGATATGTGGATTGTTTACTACTGTGTATTAACTTATTACTACTTACTGTGTACCATTTACTATGCCTTACTTGCCATATAATCTCTGACTATTAGGCACAGATCATCGAGTGGTTGCCTACTAGGATTTAGTCTCACACCCTGTTTGGGTCATTCTTTTGGGCCCAAACTGATTATATTGTTGCAGGTATAGATAAGGGCAATCACCCTTCCACTTCAGGTACTTGACTAGCATTGGAGCAGGAGAGCATGAGACCAAGCTGAGGCTTGCGATACTGAGGAGTTGCTTATCTATTTTCTTTTGTACTTCGGTTTTGTACTTTATTCTTCATTGTGACTTGTTTGGCTACTTTCGTAGACATATGTATCCTGCATCACTTCAAAAATATATATGTGCTCCAATTGTTATTTTTTTAGTCTTACACTATGTACTGTTGTTGTATATTTTCTACATCCGCTATTTTATGTGTTGTTTACATCCGATTTGTACTCTTCTAATGAGGGTATAGTTTCCCCACTATCACACCCATGGCCATCACTGATAGTCAGCAGCATCTTGAATTTGGGGAAATGCACTTGAGGCCATGTGACCAACCGGGTACAAAGCGCCTCTAGGTGGCTTCTGAAACCGGGGCATTACAAAAATTACCCTCAATGAACCAATGATTTATTTATTCCATTTAAAATTGTTATACTCTTTAAGGCCAATGAAACTTTTTCTTGGTAGGTTTATAGAAATAGCATCCCATAGTCTCTAGAGTATAAATAAATAAAATCAATTTATGGTTTGTTGAGATTTTTTTTAGAAAAAAAATTTATTATATATTTGTAAAAACTACAAATCCACAAAAAATAAATATTGGGCTTATTCCTTGTTTCTATGCAATATAATTTTTTATGACTTATTTAGATTACTAGTACAAAAATACATTTTTACTTATGGTTTTTCATCTTTTAAGGCTAGTTCTTCTGTCGATGCCATTAAAAGAGACATTGCAAATATGTATATAACCTCATATTTAATAAATGATGTTAAAAATGTTTTCATATTATTTTTATTGTAATTTTTTTTAGAAACTGAGTTGAAATACTATCCATTTAAAAAAAAGTAAAAATGCTATTTTTATGTCGCTTTTTTGAAAACTGACATGAAATTTTTTTTCACAACGGTTTTGAAAAAACTGAGGTAAACAATGTTTTGAAAATTTTAGATATTTTCTTAACATTTAATTTGACTGGTTATAGAGTTCAATCAGAGTTATGGATCAAAAAATTTGACCATCAAAAGTGGAATATATGTTTTTCTATAGAAATATTTATTGAGCCACCCAAATCGTCTTCTTAAAATTAATTTCTAGATCCAAGATATTATTTGAAAATTTTTCATGATACAAATAATTATTATTCATTGTAAAAATAATATCAATCATTCTATGGTATATAAATAAATAATACTAATCATAAAAAAACATAAAACATGGAAAAATAATTACAAATACATTGATGAGATCGCTTAATGAATAAATAGTGGATTCATGAAGAAGATCAAACGAGCTGAATTGGCCGAACAATGATGGTTAAATTAAATAATCGTTAAATTATTATATTTTTCGAATGATAATGTATAAGTAATATGGGAAAATATAACTTGGTCTTCTAAATTTTATGTGGAAATCAAATATTTCAATGTTGTGAGGTATAAAAGTTAAAATTTTAAATTGTGGGGTATTAAAAGTATCTTTAAAATAATATTTATGATAATAATTTGGAATATATGTTATAATTTATCTTTTTTCACATCATTTATCATAAAACTGTTGTGAAAAAACAAACTTTTTTACAACAGTTTTAGAATAACTGATGTGGAAAATAATGTTTAAAACATGGTTTTTTCAAAAACCAATGTTAAATGGAATTTTTGGCAAATTTTTTTAAAAGAGAAATTAAAAATTTTCAAAAAAATATATTTCATTTTCAAATATTCGATATACTAGTCCTGGATGCCAGTTCAAAATTTATGGCCCATAGAAGTCGGACTTCTCTAAGACATCATTTAGATATGATCAACTTCTGGTGGCCGTAAATATTAATTTGTTACACTATTTGAGCTCCAAGGATAGTCAAATTGAATATTGTGAAATGGAATACATGTTTTATTTTATTTTTCATGTTATTTAACAAATAAACAATATAAAAAAGTCATGAAGGCGGGGTTTTCAAGTGGGTTTTCAAATAAAAATGGTTAAAAAGTCATTAAGATCTGGGTTTTCAGGTCGGTTATTTAATATCTAATGTGAAAACCCAAATTTTTACATCGTTATTTAGTATTAACCTGAAAAATAAATGAAAATTTATTTTTCACATCATTTAATATATAAATGGCATGAAATATCAAGAAAATGTATTTTTACTTCGGTTATATAAGAACCAATTTTTAAATTTAATTTTCAAAGATTTTCACATCAGTTAAAAAAATTACATTAAAAAGGTGACGTTAACAATAGTTTTTTTATAGGTGGATGCAATTTGGTTAAGTATGAATGCATCAGTTTCCCCAACTAATACCCACCATGATATTGGATTGGCACAACACATCATTATTTAAGAAACCATATAAAACCAGTTTAGATTCATACTCTTGGATAATCCATTATACTATTGTGTTCCATGAGGAGGGAGTTATGAAACAATTTAGATATACATTATAAGATCAAATATTTATTAGATAAAATAGTTACCACTGTGATATAATTGGAGAACCTTAAAACCATTTCTTAGTTGATTGTGTGTTTCAATTTTGATCACCATGAACATTATAAAGGTTCTAAAAAATATTTCATCATAAATACAAAATCATAACAACTAATGTAACCATAAATGTTTATGAGCTAACTATATCATTATCTTGACTGAGTACTCAAAATTCAACATATAAAACTCTTTATAAGATATAATAATCCACTATCCTTCTCATCTTTCCACTAAATTCCCATTTTGATATTTTTCTTAATAGGTAATATTTTTAATTATCAAATGATTCGTAGTCAAATGAATCAAAATACTCATATCTATTGATTCTTGGATGTGTTTTTTGTTTATATAAGCAAGGTGAAAATTTTAATGATAACTAGTCTTAGAATCAAACATGATATTTTTATCTTGTATTATATAGATATTGTTATCCATATTCATAATGTAAGTAACATTCATCGTATTCCCAATTCCCCAAAAAAATTTATTTCATAAATTGAAAACAAATATTATTCTTAATAATGATTAACAAATATTCTTGTCCAAACAAGATACAGAAATCAATTTTCACATTATTAAAGGATCATAATAAGAGTTTCTAAATTCCAGCAATATTCCATCAGGTAGAATTTGTTAATTAGTTTTTACATTCAATGTAATAAATGTTTTCCTATTTCCAACATTTTGATTTACATGATCTTTCATTAATTGTCACATAATTTTTTGTTTGTTCTTGTTTAGACAAAATATTTATTCACATCAGATATCCATTACCCATTATCATGAATTATAAAAATTTGTTTCTATAACATTCACATTCAAATTAAAAATATTAACCACTTCAAAATTAGTTTCAACATGACATACCAATCTAGATTTATATGAGATGTTATACATTATAAAATAAATAAAAACATTTGTCATGAAGTGTTCCATAATCTAAAATAAATATATATATATATATATATATTTGGTATGTTATATATCATTTCATTAAGGACATTTAATGAAATTATTACTTCTATAAATTATAACTTTATACATAATATCCATTTTATGATCCATGATCCCTATTTCATCATGACATATCCCAACTAATCTAAGAACATAATTACTGACTATATCTGAAATACTATAATGTCTTTTAAATCATATATGAATGATAAAAATTGTAGTGGATAACTCTTTATCTTTATACATCATAAGGATTTTCCCAGTACTATTCAACTTGGGTCCCAATATTTAGGGTTTAATAGATAATTGTAACACTAATCAAAGATATTATATAATCAAAAAAATGTTATATCCACCACTAGTACATTTTCCTTACACAGTTTAATTCATGCGAACCTAACCTTAAGGGTAATCTATTCTGAGTGATCGAGGTGTTGTTAAGTGTTTTCATTAGAAGGAACCTCACACATATTATTTTAGGGGTGTCTTAGCCTCACCACATTAATATAAATTACAATTAGATTAATTTGTTATATTTTTAATTTCATGAAATCATTATAATCCTCATTTTTTATTCTTTTATGTATGAATTATTTAAATGATTTAGTTTGGGAATATCTATTATATCTAAAAAATTAATATGTTAAAAATATATTCATATGTAACTCAAAAACACCAATCAATATTTGTTTCATCACCAAAGAATAGAATACAACCATATTTAAAAATATCTTAATTATTCCCATATAAAAAAATAGTCAATTCCATTCAAAGATATGTTTATAATTATATGAAATCAATTACCATTATAAGAGTAGCACGGAGAGACCTGTATCCGACCCAAAGTTTTCATGAAAAGCCATAAACCTCTAGTCTAGAGAGCAGTTTTACCCAAATTCTGTCTACCCATGGTTCTTTTCTAAGGAGATACATCAATAACATCATAGCACAGAGTGCTAGTATATATAAAATAAACCCAACCTTTAAATTCTAGCTTATAACATGACAAATAAAGAAAATTCAATAAATATGAAAACTCAAACTTATGTTTTCGTACATTACTTTTAATTCCTGGTATTATAATATTAAATTAGATATTTAAAACACTTATAGCTAAAGTATAAAATATTCACATCATATATATGGTTCATATAAATGAATAATTAAATATCAATAACATAAATAAATGAAGATTTACATTATTTAACATGATATAAACATCTTTCAACAATATATTTTATTATAAATAGATTTGAAATAGTTTAAGTCACCTAGATTTCATGCTTTCCCTTCAATCACATGCCAATAAATTTGTCTTAGTTTGATTATAAATATATTATTATTTATAAAATTTTACTCAAAACAGCATGAAGTAGAACATAATGTTCCCTGGGTATAACTCTTTTTTAGAGGAACTAAAATTTTTCCATAATCATAAGATATTATTCACTTATTTTCATACCATATATCATTAGTTTTTGAGATTAAATTTTGGTTTATAAATCAATTTTAGTGTATACATTTTTACCAAACCATTTTATAAAATGAAAATTTTTTTATAATGACTTCAACTTTCTATATTGTCATATTAATTTCAACATGTTCTGGGTTTTCCATTTTGGAAGTGGTAACCATGATATTGAAATATCTTGAACATAAGAAATAGACATCAAATGTTATTACTTATATTCGATGACCCTTGTTTATAATAATTTTAATAGAACATGTATTTGATTTATAATCGCATACCTATTTTATTTTCCATTTTTATCATTGTAATAAAAATCAGGAAAGAAAATGTGATTTTTAAAGGGGAATAATCCATGGTGGGAAATCCAGACCTAGATTACTCATTAGTAATAAGAAGAAAGATATATGTATCATTGGGTTTTCATCCTCATATAACATAAGTTTATAAATAATAGTGGGGTTATATAATAGATTAATGGGGATATTATACCATCTAGTGAAAATTGCTACACAACACATTAGATGTAATAAATTATGAGTTTAAACAATATAAAATGGATAATTGAAACTATTAGAATTTATCATCCAACCATAAGAAAATAATTAACTACAAGGTATAATAGAATTATCTATGTAAAAGTTACACAATTTAAAAATATTCAATCTAGATCTACCATGTACAAATCATATAAAATATAAAAAATTTAACAAAAGGTAAAATAACTACGACATATTCCTGATTCCTAACCCAATCATGTATCTTAACACCATGAAAGATATCCATATCAATCATCCAAAATCAAGAATATTACTTAAATTTTTCAAAAAAACATGTGGTTTTATCAAGTACCAAAGGGCCTTGGACGACTGAGTAAAGAGCGAGTACAACTCAATTGTCCATCACCAATGCTATCAAAATCAATTCAAGTATAAAATTTACATGAACAATGTGATATTCTCAAAATAACTAAATTATCAACCATAACTTATAATATTTTTTCTGTAAAAATGGTGATGAACATTCCACTATTGAGTGACCATACTAGCATTAGACAATTTTATTGTTCCTCTGAAAAAGTTACATTAATACCATATGGGTATAACAACCCTAGCAATATAACATAGCATGTAATCTCAAAATAAGTACACATAAGAATAATAACAATCACATAAAACATAAATTATCAAAAATATTATTCAACACCACATGTAACTAAGATCCATCAATTCTATCAAACAATACAATAATCACCTCATAACTCATCAGATCTAACAAATAAGTCACACATTCATGTCATCAACACCTATATTGGTGAGGGATAATGTCTCAAAATCCTCATCCAATTTAAAATAGGTTTAATTCCATTCATCAGACAATATAACATATCAAAATTTATCCCATATATAGTAATGATGAATCATGTATATCCAATAAAATCAGAATCCCGTAGGGAGGTGTCACATCCAACCCCCCATATCACAATCTGTCACCCAAATCACTATCCATATTCGGTTAGAAGGAATCCCAAATGAAAACAAACATCAAACCAAAAACAACAACTCACAATAATTAGTATGAACTCTCAACTCCGAAAATACATCATGGGATAGTTGGAATTCCACCCAACTCATCACACAAATACCTCTATGATTGGAATGATCGTCTAACCCATATCATAACATTAATTTGATAACGACTTACAAATTCATGGATGGAACGATATAAAAACCTATGATAAACATTGTAATACTTCAAATTAATCAATATTATAATTCGTATGCCTTAATTATATGGATATATATTCATCATCATTTTATAAATAAACATATATGGAATAATTTTTATTTTATTCATTTTTTTCATTAATTACATGCTTTTATAAAGATAAATTTCATAATATAAAATTTTATGTAACAAAATTAGATTTATCTTATATATAACTATATAAAATGTTAATTATAATGATAATTTTGGTATTTTTCTAAAAGGATTTTTTTTGTGAGAGAATAGTGGAAATCATAGATTTATGAGAAAATGTCAAATTTTTCATTAGATCGGTTAGTTTAAAATAACCATTATTTTTTTGATATAGTATTAATGTAACATTAAATTAATTTTAATTAAAATAATCTCAATAATTCCACAATAATAAATATTATATTTGATTTTGTTATCCGGTCAATTTTATGCTTAAAAACAATTTTTAGAAACAAAAGTTTTAATTCATGTTGTGCACATATATTAAATATAGCATTTGAGACATCTTTGAATTAAATCTAGAAAATAATTATTCTATATTTTGAATCAGGTGGTTCTAATTAATTAGTGATTTCAATTTATGTTTTGGTCAATATAAATAGAAATCATGGTAAAAATTATTCACTACAGTAATTGGTAAACAAGGTTAATTAAGATAAATACATTGTGATAAGGATAAAACATGTCAAGATAAATATTACTAAATGATGTATTTTTTCCCTTACACGATATCTTAACAATTATATCATTTTTATCCACTTCACTAGGACTAAGAAATTTATTATATTTATATGTTTAGAAAAATTACATGTCCACTACTCACCACACTTAAAAATGGTAACTCCTATCCTCCCTTCCACATACATTTTTAGCACTCTAGTTGAGAAAATAATATGCCATGTATCTCTAAATCATTAAACTAAATTTCATAGTGGTCATTTTCTATCAGAAAAAAAAACCTATAAGGAATGAGGTGTATTATAGAAGACGTTTCACAAATTAGAGGGATAATTCATAAATGAGTGTTGTCATTTTTTATTTCTTCATTGATCACATTAAAATATTAATTAAATAATAAAAAAATAATTTTATAACAAATAAATAAAGTTATTTATCATTATATTACATCTATTTCAACTCCTTTAACATTTTATGGTAACAGAAAGTATGCTCATGTGTTTGTGCAGACATCTATCTCCATGATGTGATGAATTTAGTGTTTCATTACCAGATCATATATCTTGTTTGAATGATGGATTAAGTGAATATGTTTTCTACTTATGAAATATTTAAAATTATGTAAATAAAATATATTACTTACCATCTTACCCTACCAGCTTTAATAAAATGATAATGTCACTCTTGAGTACGTGTAGGAGGCCACCTTTAAAAAGCAATGTCATTCATTTTTCATTTCATCCACAAAATGACAGAACTAAGTATTAAATATTTCTATTATTACATATTAATGATTTCATAAATATAAAATATTATAAAAAATAATTACATTCTATCAGCTATAATTTATAAATTTTTTCATGTTTTTGTATGGACTACTATCTGTATTAAATAATGTAGTTAATTTTCCTTGAAATCCATAAGTGGCCATTTTTAAAACATTATATAATGTATTAATATGATAAATATAACATGTTTAATAATAATTAGTATATTTAACCATAACCCATTTTACCACAATAAAGGAATCATTGTTATATTGAGGTTATAAACTGAATGTCCTCAAAACGTAAAACATGTACTTAATCATATTAGCAACAAATTAAATCATGATTATAATTGAAATAAAAAGAATATTCAAAATTTAATTAATAGAAAATAACTATATTTATATTGTAAAAACGAATATAAATTTGCAATTCAGCGAGGTTGACATACAAACGAAACTACTTAGGACATGAAGTAAGGGAGTTTCTTTTTATAAGTTGTTTTAAATGAATAATAATTTTTATTATTCTTATCTATGTTCATTTAAATGTTTCAAGGGTATTATTATTTATTATTTAAAGGTTTATAATTATTATTTTCAACTATATATGAATTTATTTTCTAAGGTAAAAAATTATCTTTCTAATTTTTTCCATATGGGTTATTTCTGGCATTTTCAAAAATAAGAGAAAGAATATTAATTTTACATAGATGAATATAATTAATTTTCCAACCAATATATAAGATATAAATTAATATGATTACTATAACTGTTTATAATGTTTTTCAAAAAAAAATCATATTCCTTTTCATTTACGAATTTTTTATTTTTTAATTGTTTTTCATGAAAAAGGTTATTTATCCAATTGATTGTGAAAAAAATTTAATTTGTTTTTATTACCTGATAATATTAGTATTTGTGATGGAAATGTTATGGAAGAACCGAAATTTCATGTGTAATTGGTAATTGATCACTATAGAAGATAAAAATTGAGCCCGATATATATCTCTAATATATTGAGAAATGATTTAGTCTTTGACAGAGTCAAATGAGCGAGATAACTGAGTAGGTTAGTAATTTGGATTCAACTGGAATTTTTTATTTTGACATGGGATAAAATTTTGAGAACATTGGTTATGAATAAATGATCCAATATACCTTATTATGGTTTAGAAAATTTTCTTTTATAGGAAGTTTTTGATTTCATGAGGTATTAAACATTTCTGAACTTTAAAAGTTGAATGTTTTTCAATTGCTTTAATGAGTTCACATATTACAACAGATACATTAATGGATTTAATATGACTAAAAATGTGTCCTAAAATATTTTATTTTAGGATATATTGATTTTTAATGTGTGTGAATGAATTTTTATGAGATCATGTTTTATTTGATAACATTTTATTGTCTTTATGGACATTCATTGTTTTGAAAGATCTAAAGATATTAAATAACTTTTATATCCCTTATTGAAATTTTATATATCACAAATTTTAAAATATATTTAATATGTTATAAGGATGATCCAAATTTATTTTACAGTCATGATTTATACTATTGCGACTCATCTTAAATAAACAAAAAGTTTATGAAATTAAATAGGGGTGTATAATTTATTTTTTTGGAATAGATATTTATTATGATAAAATTTATTTGATGTTATACAGTTTTATTCTAAAATTTTAAAAACACTAAACCAAATATGTCCTAAAAAATTATAATGTGATTCCCATATTTTATATCATGTAATCATTAGTTGATTATGTCACAGGTTTTTAAATTCAATACCAAAGGAAAGTGTTAGATAATATTAATGGTTTGTATAATGATAAAAGAATCATTATTGACACTCTTGTTAATATGTATATTATCATTAGATTTATTTTTAATAGAGATATTCTACATCATGTAATCTATGTATTTTAAAAAGTTATTCTCAAAAGAAGAAATAGGTTAGATGATATAGGAAGGAATTGAGGGATAATAACCTTCTGAATAAGAAAAAATAGATTTTTTTGAATAGTGTTGTCTATTATAGTGTTAAAAAAATATACAAGAAATTAATAATGGAACCCATGAAAAAGAGAATCTAAATTCTATGTAGAATAACATTTTTATAGTATATAATTTCATAAAACAGCACCCTTTGAAAATTTAGGGAATATTCTAAGTTTATTATGGATAATGGATACATCAACATTAAGGACAATATATTTGATGTTTAGGGATGCATAGAATACTAAATTGTAACTAATTATATTTATGGTTGGAAAGGTATATCTTATAGATTGTGTATTCAAGCTAAAAATACTAAGGAAACTCATGAGATTTATGCCATGGAGTGGATTCACTTTAAAGATGATTTTATTTATATTTATTTTACTATAGTTCTTTGACTAAGAATGGAATGAAAGTTTTGGGTTTAAAATAAAGTGATGCAGAATTAGTTGAAATGTATAAAGAAAAATTTCACATGTTTTCTAGTGATTCCCATTTTCTCTGAACCATGAGTGTAAAATTTATAGATTTTAGTTGGGTTGAAATCTTGTTTACAAAGTGAATTGGCCTCGAATGAATTTAATCATTATTTTTATGTTTTTCATTATTCTAAGAAATTTGTACTCTATTTTAGCCACACATGTGTTATTTGCTTTTTGATAAACTAAATAAATATCAAAGGGGTGATAAATGGTGAAAACTTAAGCCATGGCATTTAAGGTATGCCAACAAAATATTCCCATTTTGTTAAAATAAATGTACATAATTTTGTTTCAGTAGTATGGTATTATGGGTTCTGTAATTTTATTCATTTAGATATCATATTAACTAAATGTGTTATAATCAAACCAATAATAAAAAATAGATAGTCAACTAGTAGTGCGATTTTTTATTTTCAATGATTTTGGTCATTATGCTAATGTATACATGATGTTAGTTACTCTTGGTTAGATCATCAATTCCATAATTTTAAGGGGTGTTTGAAAGGATTTTCCCACCACTATATTAAATTATATACCACAAAATTAAATGGTTTTACGTATTTTACTTGTTCATTTAGATTATTAAAATTTCTTATTTAAAATAATATTTACACATTATTTTATATTTGGGAATTTTACATGTATAATTGAAATGTGATCTCATGAAATAAATTCAAAACATTTAGTAAAAGAAAAAAAGTGTGGTATTATGTCCACATTAACTTATAAGAACCATGAAATTATTATCCAAGTAATGGTTCAAATAAATCTTGTTTTATTTTTCATTTTATAGTATAATGTAATTCTATATATCAATTGGTTTTCATTTTTATGGTAAAATATATTATAGTGCTAAATAATACATATTAAATTTCTATAGTGAGATTTAATTCATATATAAGAACGATTTAATTCTATGGTAACATATCTAGATTATTAAGATCTGATTAAAGATGTTGAAATTTATATTTTAAAAAGTACCTACATGAAAGAATTGTTAAGATATGGGATGTGCGAGAAGTGAATTAATATATGGATCAATTTCATAAATATTTTCTTGGTGTTAATTCTAATCGATATGTTGATATTACAGTTTAATTAGTTCATAATACTTATGCAATTTAAAATAACCCTAATATTTTAGATAAATATGCTTTTTTTATAATTAATTTTTTTTTATTGGAGTCTCTTAATAAGGTTTCATCTACACTATAACATCTAAAGCAGTTGATATTTTTTTTTTAAAGAAGGATTTTTCTATGAGACTTTTTATTTATTATAAAGAAATAAGCCACATAACTATTAAAAACATATATCTTTTTCCTCATATTGAAGAGCTCTAGGGTGATCATTATTTTCTCAAGGATGAACATTTGACTAGTTATCATTATATGAAGGTCAATGAGGAATACATTACTATGAAAAAAGATCATGGTAGGTATGGTGATTATGAGTTCGGGTATATTACATTCAGGTTAAAAATTATCCCACTATATATATGAATATTATGAATATATTATTATATGAGTTATTTAATAAATACTTTGTGATTCATAATTATTAAATTTTGATTTATTATATGAGCTATAAAGAATAAGATAATAATCCATGGATTTTTTTACCAACATTAAAATAAAGGATGATGTATGGAAAACTAATTAAATGTAATCATTGACTGAAATAAATTTATTATGTTGTCATCTGTTTTAAGAAGATTAGAAAACAAATGATCCAACTAAAACTAATGGGGTGAAATAATGTACATTTACCAAGAATATCAATGAGATTCAATGTCTTCTTGGATTATTAGGTTATAATCATTATATTACGGACAAAAATTATACAAAAATTATTCAAATAACCATGTTAGCTTGAAAAGGGATTAAATTCCACTAGATAATGGGATTTGATGAATGCATTTTTAAATTGAAAATAAGAAATGTTAATTATACTTTATTAGCCTCACCAATAAGAATCATTAAATTTTATTTTTATCCTGATTTGTATTTGAAATGAAATGGTTATGTAATGATTAAATATGGTTAGGTAATTGCATATGAATCACATTCAATAAAACACTATGAGAATAATTAACCAAAACAAGACCTAATGTATTCATCAGTGGATTTTGATTTAAATTTTTTTTGATACCACTTTTATGGGGTAAAATGCGATATATATACCAACCATAAATGTTTAATGTATATAATCACTCAAAAATAGTATAAAATTTTGTAGAGAATCTATTTAGAACTAATTAAGTTTTATCATTGCATAATTAACCATCATTAAGGAAAATGAAACAAGGTATCCAACACCTTATGTCAAAATGATATAGTGTCATTAAAAATGATATAATTAAACTATAATCCTTTATTTAATTTTTTTTTTTTTTTCTAGATGTTATAATTATAGAAACAATTTATTTTTTGGATCTTGTATCATAGTAGTTATATTTTTCATATATAATTATGGAGACGTTGATGGAAGATCATGGATTCCATCAAAGAGTATAATATGTTAAGAAGTGTTTTTTGATTTATATTAACATTGTTAAATATTGTGTTACCATATTTGTAAAGTTCATAGGTGTTTCGGGTGATTCCAATTTAAAGAATAACTTTTTATTTTATGATTAAATCTATTCATTTTTTTGTTAATTCTAGTAGTAAAAATATGTATAATTATCTTCAATAATATTATTTGTTTGAAGGAATAATGAAATATACTACTGATTATTCATAATGTTTTTTGCAATTTCATTTTTTTAATATGATAGACCACTATATAAAGAGATGGTTTATACTTTTTTGGTGCTTGATAATAAATAAGAGAATATATAAATTAATTTTTTGTGGTATTTCCAATGAAATCTAAATGTAATAATTAGAGTTGGGTTATTTTTCATCATTTGAGTAAAGTAGTTCATTTTCATCCAATTTGAGATAATATATATTTTTATCAATTTATTATACTTTATCAAAAATTGAATATAAATTTACATTAACTCTCCCACTTAACTGTATCTAAACATGATCCATGATTTACCTCAAATTATGTAACAGATGTCATAAGTCATTGGGAATGGACAAAATATTCATTAAACCATTTTATCCTTAATCAAATGGACAGTGGAACAATAAATTTATACATTAGAAGATATAATATGGGATTGATATTTAGATTATCAAGGATATTGGGACCAACATCTCTCATTATTTGATTTTTAATAAAATAAGGTTTTTTATTTTAGTTTACATATGAAACCTTTTGGGACATTATATTAAATGTGGTGTCAAAATCTATCATATTTTGATGTATTTAGTGAATGGAAATTATTGGGACTATAGTTGTTAGAAGATATTTTTGATAAGGTAAAGATTAATCAACACTATATGAGAGAATGCCATAGCTGTTATAAAAATATATAGATTACAGGAGGAGGGACCTCTTGTTTGAGGTATGAGATCATGTTTTTCTTACTGTATACCCTAAAAAAGGTGTCAATGATTTTGGTAAAAATGGAAAGTTACTCACACAATTAATTATAACATATGATAAATATAGAAAAATGTGATAAATTTATTATTATATTTCCTTACCTCCAAGTTTATCTTAATTACATAATGTGATTCATGTTTCATTTTTAATGAAATATTTACTTGATTCCTCTCAGGTTTTAATCCCAGAAGTAGTATAGGTGGAATAAAATATTTCCTTTTAAGAAAAACCAGGGTGTTTTTATGATAGTATAGAACATGGAATATAAAATAAATAGATTATATATGTTATGATTCTATGTAGTAGTCAAATTATGGAAGAAGAAACATAGGAATCAAAAAATTATCTAAGGGAAAAATTCCCTCACCAATTAATGTAAAGAATAAAATTGTGAAGAATAAATTCATTAAGGGGGAGAATGTGAAAATGAAGTTAATATTAGAAATTATTCAACATAATGAATTACAATTATTCATTTTATGTATGGGTATTAATTCATGTATTATAAATAACATTATAATGGTTTTTGATGAAAAAAGAACACTTTCGTTTAGCTAAATTATTTTTCCACGAATTAAATGGTTTTTTAAAAGATAAATTTCTTGATTTTAGAAATTTAATTTGATTTAATTTTATTATTTTTTTATATCATCATATAAAATATATACTATAATTTTCTTTTACATTTATGAATTGATTGATTTTTATTGGGAATACTGAAAAATACTTATTTATAAAAAGATTCATTTCACTTCATTAAAGTAGGAGTCCCATTATATTTTTTATTTTTATTGTAAAAATTGATCCATTTTATTAAAAAATATATATAATTTCATATGAAGAAATATTAAATTATATTTCAGAATACGTTCATTTTTATTATTAAAAACAAATTTCTACAAAACTATTTTTAGTTTTATTTTGTGAAAATATATTAAATATAATTTTTTCAAGTTATAAAAATTAAATGAAAAAAAGGATTCATTATTTTAAATTATATGGTTCAAATTAATTAATTTTTTCAGTATAATTTTTTGTTATATTGAATAGAAACTATTATAAAATTTTTGTCTCCATTTAATGGGTAAGTAAACTTTATTTAGTTAATTATTTCGTGATAATGACACAATATTTCACATTAAATCTTATAGGATGATTAATTATTAATATTATAAATTTATAGTGAAATTTTATATTATTTATCCACTTAACCTCAAGTTAGATATCTATTATATTTAATTTTAAAAAAAAATTATAAGTGTGTCGCCGCCCTCACTTATAAAAGGGAACCTCCTCTCCTCCCTTATTCAAAATTTTAGATCTCTCTATTTTATTAAATACAAGACATAATATCTCCCCAATAATATGTCCTATGTTTCTGAGGTGTTTTTATCATCAAATTACCAATCCAAGAAAGTTTAATGTGTAATCTAAAGGAAGTTTCCTAAGAATAGTTATAACTCCTACTTGAGTATTTTCATATTTTTCTTTTCTTAAACATCCATGAAATATTCCTTAAAAAAATTTAATTATAACATTAGTATGTCCCATATAATGATATATTTTTATGTTATAAAACCTTTTCATATCCTTTTCTATCTTCTGGTAAATAAAAACATCACTTAATAATAATTCTGTACTACCACTTCCATGAAGTAATGTGTTTTTTCCTAATCTAAAAATATTTAATGTTAAAATAATGAGAAAATATAATATATATGTTATTTGTGGGATAATAATAAAGATTTAAATGTAATATATTACATACCTTCTTACCCTACCATCCATTAGATTATGATAATGTTTCCCCTGCATTCTTGTGAACAACCACCTCCACAAAGCAATGTGATTATTTTTTATCACATTTTAATGATTCTCTTAAGAATATAAATAATTAATAAATAATAATTTTTTATATATTTATGAATATATAAATATTTAACATATTATCTACCTTATTTAATTTCATCCTATTAGAATATTAAAGCACTGTTCATTCATAGATAAACATTGCCATCTCCATGAAATAATGTGGTTTATTTTTCCTAAACTAATTACATGGTTTATTTAAAAATAATAAATAATATATTAATATGATAATATTAATTTTTTAAATTATTATGAGATAATAGAACCACAATCCATTCAAAAGAGGTCAATGCACCAATTCTATTTTGATGGTATAAATTGAATTTCCAAAAAATTTCCACCATAAACATAACGATTTTAGCAACTAAAAAGAAATGGTAAAAATGAAAAAATTGGAATAATGATAATTCAATTAGAATTAAAATGTTACATAATCTTAATAAAATGAATATAATTTTACTACTCAACAAGGTGGACTCACAAAAATAACAATTTGGGACTAGAGGTGGGTGATTCCTCATTAACACATTATTTTAACTATTTTATACTATTTATACTCTTTAACTTTGTTATTTTAAATGTTTTTATAGTTACATTTTTTATGATTCATAGGTTTATATATAAAATTTTCAACTATATATTATGTTGTTTAAAATTTTTTTAAAAATAATATTTTCCTTATTTTCCATTTAGGCTATTCTTGACTTTTACAAAAGTACAAAAATTGTGTTTTTAATGTATATGTCTTGAAAAGTTTTCAATTTTTCATATTAGTTATTTATTATCCTTATACCAAATAAATATAACATGTTTTTTGAAAGACTATAGTTTTACTTCACTTTTTTTAATTTTTCTATTTTTAAAATTTTTCAATGAAAAAGGATGTTTAATATTATTATTGTCGGAAAATGGAATGTATTTTTCTGATGGGTTCAATCGAGGTTTTGTAATGAAATATTTAAAGACTAAAAATTTTCTGATCATTATCGTAATTGAAAATTATAAATTGGAATGAATGTTCATGATATTGTCTATTATAATGGGTGAACTCAATACATGTCGGTAATGTATAAGTGAATGATTTTTTCTTCAAAGTTGAGAAATTAGAGAGATAAATTGGTGGGTTAATACTACAAAATTAATTATTCATATAAATTATAAAAATTGTTAAAAATTAGTGAACATGGTATATGAATATATTGATCCTACATACCTAAATTAATCTAGATAAAATGTGTTTTTTTGGAAATATGATGATTTTATTTGGTAAGGAATTATTATGAACTTTTAAAGATTAATTGTTTTTGAAATGTTTTCGTGAGTATTAAAACACATGAAGATGTATTAATAGTTTTCCTATAATTAACAATGAGTTATCCTATTTTTTATTTGTCAAAATAATTATTTTAAACAGGTGTAAATAATTTGTTCCTGAGTACATGTTTTATTTATAAAAAGGTAAATCATTTCACGATTTTTCATCTTTTTTAACTAGAATAATGGTATTTAATTATTTTTATTTCTGTTAATGATAATTTTTTTCTCATCTATGTTTTTTGAATGTTTTTTATATGATAAAAGGATGAGTCAAAATATTATCATGTTCAATATTTATTCTATGGTGAATCATTTTAAATGAATGATAAGTGTCTCAAATGAAATATATATATAGACTTAAAGCCCTATTTTTTGGAAAAAATGTGTAATATCTGAAAGTGTTCTTTTTTTTTTGTAATTTTTTTAATTATTAAAAGAAACTAAAAAAGAAAAATATCATGAAAATATTAGAAAGTATAATTCTGATTATATTCTATGTAATTATCGGTTAAAAATTATATGAGATGTTAAATGACCCCAATCATAATCTAGATAGGGTTGTCTTGTCACCCAAACCATAAAAATATATGTTTGATACCATAAGGTTTCACTATTATTATAATTATTATCCAATCTTTCTAATTTTTACATCTCATAAGAATATTGTTTTTTATCTCCTATCTGATAATATAAACGATATTCTTTTAGAATTTAAATAATTTTCATTCACATTATATAAATCTATTTCTATTAACATTGGTATGTTATAATATATGTTATTAAAAAAAACATATGTCATGAGGACTACATGGGTTAAAAACTCAATCAAAATTGTGATACAAATCCATGGGTGTCCTCTTAATCACACAACATATTACTATTTCAATTTCATTCAGGTATATTTCTATATTATCCTAATTAAATAATTAATTTTGTTTCCAAAATGAGACTAAGGTATCTACGTGGCCCTCTATGATGAATCATAATTAGGAAACCCCACATGGGTTCCTACAGTCAATTTTCTGATACTAGGGTCATGTCATGTCATTGAATGTGTGAATCAGTCCTCAAAATAGCCACATTCAAAGTATGATTTAATAAATTGATAAATACAAACAATCATGGGAAACCCATAAAGAATTAAATATTGTATATATCACTAGAAAAGTACCATTAGGTTGGTAATAAAATGATTAACATATATTCATAGTCATGAAAAATTTTTCCTCACCCATGGTATACATACATATGAGGGAGAAACCCCCATTATTCAATCTAGTTAGATAGATAAAAAAGGAATATAAATATCCTTCACAGAACTAGAAATAATCCACCACCCTATAAATTACATACCATACTTAGAGTATATAGATAAACATATTAGAAAGTCTATTGGGGTTTACATCACCGAATTCATTCTCATCACACGTATACATAACATATTTCACACACTTTATGTCATGACCACCACCATTGGTTACCAAAGAATCAATCATTAACGATCTAAGTGACCATCATAGACATTTGACATTTATATCACTTATTCAAACAAAGTAATAAAAATTCATATCTAAGTATAATGTCACTGACATAAGAGAAACGATAGATTACATCACAATCGTCATAACAAGATCCATTAAAGTAGAGAGATGTTTATGAATAACAGTCCTCAATCAATGGAGTCATTTCATTTAAAAAAAATTTCCATCATCACAAACCCACTCAAATGACCAATGACTATCAATATGAGGCCTCAGATCCACTGGAAAATCACTAAATTACTAATAAGATAGTTAAAAGTAATTAAAATAATTAATTCGTAACTAATTTCATAATGAAATATTGATAAATAATCAAAGAAAATCTCAGAAAGAGATCTTTAATTACCTAAACCTTGATTAATGGGGTGTTCCCAACCCTCAAAATCTATCTAGAACTCTAGAATAAAGAATCCCCTATTTACCATATGAATTATTAAATTATATTTAACGAAATCAATGGGAATTAATAAATATTTCATGGTTGTGAAAAAAATCATATGTGAATCATCACAATACATCATGTGTTTATCCTCATGGTACCGCCTCTACAAAAGTAGAATAAAACCCCTATAGCCCAAGCCTAATTCGACCATGTACTATTGGAATCAACATCAAACACCTAATCCAAATCCGACAAAATTAGATGAAATGTAATTTCAAAAATGAAGATGGTCTAGTATGTGATAAATTAATCTTAATAGGTGAAGTAATTACGCTAGATTTATCCAATATCAATGGGTAAAAATATGTAGAAAGAAAGGGAAGGGGTGAAACATCCGTTTCCCATGACAACACAACCAAACAACCTTGAATGGGGGGTATAGAAATAAATATGTTGGAAATAATGATAAATATTACCCTCTATGGAAAAAATTATCATCATGTATTCATTCAACGGTCACCATCCACTTTGGGACACTCTAGAACAAGGTAATGAGAAGGTCTCGTGTGACATCCATTGTGTACATAGTGCAAACCTTACTCATTATAGAAGTACTAATACAACCACCAACCTAAACCAACATTCCAATAATACTCCAAAAACTCAACCAAATAATCCTTTACCTAATTGGACTCCGTAAAAATTAAAATTACTCATTTCATATTCATCACCATAAAACAATTCTCAATATTTATTTGAAAATTAAAATTTGTTCTAGTTCTTCCCTCTTGAACATAATCTACTTCAATCCTCACTAACATGAACGAGAGTATATTATTAAAACCTAACCACCCAAACTCTATTTCTTCTAAGAAGTATTCACATGAATTTTTGATGCACCAACCTAGTCACAAAACCAAATTGAATGATTGGATTTCATATATTACACTTGTTATGATCATCACAATACTTCAACCAATCCAATTCCACTACACTAAACCTTGAAATCCTTCAACCTTGACCCCTTTTAGTAGCATTCATTCACAAAATGATGATTTTTGATTCTCATATTAACTGTTATAATCAATAACATTTGAAACAAACTGAACCATACCCCACTATACCATTCATTTTTAAATCCCACCTACCACCATATATTGATGATAACCAATTTGAAAATCTACATGATGACACACAAATCCAACAGACAATTTTGAATTTCCAATATAATGACTTCATACATCAATAATCAATTTCATTGGACTATGATAGACCATAATTATATTAAAACTGCATACTAGATTCATTGGACTATTCACATAAAATATTTCCCATCCCTGTAACATCCCAGTTAAATAAAAAATATCACATTTTCCTATTTATTAATATATGTGAATAAAATGTTAATATTAATTTAAAGGGAATGCTATGTTCAATGGCGTACCCAGTACGCAACAACGAGTTTCTTTAAAATCTTACGTTGCAAAGTAATAATATAATAATATTATTTTAAATGGTAAATAACGCATGGCTGTTGTAATGGCGGGAATGAATATAAATAACTACAAAAAGATTATATATGTTTGTTAAATATTTTAACATTTATCCAATGAAAGTTAGTGGCTTAAAATTAGAAAAGAATTTGATTTTAAGCATAAATATTCTAATGTTCTTTATAAGGTCGATTAACCGCCTTTTGATGGAGATCCATTTTTAAAACTATTTTTTGTAAATTTTATATGTTATATTTGATAAAATAAAATCCTTTTTTAGAATTGTGACATCAGAATTTACTTTTTGTAATTTTTTTTTATTTTTCTAATAATGTCCTTTTTTTAATGAATAGTGAAAATGATGTATTTTAATTTAAAACATTCTTTTAATATAATTTATTTATATGGTTAGATTATATTTTTAATTGTCTTTAATTTTTAGTTAAAATATATTTTTACCATTTAATTGAATGGTGGTCATTGTAATTATTTTCACTTTGAAATTGGACAAAAACTAGTGTCAATCTTCTCATAGATATCGTTTCATAAAAACACGCTATTTGTTTTGACCATGGGAATTAATTATAAAATTAATTAATGAAAATTATATGTTTTGAATTTGGTAAAAGGGAAACCATTTTTTTATTCGGCAAATCAATTTTACTATGGATAATTTTTTGGTATTTTCTAACATATGTTCATTTTTAAGGATGAGTGAAACATAATTCATTTTACTTCAAAATTGTTTTTCATCTAATTTATTTATATAGTTGGATTGTAAATTTACTTGGTTTTAAAGTGTAATTTAATTAATTTTTTATCACTTAATACAATTTTTTTCATTGGAAGAGATTTCACTTTCAAATTGGATGTAAAAACGAGTCAATCTTTTGATAAATTTTACCTCTTAAAAACTCGTCTTTGGTTTTGAAAGCGGAAATTATTTTTAAATTAATTATTTAAATTTATGTGTTTGGAATTTGGTAAAATTGATTCCATATTTTGAATCATAATTTCCATATTATGTAATTAATACTCTTTTTTTGACATGATGAAGAGTAGCTACAGTAATTATTTCTAATTACAGTGATTAATTAGTAAATCGGGTAAAAGGGGGTAAACAAATAATGTTATAATAATATAAAATTAACCATCCATGTTCCTTAATTCTATTTTTTGAGTCATGTCCGACCATAGGATTCCTTGTTCCAACCTTAGGACCACATGGAATCACTTTAGTGTGATAGTGACCTTTTATCCTATTATTTTTAATTAAAGGGAAATATAACCAAAGTATGTATCACCTAAGGAAAAAAATAATAATTTTATTTTAATAAATGTTCTCTTAGACTATAAAATGTCATTGGAAAGAGAAAAATATTTCCTACATCATGGTATTTTTGTTATAATTTATAGACATTAAACAAATAAAATTATTTATGACACCATGATGATGCATTGATTACCTCATTAATAAATGATATAATTAAAATGAAAAGATAAGTTAAAATATAAGACTTAAACATGTCGAAAACCTTTTTTATGGGTGAATTTAGAACCCTTATCATCTTATCCTCGAAATATATCTTTTTGGGACCTTTAAAATCTGATAATCATTTCATAATAAAGTAACATTTCATGACCTTCCAAGAGTTGACCTCCTCCCCCATATAACCCCCCCCCCACATCTACCCCCTTACACACACCTCTCAAGCCCTTGGATCATCCAAAATATGCTCATATTAACTCTCCACATCCCATTATTAGTCCTAGAACCCTCACATTGGTCGGAAGTATTCCCAAGGAAGCCTTTGGCTGAAATAAAAAAGAGTTACCCGAATTAGAGGTAATTTCTTCTCTCGAGTTTCTTTCTTTTAGTTTTACTTATTCACTAAACCTAACATTATTATTCTTTGATTCCATAACAACAACAGTATCCTCAATATATTATTATTTTGTTATGAGAAGTATTTGATTTACAATTGCACATACCTCTGTCTAATGGTTAAAGACCATACTGTTTCTGTGGGTGACAAATTACTCCCTCACGAAATAATGATTATTCAATCTTCATTTAACACCTTTCATACTGGCCATTAAGATGAAAATATTTTTATATATGATATATATTATGTTTATGTTTACTCTATTATTCTTTAGTTTTCTTTTTATATTATACCATTATGGTTTCCATTCTGGGTAAACACAGTAATCTAATTAGAGGAAGTGCAGACTACCACCCCCTCAAAGTGATATGACTCGTTAATACCATATATAGTACGTATAAAGTATGGAGTTAATGATATTAGATATGATAATATATTTTAATTATAATACTATTATGAATCATTAGGTTTTAATTCCATTGAATATGAAATAGAAATGGAATTAGCATTCATGCGTACGTACAGCTTATCGTCTCTATAAACGGTACATTTCATTTCATACCTCTAAATGTTATGTACTATTATAAATATAGTGATATGATGGATATATAAGATATATAAGATATCCAAATCTTTAATACCATACTTGACATAATTAACCTTTGACCACATGAACAACATGTAATTGTAAGATGTCCATTTTTGACTCAAGTACCAAATATCGACAATATGAACATTATTAAAAAATATGATTGCATAATGTTTATAACATGTAAATAAGTGATATAAAAGAAATAATAAACTTGAGGAAGTTTATTGAGAAAGTATAAATTAAATTTATTTTATTATTCAATAGATTAAAGAATGATTGAGTCATGTCGGAGACAAGGTAAGGGATCTGACCTCTCTATTTCTTTTAATGTACTCTCTTTTATGTCATTTCTTTTAAACTCCTCATTCTTATGTTAGGGGATGTTTGTTTATTTTAAATTTACTGTAATTATTATTTTATTATGATGAGATACCCTATTTGATCTCATCAATCCATTTTTGGATGTTTTATGTGGCATTGTTAGGCTGTAGAATTTTCGTAAGGGATTTCTTACCTCGCTTTTAATTATGTGAGATTTCTACTATTCAACACTTATTTATTTCATGTGGCGTATTGTGTACTGACATTTGATATATATTATCATGATTCTATTTATATTCATGGTATTCTGTGATTCATTTGTTTCTTATTTTCTTTTGGTCATACGACTCAATTTATTACCATGGGGTAGGGGTTTTTATCTCACTATTTATTACCATGAGATTCATGCTATATATGTCACTATCTCCTTTGAGTGGTGTATGTAGTGCATGTTATTCAACTCTTTGTGTAATATACATTCGTTTTTGGGTATTTAAATCAATGTTGTATAGTCCTTCTTTCATGGGGTGTACGTTTTAAAATTTACCCATATCGGTAAGGGAACCTTTCACCCGCTTAATTTTAAAAGACATATTTTTGTTAGTCTTTTAATTTACATATTCATAATGTTGGGATATGTTCTTATATATCCTTATTGCTATAAATTTTATGTCCATGTGATGAGATACCCTTTCTATCTGTCATCACCCAACTTTCTAAATTTTTAAGTGACGTCGTTAGGCTGTAAAGTTTCTTGTAAGGGAACTTCTTAACCCAATTTCAATTCATTGGGTTAAACCTCTACTCCTTGATTAGGTCATGCTATGACTATGTTTGGATGACCTCTGATTTTTTTATACTTAATATCCACTTATATTTGGTGTATTTATATTTTTCCCACATAATTATGTAATTTATTTATCCTTAATCTAAGGATACCATCTTTGTAAGGGACTCCATATCAATCTCTTTTCGTTGAGTCATATTTTCATTTATACACATCTTTCTTTTATATGGTGTATAACCCCCTTTGAAGTTTTCTTTTATTCAAAAGGAATCTTTTCTCTACGAATCATTTTAACAAACGACAAAAATTATGTTTTTTAATGTACATGGGGACAACGACCTTTCCACTACCATGAGTATTATTTGATCTTTGGCTTCCTCAACAAGTCGTACAGTTTTAAAAGAAAATAAAAAAACCTTATAATCTTTTACGCATTTTGGTATTGAAAATGGTTATTGATAAAGTATTCTTTTAGGTTAATATATTTAAATGATATATTGTGATTGAAATGTGGAAATGTAATCATTCCTTTATATTGGTTTTATGTGTCATGATTTTATAAATGTACTTAGACATTTGACGGGTGGTTACATGATAAACCAAATGATGGGTGGTGACTTGAATACCAGGACGAGTGGTTACGTTATAACCACCAATGCATTGGGTATGGAAGTCGGCCGTATGGATATAAAATTTAGTGACATGTGTGGAAGTTGACCATATGGTTATTCCATTTAAGTATGTTTATGTTCCAAGTTACCTGTATATGTTATGTGTTCTTTGTATGGTTAATCTTTTGGTTACAAAAGGGAAAGTAGTGGTCTATTATTCAGTGAAGAGTATTTACTACTTCATAAAGGTGAAAAGTATTACATATGTTAAAGTATTCAAAATTTACTTAAAAACTAATAGTTTCCTTGTTTGTGTTTTCCTTACTAAACTTTTTATGCTCATCCAAGAGTTTTTTAAATTTTTTTCACAGGACATAAAGTGTAATCGGGTCAAGGATGGGATCAATTAAAGTCATGTTGTCTAAAACTTGGAACTGGACATGACTTTCTTTCAAGAGATGTTATTTTTTTAAAAAAATGGAAATTGAGTAGAAGTGCCTACTTTGTAACATTTAAGATGTAATATGTAGGGCCTAATTATCTAAAACTCTAGACATGAAAATATCCTCAATGTGAATTATTCATTTAACACAAGATTAAGTAATGTTTTAAGGTTGGGTCTTTATTGTTTGTATCAGCGGTTGGTTTAGATAACTTTAGAGGTTGGGGTGTTATCTGGGTGTAGTTAAAGGATCCCATATAACCAAGATGTATATTAACATGTGGAAACTTCTGCCGGGTTATGGCAAAATAGGTTGATTGGATAAAATACATAATCAATGGAGGTTGTTGGATTAGAGTAATACAAAAGTTTTTATGTTATCTATAAAGGATTATTTTATTATAATTTTTCATTTAATGTTTACGTGTTGATTACTTTCAACAGATTAAGGATCAATTTTCATGATTGAAGGAAAGAGATCTTTTACAACGTTATTATCCCTCCCCAATGATTTGATCATCACTATTATGGAAAAAGCATGTTCAGATGATTTTGACAGCTTCTTGAGTATTCAAATCACCTAAAAGAAATTGGTTGAGCTATCCAACACCTACTCTTTTCTAAAACAATTTTATGGGTTGTGTTATATTTTTAATATGATTTCAAGATCATAACTATTCCATTTCTATAAAAAATTGTAATTAATGAAGTGGAGTGAATGTTTTCTTTTTGAAAGTATGAAAACATCATGAAAGGGAAAGAGACCATCCTGAAGATCATGGTATCTGGATTCAAGGTATGATTTATTTTTCCTAGCCTTGAAGAATGAAGCATCATTTTATTTATAATTATAAATAATGAGGATATTCGATCTGAAGGAATATTTTATTAAGAAATAAAGTTGAAATGCATTGTTAATGGATCATTAATAATGTTGAATGAGTCAGAAGTCGACATATAAGGGATTCATGAGTTATGGTAGATTTTTGGATGGTGAAATTCTTAAATTTATTAAGGATCTTTTGATGATGATATTACATTGGAAAACTATTTATAGTATGTTTAACCCTGATGTTTGATATATGAAATTTTTATTCAAGGAATATTTATCTTTTCTTTTCTTGATATAGTTATAAAGAACCATTTGGGCTTATATGATCCTTGAATTTGAGGCAATTACTAGTTAATACTTTTGGGATGCAAAATGACAGTTATTAGATAACCTTTGTGGTTTAAATATGATATTGTTATTTTTGATGAATTTATCTCTTTTTGGGAATGTTATAAAATTATAATTTTTTTGAAAAAAGGACAACACACAAACCCTGTGACAACCCATCGCATCGGACGAAGCTGCGGGAATCGAACCCACAACCAAAGTGTGACTTGTATTTATCTCCAACCACTAGATTACATAAAGTACCTGGTTAGTATGACTAATTATTTTTAGTTAGATGATCTTATGAATCAGGAACAAGTTGATTTTGGTTTATCTATGGAAATGATTAACCTATCATGGAGGATATGTGATTTGGTTAATTACTTTTCAGTATGAGACTTTAAGAGTAACTGATTTTATTTGGAGATTTACCTTGTAAGACTACATGATTAAATCCTTTAGATATTTGGGTTTCAATCTTAGATTTCAGTTCATTGAAGAATTTTATGGACAAATATTTTATGAATGGTCTTTGATGAACTTTGGGTTTTGTTGGACAAATTTTGGAGATTAAGAGTAGTTTTTCTTTTTGTAAAAGTTTAACCTTTTGGGGATTATATAATCTTGTACTAACCATTTTTGTTTTGGTTAAGGTCTAAAGACATGGGAAATATATATTTCTCTTTTGTCGATTAGGTGATTCTCTAGAAGTTGATTATAGTGCTCTTAATATGAACAAGTAATCCTAAATACACTTCTTTTGGAGAAAATATGAGTTTGTGTTAGAAATCTAGTAAGAGATGAAAGTCTATATGAAAAGTATGTATGTTTACTTATGTTTTAGTTATGCCCATAAATAAATTCCTCAATTAATAGTAACTTACAACAAAAACATTGTATGTTAACTTTTACTACTGGGGAATGAAATACCATTTAACCCATCACAAGTTTGTGATTTTCTGATGGTTAACTTTCCCCTAATCATTTTTTCTATCACTCCCCATCAGAACATGAACCTTTCTTTTCTCTTCCATATCCATGTTTTCATGGAATCCTAGTATCTATTGTCTCATTTGACCTCTGTACTTGTCTTTCATTCTTTTAAAGTGATAGTTTTATTGACTCATTTTCTGATGTGGGGCTTTCAATAAAGTTTCTGAGCCCAATTTTAAAATTGCAAGGAAGCAATTCCCAAAAGGGGGGAAGGATATAACATCCCAGGTAAAAAAAAAGGACATTTTTATATTTATTAATATTTGTGAATAAAATGATAATATTACTTTAAAGGTAATGCTATGTTCGATGGCGTACCCAGTATGCAACATCAAGTTTCTTTGAAATCTTACGTTGCACACTAATAATATAATAATATTAAATTAAATGGAAGTTAACGCATTGAGATTATAATTTAGGTAATGAATAGAACTAAATAAAAATTATTATATATGTTTGTTCAATATTTTTACATTTATCCAATAAAAGATAGAGGCTTAAAATAGGAAAAGAATTTGATTTTATGCATAAATATTCTAATGTTCTTTAAAAGGATGAATAACCAACTTTTGATAGATAAACCTTTTAAAATTACATCTTTTTTCAATTTTATATGTCATATTTTACAAAATATAATCCTTTTTTATAATCGGGACATCAAAATTTACTTTGTGTAAATTTTTGTTCTTTTTTCGATAAAGTTCATTTTTTAATGAATTGTGAAAATGTTGTATTTTAATTCAAAACATCCATTAAATATAATTTATTTATATAGTTATATTATCTTTTTAATTGGGTTTAGAATTTAGTGAAATTATATTTTAACCATTTAATTTAATGGTGGTCATTGGAATTATTTTCACTTCGAAATTGAACATAAACAAGTGTTAATCTTTTGATAGATATCGTTTCATAAAAACATGCTATTTGTTTTGACAGTGAGAATTAATTATAAAATTAATTAATGAAAAATTTAT
Organism: Viscum album; assembly: GCA_963277665.1. Taxonomy (NCBI): domain Eukaryota; kingdom Viridiplantae; phylum Streptophyta; class Magnoliopsida; order Santalales; family Viscaceae; genus Viscum; species Viscum album. The sequence goes on along the minus strand of OY728150.1, from coordinate 1,674,165,464 downwards.
TTTTTCTAATTTGGTAAAATGGAAATAATTTTTGAATTTGGAATATCATATTTACTTTGGATAAGTTTTTGGCATTTTTCTGACAGATGTTCATTTTTAAGGAATTGTTAATTATACTACATTTTACTTCAAAAATACTTTTTCATCTAATTTATTTATATAGTTATATTTTCAATTTAATTGGTTTTAAAGGGTAATTGAATTATTTTTTTATCACTTAATACAATGTTTTTAATTGGAAGTGATTTCGCTTTCAAATTGGATGTAAAAACATGTCAATCTTTTGATAAATTTTACTTCTTAAAGACTCGTCTTTGGTTTTGACAACAGAAATTATTTTAAAATTAATTACTGCAATTTATGTGCTTCATATTTGTTAAAATGGATTCAATATTTGTAATCATAATTTCCAAATTATTTAATTAAGATTCTTTTGTTTTTAACATGATGAATAGTAATTACAGTAATTATTTCTAATTACAGTGATTAATTAGTAAATCTGGTAAAAAGGGGTAAACAAAATAATGTTATAATAATATAAAATTACCCATCCATGTGTCATAATGATATTTATTTAGTCATGGCCGACCATGGAATGATTCTTTCCAACCCTGGGACCCAATGGAATCACTTTAGTGTGATAGTGACCTCTTATCATATTAAATTTAAAGAAAGGGAAATATATCAAAAGTATGTATCACCTATGTAAAACAATTTTAATTGTGTTTACATAAAAGATATCTTAGAATATAAATAGTCATCGTAAATCTAAAAAAAATTCCTACATCATGGTATTTGTTTTTATAATTTTTATACATTAAATAAATAAATTTATTTATGAAACCATGATGATGTAGTGATTACCTCATTAATTAATGATTTAAATAAAATAAAATTAGAAGGTAAAATATAAGACATAAAATTGTTGAAAACATATTGTATGGGTGGATTTATAACCCTTATCACCTTATCCTTGAAATATATCATTTTGGAACCTTTAAAAACTGAAAATCATTTCATAATAAAGTAACATTTCATGACCTTCCAAGAGTGCCCCTCCTCCCTCTTATAGAAGGCCTCAACCTCTACCCCCTTATCCACACCTCTAAAGCCATTGGATCATCCAACATCTACTCAAATTATCTATCCAAATCCCTATATTACTCCTATAAGCCTCACTTTGGGCAGAATTCATCCCAAGGAAGCCTTAGGATCAATTCAAAAAGAGTTACCCGATTTAGAGGTATTGTCTTCTCTCGAGTTTCTTTATTTTATTTTTCCTTATTCACTACCCATAACCTTTTTATTATTTCATTACATAAATTTTTTTTCCTAAATATACTAGGATGTTTTTATAATAATTATTTGATTTACACTTACACAAACCTCCGTCAAATGGTTAAAGAACATACTGTTTCTGTGGGTGGCAAATTACTGCCTCATGAAACGATGATTATTCAGTCTTATTTTAACTCCTTTCACGGTGGCCATTAATATGAAAGAATTTTTATATATGATATATATTATGTTTATGTTTAATATATGATTCTGTATTTTTTCTTTTTATATCATATCTTTATGGTTTCCATTATGGGTAAACACGATAATCTCATTAGAGGAAGTGCAGACTACCTCCCCCCAAAGTGATATAACTCGTTAATACCATATGTGGTACATATAAAGGATGGATTTAATGATATCATATAATAAAATATACTTAAATTATAATACTACTATGTATCATAATGTTTTAATTCCATTGAATATGAAATAGAAATGGAAGTAGAGTTCATGCGTACGTATGACTTACCATCTCCATGAATAGTGCATTTTATTTCATAACTCTAAATGTTTTGTACTATTATAAATACATGTATATGCTGGATATATATGATATATATGATATAGAAATCATGAATATCATTCTGGATATAATGAACCTTTGACCACATGAACAACATGTAATTGTTAGAAGACCATTTTTGACTTATGTACCGAATATCGACAAAACAAACATTATTAAATTAAATGATTGCATAATGTTTATAACCTGGAAATAAGTGAGATAAATGGAATAATAAACTTAATAAAGGTTCTTAATAAAGTATAAATTAACTTTAGTTTATTATTCAGGAGATTAAAGAACGATCGGGTCAAGTCGGAGATGAGGTAATGGATCCTACCTCTCTCTTTCTTTTAAAGTACTCCCTTTTATGTCATTTCTTTTAAGCTTCTCTTTATTATGTTAGGGGAAGTTATTTTAAATTATTAATACTTTACTTATTATGTTATTATGATTATATACCATATTTGATCTCATCAATACATTTTTGGACGTTTTGTGTGGCATCATTAGGCTACCAGATTTTTGTACGGGATTTCTTATCTCACTATTAATTATGTGAGATTTCCATTGTTCGCCAGTTATTTTTTAATGTGGTGTATTGTGTAATTACATTTGATATATATTGTCATGATTCTATTTATATTCATGTTATTCTATGATTCATTTGGTGCTCATTATATTTTGGTCATACGACTTGATTAATTACAATGGGGTAATAGTTTTTATCTCACTATTTATTCCCGTGAGATTCATGCTATATATGTCACAATATCATTTGATTGGTGTATGTGCTGCCCATTATTCTACTCTGTGTGTAATATACTTTTTTTATGGGTACTTAAATCAAATTTTTATTGTCTTTTTTCATGGGGTGTACGTTTCGAATGTTACCCAAGTCGGTAGGGGATCCTTTCACCCTGCTCTTTTTAAAAGACTTATTTTTGTTAGTCTTTTCATTTACATATTCATAATGTTGGGATATGTTCTTATATATCCTTATTGATGTAAATATTATCTCTATGTGATGAGATACCCTTTCTATCTCTCATCAACTCACTTTCAAAATTTTAAAGGGACACCGTTAGGCTGTCAAATTTCTGTAAGGGAACTTCTTAACCAAATTTCAATTATTTGTGTTAATCCTCTACTCCTTGATTATGTCGTTCTATGAATATGTATGGATGAAATCTGATTGTTTTACACTTAATATCACTTATATTGGATGTACTTATATTTTTCACACATAATTATGTAATTGATTTATCTATAATCAAAGCATACCATCTTTGTAAGGGACTTCGTCTCAATCTCTTTTCGTTGAGGCATATTATCATTTATATAAAACCTTATTTTATACGATGTATAATCCCCTTTGACTTTTACTTTTATTCAAAAGGAATATTTTCTCAACGAATCATTTTACTAAATGACAAAAAGTATGTTTTTTTAATGTACGCGGTGACAACAACCATTCTGTCGTCATGAGTATTATTTGATCCGTAATGTTTTAAATAAAAAAACCTTATACTCTTTTATGTATTTTGGTATTGAAAATGGTTTTTGATAAAGGATTATTTTATGTCAATATATTTAAATGATATATTGTGATTGAAATTTGGAAGTTTAATCATACCATTATATTGGTTTTATGTGTTATGATTTTATAATGGTACATGGACATTTGATGTGTGGTTATGTGATAAACCAAATGATGAGTGGTGTCGTAAATACCATGATGGGTGGTTACATTATAACCTCCAATGCATTGGGTATATAAGTCGGTCGTATGGCTATTCAATTTTGTGACATGTGTGGAAGTCGATCGTATGGTTATTCTATTTTTGTATGTTTATGTTCTAAGTTACCTGTATATGTTATGTGTTCTATATATGGGTAAGATTTTGGTTACTAAAGGGTAAGTAGTGATATTTTATTCAGTGATGTTTATTTACTATTTCATAAAGTTGAAAAGTATTACTTATGTTAAATCATTAATGGTTTACATAAAAACTAATAGTTTCCTTGTTTGTGTATTCCTTACTGATCTTTTTATGCCCATCCCAAGTTTTTGAAATGTTTTTTCACAGGACATTATGTGGAATAGGGTCAAGGATGGGATCAAGGAAAGTCATACTATCTAAAACATGGAACTCGAAATGAATTTTTTTTTCAAGAGTTTTTGTTTTATGAAAAAAATGTAAAATGAGTGTAAGTCTCTACTTTGTAACTTCATAGATGTAATAGTTATGGCCTAATTCTTTTAAACACTAAACTTGAAAATATCCTCAATGTAAATTATTCTTTTAATTCCAGATTAAGCAATGTTTTATGGATGGTTCCTTTTAATCCCATATAGTGTACTCATGACAAAAACCCCTATTTTGTTACAATAATCATTGTGCTTCCCCACAAGGACCAATATTTCATAAACATGGTCACATTACCAATCTATTTTCCAAAAAAATTATCAGTCATCCTATAATGCTATATCCTATGATTCATACCGGTTATTTATCAAACATAATGACTCTAAACATTTCCAAAAAAATCACACCCATATCTGTGTCATTCATTATCACTCATAATAACCCAACCTCTTGTATCCATGATTTATTAGAAACTCATAATCATCTCATGGATTAGTCAATCAGTCATTCAAAAACTAATGTATAATAATTGGACACTTTTTCTATGGTTTTAATGCAAAACAAAATAATGATGGTATTCATACAATATAATTTCCGTTATTTTTGATTTGTAGAACCATCCAATAGGATACCCATCATCAACTAGATGATGACTGTCCTGAGACATGCTAATATTTTTATAATTTGTCCACATACAATATAATAATCCCGGGAAAGATGATTCTATTTTCCCTAATCAATATATTCCAAATTAAACTAAGGATTCCTTATTATAACACACAGTCTCATGATATATTAATGAAGATTCATTATTTTTCTCACTATAATGGATCTCTTATACACCATCATTTAGGGAACTCTAATTTTCTTACTAGATAGTCAAAATGAATCTGGTTCTCTACTAACCATAGTCAATGTAGTATCTTTATTCCAGAACAATTACCCTAAAAATTCATTCCCTTAAATTCACATTGATCTCTATAGTCATCATACAATCTTTATGATTTCAAAAATAAAATAGGGACTTCTCCCTCACATGTCCTGATTTCATTTATATTTCCAAAACCTTTTGAGCCATCGTATATTTTTTATCACACTATAATGGACTCATATTAGACACTCATTATAACAGGATACATTAGTTCTCAAAAGTAAATACCTCATTAAGATTCCTAGAGTATCGTTTACGCTGATCATTTCATGTTATAAAATTAAGGACCAAAAACCATTTTCCATTACTCATCCAAGACCAGTTACATCAAAACCTTCCACTCTAACATAATACTTGGTGATACACCACGTGGTATTATTCATTTAATTCCATAAACACCACAAGACATTATTCTATGTAATATGACAACAAAGGAGTCTCATACCATTACACAATACGTCATAACCAATCAAGGTACTACCCCCCAAATAGGTCTCAAGGGTCCAATCATGAATATATAAAATGGTATTATTCCATACTCTAGGATGATATCTTATACAACCACTATTTGTTTCCATTAATTAAAATGACCTCACCTCCATGATTTATTTTTTAATTCAAAACTCTATATCCATTTCCTCTAAAATCTAATGGAATCAAACCATTAACATGCTCGACATATCTTCCATGGAAGATAAGACCAAAATAATATCAAATATGACTTTCCTAGGGACAATATTATGCCTCCAATAATCACAAACTATATTGGTTTAAATAAAATCACTCACTTATCTCAAGGTAAGATAGCGTTATTCAAGGACCTATAAATCAAGCTTCACTATTATTTAATCAAATTATCACTTTTCAGAGTAATTATACACCTTATTTCCAAGGTTCTATAAAACTCCCTATAAACCTTTATGAGACATATCTAAAACAATGTAGCTTAATTTCCAATAAAATTAAAAAAATTCATCATTCTATTATTAGACCTATCTTATCACTTGAACTACCCATGATTTCCCTTTAAAATTTCCATTGGATTCTCTATTCACAACCATATTCATGAAAACACACAATTTCGATATCATCTCTAAATTGAAAGAATCTACAAATGGATTCCATAACTGATGGAATGCAAAAATAAATATCTAAAACCTCTATTATGATACCATCATATATTTTAGTTCATATAGGGAAATAATATGAAATACAAATACTACAAAACTATGAAAATATACTCACTAACATACTAATCCCAAACATAAAATCACTCGGCTCTCTCACCTTATCCATAAGACACATCCTAATTATATCAAAAATGATAGATAAAAATACACTTGATATCATTTACCATAGTGAAATTAACAAGTTAATAAATTCATTATATGGATCTCATTCATATCATCCAAATGATACTTGTAACACCCCAAAAATCTAACGTACAATCAATATATTTGATAACAAGAATGACACATAACACTAAGCGTGTTTGGGATGATAGTGTCCTATGTATTTATAATATATTTAATATTTTAAATAAATTAAATCTATATATTACATTCAATTCATGTGATACTATGTTCGTGTTCATCATAGGAAAAAAATGATCTTCTTCGATTTCTTGTGTCATACACAAGACCAAGTTAAACCAAAAAATAAGTTTTTATTAAAATATTATTATTTAATCTAGTAATACATAACCTAGAAATTAAATTTTTGGTTATGAATACAATTAACAAACTTGTGAAAATATAGGGTTTACACAAATATAAAATGAATTAACATGTTACTAATTAATTAGAAATAAAAATACAATAAAATTAATTGTAACGAAAATAATAATAATACTATTATCACAAAGACTTTTGGCATTAATAAATTTAATTTAATACAATTAGTTGAGGATATTAATGAAATATATGTTATATATATTAAATAAAATATTTTTTATTATTATTCAATAGATCATATAAACAAAAGATAAGAACACAAACTACTTTACACAAAAAACATTCATGTTTTTATAAAAGAAATTTGACAGACTTTTAAATGAGAAAAAATTTAAAATCAAAATTTTGATGATTTAATTTATTTAATATGCCAAAATAAAGATAATTTTTTAAATAGAAACTAAAAATTATCACAGGAAAAAAAAATATTTTTCTGTGCAGATTCATTTTATAAATAATAGTGAAAAATAGTGAAATTTAATTAAAACTACCTTTTCATATAAATTATTAATAATGTTATACTATAATTTTTATTGGATTTTAAGTTTATTTAGATAATATTTTTTTAATCCACTTTTGGTAGATGGAATTAATGTAAAATTTATATTTCATATAAAAATATTTTAATCTTTTCAACGTTTCACTTTAAAAATGTGATTTTTAGTTTTACCTCCAAAATTAATTTTAAATCTAATTATACCAAAATTTTAAATTTAATTGGTTAAAATATATTCTCTATTGAGAATGATAATGTCAAAATTAGTTTAAATTTATTCTATATTTCGAATCCTATGGACTAAATTAGGTTTTAAGATCAATTTAATTTTTAGGTATAAATAGGATAACATGGTAAAAAAATTTATATAATGTTGTATTGGTAAAATTGTGATTATAGTTAAAATTAAAAGGTAAATGATTAAAATAACTAAAAATATAATCATGTAATAGTTTTTTGTGGTGTGTCTCAAACATAAACATCCTATATTACATTAATAGAATGTATAATTATTTAAAATTAATTCCACATCAGTGTAGATACTTTTTAATAAATATTTAAAATTAAATTATTCACTAGAAGCCACCTCTCCTAATGTATAAATACCACCCCTCACCTTCCCATTTAAACCCTCAAAAAGTTTTAGCACCTATAATATCTAATGAAATCTATACTACACAATCTCTCAATATGAAAGTGCTTATGGTATCAGCAAAAGACCAAATCCAAGGTAATCATGGGTCTTTCAAGGAGGGGGATATTCTAGAGGTAATTTTCTCAAAGTACCTCACTTAATTTATTTTAGTTTATACTTTCCTCTCATCTCCTACATCTATCAATGAATTATGACTCCATAATCATGTATATACTGGATTTTTATTTTTCTAATTGAACATCTCACAACCATTTCACTTACCACCTTCTCTTATTCAATGAAATTAATTTGTTGTTCATGATAGGATGTTAAATAACCTTCATGAATAATGTTCCTGTTCTTTTTCCATTACAACCTTCATGGATAGTCCTAAAAATATTATTATGGTAAAATAAACTTTTATGATGTATATTATAACCCATTTAACATTGTATAAATTTTATGTTAAAAATAAATTCTTGCATTCCATATTGTGGTTATAAAATAACTTCATTTGTGGATGTGTGGACTATTTCCTCCTCCAAGTTATGTGATTTAATCACAGAATACATGGAATGTATAATTGATGGTTATAATTAAAAATATGTTATACACACAAAATCTGTATAATATTCATGAAATTATTATATTTCTATAATATATATGTATATAATTTTTTTATTAACCTTTCACACACATAAAATGCAATAATTCCATTCATGGTTGTGTGGACTACTACCTCCTCAACATGATGTGATTTATTTTACTTCACATAATCATATATATATAAGATGATATGATTAAATTATTTTTCATTTATTAAATATTTTTCTTTATTTAATAATATAATCATATATACCTTACTTCCATTATGATCAATAAAAAATGTGAATGTTACTCATGCGTACGTACGGTCTATCGTCTCCATGAATGTAAAATTGACTAATTTTCCACAAACATATTAAATTATTTATTTCAAAATTAAAATTGGGTTATAAATATGATAAAATTTTCATGGATAATTTTCTTGATATTTTATATAATGACCTATATGACCATAGTTGACCAACAATATTTGGTTTGACATATAAACAAAATTTGGTCAAAACACACAACATAAAATTAATTGTTTATGTAGTTTTGAACAACATAGTAATAAGTGAAATAAAATTATTTATTAACATCAATAATATTCTAAATCAATAATAAAATAATATTAATTTGATAATAAATTATGATATGGTATGTTTACTCGAAAGGAAACTCTAGTTAACGGATTCTTGTCTCATCTTCATTCTGTGAGGAATACTTATTTTAAGTGCACCTAATTTATTATATATGGTGTACATACTACCACATTGAAATATAATATCTTGAATTATTTTATATTCAGGTAATTTAAATGTTTTATTTATGTATTTTTTCCTCTGGGGTTTGCAATTCATTTGTTACTATATTGGTAAGGGGTATATAACTCACTTTTTACGTCTTAGAGATAAATATCATATTCATCACCAACTTATTTTGAGTGGTGTAACTAATACACATTTTTATATATTATATATGGGATTCATGTTTCTTCATGGTATCTAGATGTTTCATTTGATGACTATCACTTTTATATCTTTCGATTCAGGCTAAGGGATTCTCCTCTTAGTTGTTACATCTAAGGTTAAATGTCATGGTCACCACTGATATCATTTGTATGCTGTATCAAATTCCCCTATTTTATAAATTGTATCATTAATAATCTTAAATTTATTATATTTAAGTATTTAATATGATAATATTCATTTACTATAATTATGATTTATGATGTTTCAGGGTTGTATGGGACACTTTGTAACATTTAAAGAATATTATATTAAATTATATATTTAATTACCATTAATTAGAATTTCCATTGGTGGAAATTATATAACCATTTTAAATAAATAATTTTATTGTCCTCTAGTTATTAATAACCATATTAAAGTACTAGTACCATTTCTCAACTCGTTGGTACTAAAAGTGTTTTAGAAATTACTTTTAGGAAAACCTGACTTTATTTCTCTCTTTAGTCAAAGAACCTGTTTTCTTTTAAAAACCATGTTATCATAAAATGTTTTCAAAAATAATTTTGTAATTAAAATTACAACCTTTCTTATATTACCAATGTTTTAAAATATATATTCTTATCTTATTCCTGAAAAGTTACTTTTCAACCCATTTTACCATGAAAAGGGAATGTTCTTATACCTCGTATAGTGTAACACCCCGCCCCTAGTTCATTTTCTTGAGAAGGCAGTGAGGGCTACTTGGCCTTAAGCAACATTCCCAAGACGCCAAAGGCTGGAAATAAATGTCGAGGGCTTTAAGATCAAGTTGGGGAATGATTTTCCATTATGACAAAACCAACCAACCAAACAACTAATGATGCATACACATTCAAACCAAAACATGTATTCCTAAAAGACAACCAAGTTGTTCCATAATACAACCCAAAACCAATACAGCCAACCATATCAGAGTACAAGAGGAAACTAAACAACAAACACTATGATCCATGACACCACCACAACTCCACAACAAACTCCAAGCTCCAAGATCCCCCGAGTCATCACAATGCACCACTAAAAGAGGGAGATTCCTTACCTTTTCCCACGTCACGAAATACAACATCTACAAAGACACCAACGTGCCAAAAAGGGGCTGAGAACTAAAACTCAGTATGATTTCCCCAAATAACTTCCCTACATATGCCACTAGGATAAAACCGTTAGCACATTTATATAAAAAAATCTATATAATATAAATCAAAAGTGTAGCCATTTTCATAATCCAATTATTCCCATACCAAGCCATCACACCAAAACCAAGAAAATAAGGGAAATCCAACAAAACATTCCACAAGCCATTTTATCATCCACACACAAGCACACCAATTTCCAACTGGAAAAGAAATGCAAAACAAACAACCAAACGGTGGGACTTCCGCCCAACTCGTTCACCCATTCACACATAGCAGTACTTCCCGACCATTACTCATGTGGTGATTATTCCGACCACTATCCATCCCCTTTTTATAGTGAGACTCCCCGTCCACTTCCACACAACATGTAAACCAATTACAACCAAGAATATAACCCATCAAGTTCACCACATCATGTAATCAACCAAATTCCATTTCATATCATTCCACTTCAATAACTCAGCTGTTTATTGAAAACCATTTTCCATGCCAAACCATTATTCAATAAAAAAACATTTTTATTAAAAACCATTTCCGTCAATCATTTTATCAAATCAACCATAGCATCACATTTTAAAATATTCATTTTAAAATCCACAAAAAAATATTTTCACCTTTGAAACCCCCCTTTTCCCCAAAAATCCCCAAATGGAATTCCAACCAATTTCGCATAACAAATCAAAATTATTTTTCAGCACAACAATTAATTGTAACAATGAACAACTAGTTCTAACCAACTGTAGTTGAGAGATAATTCACCTTACTTTATGGTTCCTAGGGAATCGTCCCACAAACAACCCCACCACAAATCCGGCGAACGCACCACCGAAACCTCTCTAGATCCCCTTCCCTAACATTCACAAGAATTAAAATCATCATCCAAGGCAACCAAAACCCTAGATCCACACACAAAAAGTGTAGATCTAGAAAAACAAGAGAGATAGGGATGTAGATCTGGAGGTGAACACAATGAAACCAAGAGGAGAGACTTACCCAGGAGAAACTACCTTCAACCCGCCAAGAAACCTCTTCAGAATGCTTCAAAACGAGTGGGAAAGATCCTCCACCCTATGAGAACAGAAGAACCCGACTGAGCCATGAGTCGACATAAGTTTGGAGTGAAATTGGTTAAGCCCGAGGGAGCCCGGAACTTATAACCCTATTTTTAAGTGGTCGCACGGTTAACCCACACGGTTTGGAAAACTGTGCACTAATCGTGCGTATGCTACTACATCGACAGAAAGGTTCACACGGTTTATAAAACCGTGCACAGGCCGTGCGAAGCCTACTATCTCCCTTGCACGGTTTCATGGATAATCTTTATGGTTTCCACTAACTGTGCTCAAACCATGCACCCCTTTAAAAGCATCCGAACACATCCAAAACCATTTCAAACTCGCCCAACCTCTTCCCAACTCATCCCATGAACTTTAAACACATAAAAACACATAAACAATGGCCACATACCTCAAACCGAGGGTACTACATTCTCCCCACTATTGTACTTTCCATCCTTGGAAAGTGGTGAACCTTCCCTTTGACGAAAGAGCTCGGGCCACTGCTCGATCATCTCTTTCTCCCGCTCCCAAGTCTTCTCTTGAATCTAACCATGTATCCACAAAACATGGAATAAACTGATTCTTTTACCATGCAAGTCTTTCTCTTTCCTATCCACAGCCCTCACTAGCATGTGCACCAACAAAGCATCCGGTTCTAGCTCAACATGATCCCATCAAATCACATGGTCAGGATCTGGCTGATACTTTTTCAACTACAACACATGAAACACATTGTGCACTGCACTGAACCAAGGTGGAAAATCCAAATGATAAGCCACCTCACCAACCCACTCAATAATCTCAAAAGGTCCAATATACCTTGGAGATAACTTTCCCTGCTTTCCAAACTAATGATGACCCAACCTAGGAGAGATCCTCAAGAAAACATGATCTCTCACCTTGAATGACAATGATCATCGACGATGATCCACATAGGATTTATGATGACTGTGATCCATATCTATTCTTTTACCGATCAACATGATCTTCTCTGTAGTCTCTTGGACAAGTCTGAGTCCAACCATGGACGACTCACCCGTTTCCACCCACCATAGTGTAGAACGACATGGCCATCCATACAACCCTTCAAACTGAGCCATCTGTAGGGATGTCTATTAACAATTATTGTAGGAAAACCCAACCAAACAACAAGTTATCCTCCCACGATCCAACAAAATCTATGACGCAAGCCCACAACATGTCCTCCATAGTTTGTATCCCCCTCTTTGATTGACCATCTGTCTGAGGGTGATATGTCGTTCTCATAGTCAAATATGTCCCAATGGATTGCTGTAAGGATTTCAAGAAATGAGGTGTAAACCTCAGATCTCTAATGGATACGATCAAAACTGGAACACCATTCTTCTTTTCAACCACCTAGATATAGATTTTGGATAGATCCTCCATCGTAGGTGATTCAAGAATTGGAATGAAATGGTCCAACTTCGTTAGCCGATCCACTATCACCCAAATGGAATCTTGATTTCTGACCATTCTTGGGAGACCTGTGACAAAATCCATCGCAATCTAATCCCACATCCAAACAGGGATTGGTAAAGACTGCAACATTCCTGCTGGCCTTTGATGCACTACCTTGACCTACTGACAAGTCAAGTATCTCAAAACAAACTCAGCCACTCTTCTTTTTATACCAGCCCACCAAAACTGCGCTTTCAATGATTTATTCATTTTCAAAATTCTAGGATGAACAACCAACCTGGAATGATGATACACCCTGAGAATATCCATCTGACAAGCAACTAGAACAACCATCCAATTCCGAAAACACAAAACCGAATCTCCATTTAGTTGCCAACCCTCAATAGTCTCCCCACCATTGAATCTGGACCCCATGTTGACACACTCAGAATCAGATATATGTGCCTCTTTAACCAGGCCAACCATGTTCAGAATCAACAAAACCTGAAAAAAGACCGCTCTATTACCCTGGTCATCATATTCCAACCGCATATCAACTATAACTGATATCAATTACCATTGGTACGATGCCTATTTTACCACATGAGAACATGATTTTTTACTTAATGAATCCGCCACCAAATTTCCCGTACCTTGTGTGTAAATTATGTGAAAATCAAACATCTGGTGATATTCCATCCATATTCTTTTCCTCAAGTTCATATCCCTTTGTGAGAAAATGTGATTCAAGCTCTTATGATCTGTATATACAGTGAATTTCTCACCAAAAAGATAATGACGCCATACCTTCAAAGTATGGACCTATGATGCCTACTCCTTATCATGAGTCTGGTAGTTCTTCTCATGCACCCTCAACTTTTGTGAGCCATACGCAACTACATGATTACCTTGCATGAGAACTCACCCAACCCAGATCCTGATGCATCACAATACACCACGTACCCTCTTCCTAGTTCTGGAAAAACCAAGACTGGTGCTGATGTATGACGATTCATTAGATCTTCAAAAAACTATAGACACTACTCATTCCACTGGAATGGAACATTATTCCCCGTTAAAGCTGTCATCGGTGAAGCCAAACATGAAAAATCATGAACAAAACACTGATAATACCCATGTAGATCAAGAAAACACTGTATCTCAAACACATTCTTTAAAGTATTCCTTGAGATAATGGCTTTTATCTTTTTTGGATCCACTAAGACACCTCTTTCATAAATCACATGTCCATGAAAATGAACTTCCTGTATCCAAAAGTCACACTTTGACAATTTGGCATACAACCGCTGGTCCCTCAAGATCCCCAGCACTGTCTCCAAGTGCTGCTCATACTCCACCCTTGTCTTTGAATACACCAGAATATCATCTACAAACACCACCACAAATGAATCCTGATATCTCTGAAATATCCGATTAGTCAATTCCATGAACACCATTGGTTCATTCATTAGACCAAAAAGAATAACCACATATTCATAATGATCATATCTACTTCTAAAAGTTGTTTTAGGAATATTTTCCTTCCTCACTAGCAATTGATGATACCCCGACCACAGGTCAATCTTGGAGAACCATTGGGATACCCTCAACTGATCGAACAAATCATCAATTAGTGGAATTTGATATCTATTCTTTATCGTAACTTGGTTAAGTCTACGATAATCAACACATAGCCTCTATGTTCCATCCGCCTTTTCCAGAAACAACACCGGCACTACCCACAGAGACTTGCTAGGCTAGATAAACACTTTGTTTTCGAACTCTTCCAATAGAACATTCATTTCCTTAAATTCAGGAAGTTCCATTCAATAAGATGGATGTGAGATAGGAATGGTCCCCAGAAGGAGATCAATTGTAAACTCCACCTCTCTTACGGAAGGTAACCCAGAGAATTCTTCAGAAAAAGCATGAATGAACTGATCCACTATTACTGCAAGAACATTATGCTCAACACCATCTACAAATTCCAATGACAACACCACCAACTGATACGATAACTTTCCCACTACTGGTGCGAACAAACCCATTGCATCCTGCCTTTTATGCCCCTCTCCTCTAAAGGGATGTCTGACTCTATCGTGTGTCATAAAATCCACCGTTCACACATCACAATCAATGTGATCCATAAACGCCACCATCCATTCTATTACTAGGATTACATAATACCAATCCATATCAAGCATTGAAAAATTCTACACTAGCTCAACTTCGCCCACAACGATACAACATGCTCTACACATGAAGGCTCGACACTCTCTTCGACCCAGAGGAGTTAGAAGTTTCAGAACGGAGGGAATAATTTCTACCCTTAAACCCATAAAATCAACAAGACATGGAGAAATAAAAGAGTGTGAAGCAACCTTATCAAACAACACTTTCATTATGGTAGAATTTAAAAGAATAGTACCTCGTACCGTGGATGGTCCCAACTGATCATCCACCACAACCTACTCACCTCCAAACACAATTTTTATTGCCACACTCTGCTCTTTATTGCCCTGTTAAGGTGTCGTTGTATTCCGATAATCATAATGACCCACTTTGCTCTGCTAAAGTGGGGTATACTATTGTCCCCATCCAGTCGAAGCATACGACATCTGCGATCCCTAAGGAGTGTCACACGCACCCGAACGTAGAGAATTCCAAAAATAACGCTGCAGATGCCCCATCTACTTACAATTATGACATTCTCGAGGTTTTTTCGTACAATGCCACTGGATTTGGCTCATAGAACCGCACTAAAAACATCCTAGCTTTCTCTGGGGCTTCGGAGGAAGATTCACTGATCCTGCTGTCAGATTTTGTTCCATATTCCCTCCCTGGGAATAAGTGTCCCTCCTCCGATTGAACCCAGCGTTAGAGTTCCAACTATTCTCCATGGGTAACACCATGCTTCCTCTTCCCGGAGCACCCAACAGATCCCGCTCAGCCACCGAGGCTCAATTCACCATCTCCGTGTAATCATCTATTTACAACACCACTATCTTTGAATGGATTTCTTGCCTTAACCCCAATTCAATGATCATTGCATTCAACGACGTGTGACCCACCACCTCAGGTGAAAACCTCACAAAGTTTATAAACATAGTTTCATACACTGTCACCGACATAAGCACTTCCTTCAAACTGAAGAAATCAGTCATACTCTAAATTCTGAACGTATGTGGGTAGAATTATTTATTAAACAATTCAGTAAAGCCTTCCCATGTCATACCCTGGTTCATCCCTGCTTAGACTACCAAATACCACCACTGAAGGGAAAGATCTACCAACATATACGTGGACAACTTCACTTTTCACTTCACATGTGTTCCAAAGAACTCTAAGATATTGTTCACTCTATTAAACCAATATTCTTCCCTTTCCGACTCTGAATCACTCCTGTAGATGGCTGGTTTCTTCTTTTGAAATTGAATTTCATGATCCACATTCCTTGGTTCATCCATTTTATTTCCACTTTTCCCAGCATGGAAACCTTGCACTATGCATTGCACTAGCTGCTGGTTCACCTGAGGCTCAAGTGCTACCACATTCTCAGCAGCCTCGTCCAGTTGGTCTCTATGATGCCTACCCAGTTCCATTTCTATAAACAGAAAACAAACATCCATGAGTCTCACTTCTATATACATCACTAAATCCCATATCAAATAACATTAAAAAACTCTATCACAACAAGACTTTCCACCTTTTCCACATGTGCCATGTTTCACCATTGTGAAAACCAAACCATTTTAAAAATACTAATTTATTTACAATACAATTTCACACATTCATATCACATCATAAATCATTATACCTCAATGAAATATGCATCCTAGTGGGAATTCATTTCCACCATGCATGCCATGCTCATCTCATTGGCTACACCCATGACAATGAGATTTCCAATGCCTATAAGTGTCTCCAAAACACTTAAGTTCCCAACTCCCTGGTAACTAGAATTTCATCATAAAATGGTTAGCTATGTCCTTTTATGCTATACATTCCAGGTTCCAACATTCCTACACATTTCTAGCATCCCGACTCAAGGAATGCACCACAACGAATGTCAACACTAAATCTGAGAATCAACTCCAAAGGACCAAACAAACTGATACCACCTATAACACTCTGCCCCTACCTCATTGGCATGAGGAGGCGGTGAGGGATACATGTCTTTAAACATGTTTCCAGGATGCCAATGGATGGAAATAAATTCCGAGGGCTTCAAGATCAAGTTGGTGAATGATTTTCCCTTAAGAAAAAACCAACCAAACCAACAACTAATGATGCGTCCGCATTCAAACCCAAATATGTATTCCCAAAATACAATTATGTTGTTCCACAATACAACCCTAAACCAATAAAACCAACCATATCAAAGTACTAGTAGAAACTAAACAACAAACACTATAATCCATGACACCACTACAGCTCCACACCAAGGTCCACTCTCCAAGCTCCACCGAGACATTACAATGCACCACTGAATGAGGGAGATGCCTTACCTTTGCCCACATCATGATAAACAACATCTGCAAAGACACCAACATGCCAAAGTAGGGGGTGAGTAATAAAACCCAGAAGGATCCCCCAAAACTACTTCCCTACACATTCCACTAGGATAAGAGCATTAGCCCATTTATATAAAACAGTTTATATAAAATAAATCAAAAGTGAAACCATTTTAATAAGCCAAACATTCCCTTACCAAGCCATCACACCCAAACCACGCATCTAAGGGAAAGCCAAAAAAACATGCCACAAGCCATTTTAGCATCCACACACTAGCACATGCATTTCCGACTTGCAAAGCAATGCACAACAAACAACCAAATGGTGGGACTTCCGCCCAACCCATTCACCCATTCACACCTAGCGGTACTTCCCGACCACTACTCATATAGTTGTTCTTCTGACCACTATCCATCCCCTTTTTATAGTGATACTCCCCGCCCACATTGACACAACATTTCAACCAATTACAGCTAAGAATATAACACATCAAGGTCACAACATCATGCAATCAACCAAATTCTATAGCATATCATTCCACTTCAATAACTCAACCATTTATTGAAAACCATTTTCCATGACAAACCATATTTCAATAAAACAACTTTTTTATTTAAAACCATTTCCATCAATAATTTTCTCAAATCAACCATAGCATCCAATTTTAAAATCTCCATTTTAAAATCCACAACAAAAGCATTTCACCATCGAAACCCCCTTTTCCCCAAAAATCCCAAAATGGATTTCCAACCAATTTCACATAACAAATCACAATTAATTTAGGGTACAATAATTTATTGTAAGAAAGAACCAGTAATTCTAACCAAGTGGATTTGAGAGACAATCCACCAACATTTAGGGTTCTCGAGGAATCAACCCACAAGCAACCACACCTCAAATCCAGTGAATGCACCATCGAAACCTCTCTAGATCCCCTTCCCTAACATTAACAAGCCTTAAAATCATCATCCAAGGCATAAAAACCCTTGATCCACACACAAAAATTGCAGATATAGAAAACAAAGAAAGATAGTGATGTAGATCTAGAGGAGAACACAATGAAACCAATAGGAGAGACTTACCCGGGAGAAAACACCTTCAAACCGCCAAGAAACCTCTTCATAATGCTTCCAAAATGAGTGGGAAAGCTCCTCCACCCCCTGAGAACCGATGAACCCGAGTGAACCATGAGTGGGAAGAAGTTTAGAGTGAAATAGGTTAATCCCTATGGAGACCTGAAATTATAACCCTATTTTTATGTGGCTGCATAGTTAACCTGCTCGGTTTAGGAAACCTAGCGCTAACCATGCGCATGATACTACCTCAAGAGAAAGGGTCTGCACGGTTTCCTCGCAAGGTTTGGAAAACCGTGTGTAGGCCGTGCAAAGCCTAATGTCTCCCTTGCACGGTTTCCTAGAGAATCCACACGGTCTCCACAAATCGTGCTCAAATCATGCACCCCTTTAAAAGCATCAAAACATATCCAAAACCATTCCAAACTCTCCCAACCTCTTCCCAACACATCCCATGCACTTTAAAAACATAAAAAAGAATAAAAAATTCCACATACCTCAAACTGCGGATACTACATATAGTATTTATGGAATATTATTTTAAAATAGATTTGCAATGTGAAATATTTTTAAAGAGTTCTTCAAAAGATAATGATATTTTCCACAGAATATTTTTAAAAAATTTTCATTTATTTCATCAATGACAATAACCTTCTATTTTTACTCTACTTGGGATATGTTATATTTCTATAATTTTTATTCTTCCACTAGAGGGTTTAAGATTTATCTGTCTGATTGGATTATTAAGATTCACTTCCTTGATTTAATCATGAATCACATTCGAAATATTCAACTTTATATGATCATTGAGCATTGAATTTCTTATAATTATCCAATTTATTTGTCATAGATATTAATATTTCCCAAACCATATTCCATTTATCATAGTGTGATTACTTTGAATGTTATTTATTTTTTAAATGGGGAATTATTGATAAATCCATATTTTTCATTATATACGGTTCTTTGATATATCATTTTAGTTATTTTTGAATATTTGTTATGAGTAAATATATAGACTGCAAATGATAGGTGGATCACAGACTATATATAGATTCTTGATTCATTGAAAGGTTCACAGGCACAACTAATTGGGAAATTGGTTTTCTACCTGTAGTTTTATCCCCTCTAGTGAAAATTATTGATTATAACAGTTTTTCATGATAATAATACATGTTTTCTATTATAAAATCATTTCCCTCATTTAGACTCAGTTATTATTCATCTTTTATATTTTTCATTGAATTATAAATAGATAAATTTTATTTAATCTAATTTATTAAATGGAATGTGTTTCAGTTTCAGAACATTCCATATTTATTTTTCCTTAACTAGTTATTTTAATAGAATGTATTTTTAGTTATTACCTTTCCATATTGTTTATTTAGTTCCATATCAATTTGTGGATTACATGGTATGTGTGTTTGGTTAATTACCATGCCATAATTATTATTATCATTGATTCATTATTACATTTACTATAATTTTATCTTACTGATCATTTCATCTCACCCTTATTAGGTTTCATTCCCTAGTAATCCAAGAATAATACTATGAATGATATGCAGGATTTTATGAGTTTGATTAGAGTTATCCTCAATGCTATTTATTTATAAATAATAAACTAAATATGTTGAAATTAGTGTTTTCATTTATAATGATATACTCATTTATGTATCAAGGATTCCATGACTAAAAAACATAATTGTTCGTGAGGTCATTATTCCTTGTAATCATTCTAATCTAATTGATAGAAGACACTAGATTCGTGCTATCTAGGGTTGGGTCATTACAATTTTTATTAGAGAATGTTTAGTGGAATACATGGGGATAAGATTTAGGAAATCATAGATTAGATAACATAGCACTAAGGTAGAATTTTTGGATAAGTGAAAATGAAAACCCTATAATTTTTTCAAATTATAGATTATGTGGGAATTAATAGTAATACATCTATAGTGGGATACTACATGTGGATTTGGGTTTGGAAAAAATGTACTTAGAAGTAACAACTCTAACAAGGTGATTCGAGCTTGACTCAGGATAACCCTGTACAAGAAAATATGACATACTACACATTTTTTTGATTGAACCAAAGGATATGATTAGAATAAAAAAAATTCTTACCAACCATTATGAAAAAATTTAATAGATTATGACAATGAATGGCCTAGGTTAAACATATGGAGTTTTAGATTGAAGATATGGTGTCATGATTTTGAAATCCCAAAAAATGATATTATGGTCAAAACATAGACTAAAGAATGCCCAATTTTTAATAATTATTATAGGGATTCAATAATTAAATTATTGATGTAAAGTATTATTTTAACTATTAGAATCATGAAACTTATTTGGAAAATTCTTTATTTTAGAAGCATATGTTTTAGTGGAATACTTTTATTTGTGGAATAATTCCTTTACATTTATATAGATGGATTTATAATTTTAATTTTAACCATTATGGTTCATATAATCAGTAATGACATCAAACTAATAGACTAATATGAATATGGTACTTTATATAAAAATTGTTGTATGGAAAACCATAGTTAAGAGTCTATTTTTTTATTAAATTTCAATAATTTTCTATAGATTTATTTTTTAATATATATTAATATTGTTTTAGAAAAGGATGAACTATATTAATGGTGTCAAATATTCTAGTCCGACAATTCTATAGGGATTGAACCCGTGACCGATGGATGATAAGGGAATTTTTTACCTATCGATGGCCTATGGGATGTTTTGTTAATTATTTATAATGAAATAGTAATTTTAATTTATAGGTATGGAGATTAATATATTATCAATATTAACTTTGGATAATATTTATATACAAATTATTAAACTTATCACCCTTTTATAGATATTAATATCCTTTAGAGAAATAGTTCAGTGGTTTAGGAATCAATATAATTTTTTAATGAATTGGAATTTGATATTAGAATAACAAAAATATGAAATATTTATTATCAATAAATTATATTTCTTTTTATTCATAGGTAGTATAATAACAAATCAACTTTTGGAAAATTATAAAATAATGTGTTTTCCTAATACCTTAATTTTTGTTGAACCAATGGTCTAAAATATCATCATAAAATTATATCTTTGACTCCCTCAACTCTCTATTGATAATTCATTTTTCTGTGATTGATGACCAAATTCCCTCCAAATAAATATTTATGATTTTCCTCCCACAATGAATCTCTGTTTTCCAATAAAGGCCACTTATAATGAGGCCTAGTTAAAAAGTTGTCAATGTAACCTTTTTTTCATTATGTCTTTTATATATAATTCCTTAAAACCCACTCTTTCTATGTGGGATTTACTGATTGAAAATAGAAAATTATATAGATTCAATATCGAGATTACATTGGGAGGAGAAAATTTAATTAAGTTGTGGAGAATGTAAAACCCCAAAAATATAATGTACAATCATTTTATTTGATAGTGTGTATGAAAAGAAACACCACGTGTATAAGGCAAGATAATATCTTGTGTATATAAAATATATTTAATATTTTAAATAAATTCAATCTATAATGTAACTTGTTTGACCCTGAGATAGTGTCTAGCACAAATAAAATGGTCTTCTTTAATATATTTCATTATACACAAGAACAATTTTTACTAAACAATAATATATTATTAATATGTTACTAGTTAATTAGAAATGAAAATACAAACCAATTGATAATAAAAGAAAATAATAATATTATTATGCTCAAAAATAATTTTTCCTTTATAAATTACATTAATTACAATTACTGAATTATAATCATGAAATATATATATTATATATTAAATATTTTTTTTATCGTTATCCAATATATTTTATATACAAAAGATAAGAACAACCCCTATTTTACAAATAAAAACCCATATTTTTATAAAGGCAATTTCACCACCTACTTATAGTGAACCAATATTAAATTTAATTTTTGACATTTTAATTGATTTAATATGAAAAAATAAACATAATATTTTAAATTGAAAGTGAAAAACAATCCTAGAGTAATTTTTTTTTAATTTTTCTATGAAGATTAATTTTTCAATGAAAAGAAAAAAATAATAAAATTTAATTCAAAATACATTATAATCTAATTTATTAATAAGATTAAATTTTAACTTTGATTGGATTTAAAGTTTAATTAGAAAATATTTTTTTCATTTAATTCAATTGTGTTTACTATAATAAATTTCAATTTGAAATTATATATTAAAACACTTCTATCTTTTGAAAGTTTCACTTTAAAACCCCAATTTTTAGTTTTCATTGTGAAGTAAATTTTAAATCTATTTTTAAATATTCTTGGGAATTGAATTAGGTAAAATGGATTCCATATTTGGAATCATATGGTCCAAATATGGTTTTAAGGTCAATTTTATATATATTCATAAAAAATTTACCATGGTAAAAAAAATATTTACCATTTTTCGGTAAAAATATGATAAGGGTTAAAGTTAAAAGGTAAAAGATTAACATATATAAAAACTAAAACATTTAATAGTTGTTTTATGTGTTTATTTCCCATAACAATAATAAAAAATTAAATTACATTATAATTAGTTTAAATTAATTCAACCTCTATGTGGTTATCTTTTAATATAAACTAATGAATAAGTTAATCAATTTAACCCACCGCTCCTAAAGTATATATCCCACCCCTCACCTCCCCTATTACAACCCAAAAAGCCTTATAGATCCTAAAATATCCTAACAAACCACTCATACAAAATCTAACCACTTCCTAGGGATTTAGGTCACACCAAAAGACAGAATCCAGGGTTCCCAAGGGTCTTTCAAAGAGGGTATATTTAAGAGGTAATTTTCTCGAAGTACATCTCTTTTTTTCTTTTCTTTTTCCACTTTCACTTCACCACCTTAATAAATAAATGAATGATAACTCCAAAATATTTTATATAATATATTTTAATTTATATAATGGAATATCTCACATCCATTTCATTTTCACCTCCTCCTACTCGATGAAATAAATTTGTTGTCCAAGTTACGTTGGTTAATCTCCTTCCTAAATATTGTTTTAGTTATTTTCCCTTTACCACCTTCATGGATTCACATAAAAAATTAACGTCAAATAATATTTAATTATATATATTATAACATATTTATTATTCTAGAAATATTATATTAAGTATACCTTTCTTATTTCTATATTGTGGTTATATGATAACTCATTTTGGGAATTTGTAGACAACACCCTCCTAAAAGCGATTTGATTCGGTGACACTATACATGGAATGTAAAAAAAGATAGTTATAATAAAAAATATGTGACATAAAAATAATATATATTATATTCCAAATATATTTATATTTCCATAAATAATATATATATATATATATATTTCATTAATATACTTTCACAAACATAAAAAAATGACAACATCATTTGTGGTCATGTGGACTATCTCCTCCATGGAAAAATATGATTACATTTGCATCAAATAATTATATATATATATATATATATATGTATATATTTTAAAATAATACGGTATTTATTTCATAATTTTAATTCTGGAAATATATAATGATTGAAATCATCTTTCCATAATGATAATTTAAAAATGTGAATGTTAGTTATGAATATGCACGGTCTACTATCTCCATAAATGTAACATCGGTTAATTTTTCAAAACCATATGAAATAATTGAATTTAAAATTATATTTGATGTATAAATATGATAATGGTTCAATAGTTATTATCCTGGAGATTTTATATAATTACCCCTTTGAACATAGTTGACCTATAGTAGTTTTTCCGACTCATAAACCTAATTTGTTCAAAACACCCAATGTAAACTTAATTTTATCAATAGTTTTAAACAACATTGTAATAAGTGAAATAAAAGTAAATATAAAAATGAAAATTTTTCTAAGGAAACAATAAAATTAACATAAACTTATTATACATGAATATAAAGGTTGTTCTAAGGAAAAGAGACTCATGGTATGAGATTCTTGTATCATTTTCATTTCTCCAGGCATACAAAAGTGGTGTGCCCATAGTTTCATACATATGGTCCACATACTACAACATTAACATATAATACAATGAATTATGTTACATAACTATATTTAAATATATTATTTCTGGATTGATTCCTTTGGGTTTTCCAAATTATTTATTATTACATTAGTAAGGGATTTCCATCTCCCTTTTCACATTCGGGAGACAAATGTCATATTCTTCACTTATTTTATTTTTTGTGGTAAAAATACTACCCAATTTTATATATTATATCATTAATTAATTTATATTTTTGGTATTCAAATTTTTCATTTGATGACTATCACTTTTTGGATTTTTGATTCTGGCGCATGAAATTTCCTCTCACTTTTTACATTTATGTGATAAATGTCATATTCACCACATTTATCATTGTTGTGGTCTATCTACTACCCCAATTATTTTATTGTATCATTAATCTTCTTAACTTCATGGTATTTTGGGATTTTAATTTATAATCTTCCTTCATGAGGAATATGATTTAAGATGTTTCATGGTGGCATGGGACACTTTGGAATGTTCAAGTATTATTTTCCTCAACTATATCCTTTATGATATTTCGTTGGAATTTCTATTTGAAGTAATCATTCTAAAATTGTTAAATACATCATTTCATTATACTCTTTTTAATCAAAACCATATGAATTTAATAGTACCATTTCCCATATATTTTCTACTGTAGGTGTTTTAGATAATTTTTTAAGAAAATATGACATTTATTCTCTCATTAGTTAGATAACATCTATTATTTTTTAAATCAAGTTTTACTAAATTATTTTAATAAATACTTATGTAATGAAATTTCTAACCATTTTTGGTTTTACCTATTTTTAAAAGGAATATCCTTGTCAACTTCCAAATACGGTACTTTTCCATCCTTTTTACCATCCAAAAATAATGTTATTTTTCCGAAAATGGGTTGTATGGATTTATCCACCATCATTTAGTTGATGCCTACCTTTCAAGATTAAAACGTTTATTTTTATATAAAATTCATTAGAACAAAATTCCATAAATAATTAAATAGTTTTTCAAAAGCAACATATATTTTCCTCAATTATATTTTTAAAATTTATTCATTTATTTCATCAATGACAACAAACCTATATTTATACACCACTTGGGATATGTTTTATTTCTATCATACATATTATATCTCTATATCATTTTAGATTTATTTGTATAAGGATATAATTCAAATTCACTTCCATGATTTATCCTATAAGTGTCATTAAAATATTCAACTTAATATTATCATGAGCATTGAATTTTTCTTAATTATCCATTTCGATTATCATAGATATTTCTATTTCCCGAAAATAATACCATTTCTCATATGGTGTTTACTTTGAATGTTATTTGACAAAATGGGTAATTATAGATAAATTGGTATTTCTCATTCAATAAGGTTATTTAATAAGGAATATTACTTATCTTTCATATAAGACAACTTTTAGGATCGAGGGGTCTAGTGTATTGGGAAATTAAGAACATTACATGACAATTTAAGGCATAAAATACAACATCATTATTGAAAACTTATTTTACATGACCATAAAATTACTTCGTACTTATAATTTCATGGGA
Organism: Viscum album; assembly: GCA_963277665.1. Lineage (NCBI taxonomy): Eukaryota > Viridiplantae > Streptophyta > Magnoliopsida > Santalales > Viscaceae > Viscum > Viscum album. Next base: position 1,674,139,253 of record OY728150.1, on the reverse strand, counting down.
TAACCTAAAGACATACATAAGAAAAGGGTGAGCTATGAAGTCCATTAATGGTGTAAAAAAGGAATGATATGAAAAATAAAATTCTCGTTTAGAAATAGGAATCTAAATGTAGAAAAACAAAAACATGTATATAAAGGAACAAATATGATGATTATTATAACATAGAAAGGTGAAAACAATATTTAAAATGATGTTGGCATGAGACAAGGTTCATTTCACATATACCCATGTGTAAACCCTCATTGAAAACTAATTATAAACTATAAACCCTCATTGGACATAGATTATAATGAGTCCAAACTCATTGCACATGACATATCATGTTACTATTCTTTATCCAATGCATTGGAGTTCTATCGGGGTGCACCCTTCATAATAATTTCATTTCATTCATAAGTGTGCCACATAGATCATACAACATGGATTCATAAAAGACCATAATTTTTTATAATAACAATATATGTGGAATACATTAATGTAATACCTCAAACAAAAAGAACAATTTTATAATCGTGAAAACCCTTGATAGAGAAATGGGTGTGTTGTTCACTTAAATGATGATTGTGGTATGGAAACATTGGTGTAGCATAACGACGTCAAATAGAAATCTTAAAATGGGTTGATGATAGAGAAAGGGGACTCTAATAATTTTTATATTAAATGGGTAGTAAGGAGTAATGGAACATATTAAACCAATATATGTAATGGAATTTAGATTCATAATATAAAATAATTTCATTAATGTAAATGAGGAGAGAAAAGCCCTTACAAAATTTTGGCATAGTAACAGGTGTACGTGGGAGTAATTAATTAGAGAGAAAGGGGTATATAATCATTAATATATAATGAGGTAGGTATATGTGTGGTGAAAAATAATTCCCCAACATTTTTTATTTAAAATAAAATGGCATAAAAATATAAGGATTCTTAGACATAAATAATTTAGGAAATCGATGATTTCTTACTTGGAAGTGTGATACCAATGGATTGGGAGAGTCTTGATAATGGCTTATTGAAAGCTTTTGTAACCATGGGAGGACTATAGAGATAGTTGGTCAGGTTATGGTTGGGCTAAAAATGGGTTTATTGTAGATGAATTGGAGATTTAGTGAGTTTATATAGAAAAGGAAAGGGAATTCTTTATTATTTTGTTTTTGGACATTATACATTAAAGTAACCAAAACAAGAATACATCCCCTGATTTTTTAGCATGGTTTCTACCAATGTGTTATAGTATGAAATATTTTATATGAAAATGTCAAAACATATTTAAATATTAAGTTTTCTTATGGGGAGATGAGTCACACTATCAAGGAAATCATTGTAAAATATTAAAATATTTTATAAGTCTTAGAGGGACCCCTAAAGCATTAAATGATTAATAAAAAAATTTAAAATCATGTTATTTTAACATTAAAACATAAATTGTTATAATATCCCTTTTATATTATTTTATTACATCACTATTGGGTCATTATGATGTCATAAAACACTTTATATATTTTTAAGGTATTTAATTTTTACCCAAAAATTAAATTGTCTCAGAAAATTATGAAAAATTCACCATTAGTAAATTTTTTCATTTTGATTCGAAAAAAATATTCATTTTATATAAATAATTTTATAAATATGTGAATTATATCTTTCAAAATAAAATCCAACATTTATTGAAAATTTATGGGTTAAAAATTGATTTTTAACCATCAAAAAATTTACATTTGCCTTCATAAAAATTATATACTAATGTATTATTCATTAAATTAATTAGATGATAATATTTTATTTAAAATATTAATTTTTTAAAAAAAATTCATTAATTCATTAAAACAAATTCTTCAATTGAAATTACAATTTCTGTTTCAGCATATAAAAATATAATTCTTTTCAAACTGTTTACATAAAACATTATAAATTAAAGACAATAAATATAATAATAATTTATAATTAAAATGAGTGTTATTATAACACTCTTATAATATAATTATTAATGTAAAATCGTTTATTATAATAATTTATATATTTATGAAAAGTGGATTTTTAGCTGAAAAGTCAATTTACCTAATTCATTATATTTTTTAGAAAAACTTTTCCCATGAAGGAATTGATGGAATATGAATTTTATTTATTAAATTGATTACCCAACTATTAAATAATTCCATGTTTCATAACTACCTCTAACTCATGCATAAGACCTAATTATAAGTTGTGTGATGGTGACCAACTCTTAGGGCGACTGGGATTATATCGCTCAAAATGTAATCCCTATTAACTTCCACTTTAGCCATAGTTGATTCTGTTCATGCTTAATGTGTTGAGGCTCAGCTTGGACATGGTCAAGAGTGAATCCCAGTGATGTTAACTCATTTATTAGATCTGAAAAATGCAATTCTTATTGAGAAATTCTATTGGATGAGGTCATCGATTCCTTTTTCTGAATAAATTGGATTCCATAAAGTCGTGTTTTCATAATAATCGTGTGATCACTAGTCAATAGCTATATTAGCAATGGTAAATATTCTTAATAGTATTTTCAAATATAAAATCATAAAACCATGGATGATCATTTTTTAAAAATAAAAAATTTACATAATAATATATTTAATTAGAATAATAGGATTTTCATTAATAATGTTTGGGTCATTAAAATATTCCCCCCTTATGAATTTTTACCCTTGAAATTTTTTTTCCCACACTAAAACAGATGATGGTAACATTTCTTCATCACTTCCTCTAATTCCCATGTTACCTTTTCAAACTTCTGTTTTCTCCAGAAAACATTGATTAGGGGAATTGTATTATTTCGTAGAACTTTTTTCTTATGATAAAATATCATCTCCTACTTCTCTTCATAGGAGAGATAATTCTTGAATGGTACCAACTTTAAATTGAGTACATGCGATGCATCAGGTATGTACATCCTCAAGAGTGATACATGGAATACATTATGTTTTTTCTATAGGTTCGGTGAGAGTTCTATTTGATAGAACACTACTCCAATGAAATCAAGGATCTCAAAAGGGCAGATGTACCTTTAAATAAGTTTAAACTTATTACCAAATCTCATAACTCTCTTCCATGGTGATATGCGGAGTAATAGAAATTCAATAACATCAAACTCTGGGTCTCATCGACGATTATCAGCATATCTATTTTGTCAAATTCCAGCAAATTTAATGTGTTGTGGGATGGTCTTAACCTTTTCCACCATTTCATCGATCGTTTATGGACTTAAGAGTTTTCTCTCTACAATATAATCTAATCATGTAGGTGTTCCTTAACTCTTCCCATAAAGGGATTCATAAGGAGCTATTTGGATGCTTGAGTGGAAACTGTTATTGTATAAGAACCCAACCAGAGGAAGATGTTGATCACTTCCTCCTTTAAAGTTCATTTATCATGCTCTCATCATGTCCTCGTGTTTGTGGATAGTCCAATCAGATTGGACATCACTTTTAGGATGACAAGGCATACTGAAGTTCAACTCTGTATTTAGAGTGTGTTGGAGACTCTTCTAGAAAATAGTGGTGAATAATTGATCTTGATCGGATATAATAGATAGTGGTACTCCGAGCATCCTTTCCCCTTCTCTGATGTGTGTTCGTGCAAATTGATCCAATGAGAAACAATCTTTAACTAAAATAAAGTGTGCCATGTTGTAAGATGATCTACTAAAATCATGATGGAATTGTATCCATTTGATGTTTTCAGAAGTCTGATGAAAAATTACATGGTGAGGTTCTCCCATTTCCTTATTTTTATGGGTAAGGGTTGCATCATCCCCTTAGACTTTTTCCTCTCAAACTTCACTTTCTCACATACTAGGCATTTGAGGTAGACTCAGTGATCTCCTTCTTCATGTTATCCCACCAATGATGCTCTCAGATATCTCGATACAACTTCGTGTTTCCATGGTGAATGGAGAAATTCTATCTATGTGGTTCATCCAAAGTTCATTATTTAACTCTGGATTTGATTTAACAAATATAATTGACACAAAACAAACAATTCCTACTTATTCAACATTTAACTCTTATGATTTTCCTTTTCTGATAGTTTTCACTTTATTCTGAATTCCAAAATCATCCTTCTAAGAATCCATTAACCATTCCAAATGAGAGAGTTGATAAATAATTTATAAAAGTATTGATGATAATAACTTATTTATGATTCCCTTGTCAATATTCATCTAATATAAGAAGATTGGATCAATTTCAATTCTCATCAATGATAGAATTGATGGGTCCTTTCTTCTTTGATCATCTTCCACCTTGTTCTCTCTCCCAGTGTGGTAATGGACTAAGCAGACAAAGTCTTTGATGAGCTCTAACAATAATCATTGGAACATGTTCAACTCTTTTTTTTAATATAAATTTGAGGCTTTTTTATTATTATATATTTTCAGACTTATCTCCTTAGATGTAATATCGCCAAATATTCTATGCGTATATTATAGAATCCAACTCCAGATCATGTGTTGGATAGTTTTTCTCATAAAATTACAATTTCCATGAATCATAGGAAAATAATTATTTATTTTTCATCAACAAAACATCATAGGCCCTTCTTTGAATCCTCAATGTAAAGCATGAAATGTTCTCCACTTGCGGGTAGTGTGAGAATTAACATAATGATAAGCCTCTTTTTCAAATCCCAGAAACTCTATTTACATTTATCACTAAATGAAAAAATGACTCTCATTCGGTTAGCTTGGTAAGAGGGCTTGATAATTGTGAGAAATTTCTAAAAATTTGGCAATAATATCTAGCTAACCCAAGGAATCTATGGATATCTATCATCGATGTTGGTGATATCCTCATTCTCCATCCTTACATAGTAATATTCTGACCACATATCCTCCTTGGAGAAGTATTGTTCTCCACGTAGCTAATCGAACATGTCATCAATTCGTGGCATATAATACTTTTTCTTTATCGTCATTTTTTTATCTCGTGATAATCAACGCAAAGCCTCATAGACCCATCCTTCTTCGTGACGGAGAGGATTTGTGCACCCCATGGTGAATCACATGGGCGTATAAACCCATTATCCATATTCTCCTGTAGTTGTTTATTTTTCTCCTCAAGCTCCCAAACAAACATTACAAACATAGTCCTGGATATTGGAAACACCCTAATTACAAGATCAATTAAGAATTCAACATCTCATCGAGGAGGAAGACCAGGTGACTCCTTGAGAAACACTGCCATAAATTCAATCACAATAGGCATGTCATCAAGTATATTTCTTCCTTAGACATAATCATTTGAGCAAGATATGCTTTCCCATAGGGTAGTAATATCCATGCTTGAGATGATGGTGCTAAAGAAGATCCATCATACTCCTTATACTTATACAGAATTGATGGTTGACTTGCCATATGGATATTGTTTTCCCTTTCACCAAAATATATGACAACTATATATAGGGAATGAAAATCCGTCCCAATAATTTCATAAAATTATACTATGGGGAGTGTGAGGAGGTTCCCTGGGAATTTAAATCCACAAATTGTGATTGAAAATGTGTTATATTCTAGTGATGCAAAGATATAACCATTTTCCATTTTCACTAATATTTATATATCTAGAATTTGTGGTGGTGTTGGGATTATTCGACTAAACATTTATGATATAAAAGAATTTGTAGAACCAGAATCAAAAATTACATTCCCCTTTATTGAATGAATAACTAGTGTACATGCCATCACGTCATATTCTGGGAACTCTTTAGTAGTAGTGATGGAAAAATCTCACCCTTACTACCATGGAGGTTGTTGGTTTCCTCCTAAAACCATTGTCTTAGGGAATGGTTTGCAAAGGGACATGATTATTTCTATTTGAAGAAATAAAAAATGTGTTGAGGGTCGAATGGGGTTTTTCTCTCGTCTATCGCAGTAGCGGGTTTTTCTGATCATCAATTAATGGATAGGTGACCTTTTATTCCACATCTAAAGCATTTCCTCATCCCCCACATCCAATTTCTGAGATGCTTGTTTCTGTACCTTTGAGAAGTGGGGTGATGCAATCTCATAGCACTGTTGGATTTATCTATCCAACCACTAGAAATAAAGTCCACATTCCACTTCTTATCCGCATGACAACACTGAGATTTTCCAATCTCTAATACGAATATGAGGGAACATCAAACAATTTTCTCATAGATATTAAAGTCACAGATCACTAGGGAATTCTGTAGGCAAGGGTTCATCCCACGAAATAAGTGGTAAACCTTGCATTTGGGGGTAACGACAAACCTAGAGGTGTATTTTGGATGACTTGTGATGGCTTCCCCATACACTCTAAAGGATTCATTGAATTTTTTTCATGATTTAAATGAATTCCCTTTACATCATAAGTTGGAGGGTGTGAAAAAAATATTTATCAAAAAATATTTTTCCAGAAATCCTTCCAATCCACCGCCTAGATCTCTTCCCCAGTATTCATATTTTTTTTATTCATGTACACCATTGATCAGATTCACCCTTATATGATATGAATCACAAATAAACGTGTCTATTTTATAACATTCAAGGATGAATAATATCTTCCTAATGGAGTTTATCAATTGTTCAGCGATTGAGGGATTGGATTATCCATTGAATATCACAGGACTTTGTCTCATGAAGCTCTTGATTACATATTTTTTATTCTTGGTGGGGGTGGACTATCAACTTCAACCATTTTTCTATTTATAACAAAAGTTAATTGGGAATTTATCATGAGAAATTTACTCGTTCCTGCTCCCATCAGATTAAGCATCTCATTAGAACTATCATCGCATTGATCTTCGCATTTGTTGTTAGCATGAGTCCTCCTATTACTGGGCATTGGATTGAATAAAAGAAAATTTAGGGGTAACACATAAAGAGTATTCTAATAAAATATGGGAAATCTTATAAATTACATTTATTTCCATAACTTATGAATTTATAGGCATCAATCTATGTAATCCCTGATCTACTTCCAAATAGTTATTTTTCAGGTCATTTTTTCCCATAGTAATTGTTCATACTAAGATTATGAATTTACCAAAGAATATACATAGGGAGTGCTAAACCAAGAGTGTAGAAATTCCTTTTTTCGTGCACCAGTTCCCATTTGATTCGAGCTCAATCCGGTGTTTTTGGGTTACACCCCTAGTTACATCTGTGCTGGATCAACCTCTACTTGTTCATATCTTTAAAGGAATGTATTTTCATGATAAACCTATTAATATATACTCAAAAAAAATTGGGATAATTTTCTTATACATAGTATTAACCTTTAGGATTTTACTTGGGTTTTATTATCATAATCCCAAAAATAAATAAACCTATCCTCTGATACCAACAATAACAAAAATGCTCTTAATTACACACTTAAACATGATTAATTACATTAAAAAACGTAAGACAATTATAAGGATCAATATATCATTATTTATTGGAAATTGGGAATATTAAATGAAAACATAAGACATAATATACAACAATATTATTAAAAACTTATTTTACACGACCACAACATTCCTTCGTACTTATCATTTCATCGGATAACTAGAGAACATACATAAGAGGAGGGTGAGCTATAAAGCCTGTTATGGGAGTAATAAATGAATAAAATGTGTAATAAAATAAATTTTAATCAATAGTCATATAAAATAGAGCATAATAGAAACATGAACATAAAGGCATGATATAGCAAGTTTATCATAACATGAAAATGTGGTAACAACATTTAATATGATATAAGCATGAGCCTAGGCTCATTACACACGGGGCATGTGTAAACCCTCATTGAACATGAATTAGAATGAGAAAAACCTTATCTTAAAATAATTTCCATGATTAAAAACTCATTTCACATGATGTATCATGACACTATTCTTTACCCAATTCATTGGAGCTCTATCAGGGTGTACCCTTATTAATCATTTCATTTCATGCATAAGTGTGCCACATAGATAATAAAACATTGGTCCATGAAACATCTTAATTTATTCCAAGATTAAGAGATGTATAATACATAAATATAAGTCCCCAATCAACAATAGAATGTTTATAATGGTGAATACCATTTATATAGAAATGGACATGGTATTCACTTACATGATGAATTTTTAATGGAAATTTTAGTGTAGCATAATGACATCAAATTGAAATTCTAAAATGGGATGACGAGAGAGAAAGGGGTCTCTTATCATTTATATATGAAATAGAAAGTATGTGGGTCATGGAACATATTATACCAACATTTATAAAGTAATTTAGATATATAATACAAAATAATTTATTGAATGTAAATAATGAGAGAGAACAGCCTTACTGAATTTTGGCATGGAAACAGGTGTACATGGGAGGAATTAATGCAAGAGAAAGGGGTATCACATCATTAATAAAATAAGGAGGGAAGTATAGGTGATGTGAGAAATCCAATACCAACATTATTAATTGAAAATATAAGGGAATAACAATATAGTGAAACTTAGACATAAATAAGGAAGGGAGGAAAGTGAGGATCCCATACGTGGAAGTGTGATAACAAAGGCTTTTGAAAGGATTGAGAGAGGTCATGGAAGATTGGGGCACCTTGGGAGGATTCTAGATAAAGGAGGACAGAGTTTTCTTTATCTCCAAATGGTTTGAGTGAATTGGAATGGGAGATTGAGTTGGTTTATATAGGAAACGATAGGAAATTCTTTATTATTTAGGTTTTGGACACTATACATTATTCTAATCAAAACCAAATCCCATCTCATGGTTATAGCCCATGATTTCTACAAAATGGTATTTTTATACAATATTTTATAATTACAAGGTGTAAACAAATTTAAATATTTGTTTTTCTTATGTGGAGGTGAGTCAAACTCTCAAAGAATTCATTTTATAATTTTAAAATATTTTATAAGTCTTGGAGGGTCCACTAAGGAATTATATGATTTATCAAAAAAATCTAAAAATCACATTAATTTAAAGGTAAAACATATATTTTCCGAATTTACTATTTATTATATTTTATTACATCATTATTGGGTCGTTATGATGTCATAAAACACATTATATAATTATAAGGTATTTAATATCTACCCAAAAATTTGATTGTCTCTATAAATTATGAAAAATTCACCGTTGGTTAATTTCGACATCATGATTACAAAAAAAATATTAAATTTACGTAAATAATTTTCTAAATCAGTTAATTTTCACTTTTGAAATAAAAACTAACATTTATTAAAAATTTATGGGTTTCGAAAAAACTATTTTTAACCTTCCTAAAAATTACATTTGAATTCATAAAAATTACATAATCATTTATTATACATGAAATTAATTTGAAAATAAAATTTTATTAAGATATTAATTGTTTTATAAATTTATTAATTCATAAAAATAAATTCTTTAATTAAAAATACAGTTTTTGTTCTATTTTATAAAAATATAATTCTTATCAAACTAAATAAATAATATTTACAGAGTAAAAACAACAAATTTAATCCTAATTTATAATTTAAAAGAGTGTTTTTGTTACACTATTATAATATAAATATTAATTATAATTTATTTTATTATAATAGTTTATATATTTCAGAAAGGTACCATTTTACATGAAAAGACAATTTATTTAATTCATTATATTTTTACAAAAAACAATTCTCATAAATGAATTGATGGTATGTTAATTTTATTTATAAAATTGATTACACAATAAGTAACTATTGCCTATTATATAACCCCTTATAACATCTAAATAAAACCTAAGGGTAAGGTGTACGATGGTGACAGACTCTTGGGGTGGCTGGAATTACATCACTCAGGTGGTAATCTCTATTAACATCCACTTCTCCCATAAGTGATTCCATTCAAGCTTAATGTATTGATGCTCAGATTAGGCATGATTAAGAGAAAATCCCATTGAACCTACCTCCTTTCCGAGCACTGATAAATGGGCTTAATATGGAGCAATTATACTAGATGAGGTTATGAATTCTTTTTTCTAAGTAAATTGTATTTATTAAAGCCCTATATTTATAATAATTATTTCCTTACTATTAAACAACTAAATAAAAAATGGTAACAAATCATAATTATATTTTAAAATCCAAAATCATAAAACCAAGAAAGTGAATATGTTTCATATAACCATTTTACAAAATAAGAAATGTAATAAGATAAAGAGGAAATTTCATTAATAAAAGTTTTGGTCGTTAGAATCTATCCCCCTTAAGAAATGTTTCTCTCAAAATTTCCTTATCCCATACTAAAAGGATGAGGGTAACACTTCTTCTTCACTTTCTATGATTCCCACATTACCTCTCCAAACATGTGGTTTCACAACAACACCTTGACAAGGGGAATTGTGGTATTTTGTAGAACATTTTCCCTACAATATAGGATCTTTACTAACTTATCATTATAGGAGATTTTATTCTCAAATGGTACCACCTCTAAATTGAGTACACGTGATGGATCAAGTATATAATTTTTCAAGAGTGATACATGGAATAAATCATGTACTTGAGATAGTTTTGGGGAGTTCTATTCTATAGGCCACTACTCTAATGAAATCAAGGATCTCTAAAGGGACGATGTATATTAGAATAAGCTTTCACTTCTTCCAAAATCATATAACTCTCTTCCATGGTGATTTGAAGAGGAATATTATATCTCTAACATCAATCTCTAGAGCTCGTGGATGATAATCTTCATAGCAATTTTTCCAACTCTATGTAGCATTAATGTGCTGCTAGATGGTCTTAACCTTCTCCACCATTTCTTAAACCATTTCTATACCTAGGAGATTTGGCTCCCCAACGTCATTCCAAAATTTTGGTTTTCTGTACCCCTTCTCATAAAATTATTCATAAGTAGATATTTGGATTCTTGAGTAGAAAATGTTATTGTAAGATAAATCATCCAAAGGAAGATGTTGATTCCATCATCCTTTAAAATCCATTGAACATGCTCTCCACATGTTCTCAAGTGTTTGGCTAGTCTGCTCATATTGGACATCAGTTTAAGAATGATAATCCATAATAAAGTTCAACTCAGTATTCAGAGTGTGTTGGAGACTCTTCCAGAACCAAGAGGAGAATCATGGATCTCAATCAGATATAATAGATATTGTTACACCATGCATCCTTTCCACTTATTTGATGTATATTTTTGCTAGTGTATCCAATAAGAAATCCTCCATAATTTAATTGAAGAGTGTAGTCTTTGTAAGACAATCCAATATAACCTAGAGAGAATTGCTTCCTTTGGATGTCGTTGGATGTCCGGTGAAAAAGTCCATGGTGATGTTCTCCCTTTTTCATATTTTTATGGTTAATGGTTGAATCATCCCCATAGACTTCAACCTCTTAGCCTTCACTTGATGATATACCAAGCACATTGATGTATACTCAATTATCTCCTTCTTCATTTCATCCCTCCCATAATGCTCTCGTAGATCTCGATTCATATTTTTGGTTCCTTGGTTATTAGAGAAATTTGAACATTGTGCATAATCTAAAAGTTCATTCTTTAACTATAGATTTGATGGAACACTTTGTATTGACCCAAATCTAACAATTCCTTCTTTAGTGACATTGAAATCTTAGGATTTACTTTTTCTAATAGTTTCCACATTCTTAAGAATGACCATGTGAACCTTTTGATCATCCTTTAACATTTCCAAATGAGATGGTCAAGAATTATTTTATAAAAGAATTGATTATGATCCTTTTTATATGATTCTCATGTCCATCTTCATCAATTCTATGAAGATTGTATCCCTTTCAATTCTCATCAAGGATATAATATTTGGGTCCTTCCTTCTTAGAGCATCCACCACCGTGTTCACTCTCTCAGGGTGGTAATGGGATAAGTAGTCATAGTCATTGATTAGCTCTAACAATCTTAGTTAGAACATGATCATCTATTTATGTTTGAAGATATACTTGAGGATTTTGTTATCCATGTATGTTTCACACCTATCCCCAAAATATTTATGTCTACAAATTTATAAATCAATGATTATTATAGCCAATCCTAGATCATTTGTTGGATAGTTTTTCTCATGAAATTTAAATTTCCTTAAATCATAGGCAATGACCTTTTCATTTTTTATCAACCCACATTCCTTGCCCTTCTTCCTAGCGTCACTGAATATCAAAAAACGGTGTCCACTTGTTGGTAGTGTGAGAACAGGTGTAGTGATAATCCTTCATTAAAAATCCTTAAAGATATATTCACATTCATCACTCAATTAAAACATGACTCTCTTCTAGATAAATTAGTAATAGGTTTTGACAAGAGTGAGAAATTTCTCAAAAATTGGTAATAATATCCATTTATCCCAATGAAGCTACAGATATTCATAATTGATGTTTTCCTTAGACATACATCAATTTCATTTACCTTAGGGGATCCAAAGATATCTCAATTACTGTTATTATATGACCCAATAATGAGACTTCCATCAACCAAAACTCACACTTACTATCCTTTACATAGAGATTCTCCTTTCGCAAGGTCTCCAGTACAATGATTATATGCTCCACATGCTCCTTGGTTTTGGAGTATATTATAATATCATCAATAATGAATACCAAAAAAATTTCAAGGTAATCATTAAGAGTACATTTATCATTTCCATCCTGATTGATAAGGAATTAGTGCGACTGATATGCATTACTAGGAATTCGTAGTGCGTGTAACTTGTATGAAAAGTATTCTTGGGGATATCCTCCTTCTTCGCCATTACATGGTAATATCTCGACCTCAGATCCATCTTAGTGAATTTTTTGCCTCCACATACCTGATCAAACAAGTCATAAATTCCTAGAAGATGGTAATTGTTCATTATCATCATATTTTCAGCTCACGATAATCAATTCAAAGGTGCATTGACCCATACTTCTTCTTGACGAAGAGAACAAGTGCACCCCATGGTGATGTACTTGGGGGTATAAACCTTTTATCCTGATTCTCCTATAGTGATTTTTTTATCACCTCAATCCAAAAACTTTTATTCTTATTAGATTCTTGGATATTGGAAATTCCCATGTATATGATCAATCGACCATTCAACATCTCTTCTAGGAGGAAGTCTAGGAAATTCCTCAACAAACACTTCAATGGATTACATCACAATATCAATGCCCTCAAGGATAGTTTCTTCCTTATACTCCATCATATGAGTATGATTTGTGTTATCATAGGGCATTAATATCCATGCATGAGTTGATGGTGCTAAAGAAAATTCATCCTCCTCCTTGCACTTGTACTGAATCAGGGTTTGACTCTCCATATGGAGAGTGATTTCCCTCTCAATGGATGTTATGTTGGATCTATATTGAGATAGAAAATCCATGCCAATAATGGCATGAAATTCCACCATAGGGAGTATGAAGAGGTTCATCAAGAATTTCAATCAAAAAACTATTATAGGGGTGGAGTTATATATTGGGGATGCAATGATTGGCCCTTTTTTCCATTCTCAGTGACATCTATACATTCATGATTTGTGGTGGTGTTGGTATTGTTCTACTAAACATTTGGGATATAAAAGAATGAGTAGAACCAGAATCAAAATGTATGTTCTCTATTCTTGAATGAATAACTTGGGTACCTTTGAAAACTTCACTATCAGGGTTCACTTCGATAATGGTGATGGAAAAATATCACCCTTACTACCATGGAGGTTGTTGGTTGCCTCTGAAAACTATTGTCTTAGGGCTCTAGTATTCATTGTTCCCTTGTAGTTTGCAGCTGAAGCAATGAACAATGAGTTGAGGGACGAATGCAGTGTTTCTCTCCCCTATCATAGTAGCAGATTTTTCATGTCATCAATTAATGGATTGGTGACATTCTCTTCCACACCTAAAGCATTTCCTCATCACCTTTTTCTAATTTCTAGGGTTCTTATTTCCATACATTTTTCATGTGGGGTGCTGTAATTTCATAGCATTGTTGGATTTATAGATTGGTTTTCCAAACATAAATTCCACTTTCCACATATTATCCCATGATACCACTGTGATTTTCCAATCTCAATTTCAACATAGAGTGAACATTGGACAATTTCCTCATAAATATCAAAGTCATCGATCTCTAGGTAATTCCATAGTATAGGGTTCATCCACAAAAAGAAGTGTTCAACCTTGAATTAGTGGGTAACGACAATGTCAGTGGTGTACTGTGCAAGCCTAGTGATGTTTTTCTCATATGATATGATGGATTCGTCATTTTTTCATTAGTGAATGGAAGTCACTTTCTAACTAATGTTGGAGGGTGCTAGAAAAATATTTATTGAATAACATTTTTTAGATTTTCTTTAATTACAACACCTGGATCTATTCCTCATGCTTCGTATTTTTTATCAGTGTCCACCATTGATTAGCTTCACCCTCCATAAGATATGTAGCCAGAAGAACAACCTCTTGTTCAGAACATTGATGGATGCTGAAGATCTTCTCAAGGGAGTTGATCAATTGTTTTCTAATTAAGGGATCATATGATCCATATAATATTGGATGTCTTTATCTCCAGAATCTCTCAATTATAGCATGTTTTTTCTTAGGGGGTTGGACAATCCTCTAGAACCATGTTTATATTGAAAACCAACATTAACTGAGAGACTATTATGACCAAGTTTGTGATTCCTTCTCCAATCAGATTGGGAATCTCACTAGAATATTCATCACATTGATCTTCACATTAGTTATTAGCTTGATTCCTCCTATTACTAGACATTGGGTGGAACAAAAAGAAAATTTATGGGTAACACATAAAGAGGAATTAAATGAAAAAAGGGATAGCTGATAAATTATATTTATTTCCATAAATTATGAATTTAGAATCTTTAATCTTTGTTTCCCATGATCTACATCCAAACATATATTCAAAAGGGGATTTTTTATTTCCTTAATAATGGTTCATACTATGATTATGAATTTACCAAAGAATATCCCCAGGGAGTGTTAAACCAAGTGTGAAGAATGGCTTGTTTTTGTGAACCACTGTTTGTTTGAGTTTAGCTTAAAGAATCATTTTCAATTTTTATGCCTAGATACATCTATGATGGATCTACCTCTACTTGTTCGTACCTAGAGAGTGATGTATTTTATGATAAACCACTTAGTTTTTACTCTTTAACATTTAGGTATGTTTTTCTTATACTTAGTCTTATCCTTAAACTTTTCACTTGTGTTTGCAAATTTTAATTCCAATAATAACTAATCCTATCCTCTGATACCAACTATAACAACCATGGCCTTTAATTAAAACAGAGACATGATTTATTATATAAACATAAAATTTAGGCAACGTCTAGGATGAATAGTTTTAGTGTCTTTGTAAATTAGGAAAATTACATGAAAACATAAGATGTAAAATACAACAAATTTATTGAAAACATATTTTACTTGACCAGAACATTCTTTCCTACTTAGAATTGCATGGGATAACCGGAGGACACACATAAGAGAAGGGTGAACTATAAATCCTAGTATTGGAGTAAACAAGGAATAACCTGAAGAATACAATACATGTTAGGAAATAGGATTATTAATGGATTTGAAGAGAAACATGAACATAAAGGAATGATATAACATGTTTTTCATGACAAGAAAATGGGGTAACAACATTTATTATGATATTAGCATGAGCCAAGGCTCAATGCACATGGATCATGTGGAAACCCTCATTGAACATGAATTTTAATGAGTAAATCCTCATTTCATATGAATTAGAATGATTGAAAACTCTTTGAACAAGATGTATCATGAATCTATTCTTTACCCAATGCATTGGAGCTCTATCAGTGTGCACTTTTAAAAATCATTTCATTTCATGCATTAGTGTGAAACATAGATCATACAACATTGATTAATTAAACATCATAATTTAGTCTCATAATTGGTGATGTAGAATATATAAATTTATGTCCTCAATCATATTTTATATGTTCATAATGGTGAATACCATGATTGAGAAATGGTTATAGTATTCACTTACATGATGATTTTGGCATGGAAATTTTGGTGTAGCATTACGACGTCAAATAGAAATTGTAAAATTGGGTTATGATAGAGAAAGGGGTATATAATCATTTATACATGAAATGGACAGTAAATGGGTTCATGGAACATATTATCAAAACATATGTAATGTAATTTTTATGCATAATATAAAATAATTAATTGAATGTAAATGAGGATAGAGAAAGCCCTTACGGAATGTCGGCATGGTAACAGGTGTACATGGGAGGCGGTAATGAGATAGAAAGGGGTATCAAATCCTTAAACCATAAGGATGGAAGTGTAGGGGAGGTTAAAAATCATACCCCAATATTTTTAATTGAAAATAAATGGAATTAAAGTATAATGAAAAATTGATATAAATATAGAAGGAAGGAATTTGAGGATCCTTTACATGGAAATGTGAAACCAATGTCTTGTGAGAAGATTGAGAGAGGCTTATTGGGAGATTGGGGTACCTTGAAAGGATTATATAAATAGAAGATAAGTTTTAGGTAATGCTCAAAATTGTTTAAGAGTATAGGAATAGTATATTGAGTGAGTTTGTATAGGAAAGGAGAGGGAATTCATTATTATTTAGGTTTTGGACACTACACTTTTAACTGATCAAATCCAGAATCCATAACATAGTTTTTCCCATGTTTTATACCAAATGGTATTGGTATACAATATTTTATTACTACAAGTGATGAAAATATTAATATATTTGGTTTACTTATATCGCGGGGTGTCACACTCTCAATGAAGTCATTTTAAAAACATAAAATATATTATAAGTCTTGGAGGGTCTACTATGGAATTATAATATTAATAAAAAAATATAAAATCACATTATTTTCAAGTTAAAATAGATATTGGCCAAATATACCTTTTTAGTATTTTATTACATCACTATTTGGTCATTATGTTGTCATAAAACACATTATATATTTATAAGGCGTTTAATTTTTACCAAAAAAAATTTATTATCTCAGAAAATTATGAAAAATTCACTACGGGATAATTTTAACATAGCAATTAAAAAAAAATATTCAATTTATCTAAATAATTTTCTAAATATTTTAATTTTCACTTTTTAAATAAAAACCTACATTTATTGAAAATGCATGGGTTTTTCAGAGACATTTTTTAACCTTCATAAAAATTACATTTGACTTCATAAAAATTATATAATAATTTATTATTCATAAATTTAATACGACAATAATATTTTATTAATATATTAATTTTTTTATAAATTAATTAATTCATTAAAATAAATTCTTTAATTAAAAATACAATTTCTCTTTTATCGTATAAAAGTATAATTATTATCAAAATGAATAAATAATATTTTATAGAGTTAAAAAAATAAATATAATCATAATTTATAATTAATTTTTGTGTTCGTATAAAACTATTACAATAAAATTATTAACTAAAACTTATTTTAATATAATAATTTATATATTTCTGAAAAAAATTCCATTTTACCGTAAAGGTAAATTTATCTAATTCATTATGTTTTTAAGAAACATTTATTCTCATAAAATAATTGATAGAATATTATTTTTATTTATAAATGATATTAGACAATAAATAACTAATTCTTTATTACACAACCTCTTATAACACCTGCATATGACTTAAGGGTAAGATGTGCGATGGTGACAGACTCGTGGGGCGGCTCGAATAAAATCTCCTGGAAGGTAATATATATTAACTTCCACTTCTCCCATATGTTATTTTGTTCATGCATAATGTGTGGAAACTCAGATTGGGCTCGATCAATAGATAAGCTCAGTGATGTTGCCTCCTTTTCGAGCTTTGACAAATTGGCTTTATATGGAATAATTCTACTGGATGAGGTCATCGCTTCCTTTGTCTATATAAATTAGATATGTAAAAGAACTGTATTTATAATAATCATGTGATCACTCTTCAACTAATATATTAGTAATAATAAAAATTAGTGAAGGAATATTAAAATACATAAAGATAAATCCATGGATGTTAATATGATTTATATAATGATTTTATATAATAATACATTTAATTAAACCAAGAGTAATATTCATTAATAAATGATTGGGTAGTTACAATATTCCTCTTTTATAAAATGTTTCCCTCAAAATTAACTTTTCCCACATTAAAACATATTAGGGTAACTGTTCTAAATCACTTTCTCTTATTGTGACAACGACTCTTTAATCTTGTGATTTTTCCACAACACCTTGATGAGGTGCATGGTCTTATTCAAAGAATATTTCCCCAATGATATATGATCTTCACTGGATTCTCTTCAAAGTAGAGGACATTCTACAATTGTACCACCTCTGAATTGAGTACATGTGATGGGTCTGGTATATACATTCTCAAGAGTGATACATGGAATACATAATGTAATTGAGATAGGTTCGGTGGGACTTCTAGTTGATAGGCCACCTCTCTAATGTGATCAAAGGATATAAAAATGGATGATGTGCCTTGGTCTAATAATTCTGTTCTTCAAAATTCTCATAACTCATTTCCACGGTGATATGCAGAGGTATACCATGTCTCCATCATCCGAATCTAGGTCTCATCGACGATTATCATCATAATTATTTTGTCGAATCCGAGAAACTTTAATGTGCTGCTAGATGGTCTTAACATTATCCACTGTTTCATCAACCATTTATGGACCTAGGAGTTTTCGCACCCCAAATTCATCCCAACATGCCATTGTTTCACACCTTTTCCAATAATGGGCTTCATAAGGATCCATGTGAATTCATGCGATATTATAAGCGAACTCAAACAGAGGAAGATATCGATTCCACCCTCCATTGAAGTTCATTGAGAATGTTCTCCACATTTCTTAATGTGTTTATATGTTCTGCTCAGATTGGACATCAGTTTGAGGATGATAATCTATACTGATGTTTTTCTCAGTATTCTATGTGTGTTGGATACTCTTCCAAATGATAGATGTGAATATTGGATCTTGATCGGATAAAAAATAGATAGTGCTACTACATATATCCATACCAATTCTATGATTTATATCAGTTATAGATGATGCAATGAGAAATTATCCCAAATTACAATGAAGTGTGCAGTCCTTGTAAGATGATCCACAAAAAAACCCAGATAGCATTGTTTCCATATCATATATTCAGATGTCCTATGAAAATGTCCATGGTGATGTTCACACATTTCCATATTAGAATGGGTAATGATTACATCATCCCCTTTGACTTTTTCCTCTCAACCGTAATTTTCTAATTAACTAGGAAGTTAGATTTATACTCAAAAATCCTCGTCAACATGTTATCCCACAAATAATACCCTCAGATATCATTATTCATCTTTCTGTTTCCTTAGTGAGAAGATAAATTAAAACTATGTGCATCATCCAAAAGTTATTTCATTAACTACTGATTTATGGAACAAAAAATCATTACCCAAATATCACAATTCCATCTTCATTAACATTTAACTTACAGGATTTCCCTTTACTGATAGTTTCCACTTTCTTCAGAATTCCCACATCATTCTTCTTAACATCCTTTAACCTTTAAAAAGAGACATTTGTGCTGAAATTTGTGAATGTATTGATGATGTTCCCTTCTCTATTATTCCCTTGCCTATCACCATCAAATCTATGAATATTGGATCATTATCAGTTTCCATCAATGATAGAATCATTGGGTCCTTTTTTCATTGAGCATCTGCCACCTAGTTCGGTTTCATAGGGTGGTAATAAACTGATAAGTCATTGTCTTTAATCAGCTCTATCCATATTATTTGTTTCATGGTCTACTCTTTCAGTGGGAATATATACTTGAGGATTTTTTGATCCATGTATATTTCATTCTTCCTTCCAAGGAGGTAATGTAGACAAATTTTTAAAGTGAATATTACTATAGAAAACCTCAAATCAGGTCTTGGATAGTTTTGATCATGATTTTTTTAATTTCCTTGATTCATAGGCTATGAATTTTTCATTTTTCATCTACAAAAATTCTGAACCCCATTTTGAAGCAACACTAAATACCACAAAAAGTTAAAAACGTGTGGGTAGTGAAAGCATGGGTGTGGTGATAAACCTCTTTTTCAACTCCTTGATGCTATCTTTTAATTCATCACTCTAAGGAAACATGACTCCCTTCCATGTTATCCAGGTAAAAGGTTTTTTAAATCACGATAAATTTCTCAAAAATCGGCAATAATATCCCACTAACCCAAGGAAGCTACGAATATCATTCATATATATCTATTTTGGCCAACCCTCAATTTCATTTTTATGGAGGGATCGAAAGATATCACATTTCTTGTAATGATATTCCCACACAATGTGAATTCCATCAACCAAAAATCCCAACTTTTTTACTTTTCATTGAGATTCTCCTTTCGCCAGGTCTATAGTATAATGATTAGATGCCCCCCTCTCCTCCTTGGTTTTGAAGTATATTAAACTGTCATTTATAATGACTAAAAAATATTTTTTGAGGTAATATCTAACGACTATATTCATCAGGTGTATGACGATTTCTAGAACATTACTGAGTCCGAAGGGCATTAATATGAATTAATAGAGATCTTACCTTGTACGAAAATCAATCTTATGGATATCAGCCTTCTTCACCCATACATGGTAATATCCCGGTCACATATCCACCTTGGATAAGTGTTGTTCTCCACATAGCTGATCAAACAATTAATCAATTCATGGAAGAGGATAATTGTTCTTTATCATGTTTTTTAGCACACTATTATAAATGAAAAGGCGCATTGACCCATCCTTCTTCTTGATGAAGATGACTGGTGCACCCCATGGTGAAGCACATGGGCATATAAAACCATTATCTATATTCTCCTATAGTTGTTCAATTAGCTCATCAAGATCTATAACAACCATTCTATATGGGGTCTTCGATATTGGAAATCCCCTAGGTATAAGATCAATCGATAATTCAACATATCTTTTAGGAGGAAAATCATGAAATTACTAGGAAAATACATTAGTGAATTTCCTCACAATATACATGTATTCATGGATGGATTATTCCTTAGACTCAATCATCTGAGAATGATACGTGTCTTAATCGGTCATTAATATTCAAGATTGAGATGACGGTAAAAAAGAAAATTCATCCTTCTCCTTGAACTTGTAAAAAATTGGGGGTCAACCCACCAAATGGAGAGTGATTTAACTCTCACAGAAATTTATGTTGGATATATATAGAGAAATATAATCCATTCCATGAATTGCCTAAAATTATACCATAGGGAGTATGCGGAGGTTCATTGGGAAGTTCAGTCAATGAATTATGACAGGGGAGGAGTTATATTCATAGTTTGCAATGATTTTTCCATTTTCTGTTCTCACCGACATCTCTACTTCCAGGATTTTTTGTGGTGTTGGTATTGTTCTACTAAACATTCAGGATATAGAAGAATGTTTAGTAATTGAATAAAAAAGTATGTTCACTATTATTTAATGAATAACTATCATACTTATAACCACTTCATTTTAAGTGTTTTCTTTGGTGGTAGTGATGGAAAAAGATCACCCTTACTACCATCAAGGTTTTTGGTTCCCTCCTAAATCCCTTGGCTTAGGGAACTTGTTTTCAATGTGCCATGGTTCTTTTGAAATTGAAGCAATGAACAATTCATTGAAGGTTGAATGGAGCATTTGTCTCCGCTGTCGCTATAGTAGGTTATTCATGTAAGTAATTAATGGCTTGGTGCCATTCTCTTCCACACCTAATGAATTTCATCATTCCCTTCATGAAATTTATAGGGTGATGGAAATTATTAGAACTATGGGATTTAACCATCAGATATCCATAATTAAATTCCACATTCTGCTTCTTATCCCTATGATACCCCTGATATTCTTTGATCCTCATTTTGACTTTGAGGGAACATCAGGAACATTCTTCATAGCTATCAAAGTCACGTATTTCTAGGCATTTCTGGAGGATAGGTTTTAGCCAACCAAAGAAGTGGTCAACCTTGTATTCAGGGATAAAAATAAAGCCATAGGTGTATTATTCAAGCCTTATGAATTTTTCCTCGTACACACCGATGGATTTGTAATCTTTTTTCTTGAGGGAAAGGACACCCCTTTCCATTTTATGTTGTAGAGTGTGAGGAAAATATTTATTGAAAAACATTTTCTTCAAATCCTTCAACTCCAATGCCTTGATCTCTTCTCCAGGCTTGGAACATTGATGCATGGAGAAGATCATCTCAATGGAGTTGATCCATTGTTCAGTGATTGAGGGATCATATGATCCATTGAATGTATGAGGCCTTTATCACATGAAGGAACCGATTGCGGCTTGTTCTTTCTATTGGAGGGCTAGACATTACTCTTGGCCCATTTTTCTATTCAAAAATTATGTTATCTGAGAGGGTATCATGACAATGTTTGTTATTTCCACTTCCATTGGATTGGGAATCACATTAGAAGAGTCCTCAAATTGATCTTCGCATTGGTGGTAAGCCAGAGTCCTCAAATTACTGTCCATTGGATGGAATAAAATAATGTTATAGGTAAAACATAAAGGGGATTCCAATGACAAAAGCTATAGCTTATAAATTACATTAATTTCATTAAATTATAAATTTATAGGGTTCAATCAATGTTATTCATGATCTACTCCAAAACATATATTCTTAGGGGAAATTTTTTATTCCCATAATAATGGTTCATACTAATTATAAGGACCCAACCTTAAAATCTTACATAATATTGAACTAAAGTAATAATTCACATTGAGGATCTTTTCAGGTTTAGAGTTTTAGAGAATTAGGAAATAACTATTACATATCAAAAGATTACAAAGTAGAAACTTCTACTCAGTTTCCATTTTTTCCATAAAATAAAAACTCTTGAAAAAAAGAGTCATGTATAGTCCCATGTTTTAGTTATAATTACTTTTCCTTGATCCCATCCTTGACCCTATTCATCTTTATGTCATGTGGAAAACATTTCAAAACATAGGATGAGAATAAAAATCTCAGAAAGGGTTATAAAACAAAGAAAGAAAACATTAGTTCATAAATACATACATAACATAAACTCTTTTACCTACATTATGAAATAATAATATTTATGAATAACACATAGAAATCATAAATCATAAAGGTAACTTGTGGCATCCATGAAATACTTACATTGTAGCTATCACAACTATATAGGGAGTTACATTGGAATATCCATCACAGTATATTCCAAAAATATCTTAGGAGAAACATCTATGTTTACCTCCTTCATGTTACCTAATGCATTGGAGAAAAATCTTGGGCTCACTTGCCCTTGTTTTATCTTGGAACCACCCGTATAAGTAAATAATTCCCAAGAACCATAATATGATCGTAACACATAACATAAGCATAGAAAAAAGATAACATTTCCACATTGCAATAAAAATATAACATTTCAATATATTATCGTATAAAAACCATTATCAAAACCATTTTCAACACCAAAAATACATAAAATATTATATGGAATTTATTTTTCCTTTTGAAAACATTACGCCTTGTTAAGAAATCCAAAGATCAAATAATACTAACAGCGGGGGAAAGGTCATTGTCACCGCTCACGTTAAAAATAGACATTTTTTTTAGTTAAATAATTCATAGAAAAATATTCCCTTTGAATGAAATGAAAATTCAATGGTTTTTATACTGTGTATAAAAGAAATTCGTGTATTAAAACAAAATATTGCTCAACGGAAGGAGATTGAGACGAGGTCCATTACCTCGTGTCTGACATGACTCGATCGCTCTTTAATCACCTGAATAAAAAATTAAACTTAATTTATACTTTATTTAGAA
The DNA here is from genome assembly GCA_963277665.1 of Viscum album. Lineage (NCBI taxonomy): Eukaryota > Viridiplantae > Streptophyta > Magnoliopsida > Santalales > Viscaceae > Viscum > Viscum album. Next base: position 1,674,115,436 of record OY728150.1, on the reverse strand, counting down.
AATTTTTAAATATTTTTATTCATTTTATATCACTTATTACCATGTTATAAACATTTTTTAATCATTTCAGTTAATAATGTTCGTTTTGTTGATAATTGGCACCTGAGTCAAAAATTAACACCTTATATTTACAAGTTGTCCATTTGGTCAATAATACATTATATACAGAATGATATTCATTATTTAGATATCATATATATCATATATATCTAGTATATATATATATATATATATATTTATTTATAACATTTCATATCATTTGGATGTAAGAACTGAAATGCACCGTTCATGGAGACTGTAAGCCGTATGTACACATGAACGCTACTTTCATTTCTATTTATTATTTTAATGGAATTAAAACATAATTATACAACGGTATATAATAATTAAAGTATAATATCATATATAATATCATTAAATCCAACCTTTATACGTCCCACAGATGGCATTAACAAGTCATATCACTTTGAGGTGGTCGTAGTCCGAACTTCCTCAAATGAAATTATCACGTTTACCCATAATGGAAATAATAATAGTATTCTATAAAAAATACATAAGAATATAGAAAACATAAACATAATATATATAATATATAAATATACTTTCATCTTAATGGCCACTATGATAGGCGGTGGGAGATAATCGAACAATCATCGTCTCGTGATGCATTAGTTTTCCATCTAGAGAAACATTATGTTCTTCACCCAATAGATGAAGGTGTGTGTAAGTGTAGTTAGAATACATATCATAGAAACATCCTAGTATAATGAGGATACTGGTGTTTTTATAAAATAAAGGAATAAAAAGAGTTTAGGGTTGGAGAAGTGAAATAAAAGAAAAGAAGTTAAGAGAAACTCTTACCATTAATTTTGGTAACTTCTTTTATTTTGAACAAAAAGGTCTTCTTGAAGTGTCTTCTGCCTAAGGTAAGGCTTCTAGGAGGAGGATAGGGATTTAGGTAGGGTAACTGGGCAGAGTTTGGATGAGACAAAAGGCTTGAGAGCCGTGAGGAATTGGTTTTAAGTGAGGGGCTTGTATTAGTGGGAGGAGGGGCTCTTTAGGAAAGTGTGATAATATTATTTTATTATATAATGATATTCAGTTTATAAAGGTCCAAAACTAATTAAAGTAGAATATAATATGACTAATGGCCGAAATAAAATCATTCAATAATAATTGAACAAGTTTTGTATATTGTTTTAATATTTATAATCTTATTTGTTTAAATCTTTTATTAATGAGATAATTAATGCATCATTATTGTGGCATAAATAATTTAATTGTTTGGATTTCTAAAAGTTATTAAACAAATACCATGATGTAGGAAATATTTTTATCTTTCCAAGGAATATTTATAGTCTAAATTATAATTTATATAACCCCTTGTAAAAATTAATTTATTAAAAGATATTTTTTTTTTCATTTTTGCCTTTACTTTAAGTTAATTAATCTAAACTGTCATTATCACTCCCAAGTGGCTCAATGGGGTCCCAAAATCAACCCAAAGATGAAAATGGTCTTAGATGACTCAAATAATATGGTTTGGACATGTTTTAATGTAATTTGGAATTATTATAATATTCTTTATACCTTGAATTACACTATTTTCCTTTTACTGCGGTAAAAATGTCAAAAGTTACTATTCACAAAAAATTATTCTCATCTTATTGAACCAAATTTTACATACTAATAACAACAATGTAAGTCTTATTTTTGAAATTCAATTCACAGATGTGGAAAAATTTCATTTAAATGAAAAGTTTAGTTTTTCTAACTAGTACTAAGTGGTTTCATTATTCATCAAAAATCAATGTTTTTCAAAAAAATCCCAAAAAATCAGCCTAAGCTATATTTGATATTCCAAATTAAAAAATTATGTCTATTTTTTAAAATTCAAAACATAGAAGTGGATTTAATTAATTTAAAATTAAATCTTGTCGTTAAATCAAATATAGTGTTTTTAAGAAACAATAACTATTGAAAGATTGACACCTGTTTATGTCTAATTTCAAAGTGAAATTAATTTAAATGACCAAAATTGGATTAAATGTTAAAAATATATTTTTATTAAAATTTAAAACCAATTAATAAAATAATCTAACCATATAAATAAATTATATTAAAACACAGTTCTGAATAAAAATACAATATTTTTCACTATTCATTAAAAATTGATCATTATCCGAAAAATTCTAAAAATTTACACCAAGTAAATTTTGATGTCACCATTCTAAATAATGCTTTTATTTGGTAATATAAAGTTTATTAAAGTGACCAATACTAGTTTTAAATAGGGTTCTCCATTAAAAGGAGGTAAATTGGGCTTTTAATGTAAATTGTGCTTAATATTATATTCATTCACATTTTAAGCCTCTAAATTTTTATTAGAAATATTTATATACATATAACAAACATGTATAATCATAGTATAGTTAGTTTTGTACATTCCATCCAATACAATGGCTAGGATTTAACATCCAATTAAAATAATAATATTATATTATTAGAGTGAAACGTAATATTTCAAAGAAACCCATTGTTGGGTATCGAGTACGCTATCAAACATAGAAACCCATGTAAATAAAATTAATATTTAATTCACAAATTTTAATAAATATGAAATATATATTATTATTTATTTACCTAGGATGTTCCATCTTTCAACTCTTTTGGGAATTGCGTCCTTAGAATTTTACTTATCAAAATAATTGGGGGTATTTATCCCTCATAGCATTTTCAGATTCCCATATTTCCTCTTCAACCATATGGTTTTTCCACAAAAACGTTACTTAGTGAATTAGCTTATACCGCGACACTTGTTCTATTTGGTCAAGAATCTGGTCTAGTTGTTCCTCAGAAGAGAGATTCTCTTCCAATTGAACTACCTCTAGGCTCAAATATGAGCTGGATCTGGCATATACTTTCTCAACATCGAAACATGAAAAACATTATTTACCTGGGATAAGCATGGAGGTAAAGCCACTCTATACAAAACTGATCCAACTTTCTCCAAGATTTCATAAGGTTCTAATGAACCTTATACTCAACTTTCCATTCTTACCAAAACACATCACACTTTTCCATGGAAAAACATTGAGAAAGACATGATTACCTACCTCAAAAGAAAGATCCTTCTTTCGGTTATCTGCATAATTTTTCAATCTGCTCTAAGATGTTCACATGGCCATCCGAATCAACTGAACTTTCTCTACCATCTCTTTTACTAATTCTAGTCCCATCATATTCCTTTCACCTACATCATCCTAAAAAGATGGAGTTCGACAACACTTTCCATATAATTCCTAAAAAGGATCCATCTGTATTCTAGAATGAAAACTATTATTATATGCAAATTCAACCAATGAAATATGTTGGTCCAAACTTCCCTAATAATCCATCTAGAAAAACACGTAACATATCCTCCAATGTCTGAATTTCTCGTTCTGATTTCCCATCTGATTGAGGTTGAAAACTTGTACTAAAATTTAATTCATTACCCAATGACTTCTTAATGACTTTCCAAAAGTTAGAAGTAAACGTGGGATCACGATCACATAAAATGGAGAGGGGAACTCCACGTGACCTGATTATCTTCTTAACATAAAACTGAGAAAGTTGATCTAGAGATAATGTGTAGAGACCCGTATCTTGACGTACATTGACATTACATTACTTTTGCGGAATACTTAGTACATTAAAAAAAACACACACACAAGGACCGTAATAGTTTAGTGTCTTTGGAAACTCGGACTATAATATTCTAATCGTGGTGAAAGATCTTCAAAATCTCCCATAAAGATCTTCCTTTTTTTTTTACCTAAAACCTTTCTTTATATCCTGGGGAAAAGAAAACATAAAAATGTGAGCTCAAATGCTCAGTAAGGGTAAACAAAATAAATATCAATCACATCATATTCATAAGAACATAACATTTTGGAAATCATAACCTGCAAAAGAGAGCATAATTTCATAATCATGGGATAAATCATGGCAGTGAAAAAGTAATCCCAATAATCATAACTTAAAACATGAAACTTTGTGGAATACACACATAATCATAGATAATAATTTCTTGTTAGTCAAGACTAATTGCCAAGACTATATTAGTGGACAAAGTCCCTTTCTGAATCGAGTAACCCTCGTTTCAGTCCTATTTCACTGAACCGGTATAACCTACTGTTCCAACCCTGTCTATCTCATGAGATATAAAATCTTTACCCAATGCATTGGAGGGAGATATAGGTCCCACCCATCTTATAATGAATCCTTTCTTATGTGTGCCACATAATCATAAAACATACATCATCGCATAACACATGTAACAAAAATGGGATTCTTGAAACATCATGACATCATAAATCAATTCATATAAGATAAAGGAATTCATAAAAATAATTCAATCACAATATGATAAAATCAATGTAATAATAGGGATAAAAACATAACCCTTTATTATCTTAGATGGAAAATAATTTTGATAAAACACATGAACTCCATTCTTGAGGAAAATATCCTTTCTTCTTCAAAAAAACATTTTTCCTTTCATAACATGTCATACGACTTTAAAATAAAAGAAGTTGATTAAAAATAAACTTGAAAACTTGTAAAGGAAGCTTCTTGGAAATAATGTTTTAAAAATCCATTCATGCCGTATAAGTTAAAAAAAACATTCTTCGTACTTTTGTCGGAAAAGTCAAAAAGTACCTCGTACGGAAAACGACAAAAGATTCCTTTCATTTCTTTTACTAAAAACTCACCAAAGGGTAAAATTGGATTTAAAAAAATTGTAGTTGGATGGAAATAATATTACATATTTATGAAACATGGATGTGGATGATAAAATACACCCCAGTAAATACTTACGAATAAACAATCTCGGATAAAAATGAGATTGTGATATTTCCCTTACCTTAGGTCTGATTTGATTCGTATGTGTCCGAACCTCCTGTATAATGATTTAAATAATGTCATTGACTTATTACAGAATCATATTCATTGTTATGATATCATATATGGTTCACTTATGACATTATATTACCCGTTCTTTTGTAAATTCCATGTTAAAGAAGCGTTTTGGGTAAAATCGTTTCATTTATCGTAGGTGTTTTGACTTTTTGTTCTTGACATTATTATTACTTATATCATGATTTACTTACATCCAGAATATAAAATATGATTTATATATCATATATATTCAGTATATATATATATATAATAGATAGATAAATGAAATGAAAAACACCGTTCATGGAGACGGTAGTCCGTACGTACGCATGAACGTTGTTTTTCTTTCTTTATTGTCTTGAATGGAAGTAAATAGATGACATACATATATATATATATATACATAAATCCAGTAGCTTTATAATGTCATATATTTCATTATTATTTCTTATATATACTTTATAATCATTTTAAATGGTTAACATGGAGAATGAATCTCATCGCGTCGTGGAGACGGTAGTCCGTACGTACGCACGAGCGATGGTATCATTTCTATAAGTATTGAATTGAATTGGAGTGGATTATACAATATATCAGAATCAATATGATGTTGTAATAACTATGTATAGTTATTCTTTACACCATTATACCCATCCTTGTAAGGTGGTGGTGGAAAATAGATTACACCACGGCGTGGAGGCGGTATTCCGTACGTACGCACGCGCGGTGATTTCTTTTTCCGTAGGATGGATAGATGGTGAAATAGGGTTGTTTAATACTTATAATAACATATCAGTATATGATTTATACTGATGTTATTACTTCATAATGAAACAACCTAAGAAGAATAAGTTGAAGAAGAAAGAAATTGAAAAGATCGGTAATGGATATTACCTCTTCTTTGGAACGCCTCTTTGAATCCTCCACTTAAGGAACTATGATTGGTCTTTGGAGAAGACCAGGACCTCTAGGATTATTCTAGGGAAGTGGAGATGAGAAAATGGCAGGGGTTTGCCGAGCTTGAGTGCTCAAATTGGTGTGAGGAGGAGGGGGAGGAGGTATCCTTTTATAAGGGAGGAGAGGGGCACCTTAGGAATACCTCAAAATATTATTTTATATTAATGTCAAAATCGGTTTATAATGGTTCCAAAGGGTCTTATTTCGAAGATAAAGTGGGGATGGGTCGAAATACTATCAACCAATAGGATTTAGACAAGTTTAGGGTATTATTTTGACCTTATCAATTAGATTTAACTCTAAGTTAATTAATTTAACTTTTACCGTGTCTTTTTGTTTTCTTTCACTATATGGTTAATACACTTACTATAACATGCCAAACGAACCCCAAATTGTTTATTATTAATATATATATCCTTATCTAAGTCATTTGGCCGAACCTTAGATTTTTAGGAATAAAATAACAATTAATAATATAATATTTGATTTAAATACTATTTTGTGTCAATTTTGACACTATTTGATATATTATTTTTGTGAAAGTCATAACAGAATTATATGTTCGAACCAAGTTGATTAAATCAACATTAATATATCATAGTAACCTAGAAAATTAGTGGAATTCATAAAAAGTCTTAAATTACATTTATTTTGGTATTTATATTATCAAATTTGTCAATATTTCATTAATAAGATAATTACTGCATCATCTTTGTGTCATAAATAAATTAAATTATTTGATGTCTAAAAATTACAAATAAAATACCATCATGTAGGAAATCTTTTTAGATTTCTAATGAATATTTACAATCGAATTTATCTTATGTATAACCCCATATTAAAAATTATTTACTTATTAAACTTTGATTTTAACTATTTTAACCCTTCTTTAAATAAATTAATAATAAATGTCCTAATCTAATCCAAGTGGGCCTAAATGGTCATATTTTATTCCTAAGATTGTTTTTGGTCGAATTACACTTGTCCAATAGAATTAGGGCATGTGTTAGGGTAATATTGATATCATATTTACCCTTAGTTACCCTATTTACTATTAACCGCGGTAAAAATAGTAAAAAGTTACTATTCACCAAAAAATTATTTTCATCTCATTGAACCACATTTTAGTCATTGATATTAACCGTGTCTCTCGGATTTTTGAAATTCCATTCACAGAAGCGGTAAAATTAATATTTATGAAGAAATTAATTTTTTTAACTACCACTTAGTAGTTTCACTATTCATAAAAAATTGATGTTTTTCAGAACAATGCCAAAATTTCATCCTAAGCTATATTTCATATTCCGAATTCAAAAATGAAGTCTATTTTACCAAATTCATGTCATAGAATTTTCATTAATTAATTTTATAATTAAATCCCGCTGTTAAAACAAATAGCGTGTTTTTAAGAAACAATATCTATCAAAAGATTGACACTTGATTATATCTGGTTTAAATGTGAAATTACATCCAATGACCAACATTGTATTAAATTGTAAAAATATATTCTAAATATACTTTAAAACAACTCAAATTAATAATTTATCACTATTAATTATTTTGATTAAAAAAGTTGTTTTTAATTATAATTTAGTAATTTTCACTATTCATCAGAATATGAAAGTTATGCGAAAAGTACCAAAATTACACCTTAGGCTAAATTCGATACTCCGAATCCATAAATGAAGTCCATTTTGAAAAATAAAATTTACAAAATTTCAAAAAGTGGTTATTACTATTCTCAACAGCTAATTTTAATAATATCTTAATAGCATATCATTGTTTAGCGAAACTTGGCGTTGCGTACAACACACGCTATCGAGGAAGGTCGTGATTGCGTGTAATGCAAGGCAAGTCAAGGATGTGTGTTGTGCAAGCTCCTTTTGGTGTAGCGTAGAACACCAGACAGAAATAAAATTAAAAGGAACATTTTTCATAAAATCTCGGGCTGTTACATTCTACCCCCCTTAAAGTGAATTTCGCCCTCGAAATTCGTCGGGGTTATAAATATTTTACTATTCGAAAGTTTCTTTAATTGAAACCCACATCGTAAAAAGGAATACCAAAACTTGGCTTTAAAAAACTAAAGTATGAAATGTAACGATTACTCAAATAAACTAATCACTGGGTTTCCACATAGGTGAAAATATGGATATGGAAGAGAAATCTAACCATCATGTTCTGATGGAGAGTGGTAGAGAACATGGCTATGGAAAATCCAGTAATCACAAATCCATAAATTTGTGACGATCTAAGGTACCATCTGATTCATCAGGTATAAGATCACTAGGACAACATTTTTGGTTTTCAAGATCATTTCCCTAAAGTTGAAAATTTGAATTAGAATAAATACTTACTTTATTTTGGTACAATCTCACTGTTGTTCGTGCCTTGAACAATTTCCACTTCATCTCTTAAATAAATGAAGTTCAATTTGTTATTCGTGAAGTGTTAGCAGATCATGTGATAGAATGACGGGTCATTCCATCTGTCTCAAAAGGTTAGCAAAATTTATATACATAAGTCGATCTATAGTGGGATTAATCATATATAGTTCCTAAAATGGGCTTGTACTTCATATATCATACTGCTTAATATAATAAAACTAGTTTCTACTAAACAGGGACTTCCTGTAGGTCAGTGGTAGGCGATAAAGGCCAGTCGCACTTCGGTTGTGGGTTCGATTCCTACAGCCTTGTCCGAAGCGATGGGCTGTCGCCCGTCCTGCAGGTTGTCCTTTTTCTAAAACTATAATACTATAACATCTCATTAATAATATCGAAAATCTTCTATACTTAAACAATACTAACTTATGTCCAACATAATCCATTCTAATCTTTAGGCTTATACATAATACTGCAGTCCACTCTCATAATATAGTGACAACGATTACCAGAGATTTAATACTGTCGTTGATCCCCACATATCATAAGATATGTCTTGTTGGTCACATTCCAAACATTCAAAGTCCTTAATCATGTATTCTCTTGAATACCTTAGTGAAAACATTAATTCAGTTAAAAGTTAACACTTTCCACATACCAAAATTCTCAAAATTCTATATACTCAAACCATGATATCACTTAGTCCTTATATCAATCATGAGCTCATGAATACTGTCAAACATTTCATTTTCTCCTTATCCCTTCATTATGCGCATATCATCTACATTCCAAAAATGTCTCAATCACTTTTCATGGTTACCGGTACCATAAAATTATTGAAAACCACAATAGACCAAAACATAAATATTTCAGTACACCATAAAAGTACCTCAACAACATTATTCTTGAATACCAATACATACACACTTATGTCCATCCACTTCAATGATTGTCCTGGAGTAAGTCCATCCTTGGTTTAGAAGTAACTTTTTAGGTCAGGGCATTGAGTTGGGTAATACCCATGTTCTCCACAAATAAGACATTGAACTCCATAACAATCTGTCACTCTATGACCCTTTTCTCCACACAGATAACATCGATCCCTCCATTTGAGGTATTCCTCAAGGTTCTTCTTCCCTTCTTTAGAAATCTCAATCTTCCTTTCTTTATGCTCCTCAACATGCGAACATGCATAATAGTTTATCTTCCTCTTCTTTGATGAATTAGTCATACCACTAAATTTCACCTTGTTAATCATATATCGCGATGACTGATTCGGCATAATCACAATATCTTTATCTCTAGGTCTTACACAATTTTGTTGCTCATAGTCACCAATTTGTCCATTGGATTCAATGTTAACCGAATTCCTTCTGGTTCCCTCCATTAACTAAAACAAAAAAATATTTTGTGGGAGGCGAAATCATGCTAGGGAAGACAACATAGTAAAGGGAAAACACCCTCAATATCTAACATCATAGGTTAAATTCTAAGATCGTTAGTGCAATTCTAGGACTATAACCTATACGTATACTTAACCTTAGGGACATCCCTAGACATACCTTAGAAATATCTCTAGGGATCTCACTAACGTTCTCACATCCTAGTTTCCAAAGGTTGACTAAACCTTTCCTCTGATACCAACTGTAGAGACCCGTATCTTAACGTACATTGACATTACATTACTTTTGCGGAATACTTAGTACATTAAAAAAAACACACACACAAGGACTGTAATAGTTTAGTGTCTTTGGAAACTCGGACTATAATCTTCTAATCGTGGTGAAAGATCTTCAAAATCTCCCATAAAGATCTTCCTTTTTTTTACCTAAAACCTTTCTTTATATCCTGGGGAAAAGAAAACATAAAAGGGTGAGCTCAAATTCTCAGTAAGGGTAAACAAAATAAATATCAATCACATCATATTCATAAGAACATAACATTTTGGAAATCATAACCTGCAAAAGAGAGCATAATTTCATAATCATGGGATAAATCATGGCAGTGAAAAAGTAATCCCAATAATCATAACATAAAACATGAAACTTTGTGGCATACACACATAATCATAGATAATAATTTCTTGTTAGTCAAGACTAATTGCCAAGACTATCTTAGTGGACAAAGTCCCTTTCTGAATCGAGTAACCCTCGTTTCAGTCCTGTTTCACTGAACCGGTATAACCTACCGTTCCATCCCTGTCTATCTCATGAGATATAAAATCATTACCCAATGCATTGGAGGGAGATATAGGTCCCACCCATCTTATAATGAATCCTTTCTTATGTGTGCCACATAATCATAAAACATACATCATCGCATAACACATGTAACAAAAATGGGATTCTTGAAACATCATGACATCATAAATCAATTCATATAAGATAAAGGAATTCATAAAAATAATTGAATCACAACATGATAAAATCAATGTAATAATAGGGATAAAAACATAACCCTTTATTATCTTAGATGGAAAATAATTTTGATAAAACACATGAACTCCATTCTTGAGGAAAATATCCTTTCTTCTTCAAAAAAACATTTTTCCTTTCATAACATGTCATACGACTTTAAAATAAAAGAAGTCGATTAAAAATAAACTTGAAAACTTGTAAAGGAATCTTCTTGGAAATAATGTTTTAAAAATCCATTCATGCTGTATAAGTTAAAAAAAACATTCTTCGTACTTTTGTCGGAAAAGTCAAAAAGTACCTCGTACGGAAAACGACAAAAGATTCCTTTCATTTCTTTTACTAAAAACTCACCAAAGGGTAAAATTGGATTTAAAAAAATTGTAGTTGGATGGAAATAATATTACATATTTATGAAACATGGATGTGGATGATAAAATACACCCCAGTAAATACTTACGAATAAACAATCTCGCATAAAAATGAGATTGTGATATTTCCCTTACCTTAGGTCCGATTTGATTCGTATGTGTCTGAACCTCCTGTATAATGATTTAAATAATGTCATTGACTTATTACAGAATCATATTCATTGTTATGATATCATATATGGTTCACTTATGACATTATATTACCCGTTCTTTTGTAAATTCAATGTTAAAGAAGCGTTTTGGGTAAAATCGTTTCATTTATCGTAGGTGTTTTGACTTTTTGTTCTTGACATTATTATTACTTATATCATGATTTACTTACATCCAGAATATAAAATATGATTTATATATCATATATATTCAGTATATATATATATATAATAGATAGATAAATGAAATGAAAAACACCGTTCATGGAGACGGTAGTCCGTACGTACGCATGAACGCTGTTTTTCTTTCTTTATTGTCTTGAATGGAAGTAAATAGATGACATACATATATATATATATATACATAAATCCAGTAGCTTTATAATGTCATATATTTCATTATTATTTCTTATATATACTTTATAATCATTCTTAAATGGTTAACATGGAGAATGAATCTCATCGCGTCGTGGAGACGGTAGTCCGTACGTACGCACGAGCGATGATATCATTTCTATAAGTATTGAATTGAATTGGAGTGGATTATAAAATATATCAGAATCAATATGATGTTGTAATAACTATGTATAGTTATTCTTTACACCATTATACCCATCCTTGTAAGGTGGTGGTGGAAAATAGATTACACCACGGCGTGGAGACGGTATTCCGTACGTACGCACGCGCGGTGATTTCTTTTTCCGTAGGATGGATAGATGGTGAAATAGGGTTGTTTCATACTTATAATAACATATCAGTATATGATTTATACTGATGTTATTACTTCATAATGAAACAACCTAAGAAGAATAAGTTGAAGAAGAAAGAAATTGAAAAGATCGGTAATGGATATTACCTCTTCTTTGGAACGCCTCTTTGAATCCTCCACTTAAGGAACTAAGATTGGTCTTTGGAGAAGACCAGGACCTCTAGGATTATTCTAGGGAAGTGGAGAGGAGAAAATGGCAGGGGTTGGCCGAGCTTGAGTGCTCAAATTGGTGTGAGGAGGAGGGGGAGGAGGTATCCTTTTATAAGGGAGGAGAGGGGCACCTTAGGAATACCTCAAAATATTATTTTATATTAATGTCAAAATCGGTTTATAATGGTTCCAAAGGGTCTTATTTCGAAGCTAAAGTGGGGATGGGTCGAAATACTATCAACCAATAGGATTTAGACAAGTTTAGGGTATTATTTTAACCTTATCAATTATATTTAACTCTAAGTTAATTAATTTAACTTTTACCGTGTCTTTTTGTTTTCTTTCACTATATGGTTAATACACTTCCTATAACATGCCAAACGAACCCCAAATTGTTTATTATTAATATATATATCCTTATCTAAGTCATTTGGCCGAACCTTAGATTTTTAGGAATAAAATAACAATTAATAATATAATATTTGATTTAAAAACTATTTTGTGTCAATTTTGACACTATTTGATATATTATTTTTGTGAAAGTCATAACAGAATTATATGTTCGAACCAAGTTGATTAAATCAACATTAATATATCATAGTAACCTAGAAAATTAGTGGAATTCATAAAAAGTCTTAAATTACATTTATTTTGGTATTTATATTATCAAATTTGTCAATATTTCATTAATAAGATAATTACTGCATCATCTTTGTGTCATAAATAAATTAAATTATTTGATGTCTAAAAATTACAAATAAAATACCATCATGTAGGAAATCTTTTTAGATTTCTAATGAATATTTACAATCGAATTTATCTTATGTATAACCCCATATTAAAAATTATTTACTTATTAAACTTTGATTTTAACTATTTTAACCCTTCTTTAAATAAATTAATAATAAATGTCCTAATCTAATCCAAGTGGGCCTAAATGGTCATATTTTATTCCTAAGATTGTTTTTGGTCGAATTACACTTTTCCAATAGAATTAGGACATGTGTTAGGGTAATATTGATATCATAGTTACCCTTAGTTACCCTATTTACTATTAACCGCGGTAAAAATAGTAAAAAGTTACTATTCACCAAAAAATTATTTTCATCTCATTGAACCACATTTTAGTCCTTGATATTAACCGTGTCTCTCGGATTTTTGAAATTCCATTCACAGAAGCGGTAAAATTATGATTTATGAAGAAATTAATTTTTTTAACTACCACTTAGTAGTTTCACTATTCATAAAAAATTGATGTTTTTCAGAACAATGCCAAAATTTCATCCTAAGCTATATTTTATATTCCGAATTCAAAAATGAAGTCTATTTTACCAAATTCATATCATAGAATTTTCATTAATTAATTTTATAATTAAATCCCGCTGTTAAAACAAATAGCGTGTTTTTAAGAAACAATATCTATCAAAAGATTGACACTTGATTATATCTGGTTTAAATGTGAAATTACATCCAATGACCAACATTGTATTAAATTGTAAAAATATATTCTTAATATACTTTAAAACAACTCAAATTAATAATTTATCACTATTAATTATTTTGATTAAAAAAGTTGTTTTTAATTATAATTTAGTAATTTTCACTATTCATCAGAATATGAAAGTTATCCGAAAAGTACCAAAATTTCACCTTAGGCTAAATTCGATACTCCGAATCCATAAATGAAGTCCATTTTGAAAAATAAAATTTACAAAATTTCAAAATGTGGTTATTACTATTCTCAACAGCTAATTTTAATAATATCTTAATAGCATATCATTGTTTAGCGAAACTTGGCGTTGCGTACAACACACGCTATCGAGGAAGGGCGTGATTGCGTGTAATGCAAGGCAAGTCAAGGATGTGTGTTGTGCAAGCTCCTTTTGGTGTAGCGTACAACACCAGACAGAAATAAAATTAAAAGGAACATTTTTCATAAAATCTCGGGTTGTTGCATAATGTATCTCGAATAGGAAGGAAATGAGTAGATTTGATCAATAAATAAACAACAACCCAGATTTCGTTATTATCCCGAGATGTCTTCGGTAATCCCACAACGAAGTCCATAGATATATTTTCCCATTTCCACTCTGGCACCGGTAAAGGCTGAAGCATCCCATTCAGTAACTACCACTCTGCTTTAACCTACTGCCCAGTCAAACCCTTCACAGTAAAATCATCAATATCTATTTTCATTCCATCCCACCAATAATACACCCGAAGATCACTATACATCTTAGTACTACCTGGATGAATAGTAAAAGGGGAACTATGAGCATTACATGACAACTAACTCTTCAACTGTCAAACACAAGGCACACATAATCTCATTCCAAATCTAAAAACAAAATCATTATCAATGTAAAATTCAGGAAACTTACCATTCTGAACCATCTATACCTTTTTCTGTAAATCACTGTCTTCCTTTTGTGCCTGCTTAATTCTGTCTGATAAAGATGATCTCAATAACACCTGATACAAAACAGAATAATTCCCTGCACCAAAAACATCTATTCCAAAGTTTATCAAATCAAAAACCAAAGGATCTTGTTCCAAACGTAACATTGTACATGAAGCATTACTTTTTCGAATCCAAGCATCAGAAACATTATTTTCTTTTCCAGGATGGTAAAGGATTGTGCAATAATAATCCTTGATTAATTCCAAACATCTCCTCTGTCTCATGTTCAATTCTTTTTGAGTGAAAATATAATTTAAACATTTGTGATCACTATATATTTCACATTTTATTGCATGCAAATGATGCCTCGAAATTTTTAAAACAAAAACAACTGCAACTAATTCCAAATCATGTGTATGGTAATTTAACTCATTTGGTTTCATCTAACATGATGTATAATAAATTACCTGATCATTCTGCATTAGGAAACAACTAATTCCTTTCAATGAAGCATCACTGTAGATAACAAACTCACCATTTCCGGATGGCAGTTCCAAAACTGGAGCAGTCACCAATCTTATTTTCAATTCCTAAAAACAATCATCACATTCTTTTGTCCAGATAAACATAACACCTTTTCAAGTTAACTTAGTCATTGGAATAGATAACCATGCAAAATTTTCAACAAACCTCTAGTGATAACCTTCCAAACCAATAAAAATACGAATATTGGTTACATTTGTGGGTCTTGGCCATTTTTCAACAACTTTTTTTAGAAGGATTAATCATTATGCCATCTTTTGAAAAAATGTGACCAAGGAAAGAAATTTGTTGCAACCAAAACTCACACTTGATGAATTTTCAATACACTTTTTTCTTTTAAGGTTTTCAAGACAACCCATAAAGGAATTTCATGTTCCACTTTACTTTTGGAATAAACCAAAATATCATCAATGAACACAATCACCAACTTTTCAATGAAATCACGGAAAATTATATTCATAAGATCCATGAATACAACAGCTTCATTTTTTAAAAGAAAAGGCATAACTAAAAATTAATAATGGCCATATCATGTATGAAATACGGATTCAAAATGTCTTTTTCCTTTACTTTCAATGGATTCAACCCTGACCTCAAATCAATCTTTGAAAAATACTGAGCTCCCTAGAGCTAATCAAACAAATCATCGATATGAGGCAAAGGATCCATGTTCTTAATAGTGATGTTATTCAATTCTCTATAATCAATGAAAAGTCTCATTGAACCATATTTCTTCTTTACAAACAAGAATTGAGCACCCCATGGTGATGTGATAGGTGAAATGAAACCTTTATGTAATAACTCCTTCAATTGCTTTTATAACTCTAAAAGTTCATTTTGATCCATTCAATAAGGAGGTTTTGAAATTGGATTATCATTAGGAACTATGTAAATGTTAAATTCAACTTGTCGATCCAGTATAATACCATGAAACTCATCAGGAAAAACATCAAGGTACTCATTTACCACTGGAACATCATTAATCTCAACACATCTTTATTTTCAAAAATATGAGAACAGTAACATTCATTTCCATATTTTACTAGTTTCTCAACTTCCGGATATGTTATCAAAATCAAGGGTTCATTATTTTACAAAAACTAAAAATCATTCAGAAAAGAAACCTCTTTATCTCTACAGCAAATCTTAGTATGATAAACAGAAAGCCAATCCATACCCAAAATAACATCAAACTCTACTAGAGGAAAAACAATAAGCTTTGTAGTTAGATTCATTCCGCACAAAAGAACATAAT
Source organism: Viscum album (assembly GCA_963277665.1). Classification (NCBI taxonomy): domain Eukaryota; kingdom Viridiplantae; phylum Streptophyta; class Magnoliopsida; order Santalales; family Viscaceae; genus Viscum; species Viscum album. Next base: position 1,674,099,039 of record OY728150.1, on the reverse strand, counting down.
GTTCTTATGTTTTCTTTTTGTCTCAACATTTCCTCCAGGTGTTTTTACCATAAGTTCGGTACTCGTATCTTGAGATGGAATTCCCCATTTACTAAAAAACATCTCAGAAATGAAATAGTGTGTAGACCCTAAATCGAATAACACATTGGCATAATCTGAACAAACAAAAAGTGTACCTAATACTACTTCATTTGATGGCCAGACATCTACTGAAGTAGTTACAAAGGATTTCACCACCTCTTTCTGCTTGAATTATGGCTACTTTCCCTCAGTTGAGTTCTTTGTTGGACACTCATATTCATAGTGACCCATTTCATTGCACATAGAACATTTTACTGACTGTAAGTCAGATTTTGTCTTACCATTACGCTAATCTTTTTTAGTTCAATTAAGAGCTTTATGCCTCATTTTACGACATCGATATCACTTATTGGAATTCAAAAGACATTCCCCAGTATGATTTTTACCACAATTTTCACAAATTGTAAACTTATGTTTCTTACCATCCAATTTTTTTGAGGAGTTCTTCCCGTTCGCCTACCCCCTCGACATCTTATTCTATTATTTTCAAAAAAAAACCCATGATCATCTGAAAACTCCATTCCCACCTTCTCCGCACAACAAACAAGCTTTTCATATCTTTTGAACTCCTGAGAATCTAAATCCATTTGATACATTTCCTTTAATCGTGAGTAAAAACTATTGATTTTATTATCAAAACCTCATATGATATTTTGAGCATACCTTCTCAGTCAAGTGAATTTTTCTTCATAAGGAGCCACTAAGTCGTCGTCCTACCTCAATTCCAAGAATTGTTTTTCCATTCTAAGATAAACCACCTTAGGAAAATATTTCTCAAGAAACATACCTTTGAATTATTCCCAATAGAGAGAATCAATCTCCTCACTATCCCTGATATTTTTCAACATTGACCACCACTAATCACTTTCACCTTCCAAATGGTAAACAATGATACTAAACTTTTGATATTCTGAACAACCCATGACCTCGAAAATCGTTTCGAGTTCTTTAATCCACCATTCTGCAAGCACCTGGTCAGAATATCCTTTGAATGATGGGGGATGTTGCCTCATGAAATGCTCCAGTAGTGACATGTTCCTCTGTGGTTGATCTAGCTAATCTCGTATGCGGATACCACCGCCATTTATTTCCTGATTCAACTGTGCCATCAGTACGACAAATAGTTCAGTTCTGATTCCAACCATCTTAAGTAGCTGATTTGGAAGGTTTTCTTCCTCACGATCCCGTCCCAATATAATTGCCATGTTTCCTCTGTGTAAAACCATTTTGGACACAAAAATATCTTAGTCTAAGCAACATGGTAATCTGTAAATGCTATATGATTTCAATATTAACATAAATTAATATATGGATATTAATTTAACAATTCCCTAACTCCTAAAGTTATCTAAACCAACCTCTGATACCAAATACAAGGACCCGACCATAAAACATTACATAATATTGAATTAAATGAATAATTCACATTGAGTATCTTTTCACATTTAGAGTTTTATAGAATTGGGACATAACTATTACATCTCAAAAGATTACAAAGTAGACAATTCTACTCAGTTTCCTTTTTTTTCAAAAATAAATACTCTTGAAAAAACCAGTAATGCCTAGTTCGATGTTTTAGACAGCATGACTTTTCTTTGATGCCATACTTAACACCATTCATCTTTATGTCCTGTGAAAAAGAGTTCAAAACTTGGGATGACAATAAAAAATCTCAGTAAGGGTTATAAAACAAACAAAGAAAACATTAGTTCATAAATACATACATAACAAAAACTCTTTTACTTGCCTCATGAAATCAGAATATTTATGAATAAGATATAGAAATTATAAATCATAAAGGAAACTTTTTGAATTCATAACATACTTACATTGTAGCTATCACAACTACATAGGGAGTTACTTTGGAATACACATTACAGTATATTCCCTAAATCACTTAGGAGAAAAATCCACTTTTACCTCCATCACATTACCCAATGCATTGGAAAGCTAACTCGGGCTCACCTTCCATAGTTTTATCACAGAACCACCCATATATGTAAATAATACCCAAGAACCATAACATGATCATAACACATAACATAAGAATAAATGAAAGATAACATTTCCACATATCAATAAATATTTAACATTTCAATATATTAACGTATCAAAATAAATTTTATTTCCAAATATACATAAAATAGTATATGGTATTTATTCTCCTTTTAAAAACATTACATCTTGTTAAGGAAGCCCGTGACCAAATAATACTCACAGCGGCGGACAGGTCATTGTCACCACTTTTGTTAAAACAACATTCTTTTTTTTTGTCGTTTTGTAAAATGGTTCATAGAAAAATATTCCATTTGAATGAAATGAAAATTCATAGGTGTTTATGAAGAATATATAATAAAATAATTTATTAAAATAAAATATGCCTCAATGAAATAAGATTGAGATGAGGCTCCTTACCTTGTGTCCGACTTCACTCGATTTCCCTTTAATCTCTAGAATAATAATATAAAGTTAATTTCTAATTTCTTAAGAACATTTTTCAAGTTTATTATTCCTTTTTTATCACTAATTTTCATGTTATAAACATTTTTTACTCATTTATGTTAATAACATTCGTTTTGTTGATATTTGGAACATGAGTTAAAAATGAACAACTTATATTTACAAGTTGTCCATGTTGTCAATAGTCCATTACATCCAAAATAATATTCATTATTTATATATCATATATATCTAGTATATCTAGTATATATATATATAACATTTCCTATCATTTGGACGTAAGAAATGAAATGCAGAATTCATGGAGACGGTAAATCGTACGTACGCATGAACGCTACTTTCAATTCTATTTCTAATTTTAATGGAAATAAAACATAATGATACATAGGTATTTTATAATTCCGGTATATTATTATATATAATATCATTATCTTTTTCCTTTATACGTCCCACATATGGTATTAACGAGTCATATCACTTTGAGATGGTCGTAGTCCGCACTTCCTTAATTGAAATTATAGCGTTTACTCATAATGGAAAACATAAATGTATGATATAAAAGAAAAATACATAATCATAAATAAAACATAAACATATTATATATCATATATAAATATATTTTCATATTAATGGCCACCATGATAAGGGGTAGAAGATAATTGAACAATCATAATCTCGTGAGGTGTTAGTTTACCATCCACAGAAACAGAATGTTCTCCACCCATTAGATAGAGGTTTTTGTAAATTTAGTTTGTATCCTTCTCATAACAACATTCTAGTATATTTAGGATACTGGTGTTGTTATAAAATAAATTAATAAAATGATTTTAGGGGTTCGGGAAGTAAAATAAAAGGACAGATGTTAAGAGATATTGTAACCTTTAATTTGGGTAAATTCCATTGGTTTGAACCAAAAGGTCTTCTTAAAGTGCCTTCTGCATAAGTTAAGGCTTCTAGGAGGAGGAGAGGGATGTTGGGAGATTAATTGGATTGAGGATGGATGATCCAAAAGGCTTTATTGGAGTGAAGAATTGGTTTTAAGTGAGGGATTTTTGTAAGGGGGAGGAGGGGTACTTTAGGAAAGTGTGATAATATTATTTTATTATATAATGATATTCAGTTTCTAAAGGTCCAAAACTATTTAAAGTCAAATATAGGACGACTCATGGTAGAAATAAAATCATCTAATAATAATTGGACATGTTTTGGATATTTTTTTATATTTATTATCTTATTTATATAAATCATTTATTAATGAGGTAAATATTACATCATTATTGTGTCATAAATAAATAAATTATTTTATTTGTAAAATTTATAAAACAAATACCATGATTTAGGAAATATTTTTATCTTTCTAATTAATATTTATAGTCAAAATGATAATTTATATAACCCCTTGTAAAAATCAATTTTCTAAAAGATATTTGTTTTTGTCATTTTTTATATTATGTTAATTAATCTAAAGTATCCTTATCAATCCCAAGTGCCTCAATGGGGTCCCAAAAACGACCCAAAGATGTTCATGGTAATAAATGACTCAACAAATAAGTTTTTGACAAGAATTAAGGTAATATTTATTTATTATAATATTCATTTTTACCTTGAATTACCCTATTTAACTTCAACCGTGGTAAAAAAGTCAAAAGTTACTATTCATCAAAAATTATTTTCATCTTATTGAACCACATTTTACATACTAATAACAACCATATATTTTTTATTTTTGAAATATATTAAATATAAGTGGTAAAATTTCATTTAAATGAAAAATTCAGTTTTTTAACTAGTACTAAGTGGTTTCACTATTCATCAAAAATTGAAGTTTTTCAGAAAAATCCCAAAAATTCAGCCTAAGTTATATTTGATATTCTGGATTAAAAATGATGTCTATTTTTCTCAATTCAAAACATATAAGTGGAATTAATTAATTTAAAATTAAATCCCATTGTTAAAACAAATAGCGTGTTTTTTAGAAACAATAACTATCAAAAGATTAACATTTATTTATGTCCAATTTCAAAGTGAAATTAATTCGAATGAAGAACATTGGCTTAAATGGTAAAAATATATTCTAATTACACTTTAAATCCAATTTAAAAGATAATATATCCATATAAATAAATTATATTAAAACATTGTTTTGAATTAAAATATAATATTTTTCACTATTCATTAAAAAATAAACTTTATTTGTAAAATTCCAAAAAATCACACAAAGTAAATTTTGAAGTCCCCATTCTAAATAAGGATTTTATTCTGTCAAATAGAATGTATTAAAGTGACCAATATTGTATTTAAAGAGGTTTCTCCATTAATAGGTGGTAAATCGGCATTTCAATGTAAATTTAGTTTAAAATTAAATTCATTCACATTTTAAGACTCTAACTTTTTATAGGATAAATGTAAATGCATTTAAAAAATATGTATAATCATATTTTTGGTTAGTTTTGTTCATTCCCTCCAAAACAATGTCTAGGAGCTAACTACTATTTTAAAAAATAATATTATATTATTAGTGTGCAATGTATGATATCAAAGAAACTCGTTGTTGCGTATCAGGTACACTATCGAACATAGAAACCCATTTAAAGTAAAATTAATATTTAATTCACCAATTTTAATAAATATGAAATATGTCTTATTATTTAATTACCTGGGATGTTACACTAAGATTAGGAATTTACCAATGCATATCCCTGGGAGTGTCAAACCAATAGTGCAGTAAGGCCCATTGTCATGCACGAGTTCCCATTCGAGTCTAGATCAATGTGGTGTTTTCGGGTTTGACCCCTAGATACATTTGTGCCAGATCCACATATACTATTTTGTATCCATACAAGGATGTATTTTCCTAATAAACCAATGAATATATACTCTCCAAAATTTATAGATTTTTTTCTTATACTTAGTATTATCCTTAAATCTTTCACTAGGGTTTTAAAATCCGAATCCCAAAAATAACTAAACCTATCATTTGATACCATCTATAACAACCCTATTCATTATTACACACTTATACTAGATTTATTACATAAAGTATCTCATAAGAAAAATAAAATGATCAATATGTCTAGTCTATTAGGAAATTAGGAACATTACATGACTACATAAGACATAAAATACAACATCTTTATCAAAAACATCTTTTACATGGCCACAACATTCTTTCTTAATTAGTATTGCATTGGATAACCTGTGGACATACATAAGAAAAGGGTGACCTATAAATCCAAGTAAGGGAGTAAACACGGCATAAAATGAACAATACAATACATGTTAATAAATATTAATTTCAATGGAACATAATAAAAACATGAACATAAAGGCATGATATAGCCTGATTATAATAACATGGAAATATGGAAACAACATTTATCATGATGTTAGAATGATACACTGGTTATTACACATGGTGGATGAGTAAACCCTCTTTGAACATGATTTATAATGAGTAAACAAAAATTTCAAATGAATTTCCATGAGTCCAAACTCAATTGACATGATTTATCATGATACTATTCTTTACCAAATGAATTGGAGCGCTATCAGGGCCCACCCTTATTAATCATTTCATTTAGTGCGTAAGTGTTCTACATAGATCATACAAAATAAATTCGTTAAACCTCATAATTTATTCCATGAATAAGATATGTAGAATACATAAATGTAAGCCCTCAATCAACATGTACATGTGAATAATGGTAAAGACCTTTGATAGAGAATTGGGTATGTTATTCACTTACATGATGATTTTGGCTTATAAATTTTGGTGGAGCATAACGACGCCAAATATAAATCATAAAATGGGTTGATGATAAAGAAAGGTGTCTCTCATCATTTATACATGAAATTCAAAGTAAGGGGGTCATGGATAATATCCCAACATATGTATGGTAATTTAGATGCATAATATATCATAATTTAATGAATGTAAATGGGGATAGAGAAACTCTTTAATGAATTTTGGCATGGTAACAAGTGTACATGGGTAGAATTAATGATATAAAAGGGGTATCTCATCATTCAAACATATGTTGGGATATATAACCGAGGTGAATAATCACACACAAACATTTTTAATTGAAAATAATAGTGCATAACAAAATAAGGAAACTTGGACATAAATAAGGAAGAAAGGAATGTGAGGATCCCTTACATGGAAGTGTGATCCCAATGAATTGGGAGATTCTTGAGAGAAAATTATTTAAATATTCGAGATCCTTTTCAGGATTCAAGAGAGTTGAGTTTATAGAATGGTTGATCTTTAAATGGTTTGAGTGGAGAGGAATGAGAGATTGAGTGGGTTTATAATGGAAAAGAGTGGAAATTCATTATTATTTTGGTTTTGGACACTAGATATTACACTAATAAAAACCAAAAACTATCAAATGGTTTTTGTCCATATTTTCTACCAAAGGGGAGTGATATACAATATTTTATAAACAAAATTGCGGAAATATTATAATATTTTGTTTTCTTATGTGGAGGTTAGTTACAATCTCAAAGAAATCATTTTAAAATGTTAATATATTTTATAAGTCCTAGAGGTTCCAGTGAGGCATTATAAAATTTATCAAAAAATATAAAATCACTTTTTTTTAAAGTTAAAACATATATTGACCGAGTATCCCTATTATTTTATTTTATTACCTCTCTATTGGGTCATTATGATGTCATAAAACACAATATATATTTATAAGGTATTTAATTGTTAAAGAAAAATTTGAATGCCTTTGAAAATTATGAAACATACACCTTTGGATAATTTCAACTTACTGATTCCAAATATAATATTTATTTTATCTAAATAATTTTCTAAATATGTGAATTTTCTATAATAAAATAAAAATGGAAATTTATTAAAAATCCATGGGTTTCGAAAAAAATAGTTTTTAACCTTTCTAAAAATTACATTTGAATTCATACTAATTTTATAATAAATTATTATTCATAAAAGTAATTTGATAATAATATTTTATTTAAATATTTTTTTTTAAAAAAAATTCATTAATTCATTAAAATAAATACATTACTTAGAAATCAAATTTCTATTTTATGGAATAATAATAGAAATCTTATCAAACACAATACATAATCTTTTATTGAGTAAAAATAATAAATATAATAACCATTTATAATTAAAATGAATGACCTTATTACCACATTATAATAAAGTTATTAATAAAAACATAGTCTAATATAATAATTTATATATTTATGAAAAGTACCATTTTACCCACACAGTCAATTTTTCTAATTCATTATGTTTTTATGAAAAAAATATTCTCATAAAGGAATCAATGGAATATGATTTTTATTTATAAGAATAATTACACAATAAGTAACTAATTCATTATTACATAACCTTTTATAACACCCACATAAGACCTAAGGATATGATGTGCAATAGTGACGAACTCTTGGGGCGGCTCAAATAACTTCGTTCGAATGGTAATATCTAATAACTTCCAATTCTCCCATAGGTGATTCTGTTCAAGATTAACATGTTGAAGAATGGGTTGGGCTTAGTCAATAGAAAATCCTAGTGACTTTACAACCTTTACAAGATCTGAAAAATGGGCTTCGTATGGAATAATTATACTGGATTAGGCCATCACTTCACTTTTCTATATATATTTGATTTGTTAAAGCCCTATATTTATACTAATCATGTGAACACTGTTCTACGGCTATATTGGAAATGGTAATAATTCTTAATGGTATTTTAAATTCTAGAACATAAAAACTACGAAGTAAATATGTTCCATATAACCATTTTACATATTAATTCATTTTATTAGATCAACAGTAATTTTCATTAATAAAATTTTGGGTCATCAAAATATATGTTATTGTAATCAAGAGTTCTACTCGAATTCCAATGTTTCAGGGATTCCCAGGTTGGGTTTCACTACAACTAATTAGGAAAAAAATAATGGGTTCCCCAAAAAATCCACTATATAAATTTTATAAATAATGTCATATTATTGGAATAAATAAATGAAATTTGGTTAATAATTCTGGTCATGACCATAGGGGTCGCTCAGGCTAACTAGAAATGACTATACCATCTCCAGGAGGGGTCACATAAACCTATCCACATCATAATAAAATTATAGGAATCACATCTAACTAGTAACCTTTCACATCCATATTAGTACCACATGTCCTTGGGAGGAATCATTTATGACCCTCCATATCACAATAACCTTGTGGGGCATCGCATATAACCAATAATGTCAGTCAAATAACTATGAATAACTTATTCCCATGAGGAAAAAAATCCAACAGGATTCATTTAAATCACCATGTTATGCATAAAATACAACATAAATAACATGATACATCACCCAATTCAATATATATCATCAATTTCAATGATTATTAACCCGAAGCACACGTCAATCCACAATCATCTGTCACCCAAGGATGGTATGAATTTCCAGCCTAAAACATCCATTAGGAAACAATTTCTTTAACACCCTTCATATCCCTTAATCACATCAACGGTTAGAATGATATACCAACATATATCATGACATCAATTCTATAACAAATGACAAATCCATTGTTTGAATGACCAGCAATCCCAAAACACAATCTACCTACAGTTTTCATGTATCCTAGACCATAACATGATCCACTTCAACCCATCACACATCACTAGGATAAAATTGTCATCTAATTCACCATATCATTTAATATTATAAGAATGATTTTTATAGGAATATAACCCATAAAATAACTCCTATAAAGTTAGTAAACCATGAATTATTATTCAGATTATAGATAGTATTTATTATTTAAACATGTTAGTAGTAAAACAGTTCAATAAGAACATGTGTTGGAAACATTAACAAACCCAATATAAATTTCTTATGTCATTATTTTAACCACAAATTCTATTACCACTTCCATACAATTCAATACTACAACAATGTTGAAATTATTCTACATCACCACTATTTATTTAATGAATCAAGGGTACATACAATGTCATCAAAGTTGAATCATAAATTTGATACCCCTCATGAGTTCCCGTGTAATTTTTCTAAACAATATGCCCATGGCCCATGAGTATTACCCCTTATCCTATTAGATATGTTTTTTTATATACATGGCTAAAGAGAGGTGAAATCCCTCACTAGTTTCAATTTTTTCACCTTTGGTGACTGTTTCATTAGGTTCGACATGGTGATAATACGAATTTGTGTGACATATTTATGGTCTGTGCATAATTTTTCTATACAGAGGTGGATAAAATATCACATAAAAGAACATTGGCAGTGCTATATGTAACACACAAAGAGTTGTTTATTTTTTTTCAATGTAATTAATTTTTTTGATATTTATCAATTCACACAACACTAAAAAATGGATTATTTTATTTTTATTACATTATATGAAACACCCTGTTGATATTTCACTACAGAAGACATTTATATTAGATTTTGTCACATGCAACACTGAGTTAGAATACAATACACACAAGACCATGTTTTACAGCCTTTTAATACAGAAGCGATATTAAATATTTCTTTTAAAACATGTATGAATATTATTTTTAAAGATAATTTTTTTATATTTAAAAATGTCGAAATTAGATTATGGTTTTTCTTGGATTTTACTGTGAAACTACATTTTTTGATGAATAGTGAAAATATATTATTTTCGTTAAAAACTACATCTTCTTTTAAATAATAATTAATGTAAAATTATATTTTAAATTAGTTTCCAAAAGTCTAAATAGTTCAATTATAATTATATTAATCCAATTTATAACATTATAATATTTTTTTATTGAAATTAGATATTAACACGTATTGAACATTTGAACATTTTTACTTCAAACTAGTTTGTTAGCCATGTCATTGGGATTTGCATTGAAATTAATTTTCCATCTTATATGATTTTAATTTTGAAAAATAGACATAGATGGTCATAATATTTATGTTATTTTATGTTTAAAAATATGAACTTCATTTTTGACAAAAAAATTTGGGAAAGTGATTATTTTTAATAAAATAGATTAAGGTAAGATGAAGGTTAATTAGAGAATAAATCATAATCATAAGAACCTAGATGACCTGGACACTATTAAAAACATCATTAGTTTCTAATAAGTAAACCATATCCTCTCTTGTTTTGAATTTTATGGATTAATGGGATATTATTAAATGGAAGTTCCCTATATAAATGTTTTAGTAAAGAAAAATATAAAAATGAAAATATCCCTACCTTTAACATTAATAAAACATGATGATATGTAAAAAAAATCAAATATTCAGTTATACATATCTATATGAAGGATAAATTGGTTATTTTTATCATAATAATTTATTAATAATTTTTATATATAATTTACTTACGTAAAATGATTTCAAAACGCCAATGTAGTGATTATCTAGTTAATAATTAACTAAAATAAGTTATATGATGAATATTAAAGGTAATGTTAAATGATTTAACTGTTGTATTTAATTGTTTCTTATTATTATTATATATTGCGAATCATCTGTAAACTTTATTTATTTGAATTTAAATATTAATTCAAAATATTAAAATTAATAAAAATAATACATAGTGCCAAGTGAATTTTAATCATTAAAAAATAATAAATATGGTCTATTAATGAACCAATTGGTCTTTTAAAATAATCATATTGACACATATATTGTAAAAACATTTTTAGCATGATCAGAGTTTAACTTGTGTGGTGTTTGTCAAATGCACTGGTTTTAAACAGTAATTTCTAAAACACATAATATTTTTATTTTTTAAATTACATATCATATTTATAATATATTAGCTCTATGTTATATTAAAAATCACACATTATTTTATTATTAAGTTTTAAATTACTTTGGTTAGAAGAATATATGATTTAAAAACCAAAAAAATATAATCGGGTAATCTTAGATGTTATGGATCCAAAATATTAAAATGAACATATTTTTCATTGGTGTATATGTTTTCGAATATAATTTCAAATTAAGACATTATTTTTCCATTTTTAGTCACATTAGGTATTGGATACCTCTAATTATTCAATACCGTTTTGTATTTTCAAGAGTACCACTCCCCCTCTACTATAAAAAGGCTATCATTATACCCATTCATCACACATATCAAACCACATTGGATCATCCCACCTCAACCCAAGTATCCTTCCATAATCCATATCATCCTCAATGAAGCCTCAATTTTTCATGAGAGTCTTCCAATGATGTCCTTGGGTGTAAACTAAAAGGAATTACCCTATTAAAATATAACACCCTCCCTCAAACTCCTTTATTTATCATTATTCTCAACTCCCTCATATTTAATTATAAAATGATTATTAAAAAACCAATAAACTAAATATACTAGGCTGTCTTTATGTTATGAATTTGACCTACACTGAGACAGACTTCCATATAATGGTTAATGATTAAACTATTATTTGTACGGAGAACTGCTGCCTCAAGAAACGATGATTGTTCATTTTTTCCATTACCATCTCATGGTGGGAATTATGATAGAAAATATCGTTATATAGGTTATATATTATATTTATTATATCTTTAATCTTTTTAATCCTTTTTGAACACATATAATTATTCTTTCCATATTGTTTAAATACAATAATTTCATTTGACGAAGTGTGGACTACGAACCCCACAAAGAGATGTGTTTCTTTCACAGATGACATTATATGTATTAAGGATTTTATGTTGAAACTATGTGATATATATGATATAATAAAGATAATTTAATAATTATATATATATATATATATAATCTACCCTCTTTCTTTCAACATGATAATTAAATAGAATTAGCGTTCTTGGGTTCATACGACCAACCGTCTCCATGAACAATGTTTTTTGTTTCATAATTCTACATTATATAGATTATTATATTATATATATATATAATATATAAATCATGGTTTAAATTATGGTAATAATGATACAATTATTCGGTTCAATGATATAAAAATATAAGACACATGAGAAAAACAAATCAGATATTACACAACGTAAAACCATGAAATGAATTGTTAACTGGTCAGTAATTTAAATCCCTAATCAAAACATATATAGTATTATAAGAAATAATATTTTTATTTTATATCCATATATTGAATTTATATTTATCATACATGATTTTTTATGAGTACGATGAGATTCAAGAAACAAGGTATGGGAATTTCATGTAACTGTTAATTTCTTTGAGATACATGCCTTATTCCCATCAATTACATTTGTGTGGTGTTTATAATGACCATGGACGAATTATTTTATTCTTATAATTACATTTATTTGTGTTTAAATATAAATTTTTTTATTATTTTTTCATTGTGTATATTTTTAAAAAGTTATATAATCAGTAATGTAATTTTGTCTCAGTTTTCCTTCTTTGAGACACATGTTATGTTATGCACCTATAATTTTTCGTGATGTGTAAATGATACCTTGAAATTTTTATATCATAAATATTATTATTTTAATGATATTTAAATATTTATTTATTCTAATTTTATCACATAAGGTGTATGATTTAAATTTTTCTTGCGGTAATAGATTATTGAACCAATCTGATCGCTTATCATGATTTTTTATGTTTATGCATTATTGGATGTGTTATTATAATCCATATCTCAATATAATTAATTATTTTTCTTATACTTCATATATTCATGATATATTCATGTATCTCTATAACTATTCCAGCCATTGGTATGTAATAAATTTAAGAATGTTTTTTAAGAAATCTTGTCATTACCCTATCTTTGGTCAGAAATCAATCATCCTTCAAAACATTGTTTACAAAAATAGGTTTAAACGGATATCCTAATATTATCCGATTATAATTCAAATAAATTATCCCTATATTTTTATTTTATGAATTTAATGAAATGTATATTCTTATTTCAATCGAAGAAAATCATTTTCTATAGTTTTTACTATTTAAAGGGAATATTTGTTTACCTCATATAATATTTACAGATTTACCCCCATCAATTCTATGAAGTTTCATTAGCATGTCTAGATGGTTAATTTTTATGAATGTGTTTTTTAAATTATTTTCAATGGTTTTTTTCTAAAAAAAATTATACTTATTTATTATGTATTCAATAAAAAAATGTTCTCAAAATGTTTTCATGCATTTTTTATAATTTTTCAATGTTATTTATAAGTAATTTTTTTAAAATGTTTTCAAACACTATTTATATGTTGTAGAAATTTTTTCATTTAAATAGGTTTTAAAAATGTTTTGAATATTATTTTATAATTTTTCAAAGAAATTTTATATCAATCTTATTTTAAATTATTTTAGAGTAAAATGTTTTCAAAATAATTTCAAGTATTCATTATATGTTTTTTAGGTATTTTCTATGAAAATAACTATTAAATGGTTTTATGTTTTAAAAAAATTCAATGATTAAAGGATATTTTACTCATGAAAATATTTTTAAAGATATTTTAAAATTATTTTCCATATATGATGACATCAGTTAATGATTCTCATTCCATTCTAAGAAATTACCTAAAGAATCCATTTATATTCTTTCTCTGAATTGCTAAAACATAATGTTATTGTCTCCATGAAACCTATTTCTCATTCAGGGGTTATATTCTTATGAAATAAAATTCACTTTCATGGGTTATATGTTTATGAAATACATTTATCTTTCTTAGGTTATTATTTTGATTAACTTTTTGTGAAACATGTATCTTTTACCATAAGTTATGACACGATTTCTTATTTATGATACATATTTCATATCATGGATTATGATTTCATTATTTCTGATTTTTGGGAACATTTAATTTTTATTTCATTATGAGATTGTTGGTACCTATATACCCAACCAATGACTTGGGTAATAATTTATATCTCATGAAATAGAATAATATGATGTTGGGAGTTAACCTTGACTACTAATATCTCCATGGGAGTGAACCATTACTACCAAGGTAAAATGAGGACTGAAATCATGGTTCGAAGATGTCTATGGGAGTTAAAAATTATATCAATATGATATTGGGATTGAACCTATAATACTAACATAGTTATGGTAGTGATGCATATGCTTGAATGGGAATCATATTATATGCTTAGGTGTTCTCCACAATTCCATGTTTCATTCACATGTTAAGATTTCATTTCTTAAGTTCTATATTTATTTATGATTCATTTCTTATGAATGTACAAGATTTATTCCATGAGACATGTTTTAGATATTTGAAATATAGGGTATAAATTTATATTTTCATGATCATGTTATCATACCATTATTCTCATTATTATGATTACATATATTCCCTATGAACTGTTACTAACAAACTGAGATCACCCCCTTTTTGGTTTCCGTCCCCTATGTTGTTAAGATATGCATTATTTTAGTTGTGTTTAAGAAGGGTTATAGTTAATAAGAATAATGTGTAAGATAATGCATCTCATTTATGTACCATTGTTAAGTATTCCAAGTTTCCCAAGGCACTAGACTAGTATGGTCTTTGGATGTATATTTATATAATGTTTTATGTATTCTGAAAAAAAATTGTAATGTTAATGTATGATAAGTGAGGGTCGCTATAGTTTTATTTATATTAAAGGTTTATTTGACCATTGTAATCTAGTTTTAGAAACATGTAGAGTGGTCCTTAGTTAAATTTCATAGGATATGTCATGGTATGTCCATAAGGAAAAGTGTTAGGATATGAAAATGTTTATGAAGATTTCCTAGATTTATAGAAAAGGATACAGTTAGTTATTTTCAATAAATATATCTATGTCTAGATACTACAAGTGGATGTGGATCTGGAACAAATGTACATAGGGGTAACAACTCTAACAAGTTGTTCTAGGCCTCATTTAGGTTAATTTGTTGCATGAAAAAAATCATTGTTACACACTTGGTTTGACACTCCTGAGGTATATTTATTTGTAATTCACAGACTATTCATAAACCGTTAAGAAGGATTTAAATATAAGTTGTTGAGGTATCACCTAAGATGAACCTGGGGTGTCATAGATTATGTATTCTATCTTGATTTTAATATCCTCTATGTATTTCATTTCATGAATATGTGGTTTCCTACTATGATAATTAATGATCACACTATTCTTCTAGTTTTAGTCAACAAAAGGATCTAGAAGTAATTAGAGTAAAGTTTCATGTGATGTATGATTTTTGATGAGTACTCAAGTTGGATGATCACTATTGTGATTGATTTTGTGATCATGATAAATAATTTTTCATAGAACATGATTGACAATGGGTACCTTATCCAACTCTCAGACTCACTATGGAAGAGAATGAAGGAGTTTGTTGAGAGTTTGGGTAATGGAGACAATGGAGGAAATAATATTTGGTATCCGATTTTTAATAAATTTTGAAAGAATCATTTATGTGAATGTCATAGTGGAATAAGAAAATGTTTTGTCATTGGAAAAGAAGGAAACAATGAAATTCACTGTAAGGGAAAAATGAAGAGTTGGGATAATGAAATGAATGAGAATATTAGACTCCCTAAGACACCATAAAAGGTTAAGTGATTAAAGTTTGTAATAAATGGTCATTATGCGAATAGATGTCCCATGATAATATCTCATTAAGAGAATCAGTAAGGTGGTGTCAGTAATGGATACATTTCTAATTATGAATAGACTATAGTGAAATGTTAAAGGAAAAAGGTTTTAAGTAATTGGATGAATTATCCTTGTTAATGGCTTAAAGATGAAGTATTAAATTTTCAAAGTACTTGGATTCAAAAATTATCTTATATGAATGGTGAAATATTCAAGGATTTTCAATATATGTTTTTTCTTAGTATTTAAAAGATTATGTTGAATGTTTATGATGGGTTGGTGAAGTGATTTAATTTAAAGGTGATATTATGACTAGGGGTAATAATTATCTTTTTTTTATGTTATCTTTTGTTTGGATAATTATTTGTGGGATATGAATTATAAAATTTTATGGTAAGTATAACCCTCGAACTGAATATTGAAAAAGTGTTCTATGTCATCAAGGATTAATCTTATAACATAATGAATTTAAAGAATATATCTAGTAATCATTGGAAAAAGGAAGAATGAATGTTCTACAAATTTTTTAATGGAATTTATGTTTACTAACACGGTTCAATGGAATATATGATAAGGCTTTTCACTTTTTTGGAATGTTATAAACATGTGGTACTTTGTGGTATACATGAGATCAATGTTAAGATTCCTTCCTGAATTTATTTCTAAATATTTTATTTTCTGTCTTTAATAAGGGTTGTAATTTTAATTATTTATGAAATGTTTGTGTTAAAATTCTGATTTAGTCAGTAATACTATTATGTTATATATCAATGTTAATATTTATGCATATTGGATATCCTATTAAAACTACTTTTGGGGATGATAACTAATAACAAATGGGATGAAATGTCATGGATCTAATGACCACTAAAGAACATCTGGAATAAAAAATCACCATAATTTTTAGAGAAATAGGTGAAGTGAATCCATGAACAACTAATGATATGGATTAATGGACATAATCAAAGTATATATTTTAATGAAAATTTATTAAATTAGGAAAAATGAACTTGATACCAAAAAATGTTTTCATAGTACCTCTGTTTCTGATGAATCATATGGTCCCTTATTTCATCACTATTTGTTGTCAATGTGATTGTTAACATTATCCTAACCTTTCTCTCTCTCACTCTCCATCATAACATGATAGTTATATTTTTCAACCATGTTAATGTTTTCACTTCCCACCTATGGTCCACTATATGGAAACCTAGTTATATTTTACTTTGGGTAACGACCATGTTTCTAAATTTCATATTTTAAAGGTGGTTTTAGTATTCACTTTTTTCATGCAGGTTTCTATGAATTAAAATTTCATGTATTAAACCTTTGATAAAACATATTAACATCAAGGGAAATTTTCATTTTAATGGGGGTACAATGTAACACTGAGAAATTTTGTGAAATATATTTTTTCAAAATAATTAATCCTTTTGGTTTTTTCATTTCATACAAAAGTAAAAAAGGATTATTATATTTCTGGATTTCATTATTTGCAACACAAAGTTGATGTATCACTACACAAAACACTTCTATTACCTTGTGTTACACGCTACAATAATTTAGTATGTGGTATATGTAAGACTGAGTTTTTTCACCATTTAATAGAGAAACTATTTTAAAAATAACGTTTGAAAAATTTATATATTTAATTTTTAAAAATAATTTTTTTTTTTGAATTTCAAATGTCTATATTAGATTAGGGTGAATTTTTTTGATTTTTCTGAGAAACATATTTTTATGATTAATGGTGAAAACAATATATTTTAGTTAAAACCTACTCTTCGTTTAAATAATTATTAATATTTTATTTTATTTCAATTTTTTCTGTAAAGTCAAAATAGAAAAAAATACATATATTAATAAAATTTATTTCATTGTGATTATTTTAACATTGAATTTAGATATAAAAATTTATTGAACTTTTGAAGGTTTTTTATTTTAATACATGATTTCCACAATACCTATGGGGTTAGCAGTAAACTTAATTTACCCACTTTAATGAATTATATTTTATAAAATGGATATAAATGTTTTTAATTTGTATAATATTATTATTATAATAATATTAAATTATTTTTTGACCAAAAATTTTAGTGAATGTAATTATATTTAATCACATCGATTATAGTAAGTTTAAGATTTATTTTGGACTAAACCTTTCTATTAATGACTAAAATGACCTGGATACTTATAAAAAATTCATTAGCTCTAAATATTTATCCCATATCACCGATATTTTCAAATGTTATGGCTTATTGTGATGTTATTAAATAGAATTTCTCCATATATAAGATTATGTAAGGAAAAAGACAAAAATAGAACTTTCCTTACCTTTAACATTTATAAAAATTTGAGAAAACCATCATATTTCTAGTTATAAATATCATTTTTAAATATTAATCAGTTATGGTTTTCATAATAATTTATCAATAATTATTAGAGGTGATATAGTTATAGAAAATTCATTAAAAACTAAAGGAATAATTATTTAGTAAATAATTAACTAAAATAAATGATACTATAAATATAAAAGTGAAGTGAATTGATTGAATAACTGTATTTAATTAATTTTTGGAAAAATATATAATTTTATTCATATTTAAACTTAATTTATTTTAATTCCAATATTATTTTCATATTATTAAATTAAAATTAAATAAATATCGTCAAATTTGTCATTATTTTTATTTTTTAATTATTGATATTTTATTAAATTATTTAAAATTAATAAAAATAATATATTCTTCCAAGTGAATATTTTTTTTAAAAAAAATATTTAATATGGTTTCTAAATGTACCTGTTGATCTTTTATAATTAACATATTTACCATTATATTGTAAATAAATTATTAGCATGGTTTGTGTTTAAGTAGTGTTTTTCATGTCACATATGCTTCTTTTAAAAATAAATTCTAAGAACACATGAGATTTTTATTTTTTAAATATGTTAATATAATTATAGTGAAGTGTATCTATATTAGATAATAAATATCACATTATTTTAGTTTTAATGTGTAAATTACATTGGTTATAAAACTTGATACTTTAATAAAAACCAAAATCACAAATTTAGGGAATCATGTAAGTTAAAGAAGCAAATTATTTAAATGAAAATATCTTTGGGTCTAGTATCGTTTTCTCGACCATAAAATGAAATTACTCAATTATTTTTCCAATTTAATGTCACATTAGGTAAATTATACATCCCATTAATTAATACCTTTTGGTATTTATAAGAGTTCCAGTCCCCCTCCTCTATAAAAAGGCAACCACTATGGCTCTTCCACACACCTATGAAAGCCAATATGGCTCATCCATAAATTACCCAAGTAGTCTTCCAACATCCCTAAATTCCACCATGAATCCTACCTTGGGGAACAATGTTGTAATAGGATCACCTTTGGTGCAAACCAAAAGGATTTACCAGATTAATAGGTAACACCATCCCTATAATACCTTTCCTAATTTTAATTCTGCAGACCATCATATCTTATTATTAAATTATTATATAACAAAAGAATTATCCTTTATATACTAGGATTTTTTATTCTATGGTTTTGATAAAAAAAATATACACACTTCTATATAATCGGTAAGAAACATACTATTTAAGGGTTCGTTGAACTGACGCGTCACAAAACAATGATTGTTCATTTCCACTTTACCACCTCTCATAGTGAAAATTATGATGAAAATAAGTTTAAATATGTTAAATAATGTATTATTACATACTTAGGTTTATATAATCCTCTTACAACACATATATTTATACTTTATATATTGTGTAAATACAATAATTTTGTTTCAGAAAATGTGGACTACCACCCCTCTACATGACGTGATTTGTTCACACACTACATGGAATGTATTAAAGAATTTTTAGTGAACCTACATGATATATAAGATATAATAAAGTTAAATTAATAATAATACACACACATAGACACACAGAAACACACACACACACACATAGACGCACAGAAACACACACACACACGCACACACACACACATATATATATATACCTGTGTGTGTGTGTGCGTGTGTTTTACATTCTTTCATTCAACAGAATAATTAAACAGAAATAGCATTCTTGGGTATGTACGAACTACCGTCCCCATGAACGATGTATTTTATTTAGTAATTATATATTCTATATATTATTATAATACACATATACCAAATATAAATTATATTAAAATAATTGTTTACATTATGGAAATCATGATTTATATATAAGGAAAAATGATATAACAAATTAAGACACATGTGAAAACCAAGTTGATATTACCCGAAGTGATACCTTAACATAGAGTTGTTGACAATGGGTTAACATAAATCCATAATAAAAATTGATATGGTATTATAAGTAAGAATATAGTTCTATAATATATTTTTAATATTTATTATATATTATATATTTACGAGTATGAAGAGATTCAAGACACAATGTAAGGGAATTTCATCTCATTTTTTATTTCAATGAGATATATGCATTATTGAAAACCCATTCATTAGTGTCTTGTTTAGACTTCCCATGGATGAATTATTTGATTCATATACTTCAATTTTTTTTATTTACATATATATTTTATGGTATTTGTTTAATGGGTTTTTTTTGAAATGTTAACAAATCAGTAAAGTAAATTTGTTTAAATTTTCCTTCTTTGAGTCACAAATCATGTTATATACCTATATTTTTTCATGAGACACATATAATACCATTGAATTTTATATAATGAATCTCCTTAATTTATTGATATTTTAGACTTCATGTAGTCACATTTTTTTACATGGAGAGTATAGTTCAATGTTAGCTTGTGGTAAGAGTTTATTGAAACAATCTCACCACTTACTGAGACTTTTTAAGTTTATACTTCCTTTGATAAAATATTATGTTCCATTTATAAAGAAAATTAATTAATTTTATTGTCCTATTTATATATATGATATAGTCATGTATGGGTACAATTATTGAACTACATGGTACCTATAATAGTTAAGAATGTCTTTTTAAAAAATCATTTCTCTACTCTATCTTCGGCCAAAAATCTATGTTCCTTCAAAATAAAGTTTCTAAAAATGGATTCCAAGAATATTGAACCATTATCCAAGAATTATTAAAATAAAATATTTCCCTTTTTTCTTTCAATAATTATTTCAATGGAATATTCTTGTCTATTTATTAATCAGTAATGTTTCAACCCTTTAGACATTGAAAAATGACTATTCTTTTTACATCATACAACATTTACGGATTTATGTGCCATCATTTCTATAAATCTTCCTTTTCATGTTTAAAATGAATATTTTTAAAAACTTTTTTTTTAATTTTATTTAAATAAATGGGTTTCAATATGTTTTTAGGCTTTATTCATATATTTTTAAGTAAAATATTTTTCGAAACATTTTCATAACTTCTTTATAAGTTTTGAAAGGTATTTTCAAATAAATGATTTTCAAAATATATTCAATCATTTATTATTTTTTTCAAAAATTATTTTAATGAAAAAAGATTTTATAATATTTTAAATATTATTTTATATGTTTTTAAGGAAAACATTTTCCCAATTTGTTTTCTATTTTATTTATATTTTTTCAAGGAAAAATGTTTTTAAAATAATTTCAAGTCTTATTGATAAGTCTTCAATGTATTTTCTAGGAAAATGATTTGTAAATTGTTTTACCTATTAAAAAAAAATTTAATAATAGAAAGGATATTTTACTCAATAATTCATTTTGAAATATATTTCAAAATTATTTTCCATATCAAATAAAACATATTGTTGTTACTTATGCCCTTATAGGAAAATGTGTAATGGTCACATTCATATTCTTTCTTTGAATGAGTTGTGCTTAATTTTATAGTCATTATGAA
Organism: Viscum album; assembly: GCA_963277665.1. Taxonomy (NCBI): domain Eukaryota; kingdom Viridiplantae; phylum Streptophyta; class Magnoliopsida; order Santalales; family Viscaceae; genus Viscum; species Viscum album. The sequence goes on along the minus strand of OY728150.1, from coordinate 1,674,077,033 downwards.
ATATGTTTCTACTTCAGGGGTTATATTCTTATGAAACCCATTTTTCATTCATGTGATATATGTTTATGAACTCCATTTATCATTCAGAGGTTATTTTTTTATGAAATTCTTATGAAACCCTTTTTATTTCTCAACATGATTGGATATGATTGCATGTTTATGATACCCATTTCATTTAATGGTTCATGATATTATTGAATATTATTCTCTGGAACATTTATGTATGATTTCATTGTGAGGAGGGTGGGACGAATTTCTCTCTCCAATGCATTGTTTAAATTTTTTTATATCTCATGAGATAGACTAATATGGTATTGGGAGTAATCCCTGACAACTAATATGGACATGGGTGTTAACCATGACTACCAAGATGGCAATGGGAGATAACCATGACTAACAATATGATATGGTAATAGAACCATTACTACAAAGATGGACTTTTCTGTGATGCCATGGCTACTATGGAAATAATATTATGTGCTTATGTTTCATCCAAAATTTTATGTTTTTTTTCAATGTTATGATTTCAGGTATTATGTAATATATTATTTTATGATTCATGTCTTATGAACATCAAATATTTATGCTATGTCACATGTTTATAGTCTTTGATATGTTGGGTATGATCCCCTATTTTCATGATCATGTACTCATACCCTTTTGCTCATGATTTTGATTATGTATCTCCAGTTATTACCCTTTATAATCATATGATCTAACCCACTTTTATGTTTCCATCACCTAAGTTATGAAGATATTTATTGTGTTGGATCTATCTATTAAGGGTTCTAGTCAAGAAGATCATAGTGGGAGATGATGTAGCTCATTTAAGTACCAGTGTTTAAGTTTACTTATTTCCAAAGGAACTAAACTATAATGATTTTTGGGAATATGTTTGTAAAATATTTTTTGTATTCTAAAAATATATATGTATTATTAATGTGTACAAATATGGTGTCTATATATTATTCATTGCAGATGATATAGTGATGAGCAGTAAGAGTGAGATGCTTATAGTCCACAATTTACATTGATATGGCACGATGAGTATTTGATGCATGATTATGGTTTATTTAATGGAGATCAATGTGGATAAGGTGGATATATAATGCCAAGATGATGTATCATAAGGGGAGGTATATGTGATTTAGGAAGAAGGTGATTTCCACATATTTGAAAATTATTAAAGGAAAAAATGAGGCAAATGATACTTTTGTGTTGGGTTATTTTAACTAGGGAGTAGGATAACATTTTGTATAATGTGGTTGTGTGTGTACATTTTTTTCCTAGACCGTGCAATGGATGGACAAATCATTTTAAAAAATATATGATACAAATTTTAGAATTTTAAATATTAAGGTTTGGTGGTCCCACAGTTTAGAAAAATGGGTCTATGGTGCAATATTAAATAAACTATTGACATAATTAAAAATCTGGCCCATTCTTCAGGGTTATAAATGTACATATATTTTGGAAAATAAACTATAGGATTTTGGATTATTATTAAATTATTTCCTTCAATCCATGGACATGGGGTTTCCAAGATTTAAAATCAGTTGTCTTTTGACCCAAAAAGTGTTGACTTTGTGATACTAAAATATACAATGGCCCATCTATGGAGTGATCCAAACCTTGTAGGGTTGTAGTCAATCATTAAAATCCAAAGGACATGTTATATGTTTCATTTTCCTAAAATGTCATGTACTTTTAATAAACTATTAAAAATGGATTATTTATCAATGGTCATAGTATCACTCAATAAATCCATATTCACATTAGTATTTAATAAATATTTACAGCACCACAATCTACATATAACACATAACGACTATTTTAACATCTATATAACTCCTAAATTAACCCAATTTTAGTCCATCCATTAATATCATATACACTTAATAATTAAAAAGATGATTTCCTGAATGGAATATAAGACTACAAGGAAGGAATATTCATCCAATTGATCACTTAAACTATCTAAACCATAAGGTAAACAAAATGACCCACATGTTCAAATCCTTAATCTAACCACCATTAATTAATCCCATCCCATATTCATAGCAGGATAAAGAACATATCGCAATGAAAAATATGTTTTATTTACCTAATTTAATTCCCATATTTGTTTAACATATCATCCATATCATGCCTTAGGTAAATCCTATGAACATCAGGGACTGAATCATCAATTTATAATGATAAAAGGGACTATGGTTACATTAGTAATTTTATAGAACTTATATTGGTGAAGGAATAAAAATAAAATTCTAATTTTATGGTTGACTTGACACATGTTATGGGACCATACATTACATATTAACAAGATATATAAACCATAAGATGATGTTTAGGGACACCCTAACTTAAGAAATTGAGCCATTTAATTTAGTAAATCATGTAACCAATATTAACAAACTTGATTGACCACATTCTATAAATCTGATGACATTACGATAATGAATCATTACATTTTTAATTATAAATAAACTTATTTAATTTACAAAACTATTTCATAACAAAATTTATAATTAATTATTTTTTAAAAGCCAAAGATCAAAACAATGATTGTTCTACTGCAACCTAGATATATAGAAATCTAGTTTTCACGTCCCTACATATCCACCAATACCTCAAGAATAAAACAATTCAAAATTCATATATTATTATATCCATCTACTTCTTTAAAATTAATGAAAATTCCAAAATAATTTATGGTAGAGACATAACTTATAAAAAACAACACAGAGCCTATTGTGTTAAACATCTAATGATTCTTAATATCTATGAAAAAAAAATCAATATCATTGTTGCCTTATTCAACCATTACCTTATGTAATCATTATCAATGTCCAAATAAAAATCCAAAAAATCATAGGAAAGTCAAGAGAAACAATAGATAATATTGAAGTGGGGTAAAACTAGCCTTAATCATCAATGGAATCACACAAGTTAAATCCCAAAAAATAGGGGGAAAGAGAACCAATTATAAAAGATTGTGTGAAAAAATCTATTTCCCCACCAAGAAAATTATAAAACCCTCTAATGGGGTGTTCAAATAATGATTAGTAGAATGAACCTTCATACCAACTAAAAACAATACAAAAAAACATTGAGCATCTTTTCCAACAAATTTATCTACATGGTGCTCCATTGTGTACCTAAATATTAGACTCAATAATTAAATGGAATATAACTAGTATTATTTTCATTAAGTCATCCAACGAGTATAAATTCCCCCCAACTACTTTCCAAATTACATTCTAAAACCACCATCCTACATTAACCATGATTCCAAACCCAGAAAACACAACCCAGACCTCCTCCCCTTGAGGCACTACATTAGACGTATAAAATTATTTATTTAAAATGCAACAATATATATTAAATCTCCATACTAATATAAAAAATTAAACTAGTTTCGGTTTTTCACTCTTAGTAAACTAGCCTCAAACTAACATCACTAACATGTATCCTTGTGAGTTGTTGCTTTTGGTACCTATTAAGAAGTGATTTTTGGGTTTTAAGACAATATTCTCCCTATTGATTCTGTATAATAAATACCTTTGATAACCCTAATGGGTTTCCTCATAAATAAAATTTTATATTCATAGTGAATTTAAATATGATACACATTCCACGATAGACCATAATAGGAATTATCTTGAACAACTGGGTTCACCCCATCAATGATATTCATGATGCACTTGAATCAAAAATTGATTCGATGGGACCAAAAATATTAATATTTTCTATTAACACTTACTCTTCAAATTTAAATATATAATTGAGTAATCTATAAATATTTTCATCTTATCTAGTCATCTATTATATAATAAATTATATAATGAATTCCATTTATATAGAGCTATATATGTAAATGACAAATATAGATAGAATCCAAATGATTTAAAATTTTTAAAATAGGTAATCAATGTTATAGCTATATTCAATATTAAAAATCATCTTATTATTAAAATCATTTAACAAAAAACAATATATTCATACAACATGTCATGGTGTGTTATATTCATGAGTAAATTGATGATCGTATTGGGATTCATTTTGAATGATATAATATATAATTGTATTAGAGAATTTCAACATGGAAACATATACCCCTTGAAAAAAATGTAAAATGAATGATGGATATTACTATACATTGGAATATGATTTATTTATAGAAAATTAACTAATATGTTCTATGAATTACCCTCGGTTTTCAAAATTTCATTACTATCCAGCCTAGTTCACACAATTTTGTTATGGTTCTTCCACATTTTTTAGCTTATATGTTGTTCCTCTTGGTCTATGATATTATTTAATATAATAAATTCATCATAATGAAAAAATTATGAAATTACCTATGTTATAAAAATAGAGCGATTAACTATTGAAATCATCTTATGAATTATTATTATATGTTTAATATGATTTTTGGTCACCTATTTATTAAAAAAATACATTGAGATACACCGAAGAAAAAATCATATTCTTCAACAAAAGATGACCCATCTCTTTCAAAAATAATGATGTTTATATTTTATAAATCTCTATTATCTAACATTCATGGTTCCTTCAAACGTTAAATGAAATATTTCCCATGAAAAACATCGTTCAACCATATAAGATACCAAATTCAATAAACATAAAAAACCTATATATTTCTAATTACACATTAATTTTGAGTTCATTAAAATCACTTTTCAATTCTAGATTCTACATACTTATTTTTTTGTTTCTTTCCTCTATATAATTCTTTATAAGGATCCCATCTCAATTTCATTCTTTTTTGGTTTCCATCCATGAGGTAATTTTTTTTGATTTATTAATTTACTATATATTTTTTTAACATTATATATTTTTAAACTAATTCTACTCCTCTACCAAAACTAAACACCAAAAAACTCTATATCCAACCACATCATAAATTCATTATGATTAATTATTTTAGGATACTGTCTAAATTTTTTGTAAAAATATAAATTTACATATCCAAATAAATAAAACTATGAGTATTTTTATAATACTGTTATAATATTTATTAGAAATAATTTTTCACATTGAACTCTTGTGATAATTTTTATAAGGATTTTGGTTTAGGGATTGTTTAAAAGAATAGTATCATTAGAGGATAAAATAATGTGTAGGTAATGTTTTTGTAAAAAAATGTTAAAAAATGAATGACCTGACTAGTTAGTTAAATGTTTATATCCAAGAATGAAATGGTTCTTTTTCAATTTATTATGTATTTAAAAATTATTTTGAAAAATATTTGTCTAACACCTCTACATTTTTAAATAACACTCTGTTTGATAATGTAATCAATACAAAATTATGAGTCTAAACAAACCACAATAATATTTAAAAATATTATTATCTAATATAACATTTATCACATATCCATTTAGTTGATGATTATTATCTGTGTTAATTGAATGATGAAATACATATCAAGGACCTATATAATAAATATGCATCTGTAAATAATTATTCATCTTTCTATAATGATTTTTTAAAAAAAATATGTTTTCCTTGTAAATGATTTTTATGGATTATAATGTGAAAATATTATAATTAATTTTTTGTGGTTCTATAAATTCTATGTTATAAATATAATCCCATTTTTTAAATCCATATATAAAATCAAAATTTAGGGTGATATTTTCAGGTGCTTCTGAAAATATTAATTTTCTAGTGAATATTGAAAAATAATTATCATAAATTAAAAATACATTTTGTTCAAGATTTAAAAAAATAATTTTATTTAAAAATTATTTCAAACTAAAATTATTTGTATTATATTAATAGTAGTATAATTATGTTCATATAACTCATTATCATTATTGTATTTTTAATTAAAAATTATGCATAAAAATGGATTTTTTGTAGAAAATTGTTTATCCTTTTATTTTTAATTTTGATTTAAAATTATTTATTAACAATTATAAGTAATGAATATTGAATAATAGATTATTTTTTATTAATCATGAAATAAAAAATTGGAAAAAAGACCGTTTTTTATTTTTAGGCATTTTGAATTGTACTAATCACTTAAGTTATCATTTCTTTTTTTCATATTCATTTTAATTTTAAATTAATTATTTGACTTGTTTTTTGTTTTATGGTAATAAATAAGGAACTTTTGAAAAATGAATAAAATATATGTTGAAATATTACTTAAATGGAACTTCACAATGTGAGTGAAGCAAAGAAGCGTGACACCAGAATTCTGAAAATTTAGGATGGAGCATCAACGAGGAGCTAATGTTAAGTGAAGGAGCACCTACTTTGGTGCCCTACATTGGAAATTTCATTAGGATTTTTAATTGTTATTTTTTTACAACCACTAATTCTTATCATGAATAGGGTATTTATTTTTATTGAGGCAGGAATGATGAAATGGGATTGAATTTATAAGGTACTTTATTGTTAATTGCTATTATTGTTGGGATTTCATGTTCTTTCTTACATTATATCTATTTTTTTATTTCTTTTTTACATGTTAATTGTGAGATAGGTTGAAGATAGAATTTAATTTCAATCGTTATTTAAGTGTTACCATATCATGAGGTTAATGAATGCATTTATTTAATATGATTTCTTGGGTTTAGATTTATTCCACGACCATTGGGTTTACCACTTCTCTATGTTTAAATAATGATTTGGGTTACCCATCCATAATATTCCAAATTACCTAAGCATTAGAAATTATGAGTTTGAGATGTAATGTGTGTATCCAGACTAATTGAATCACTAAAACCTAATTCTAATGACTCCTTGATTATTAACTAATTATTTCTTACCCTTTCATCTTATGAACCAGGATTCATTAATACCCGACACCGAGTTTATATTTTATTATCCCACATTTATCAAAATAAAAATATTATTCATCATATATTAATATAATTTAAATTTTAATTAGTTTAGGTTTATTTTATTTTATTAATATTTCCCACAATCCTATCTTTGGGTGGATAACATCGGACATTCATATATTATATTACCCTATAGTTTATTGAGTTATAGGTTTCATGTTTTAAATTTATAAATATTGTATCTATATAGGATTTAATGATTCATTCAGGTCTATAATGTTGTGAAATAATAATTTAATGATGTTAAGGAAGAAGAAAAAAAATTATTCTTCATGAATGTTACCTTTTCATTGGGTATCCTCTATAGGATTGCATAAAAACTCAAATAGGATGGTTTTTTATACAAAATGAGAATAATATGACGTGGGAAGGAAGTTTGTAAGTGATTTAGTATGGTATTGTTCAATAAAAGGTGATATGAATTTGGGAATAAGAGAGTAAATAGGGTGACCATTTATAAGTGAGGTGAGTGGGATACATATGTTGTTTTAAAGTAAATAACTCCACCCATGTTTTTTCAATGTCAAAAGGCACTAATAATGGAAAATTGTCTAAAATGTAGGTGATAAGGTCAATATATTTCCATAAAATAGTTTTCATGTATGTTTATAGTTTATTAAAGTCATTATAATTTTTGTTTAACCAACAGTAAAACAATTTGCACCTTAACCATTGTAATTTATGTTAATTGTTTTTACTATTAATTTTGGATAAAATTTAAGTTCAATTTATTGTATAATATAAATTATTCTGATTAAAACTATAGAATCAATTTTTCAAAATTCCATTTACATAAGTGTGAAAATTATATTTTCGAATAACCTGACAGACATAATAAGAATTTAGGTTTTTAAATAAAAATGATCAAATATTTACAAATATTTTATATCAAAAATTAATATGAAATTAATTCTAATGACTTAAATTGGATTAATGGTTTTATGATTTATCTTATTTATTTTAAATAAAATCTAAAATATAAGATTAAGTTTTCAATAGATCAATATAAAATGCAGTTTTCAAATTAAAATTCATTATTTTCACAATTCATAAAAAATGCAATCTTTAAAAAAAAGTCCCAAAAGAATCACTATATGATAATTTTGAGATGAATATTTAAAAAATTATATTTATTTTATCAAATTAATTTTCTAAAATTGTGAAAAATTAATTTTAATAATGTTTACAAATAAATAATATTTTTTAGAGAATATTAATTTTGAAACGTATAAAGGCATTACCATAAATTAAGTTATTTTTTTCAATATATTTCTGTTAGATAAAACAACTGAAAATAATATTTAACTTGTCATTATTACTATTCATATCTCTATGTTTGACATATATGTTATAACAGTCATGTTTAAATAACTATATTTATATTATATGGATTTACTGTTAAAAATAGGTTTTGTGTGTAATGAAAGATAACATGTTATTCTATATAGCGCAAGATTATCTTTTTGTAGCATGTAATGAAATCTGTCCTGGAAATATAATTTTTCTGAAAAATTAAAAATTCATAAAAAACTAGGTTGATACAAGTTGTAGTAAATCACTATAGTGCAGGTTCGAGTGATGTGGCATGAAGAGTGCTATAAAAAATATCAGTGGTTCAATGAGGAAGATCGTCCCATTAAACCACATTTTAAATTGAATTATTGTAGAATAAAGAGGGTTCTATAGTGTGGTGTTAACATTGTTTCCCTTCTAAACTATTCAAATCAATTCTATATAAAATAGAAGGATATGTATTTTTAGGGTTTTACTTTTGTTCAAAAATCTTTCATAATGACCTATGAATTCACCTATTTAATTTTGAAATAAAGGATAAAATAAAATCAAAATATATTCAAGGAATAATAAATTATAACCTATTAAAATTATTATCATCATAAAAAAATGGATTTATGATTCTCTTTTCCAGTTGTCTAAAACTAGCATGGAAAAGTGTTGTACAGTATGTCCCAGACTCTATCACACAACCATTACATGAAAAACTTCATAAATAATGATAATATGAAACCTCCTTCAACAAGAACCTCAGTAGTAAAGCCCAATCCTCTATTTAATCTCCCCATATTTGAATTATTGATATTGTGTATCGAACTTTACTATTTCATGGTGCCACCTATTTTGGAAATAAGGCTACCAAAATAATTCTAAATCATTCTTACGCTTCTCAAATTACACAATTCATTACGCAAGATGGATAATAAATGTGTGGACGAATGGAATCAAGGATTTTTAATAATGGAAACAATTAGGGATTTTGAATTGTACACCTCAAAAGAATTATCATCCCCATGAAGTATCTCTGTATTTCTTATTAAAAAACTAAGGATATTGGTCTAATCAATTATTCTACCACTCTAATGTCTCCTCTTAGATCCTCCCATGAATCCACCAACTCTAGAAGATTGGAATTGCCTTCCCTTAAAGGATAGTATGTTTATGGTCCCCAATATTCATTATACACACCTCATTAAATTCACCTAGTCTTAACTCAACATCCCCATAGACCGAATCATGTCCAAGATAGAGCATTTACCTCTTAAGATAAGAAACATGGAACCCATCATGAAAACCACAATGAAATAGAGTAATGTATATATGGTACACCACTATCCTTATAGGTTTTGTGATCTCTATAGGCCAAACAAATGTGATGGTTCCTTTCCACACTTACTCAAATATCGATGCCCTAACCGAGGAGTAACTCTCATGAAAAAACTTCAAATGAGTCCTCCTATATTTAATATGTTATATCGATCTACTCTAAATGGTGATAAACCTATTCTGAATTAATTCCACTCTCACATTGGTCTGTTAAACCACACTAGTTCCAATTGCTCTAAACTTACCTACCTCATGAAATGGAGTGGTAAATGAATCTACCTCCAATAAAGAGCCTCATAAGGTTCCATCTAAATCAAATCCTTGTAGTTTTTTTTTTGTATGCGAACACAACCAATTCTATGTGATCATACCATAACCCACTATAATCCAGGACACAACATTTAATCATATCCATTAATACATCTATCGTATACTCAAAATTTCCATTTTTCGAGGGATGGTATGTTGTACTTAATCTCAAATTAGTCCCTAAGTCCTTATTTAAGACCTAACAAGATCATCAAGTAAATCGTGTATCTCTTTATGAGAAAAAATGATCATGAGAACTCTATTTAAGATAATAGTATGAGATATGTAATTCTTCCCCTAGACATCTATGGAGTGATTCTCTCTGATTAATAAAAATTGTGCAACATTAGTGAGACGACTAAAAATTACCCAATATGGAGTCATGAGTCCTTAGGTTCCATGGATACACCATCAAAAAATCCATCATAAAATTATCTTATTTCTATAGAGCCACATAATGTTTATAGATAAAAACAGTATGATTCTGATACATAAAATTCATCCTCTAATAGATATGGCATCAAGAAATGAATCTTACAGTGCCATTCTTCATCCCCAACCAGAATAATTGTCTCTTAAATTCACAGTACAACTTTGTTTCTCTAGGATGTGCTGCCCAACTATAGGTAATATAAATCCCTTATAATATCCCATATTATGGAACTAGGTACTACTCTTATCCCATGTATGAGGATTAAATAATTTTTGTACAAGTACCACTCCGGTATCAGATCACCTTAATATAATTTTTCTCTAATTATATAACACTCTCTGTCAAAATCTAGTCTTACCATTACCCAGTCTATGGAGATTACTTCACCATCAAGGTTGAAAATGAAATCATTCCCCAATCCTTTTTTTCATCTATCCTCCAGTTATCCAATAATATCCTCAATCTGCATTACTCCTCAGAATGCCTATATCCAAGCTGTTTCTCTTCATGTGTCTTAATACGAAAGCGTTTACATCGTTTATAACATTCCTAAGTGAGTACTTTATCTCAAATTTGAAATTATTATGATAATAAACCCACCACCTACACCTCATATTCAGGCCACTTTTAGTGAATATATATTTATGTATATTGTGACCAATTTAGAAAAAACACTCTGTGTTGAGATAGTGTCGATAATAATTGGGATAATGATCCAGAACATCCAAATCTATGTCATGAGTAGGGTATTTAGGCTCAAGCAGTTTAAAACAATGAAACCAACTGATAATTATCTTATATATATACATTATTAATAATCCTAGATGAAAACCAAATTCATCACAATATGCTTCATAAAAAAATCCCAATCTTAAGGAGTGTAATCACTGGTTCCATCATCATTCTTCTCTTCTGTTCATGGAACACCTCTTCACAGTGGTACGACCATTGAAAAATAACACACAGCTTCATTATAAATTTAATGGTTGTTAATAAATGGGATAAGCCTTTGATAAACCATCATTAATATAATACTAACCCAGAATCCATTTGATCTTGAAAAAAAATTTGGTATGTGTCCCAGATATTACTTCCTCCACCTTATCTCTTGTATGCAGATATATCTATCTTAGATATCACATTCACTATGAATCTGACCTCCCTTAAAAAGATTTCAAATTCCATTAGTTTAGTGTGATGTAGATGTTATTGAAGTGTACATAGAACTATATTGATATTCCTTGAATGTTTCTCTACTATCGATGTGTATATGAAAATTTCATTAATGAACACCATGATGAAAAAGTCTAGGTATGGGTGGAAGATCGGTTCATGAGAGCCATGAACACTTCCCACAGTAGTTTTATCCTCAACTAAACCACCAAGTAATCATATATCCCATTACTTATCAGAAGGTGAATCTTCATAATGTCATCCTCTCTAAATCACATTTGGTGATAGCCCAACTAAAGATCAAACTTGGAGAATGACCCAAATCTACCAAACTGATAAAAAATTTCATTGATCTGAGAAAAATGGATATATCTTCTTCACTACAAACGAGATCAACATATGCTAATTATCATTATTTCACTTATTATAAACATCCTTATTATTGAATAATACATGATCACCCCATAGTTATGTAATTATCCAACTAAATTTCTTATTCTCCATATCGTGGAGATACACTATGAGTTACTATTGCTAGGATAGAACCATACTATAAGTGGAATAGACAGGGGAATCACACCCATCCTGTGATAATCCTCTAATTAAATTTCTATATTAAGAGGAGGTATTGTGATGTTTTCCAAAAAAAATCACTGATAGAGATCCATGATTGGAGGAAAAGTTGAGTGGGGTGTCATCAATCCCATAGAAAGATCCAATCCCTCTATTATAATCGTAATCACCCTGAACTAACTCATGTATAGTCCCTCTCTTCCTGCTCGTAGTTCCCACCCTCCATTTATCATAATCTTATCTACCTTTGGTGAAGTCAACAACAAAAACATATGATGTCATTCAATGTGATCTCCAAAGCCGGTGAGCCAATCTATTATAGGAATAACATTAATGGTCTTCATCTCCAAAAGAAATTTCCATTGATTTCCTAGAAAACAGCAATTGTTTGTCACATTAAGCATCCCAAAATATGGGTTAACTTAGTTCACAATATTGTATCAACGGAGAATAACTATGATAGTATCATGATAAGTAATTCATCTAAAACAAGTAATCATGTATATATGTTGGAATGAGAGGAACCAGTATTAAGAAATGAATTAGATAAAGTTGATGTGATCAAAACCATACCATGAATAATAGTTTTACCCTCCATATCATCTGATGTAATGTGATATATTGTTTAAGAATTCCCTTTCTTGTTTCTATGAACATGTCCATGAGTCGCTGACATCTAGGAATTCTATATCCTATTATGATGCCCTCTACTCCCAGCTTCTTTTAATATTTGATTACCCCATTAAGATAACGTTGATAAAAATTGTAGTTGATGACTAGCATTGACATAATGGTGGAAATACACATAATTATTCCTAAAAGAACTAAAACAATTACCCATTCTCTCATAGTTTTTGAACATGTTGTATTCATCTCCCATAGAGGATATTGATGAATTATAACTCTGACCTAACAATTTTATATCATGATACTCATGGTTCTCTTTACCCTTCCTACTACTAGAGGAAACTCCAATAGTAGTGGTAGAAATCTCAATCACTCTCCCATTATGGGATAGGTATTATAATTTTTCCTTGTCTTTATCTATCCTCTACTAAATGTTTAGGTCCTTGTGATTATCTTCTTAATATATTTTCATTTTAAAGCCCCTAAACTGACATATGAGCTCCAATTAAAGTCATATCTAGAACATTTATGTTATTTTTTCCTAATATGTAGAAAAATATAGAAAAACATTATTATCTATATAAACTAATTTTTTATGTAAATATATACATAGAACTTATTTTTAACTCCATGAACTCTTGGGAATAGTCCATATTTCTTGATTAATATATTGTTGAATATCACCCAATTAAGACTCTCATATCTACTAGGTTGACTCACGGAATTACTATATTATATAGAAGGTCGTAGGATTATAATTATTACTGTAATAATTCACCCCTACTCTAGATTCTAGAATAGATTACAAATTCTATTGATAATGTCCAACCACTCACCTGTATCATGTGGACCACTAGTACCCTTGAATTTTAGAGGATGATAGAGCTATAAATATCAAGCATGATCAGTCATGATCATTAATGTGGTTTCACATTGGATGGATACTATCTAAAATATCCATAGATAAGTGGGAAATTTATCACCATAATCTATATTTTTATTTTTAAAAGACACTTTTAAAGGGTATGTGTGAACCAAAACTACTTTTAATATTTCAAATTCAACCACTGTAAGATCCACCCACAGCTAATTCAAAATTCAATGGTATGTGAGAAAATTCCCATAACTCAAAATTAAAACCAATCAAACAACAACATTCTCGAACCAAAAGACCCCCCACGTCCCTCTTTCTCCATAAGTCGCACACTTCCAACCACCACCATCATTAACTCCAGAGTCAAACACATCAATGCCGTCGAGAAACATGTCGTTGTCACCATCTTAATCCAAATGACACCCCCTCAAACTCACATCCCAAATTGCCTTAAACTCCTCCATGTTGCTCCACCTAGGAGATTGCAAGGGAATTCTGGATCCTGAAAAGGGAAAGAAATAGGCGATTGTAGGCTGAAACAACAGCATTAATCCCTGGAACCATTGATGTAAAAGAAATGAAACATCGTCGCCACCATCACAGTCATACTCGAAACATCAATTGTACAGAAGGAGACGTTATATATCTTTTGTCAACGATAGTTATACATCGATGATCTGTATCATAGATAACAAATTCTAGTACAATAGCATTATAGGATACATCCTCCCACAATATGGGTGGAAGTACAGAAACATATCAGGTTACTGTAGTTGGAATACCATCAAGAATTTATATGGAATAATATCTGTAACCTGAAATATTTTTGGAACAAAACAAGTCCTAACTAGTCTATCAGACTACACAATAGATTTTCTAGTGGACTAATCTCAACCAAAGGTATAACCCTCCATGAAATTTCTTTAGTATCCATTCTAACATGTTAGTCATTATTATCTTATATATACTAATGAAACATAATTCCTAGTTTAAATAATAAATTCAAATATTCATATATCATAACATCATAGAAAAAAATATATATCACACTACATAGAAACTATACCATTATGATTGAACAAATAAATGAATTTAATTAAATAACTATTAAAAAGAATATCAAAAGGTATATATATGGCATGTGAACCTATGTTCTGAGTCTTTATGAATGAACAAACCTTAAATATAAAAAACCACACTTGAAAAACATTAACATCACCCATGATAAATTTTTTCAATGATGACTTGAATCCTATCAATGGTAACATAGAGGTATTTTACACATGTACTATTTAGGCCCATGGAAGCTACAATTCTCGAGTTCTATAAATTCATATCATTTCTACCATATCCAAGATTAGAAAATAAATATTGAAGAAAACTATTTCAATGATTAAAATTGGTAACATCACCTAATGAACAACTAGTTAATAGATAGAGGGTCACATGACCCCTTGCGTAACTCCCTATACATTAGATGCTACTAACGATTAGTGTGGGTCTAAGTCCATCTATTGGGAGTCTATAACTACGATATCATGTACTAAAGAAAATAATTACAATAAAAATGATAGAAAATAATAATATAAATCATGTGATAAAATAAATATGTAATAAAAATCAAATAAAAAACAACATGATCAAAAAATGGTTAGCTAATCTAAGAAAAAGGATAACATGTAAAAAAAGTGTAGGTTTTCTCAGTTCTACCAATGTCGAATTTATGATTAGTACTTTCTGATCATTCATCCACCAAAGGGAAACTTCCCTTCATAGGTATCTATTCATAAAATATACAAGCACACTACAATTCTCAGGTTGTGTGTTATTAAAAGACTCATTATGAAACCACTAATTCAACTTGCATATAAAATCACAATATAAATAATATTGTTTTTAATGACATAGATAAATGATTAGATAAACAAACAACCATACATGTTTTGAGTCATTGTGTTCTAACAAATCATCAATGAACCTCAGACCCACGTTCTTTAACTCAATATTAGTTTGAATGTTCAATTAGTCAAAAAAAAGTAACTCCTTTAATGTAACACATCTCACCCAATACAACTGATGGTTTTCACTAGGAAATATGCATGATCAACCGTGTCAATCCCAAGAAAATTATCCTTCTAAAACCCTAGTCCAATGTGTGTGGGAATTTTGTAAAAGTATCTTCCATTTATCCACCCTTGTATATCCCTCTACAAGGATAACCATACCTTCCATTAAGAATGTTTGCATTGAACCAGGTTGGTTAACTATCAACTTATGTAAATACCTCTACAACGATATCCACATCCACCTTTAGTGATTTTTTGGACCTCAACACACCAATATATAGGATAAACATGATTATCTCAATATATGGAACACATTTATATAGTTTATGAAACACAATAATAAATACATGTCTTAAATTAGTAAAATAAGGAAATAAATATCATACATCACTTCCACACATAATCATTTGTTCATAATCAACCAGTCCTAAAATACACACATAAAACCACAAGAAACTCATAAAAATCATGGGTAATCAAATATAAACAACATATCATGCCAATATTATATACATGGCAAAAAAATAGTAATGAACATTATAATTTGTAGTTATCAAAGAAAACCTAAATATTAATCAAAGTTGTCACCTAATAGCCATATTTATACACGAAATGAACCAAAATCATCAACCATGAAATCCTAGATCTGATTACAATCCAACATGACAAGTGTTCAAAAGTGCGTCATGGACAAAGAAGTCAATGTGAAGAACCAATTAATACCCACAAGAGATTTTGGAAGTTCGAAATCTCAATTGGAAGTTACTCTAGAAAAATGGAGGGCTCTAGTATGTACGAAAGGCTTTAATGGGTGCAGATGTTCTAGAAGAGGCTCCATAGTGAAACATGATAGACCACAGAATAGGGGTGTACTGGATGAAGAGAACCATGATGTAGGGTTATACAAAATAATGAAAATGAATGATAGAATAATTTACCATTATATAAGACCGACTCTTTTGATATAGAGAGTATTAGAAAATTTTCTACTATGGTGAAAATTGGATGATTGTGGTATAGAACCACACTGGAACGTGATCTACGGTAGTACATGGAGATAACTATTACATGGAGTTGTCTCTTTAACCCTTATAACGTTCATGAATCATTGAAGAATAATAATAATAGTGGTTTACATTTTAATCATCCCCTATACATTGAAATACCCCGTTAAATCTCCACAAATTCCCCTCATTAATCTTGAAATGATGGAACCAATGAAATACAAATTGATTCCCTAATACCACAAAGTAACATCCTTTTAATATGATTAAAACTGAATGATAGATTGTTTGATTAATAGATATTTTAGAAGTCTAAATATAACAAAGATATTATCTCTATGACATGGACCAAGAAACTATAGTGAAACCTTCACAAGAAGCCTCTATGGTTAAGGCCATAACATAACCTCGTTTGAGTGGAACCTCCACAGTGAAACCCATTTAATTTTGGAAGGGAATTTTTTCAACATTAGTACAATGATGAAAAAATGAAGACTATGTTGTGTTTCCACTTATTTTTTTTGGAATTTATAGAAAAATTATTCTAAATGGTTCTTCATATTTTCAAGGATGAAAAGAATTTACTCAACATTGATCAAACACAAAAATAATGGGAGGAAAAATGAAAACAACGGTTTTTTGTTTATGAAAACACAATTTATGGTATTTTCAGTAATAAACTTATATTTAAAATGATTTAGAATATTTAAATTGAAAATATATTTCTTATGGCCTTTAAAATAAATATTTCAAAAAAAATATCATTTATTAACAATTATCATGATTTTTCTTATAAGTGTTATGATTTTACATCACATGAATAAATTACTGTCGAAATTTATTATCTCTATTGTTTGTAACAAAATAATTTGTACATAATTTTGATATGAATATTAAATATATGGAATTAATCTTATTAAAATAAATATTTAAATAATAAATATTTTATTTATAAATATAAAATTATAGTATATTAAAAATAATTTTTTTTTATAATAACATATATTTATTTACAACTGAAAAAAAACATTTCTATTTCAAACCTTGTCATAATTATTTTTATTGTTTTCATATTATTATATATAAATATAAATCTGTGGATAACAATATGCATTTATTTATATCTAATGAAAAATAAATACATTAAACATATCAATAATACTAAATCAAAAGGATAAATATTATTTATCATTAAGATTCAATATCTTTAATAAAATAAAGTAAACACAATTTTTTTTAACAGAAAATAACATTTTAATTAATCATATAATTTATATTATGACATGGAATTAACATATAATACATTATCTCACAAAAAATGATTCATGGATAAATATAAACATAAATTAATTTCATTAATATTAATAACACATAAAATACCAAAAATTTTAAACTAAAATCAGGGTCATTAGATTTACAACATTGTGAAAACTAAAAACTCAAAATTTTAAATTTCTCTCACTAGTGAAGGAATGATTGGGTATCCTTAAAATAGGTAAAACCATATATAAATTGAGAACCCAATATTTTTAGCATATTACCAATAAACTCATAATTTCCAGCATAATTTTCATGAACCATCCTAAATACCCTATTACCCTGATACATGAGTTGTCTCTAACGTAAATAAAAGGGCATTCTCAATCCCCATAGGTTGGGGACAGGAACCTAGCATCATACAAGAATTATGTTGGAATGAATTTTCCACAAATAGTGGATGATAAATTATTTCAAGTCTATTTTCTCAATAATCCAAAAGGGGAATTTAGTACAACAAAATATTAATTACAAAACCCAAAGTCGTACATCATTAAAGTACTCAATAAATAATAAGAGAAAAACTCATCCATCCCTCAAAAAAATAAATGTCATCCCTATGGGACTGCCTTAAGAATCCAGGTCTAAAGGATAAATAACATCCAACGCCACCAAGATCAACTTTCCCTTTTCAATGAAATGAAAAAATTGTAAAAATTATTGAATGAAATTTTACAGGGTGTGATATAAATCCATGTAGGGTCTCACCAAGTGTTCCATAATCAAAAACATAAAATTATCATATTTAATATATTAATATAAAATAAATTCAATGCTTTGGATATCATTCTAATATATTGAAATAAAATTTGAATTCTTTCCAGTAGTTCGAATATGTGTCAAACCTTCTTTCAATCTAGCTAAATTGAATATTTTAATAAAACAGTTTATATAAATCCATTGGAATTAACAAATTGGCTCAATAAATAAATGACATGTATAATCAAATAATATAAATAAAAACCCATAGAAAAGTAACTTGGGGTACATCAGTTAATTTGGTATAGTATCCTCAAACTTCTCATTTTTCCAAAATGGTCTAAAACTAATTGCACGCTCAAATGAACACCCCATTCGAGGAACTACAACCAAAAAATAATATACACCCCATTAAGAGGGAAACTATGATAATTCATGCCAAACATGGTTCAATTAAAGTTATCTTCATAAATCCAATTGTATGGGATCAAGATCCTTGTGTGCTCTTTCGAGTAACCTACTAATATCCATGCCATACTTGTGCTTCAATAAACCAATCAATAAATCAAACTCTAAATCTATCAGTTTATATCATTTCAAAATATAATTTCTCAATTTTATTTTAAAACATGAATTTCACTTATCAAAACCCAATCAATCGTTTTCAGTATATCTTACTATTCCAAATAATCTTTTCAAATTAAAAAATTAATTCAATATCATTATCAAATCATTTCAGCTATGTGATTTCTAAATCAATCCATCATTATTCATAAATTCACCCAAAAATTTAAATTCCATTGAGGTGGGTGTTTTTATCAAATCTTCTATCCATTTCAAATAAATTATTAAATCAGTACAAATCAATATTTTTAATATCATTTAGAAACAAATTCCAATTTACACCAGAAATTAAAAGATTAAATTGAATGTAAAGACCTCATGAAACCACCATTCTCAAAATAATGGGATCAAAATATATAAAATCAATAAAAAATAATTCGAAAGAAGAAAAAGTGTGCAAAAGACATAGAAAAAATATATAATCATTATATAAAAAAGAATATTTTAGATCCATAAATTACATTATGATATATCAAACAATAATAAGGATGTAAAGAGTCATCTGATGGAAACACACCATAGGATATCCAATTACCTAGAGAAAATGGATCAATATCAATACCAAGTTGATCTTCTAGGGAAAAGGTTTGTAGGGTAAAATCCCATCTTGGGGCCTCTAATGATGAAAAATATTTTTTACGGTTGAATTTGGAGATTTGGAATCTTAAATGGATGTTCATATTTTCAAAATTATTTTTTAGAGGAATTAAAATCGACACACAGTTTTCATGGTAGGGCCGCATAGTTATTAGTAATCATGCTCCCTAACCATGCACCACTACTGCTCTTTTTCCTAGGGTGAATGGTTTGGCTTCACATTTAAACAAACCATTTTCCAATGATTCATTCCCTAGTATCATGTGCATTAATTGTTTATAGGGTCCAACCAAATAGTTTATAAAAACCATGTACCCTATTAAAATAGCTCACATCTTGTTTCATTGATTACTAGGCCAAACCGCATGGTTTTCTTTAACCATGATCCTACTGTTCATAGCCACTTGAGATTCCAAAAATACAAATTTATTTTTGAATAAACAAAAAATAAGACCCAATGTAATGGATAACAAAACCAGGATCAAGGAACACATGGAAATGAGTATTGGGATTTTACAAACTCCCCACCATAAACAAATTTAGTCCCTAGAAATTCTATCAAGAAGTTTACAAATAAATGAGAAGAGGCCACTGCTCTCTTAATTTTTCTTCATTCTCCCATGTCTCATGAAAATAAAAACCATGATGAAATAGAACACAATACAATGGTATAATCCACCCATGAAATACATTTTTTTAGAATTAGCTATCATGACTTGATTCTTAGTTACAGATATTATAAGATCAACATCAAGATCACTCCAACTCAAAACATGACATGTGTATAAAATATAATTTTTGTAGTTTTGATACATTTATCAAATTATGTACTGATTTAAGTTTTTTTTACATCTAAATCTTAAGACACATTCCCTGCCTTCTCATCAACCTCAAATTATCATTCAATATAGACTTACCTTCCCACCCCCATCCCATCTGTGACCCAACATAGTTGAAACACTCAAGAAACATATTCACCAACTAAACAATATAAAGGTCACCAACAGTTTTCATCATATGATCTGTTAAGGCTCTGTATCATCAACATTCTATGATTTATCAATTGAATCTTTGTCATCAGTTCATGTGTTATTCTTAGTCCAAAGAAAGAACTCTCATCACTCTCGGACCAATACAATGGATATTTTCATGGTTGAAGAAATGGCCTCAAAGATATCCATCTAAATTCTAGGCATGTTACTTTCACTATAATAAAACTCAACTAGTCTTAAATAGACATACCTTGATCAACGAAATCTGAAAATAAAATACCATAACATATTCTCAATAATCTATAAAACTCTTTCTTTATAACCATCCATTTATTGATTGTATGTTGTGATATAAGATTTCTGAGATCATAGTGCCTCTCAGAGTCTAATACAAAGGCATAAAGTAAAATTGGGATCCCTATAAAATACTATAGAAGAAGATACTTTATGATAACTGAAAATCTCAAACACAATGATATTTATTAATTCCCCCAAAATTATTGTATCTTGAATGGGTATGAAGTGAGGTAATTTTATCTGGTAATCATTAAAAATATATATCACATTCTTGTAACAATGACCATGTTTAATCTCAACCAAAATGTCTCTATAAATCACATCCTGCTTCCATATTGTTATTGGAAGTGGTTAAAGTAAACCTAAAGGTCTCTGGTTCTTTCCCTTGACCATTTGGTAAGTATAACAATGTGAAAAGAATCATCAATGTATCACCTCATACATGGCCACCAGAATCATCATAGAATTCCCTAAAACATCTTCATAGTACCCTATTTCACCTCCCACTTTCAATTAAAGAAATACCCCATCATAATCATTCTCATTGTAAAAGATAAAAAAAATATTTTGATTGAAAATTATTTTATTCAGAAGAAAAATACCGCTCACAAATAGTCTCCCCATTGTAAAGAAAGTCCCAAATGACACAAAATTTATCATCATGCATCTACTTTTGAAATACAAAATACTGATAAGAGTGGAGGTGAACAATTAACATGCCAAAATAGCCTCGACTTATTCATCCCTAACACCCAAATTCAACAATGAAAAAAGAGCTATCAATTATCAATCCTATTATGGTTTTTTCTGGGCCCAATTTTGTAATTTTCTTTCTAAAATCATTGGAAATGAAATTCACATACCTTGGAATAATATAAATTCCAAATTAAAAAAACATCAAGTTTCCCAAAAAATTACTCTACTAAGGTATAAAATATTTTTGTTAGATTATACAACTCAGGATCTTGTGTCAAAAATCATGGTAACCCATTATCAAAAATCTCAATGCTATTGATTATTATGTGCATGAATCATGAATATGAGTTTAGGATCATGGGTTAGATAACTATTCTCATGTTTCCTAAGATATTAAGAACCATATGATTCTAGGTGATCAACTTGAATAATAATGCATCCTAAACCTGAACATGATGTTTCAAAATTGACCACACATCCCATCTCAGCTTTTTGAAGATTAATAACTACTATAGAATTCTACAATCATTTACTCTCATCAAAGGAACAAAAAAATTTATCATCCCAATAGTAAATAACCCCCTCTTGAATGAGATTGGTCATCCGAGAATCCAAAATTTAGAAATCATTTATAAACTAGTCATAATAAATCACTAAACCAAAGAATCCTTCAATTGAAAAATCATTCCACAGTTTCTTGCATGTCATAATAGCTTTCAACTTATCATGATCAACATAAATACCATTTTCCATGACCTTGTGTCCCATGAAAATAATTTCCCAAATCCAGAATTCAAATTTTGATAGCATGGAATATATTCAGATATATATTAACACTTCTAGAACATCTCTTATAACACACTCATGATTCTCCTAGGACTAATTGTAATCTAGGATTTCATCCACAATGACCACAATGAACCTATAAATATTTTCATGGAATATTTTTTCATTAATTCCTTAAATAATATAAAATCATTTGTTGGACCAAATGGCATGAAATGATACTCATAAAATACCAACCTACTCTACAACATGGTTTTATAAATGGAGGATTATTTTATTCAAAATTGGTGATGGCTATATCAAATATGAAAATTTGAAAACCACTTTTACCGCTTCAACTGGTCAAATATATAGTTAATCTATTGTAATGGGTAACTTTTCATCAACATAAATCAATTGTTTTTTCAGTAATCAACACATAGGTGAAGTGTGCCATCATTTTTATTGGAAAAGCTAACATGTGCTTCCCTAGGCAACACACATAGAAAACTCCATATCATTTACTGCTGTAAACCCGTGTTAATTGTAATGAAACAAATTGGGAAACATAATTATAACTAAAGGGAGATTGTCACTCAATGGTTCCAAATCTAGATCAAAATAAGCCAGTGATATTATTTTCCCCAACATTGGATAATAAGGACTGGATCTACTTGAGATCGGGTCCCATTATCCCAGAATAAGATGGCACACCCCATTACAAATAGAAAGAAGACCCACATCCCAATATAAAATTCAATTTTTTCATTATTGAAAATATTACAATCAATCTTAATAAATATATATTTTTTTTAATTACATTAACTAGAATATTTTATAAATACTCAATCTTTGATAAAGAAAAGAAGTAAAAAATATAACAGAGACCTAGCTCTCTATTTATTTTGAGGGGAATAGTAATATCCATTACATAATATAAAAGTTTTTAGGAATATATAGTGGGTTTATGATATAAGTCGATATAAATAGGTGATATTTACCAGTATTAAATAAATATGTCACTAAAGATGAATCTATAGTGAAGGTACCTCTCATAATCAGTAGACATGGATAATCGTCTTCTGAAGACTCGTCCATTCTGTTAAGATGAATTGTTCAAGATTCCTACGGCTAGAACCCATTTAATCATGAAGAATCTGATTTCTCAAAAGAAATTTTTTTGTACTAATAATATTTTGAATTTATAGGGAGAGGAAAAAATATATGATAATATATGTAATTGGAATGAGTGACCGTATGATCTATAGATCATCGGTATTGCAATGAAAACCCTTTTCTAAAGGCCATCCTTAATTCACTAATAGAAATTCAGAGGTCCTCTATTGAAAAAATTAGTACATTAATAAGAGTCTTACTGTCAATAAAAACCACAAGACTCATCAAGCTTCCTTCTTACTATGATGAAGCTCACTAAACTGCTACTGGGAAAAAACTCCCTTAAATATTCACTTACTAGATAGGTCAAGATCAACCATCAATTCACTATCTTGTATGTTATCATACTAAGATATATTCTATAAAAAAGTGAATTATTCTTTGGCCATAAAATTTTCTAGAATTCTTTAGCCTTAATCATTACATTTTAAACAATCTTCGGTGAAATCTACACAAGTTTGACAAATTAGTTCTCTTAATACATCACGGTCTTTTTAGCCAATTGTAGTTTTAAAAAACTAAATAACTATATCCATAACTATATATTCTATATATAATTTAGTAGTGGATATAAATCTAGCATCCTTCCACTACAATCATCATTATTCTTCACTGTCACAGCTGAATCCCACCATCTCTTTCTAGGACCTTCCATCATGAAGGTAGAACACTTCCCCTTGATAGCTTCAAAGGTTTAAAATAAATCTAAATCATTCTCTATGTTTTCAAACTAACCCTCAATCTCATGAGGATCATTTGTTAGATAGTTGTATTATGGAGAAGAATATCGTGAGAAAGATTCCAGTATTCATCCGTTTGAGGTTCTATAACTGATGCCTTATTGGGAATGTGTTTAGGCTTCCTTCCATTATCCTAGATAGTATGCATAATAATCTCAACTATATTTTAGTTCTAGGGAACATCCACTCACAGTGGTTCACTAGAAAATTCATTCTACGTCTCATTCAAATGTATTCATAGAGTATTTATACTACCCAATATCAGATAACAACACTAAAACAAAAGAATACTACACATATCAACAACAAAAATTAGAGATATATAATTATCGGTCCCATCAAATATGATTTCAATATTTTGATTTCAGTATTCCCAAATAAAAATTTGTGAAAAAACTATAAGAAAATAAAATTATTACCCCACACGCCTTTCCCAAAACTCCCATATTGACTTATTGCTCATTATAATGAGATATATATAGTAAATAACTTAAAACAACATCTTATGTTTTAAAACCCTACATCTTTTCTACCAGGACAACCCAAACTTCATTCTGAAATCAATGGATGATACTTAACATACACCTCTAACACCACTTTTTCATGAAAAAACCTAGATACCCCTATAACTTGATACTATAGTTGACCCTAACATAGCTTGAATAGTATTCTCGATACCCATGGGTAGAAAAATAGCACCTAGCATTGTACATGATTTAATAGAGATTGAATTTACCACAAATAGTATAATATAGACAATAACCAGTTAGTTTCCTCAACTCTAAAAATGTAGAAAGTACTAGAAACCAACATAAAAAATAGATCACAAATAAAATAAATATAAAACTACTCAATTGTTATCAATAGAAAATATCATTCATCTTTTGAAACTAGTGGATGACATCTCCATCCATCACCTCCAAGATTCCGAGTCCAAATGATCAAGAACATCCACCCACTCAATTTGGGGGTTTTCCTTTCTTCAGACCTAGATGATGATAATATGTAAATGATCAATGGAAAAGGTATTGATTGATCGATAAATCCATTTATGGTCTCACCAAGTGTTTTATAATCAACATCATAACAATTAACCATTTATGTTATCAACTTGAATAAAAAAAGGAATTTAATGTAATTTTCATATTTTAAACCAGTGAATTCTTTCAAATAGATGGAATATTTATCAAAATAAATCTCGAACAAGATTAAATTAACATTTTATATATAATGGATTACAAAAATCAGGTTGCATGAATACAATAGTTCAACAAATCAATGTCATTTATAATCAAATCATGTAATGTGGGAACCGATAAAAAGTTCCACACAACACATTATTTATTTTCCTAATAGGACACTCACACATCTCATTTATCAAAACATCTCAATATTTGTGAGAAAACAAAAATCAACACCCCAATCTCTGTGACACCATGAAGAAACAATCTACACATCATTTGGGGAACCAGTACAGGTAGTTAACTGAAACTTTTTTCATTTACTGTTATCTTCATAAATCTAGTGGTATTGGATAAATATTTAAGAATTCATGTACAAGATACCCACTAACTACCTAGGCATACATAGGCTTCATTAAATGAATCAATCAATCAAATTGGCCAATGATCATTTACAATAATTTTAAAATATAATTTATAAAATTCATTTATCAATATGACTTTCTCTTTTCAACCCCAAATCATATTATGTTGTTATTTCATTCCATTTCAAATAAAATTTGAATTTAATTCATTTTATTATGATCAAAATCAAATTATTTCATTAAAGTGATTTCTCAATGAAGCTATAATTTTTCATAAATTCTCATAACAATTGCAATTCAATTCAAATTTTATTTTTTTTCTAAAATTTTACGCCTATTTAAAATCAAAGACAAAATAATCCCAAATCCATTTCTTAAAAATAATTTAAAAACCATTCCAATTTAATCATCCAATTCAATGATTAAATTGAATGGAAAATCCATATGGAACCCCCTACCATTACCTTAGGGGATCACAATGCACAAAACTCGCAATAGTGAATTCCAATAAATAATTGTGTCATAGATGATCTTAGAACACAACCTATAATCAAGATCCAAAAAATGGAGTTTATAATAATCAATGAAATGATGATATATAAAAATCTAGAAATTAGATAAATATAGGTCATAAAAAACATGAGAGGAGATCCACATTCCATGAGGATATCTGTAGAGTTCAATGATGCAATGATCTTCCATGGAATGGTTTTAGAGGAGCAAAAATCACATCAGGGGATCCAATAAGGATGAAACAATTTTTTATTGTTGAATATCATGATTATAAATATTAAACCGCAATTTTGGGATTTGTAAATAAATTTTATATTGAATTAAAATAATGTGAGAATGGTCTTTAGGGTAGGGCCTCTGAGCTAGTTGTAATTTTACACCCTAATGGTTCCCCACACAAGTCTTATATTTAAGAGTCACAATTAGTAAACATTTTTAACGTAATTGTGAACCAACTATTTATTCACCAGTTTCCATGGCATGCATGGTTTGGGGTTTCTGAACACACATTTTAGGGAAACCGAGCAACACCTTCTAGTGTCTCACAACACTGTATATAGTTTTGGTTCCAACCCTAATGGTTTTAAAGGGAAAACAACATATTTTTCCCAAATCATGAACTGACCATGCATATATCATAAATCTTAAAAAATCCATTACTTTCATGAATTACCCCAGAATAAGACCCTACATAAGAGAAATAAAAACTAGAGTCATGGAATACCTAAAAATGAGTAACAAGATGTTACAAGAATTGTAATGTGTTAGGATTTTTATTAATTTTTCCATTAATTACAATTATACTTCATTAATAAGTAGATTGAATCATAATTTTGAATGTGTTTCTAAAGGAAAAACTTGAATGTCTTGTAATGATTTCCAAAAAAAGAACAATATATTTTTCATACATTTGAATTAGTATAATGAATTATTTTACCATTTTGGGATGTGGAGTGAGAAAAACATTTTTCCATGAATTTATCCCTTTACATTGGCATATTTTCATGCCTTAGTTTTGTAATTTTAATAGTTTCCACCATTGAGTCTCTTATGATTCAAAAAAGTAATGAAATAGATGATTTTCTATTATTTATGAAAAAATATTTGATATTATTTTAATATATATGTAAAACACTAATTGATATGGAGATCAACAAAGGTAATGGATTCATAATTTTAAAATGGAGTAAATAGTGATTAGATCCTTATTTAGATCATTTGAGAGTCTGATAGAACTATAAAATTTTATACACTAGATCTCATCTCATTAAAGTATTAGTTGAAACATTATTTACCTTGTACATTTTTTTATTAGACCCTTGAATCTTACATATTACATCCATTTAAAATAATAAAAAATATTATTATGTATAGATATAGTGTCTATTAACAATTGAGTAAACTATTATATAAATTTTGAAATTAAATCCTATGATTTCCTAACCTATCACAAATTTGTGTTAACCTAGGTTAATTTATTATTTATTCTCTTATTATTCTTATATAAATCCCCAAAATTATCTAAAACCCTAAAAAATTAAAAATATACTTTATAAAACACAAAAAAATTATTTAAAACATTATCAAATAAAAACCCAAAATATATTAATATTATACTCTAAAAACATAACCACCAATAAAAAATTAATACACCAACCAAAAACTATATTTATAGATTCTAAAATATAATAAAAATGTATCATATTGACCCATTATATTATCTGATCATTTTAAATTACATTCATCAAAACATATCCTAACATTAAAAGTTATTTAAAATTCGTATTGATACAAACTATGAAGAAAATAATATAATAATCACATATTAGAATGTTTTATCATTAATTTTTCTATACTAAAATTCTAAATACCTTCTTTTTTTGTTTTAGTATACCATGATATCATACCCTCAATGATACATAACAGAAGAATCACATTTGAAACAGAATATATGACTATTCCATCTACAAGACACATTTTATTCATTTTTTCCTATTTAGACAAACAAAAATAACATTTTTATTGATTTCATAATAATTTTGACCCACCCATAAACTGTGTGTAAATTAATAAAAATTTGTGATAAGAATATAACTTTTATTATGGGTTTTACATGTAGAAGAAACTTGTTAGGTTTTAATGTGTATGAAAATGTGAAATTTTGATTTTAACATGGGGAAATAACCCTGAATTATTTATCGATCTCATATAATATTATAAACGTATATTAAAAAATATATTCAATATGATGGTAAAATAATTACACTTATCAATATAAATGCGAGTAATGTTATATAAAAAACTAATATATAAGCATAATGATAATATAATTGTCCTAAATCATCGTTGAACATCATATTCATATCATATATAAAAACCCACAATCACTTGTAATGTAATAACATGGTCAATTAATTTTCACATAACATTAACAAAGTAAAAAAAATAACTAATTCATTGAAGAGGTATATCTTAGTCCCACCCATTTTCATCTCTAATGATTAAAAACTATAACATGAATAAAACTAATATAGAAAAACATTAAAATCATATTCATAAGAATATTATGCTAAGGGATGATACAATCAAATAAATATGTTTTCAATATCATGAAAAATAAAGCTTCTTTAGGAAGCCATATAATGTAATTTAGAGTATAAGTTAAAAAAATATTCTAGGTGGCAAAAATAAATTAAGTCAATGTTAAAATTACATTCCCACATCATAATTAAATAATAATTAATAGAATGAATAATTAAATAATTATTACTAATGACATATACATGCAATATAATTATTTGATAATATATAATGATAAATAAAAATAATCTTATATATGTTATACATGAAGAAGTATTAATAAATTCAATGGAAATATAAAAATTTATAAATTCATAAAAATAAGAGAATAATTATAGGTATTTATATGGAATGTATACACAAATTATATAATGGATATTTAGATATATATATTGTCAAATATAATGATAGACAAGAAGGAAACCCATTACATTAACTTATGTCTTGTTGAACATACTCTAAATGCTTATATAATCCAATAAAGATTATTAATCAACAATTTTAGAACAATATTTATAGGTACTTTATTTTTTATTAATAACGTTTATTAATTTATTACTTATATATTAGATAAATATTATTTATGTTAATTATTATGAGTTAGTATTTTTTATGATTCCATACTTATTTCAATACAATGGTCTTTTTTATCATTCACTGTTTAGGAAAATTCCCTATCTATAATTTTATAGTTATTAAAATGATATTTTATAACAATTTATAATGTTTCATGATCATTTATAATAGGTTACATGTATTTTTTCAAGGAATAAATCGTTTTCTTTATCATTCTAAGTGACATTACCAATAATAAAGAGTTTCATAAATGTGAACATTGTTTTGAATATTTCCATTCCAAAAATATATTGATAAGTTAAATTCTTATTACATATCATAAATATTTAGTATTAAATCACAAATCCTTCATAATAATAATTGAGATGATAGAGTACATTCATTCGTGTAGGTGTTTGATCCGACCCAAACAAAAAAACGTTACAAATAAAGAATGATTGTAAAACAATAAATATTTAATTATTATAATATTTTTATAGAAATATATTTATACTAATAACATTTTATTAAAATTTATATTTATATTAATCATTATGTCTAGTAAATTATAAGGAAAAAATATATTCAATAAGATAGAACTTACATTAAAAGGTTGAGTATTTTATCAAGGGATTTATATATAATTCTATATTTCAGGATTCTTTTCTATTTCAAAAGTACAATAACATGATAAATTATTAAAAGGGAATTAATTATGGATGATTATTGAGAAAAAAGATATATTTAGGTGTTTTTAGTATTGGGTAGGGGATGCCCCTTTTATATATAATATTTCTACACAGTTTTACTAATATTATTCATTTAATTGTAAAAGAATGTAATATTATGTAGAAAATGATGCATATAATAAATAAAAGTTATTACATTCATGAATAAAATTAAATAGTATCAACATATAGTTTTAATATTTAATATTAATTTAGGAAAAGAAAATTACTTCAAAATAACATTTATAGATGTTTTTAGTGTTAATCATGTAATTTTTAGACTAAAAATATGTATAATGCATTGAAATTCATGTTATATGATTTAAATATTTTATTAACCATCAAAACTATATTCTAAAATTATCCATATACTTATCATTTCAAAATCTTATCACTTGGAAACACATAAGTAATTATTTTTTAATTTTGATTTATTTTTCATGTAATGTGTTGACATAACATAATGATTTGGATGACTTTATTATAACATTTATTAATTAATGGTAATTAGATAATAACAATGTCATGTTTTAAGTGTCTAATAATATCTTACATATTCCATCTGTTTTTAAAATGTTCCACAACATTCCACATTAAAATTTAATAATATGTTGGGGAATTGGATTTAAACTTAATATTTTATTTGAAAAAGGATTAAAAATGTATTTAGAAACATATAAAAAAATTTATTTAATATATTTCAATTAATAAATAATTTTTCATTTATATTTTTTACTCTACAATTTTCAATACACACATCATGTTATCCATATTTATATTTTCGTACAGAATAATAGATTAAAAAGTTCAATTTGAATAAGAACTCTTATTTTTAAATGGAATTCATCTCTATTATTAAAATTATAATTGAATAAAGTTTTGATATTTAAATTTCTAAAATAAAAAGATTTAAATATAAAATACTATAACATATTTAATAACATATTAAATTTTTCAAAAATAATATATTCATTTAATGTTATAAGTAAAAAATTTAATTGAACTCAAACTCATTTGATTTAAATGAATTAAACTTGTAACATGTCACTAAATTTAAACTTGTATTGATACCTTATGTTGAATTTATAAATAAATGTTTTAAATCCATAGAAACATTAATTTAGAAGAATGTAATATTTTAAAAAATATATTATTATTCAATAAATTTTTCGATTATACACCCCTTTTATTATTCCCTACCATCACTTGTTGTTTATAATTTTTTTTAAATTATATTATATATAATTATAACATAATGATACAAAATATTAAATTTATTTTATTAATTTTAAAAATAAATTATTCCTAACTAACTTTTAAAAATATAATAATATATTTTAAATTATAATTTTTTGGAGTAAAAACATATTTCATTTCAAAAGAAAAACCCACATTATTATTTCATTTAATTAATTATTTTTTTATTCTTATCATTATAATACATAAAAATATAAATTTATTAATACAAAAATATATCTAATAATATCCAACAAAATAAAACTTTAAAAATATTGATAATTATAATACAAGATGAGAAATATTATTTACCCTTGAAATAAAATATATTTTATCACATAATGTTAACATAATTATTTTTAACATAAAATGGTTATCTAGTTAATAATATAAATTATGTTAGGTCATGGAATGAACATTGATTATATTTTTAAATAAATAATTCTTTAATAAAAATAAATATAAATCAATATCATCAATATTGATAAAACATAAAATAGATATTATTATTAAAAAATATGAGTTATTATATTTTCCCTCCATAATGAAATTACATCTTTCAAATTCTAAGTTTATCTAACATATAAAAATATTGGTGAGTATCTTTAAGATAAGCATAACTCCAATAATGATATATTGGGAAATTATTCTTAGTTTGTAGGGTATGACTGTACAACTTGTCAATTTCCCCACAATTTAAATATGATAAAAAAATTTATAAGCCATTCCATTTATTCCAATCATTATTTTTTAATAGGTAAAAAAGACACTTGTTTGGAATGATTTCTAGAGGTGTACATTGTAATTTTCTGTTTACTCTCTTGAAAAGCCTCAATACTTTTCCCCCTTTTTTGAGTACATGTAATTTTTTTTAACATTTTATAATATTGACTGTGATAAAAATTAATTTTGTTGAACTCCTTGTATTTGATGTTATTAATTTTATTCTTTTGATCTTGTATTTGATTATTTTCAACCATTTACTCACTTCACATTCAAAATAAATATTTAACAATATGAATTTGAATCTGGCAGATTTAAAATTTCATTTCAATCATGATTGAATATTTTTTATCCATTAATAGATCTTAAAATACAATTAGGTTTATAATTATTTTTATAGAAAATTGATAGTGAGTTGGTCATTCATCAGTGTATTTTGGAGTTTAATAGGGTTCATGTAATTAATCATAACATTGGATAAATAGTTAAGGATAAAAATGAAACAATCTACACTATATTTATTAAATCTCAAAATTTTACTATGTATTTTACCATTATATAAAACTTTCATCATTTAATATTTTCACATGAAATGTTAAACCCAAACAAACAATGACACATTTTTTAGATAAAATTTCATTAAACAAATGGGACCATTATAATGTCATAATTAAATTTATGTTTTAATATATAAGTATGTTTTTCATTAAATGTATGTAAAATGAAAAATAAATTATATTTTTTAATACTGATTAAGAGATAAAATTGAAGTTGTGTAGCAAAATTAATAATAATATCATTTTAAGTTTTGAAATATTATTTTTATAAATTACTTCTGTATGTGTTGTGAATTTTATTTAACAAAACTAAATATATTATGATAAAATAATTATAAAATATATTTTCAATATGAATAACAAATTTTCAGCAGATTAATTAGAAATTTATATGAAATAAGAATAAGAATGCATTATATTTAAATTCGTTTTTATATGAAAATAGTTTTTTCATTATATTTCATGATACAATTTGAAAGTTAAATTAAATAATTTCATAATTTTAATTACAAAAAATTAACATTAATTTTGGAATATTCTTTAAAAATTTATATTATGATTAACTTTGGATAATTTTCTGGAAAGGATGGGTTTTTAGTGAATAATAAAAAATAATATTTTCCCAAATACACTAAATTATCTGAAATAATTAATATATAAGCATGATATAAAAGTTTAAGAAACAATTTTCACAAATAAATATTTTTTATACAAATAAAACAATAATTTTGAAAATATTATTTTTTAATTATAATCCCTTATTTGATATATTTGAAATTTAGTTATATATTTTTCAAAAAATAATTTTATTACCTAATATATGAATTATTTAAAAATTAATATTTATAAATATTATTAATTTAATATCAGAAGATTTATTTGATATTTTAAGTTGTAAAAACCAGGAATTTCTGTGGAATTTTTTTTAAATACATGAGAATTTTATAAGTCTGTGAAAACCGACGACGCGTGATTCCGAGGCCTGGTGTACCCGAAATCAATTTCGGAAGTTTTGTTTGGGTACGTTCAGAAAACATATGAGCCGGATTTTATAAATATTGAATCGGTGCTCGTAATTGAAATTTGAGGACACCATTGAAGTCACAGCATCAGTATTCTCTTAAGCAGACTTTCACGTCGATGATAATGAGTCGAGAATATAAGTTAGTTTTTTTGGGTTTTTGTGGAAAATAATAAATAAAGTGAGCTTCACATTATTTTAATTTGAGCCACCATGTGGGTGTTCTGGGGGTTAAAACCTCCTCGTGGATGTTGGTGGTGGGACCACCACACCTTAACCTCCTATCAGAGGTTATGGTGGTGGGACCCACTCGAACCTAACCTCCCACCAGAGGTTATGATGTGGGGACCACACGAGGCTAAACCCCCTATTGACGGAGGAGAGTTAAACCTCTCAACACGCCCTAATTAATTATGGAGATCCTCTTCACCTCCCTTTTAATTAATTAGTGCCAACTCCCCAAATTAATTTGTGCCAATACTCATGATTTAATTTGGGGAGACAAGTTATTAATTCACCAATATGATTTTTTTTGTGTCAGTAACTAAATAATAGACAAACTCAATCTATTATTATATTTCATGGAATTTCTCATTTAGTGGAGCTTGGGAAGAGAATAGCATCGGAGAAAAGTTCTTCCGACGAAGAATGCTCCACTGAAGAAGAACGCTCCACCGACGATGAAAGCCAACCATCTTCGACTTCCTCCATCGGATCCTACCGACATGGGGCATCTTCAACTAGCCTACCCTCTGAATCATCATCAACGAGCCGATGCAGTTCAAGATTGAGAGTGTGTAGAGGACTTGAAGAATGACAAACTCTTTCGTATTCTTCCCACGACATCAACGTCGATGTATGACAATCCAAGGTAGGGGGTTTATTTTGTGTAACTTTCCCTTTCTTTTTCTCTTCTTCAGATTGAAAAGGAATTGTTGCGTGGTTGTAAGAAATTTTTTTTCATCTTTATTACTATTTGATTAGCCATGTGTTACCACCCTAAACACAGAGGGTGCGGGCTAAACCAACATGGCCCGACCCCACTGCCGTTCTTGGTTGTGTTCTTTCTCGGCATAATGACGAAGCAGTGATGAAGGTGACGAAGGCACTGGAAAAGCTTGTGCTTCCCACAGCCTCCACGAACCATGCTGCCCCCATGGTGTTCCAGGGCACTGAATGAGCTGGATCCATGGGATGAACCACCACCAGCCTCCAGCACGCCCCGTCGCACCGCCGCCGGCCTCCCACGTGCCTCATCCGAACCCCGTCGGCCGTGACCGGCCCGACCCGCGCCGAACCTAACTTGCCCGAACCATGCCGGCCCAGCCCCCCGACCGCATATTGGCTCGGTAGCGCCCTTCACGACCGCCTTCCGGCCCACCTGGCCACGCCCAGCCCGTCTGCCCGCCCGCCCTCCTGACACCATGCCCGACCACCTCCCGGCCTGGCCGCGTCCTGCCCGACCGCCTGTTGGCCCTCCTGGTGCCCAGCCCAGCCGCGTGCCTGCGTGGTTGTGCCCTGCCCAGCTGCTCAGCCTCCTGAACCGGCCCGTGGCCCTCCTCACGGTGCCCTGGACGAACCGGCCCAGCCGCGCCCGTCGGCCCGAGCCGCGTCGGTCAGCACCCTCACATCGCTCCGAGACGAACCGACCCCGATACTGGGCCAAACCTCCCACACGGACGGCTGGGCTGGACCCAACGGGCCGAGCCAAACGAAACAGGCTGCCCATCCCAATGGGCATGGCCAGACCCAATAGGTCGGACCTTGTTGACCAACACTGGGTCGGGCCGGGTCGGTCTGACCAGGTCGGACCGGACCCAGGCCCACTACCGATCCTTTTCTTTCACTGGCCATATCATTGGAACCGGATGACCATTTGACGAACCGTCAGTGGAACGGGTATTCTTGTATCATGATGTTCCCTTTATGTATACCCCTCTGGAGTTCGGGGTAAAGATGAGGTACGATCAGGTTGGGTGGTACACAAATCCAACCGGGTCCCTAGGACTAAAAGACTAATAACTCACGGACCGGGTGTCTAATTAACGTGTCGTCTATTCCGTTTAGACTCCTATGACGTGCTAGACCTTTGAAAAACATTTCTGTGGTACTTTGTGATAGTTGGATTATCGACCATCAGCTCGTGGAGTAGATCCTCCCTGAGATGAGTGTGCATAGAGAAGCGACCTAGTAGCTATCTGAGACCTAAAGACTGCTGACTGATTCGACTCGGAGTGCTTCGACTAGCCCAGTGGGAAGTGCCTTGGTGTCGTTCCATACCCACAATGGGGAGCGCCTTGGTGTTGCGACATACCCACAGTACTCGACAAGATGAGTACCTCAGCAAGCTACGAGGGGGAGCACCTCGGTGTGAGAGCGGCTGACCCATGGTAGGGACTGCCTTTGTGTGGGCAGGACAGACCCACGATACTCGATAAGAGGAGTAACTCAGCAGTCCAAGGATAGTGAGAAGCACCACTGCGTGACGCGGCAGGACCACTGTACTCGATTGACTAGGAATTCTCTAGTAGGTGTTGTTTCGATAATAAAAATACTGGTTTGAGTGGAGTCAGTAACTTTTGGTATTTTTACATCATGATTGAGATGGATTACATGATAAATTAGATATATGTATGGGCATATAACTAAGTGGTGTTATCTATTTATTTCATAGTTTTTGGTTTATCCTTGTTGGATTTTGTGAGACCTTGTGGGTCTTGGGGTCCCTACTGAGTATCATTATACTCAAACCTACATGGGCTATGCCCGCACCTTGTTTTGTTGGATGCAGACGATGGACAGTGCTGAAAGAGGGTGAGAGTACCAGGTCTAGACAATACCCAGAGGTGGACCATATGATGTGCTGGTACGCGGAGGAGACTGACAGATGTGGAGTGCTGAGGGGGCTATCTTTACCTACCCATCAGGTAGGATCCATGGTGGATGATCTATGAGCTTCTCTTTACCTTCCAGATATTTTTATGTTTGCAGTTGTACTTGTATTCAGTTGTACTTGTATTTTCTTGTGGGGCTTATATTCTGCCCCCTCTACTTTCCGCACTCTTCGTATACAGTTTTACATAGTTTTTTTCTTCCAACTCATACTCTATTCTGTGTGTTTTCATGTTTTAAGGGAAATGCCTTCCCAATTTTGGGACTTATGCCTTTGGTGCAAGTCTCCAGCCCCTGGTCTAAGGAAGGCGGGCTTGGGGTAGTCACGACACGGGCCCCAGGGGATGTGTTGTGAAATATTGGTATCATAGGAGTAGGTTCTAACGCATAACATAGAACAATGATCTTAATTTTCTATGAAGCAATAGTGTTAAGGGTACTGAGTGTGGTTTTCAGTTCAGGGAGTCCAATGTTGGTGCGGCAGCTGACGTATCCATACACTAGGACCCTGACTACTGATTTTCGACTGATTACACGAAATCACTGATTGTGTGTGTGTTTTCAAAAGTTTTGATTATGTTATCTCAACTCGGTCAGCTCACCTTGTATAATCTTTAGACCGTGTCACATCTGTTTCTTTCAGGATGCCTCCCCGCGGATGACCAGCTAGACCCCCGAGAGTTGTACATGCGGATAGCCCACCGAGCGATGAGGCCTTAGTGTAGGGTTGTTTTCCAGCGGAGGCACCATTGGTACAACACCTTGTGGGGCCACCGATGCCACCAGCCCTAGCAGCAGACAATGTACGCTACTTGAGAGATTCTCATGAGTTCCAGAGCTAGAGACCGCCCAGGTTCAGGGGAGAGATGGACCCGCATACAGATGAGGATTGGCTGGAGGATGTGGTGAGAGTCTTTAGACTGGTAGGGACACTAATTGACCTTATGGTGATTCTTTCTGCCAGCCTTCTACAAGCATCAGCGGGAAGATGGTATAGCTTGATGCTCCATGTTCATGGCGAGATGACGCTTCTTTGGGAAAAAATTGAGAGCCTGTTTCGGGTGGAGTTTGTCCCAGCCACCCTACGTGATGTGTGTATACAGGAGCTACATCACCTATAGCAGGGCAGCATGATGGTGGAACAGTACTCGGTGAGGTTCCCTGACCTCTCGCGCTACTCCAAAGATATGGTATAGGACCCATTCTTCAGGGCCTGGATCTTCGATCAGGGGATCAGGCAAGAGATCAAGGCTTCGATGATCTCCCTCAGTATCCCGAAACAGGAAGGGTTGTTGGAGAGAGCCCTCTTAGTGGAGAGTTTCCTTGATGAGTAGTCTCCAGCAGCGAGACCCACCACTAGTCGACTTGCTATGGAGTCTTCTATAGTAGGTAGTAGACGTATCTGTTAGAGGTCTAAGAGGATCAAATCTACAGGTGGATGACCGCATGACTTGAGATCAGTTGTGCGGGGCACTGGAGATAGTGACAAACATGCCCGATGCGGGAAGTGTTACACATGCGGCGGGAAAGGTCACATGGCTCGTGACTTTCTAAACTACTGTTCATATGATTAGCATATGGTCCAAGGACTTCCCAAGAAGAGACATAGATTCAATCGAGGCGGTCCACAGGGAGGAGGCATACATGGAAAAGGAGTTGGCCATGCAGTTGGCGGTGGACGATGTTTCGAGGTGTTACTACCACCACCAATAGGAGGTCCACCCCCAACCACATTGTGTAGGTTGACAGGTGAATGCTCAGCTCCAGTCAGCTGAGATTTATGATCATGGCCCTCCATAGATGATTCGAGGTACATTTTGTGTCTACTACACCTTAGCTACAATACATATAGTCACAAGTTTCAATCACTCTTTCATTACCAATGTCCTCGTCTGGAGCTCGTAGATTCAGATGGTGTCATTGGCTCAATACTTACATCTAGATACTCCTAAGGGAGAAGACACAATGATTAAACACTGGTGCTAGCAGTTTTAGCTTACACTAGCAGAAGAGAGCTTCGGCATGGATCTCCTCCTAGCGGCATCAAGGCCTTACAACGCCATCTTGGGTATGGACTAGTTATCTACAGTACATGCTCAGATCAACTGTATTTGGTTCAAAGTGTGGTGTGTTCACACAGATGGGACCAGGTTT
The DNA here is from genome assembly GCA_963277665.1 of Viscum album. Classification (NCBI taxonomy): domain Eukaryota; kingdom Viridiplantae; phylum Streptophyta; class Magnoliopsida; order Santalales; family Viscaceae; genus Viscum; species Viscum album. Next base: position 1,674,038,069 of record OY728150.1, on the reverse strand, counting down.
TCCTTCACCAATGAGAAGGGAGACTTTGCAGAACAGGACGGAGTTACTCGGAGGAGGGTTCAACCGATCACTCATCACTTAGCATGACTTACCCTAAAAGCAGTTGATGTGGAGAGTATGAGCTATCCTATAGTGGTGGACCGGTATGCAGTTATTTTCCCTAATGATATCACAGGTCTACCTCCTCACTGAGAGGTGGACTTCTACATTGGCATGTACCCCGGGACGACACAAATATCTACACCAGCGTATCAGATGGTTCCTGCAGAGCTTCGCGAGCTGTGGGCACAGCTAGAGGACTTGTAGGGGAGGGGATTCATCCGGCCTAGAGTTTCTCCCCGGGCGGCCCCAATTCTGTTCACCAAGAAGGTGGATGGAAGCTTGAGGCTTTGTGTCGACTATCGTCGCATGAACCAGGTGACTGTGAAGAACAAGTACCCACTCCTGAGGATTAATGACCACTTTGATCAGCTGAAGGGATCACATTGTATCTTGAAGATAGACCTCAGATCAGGCTATCTCTAGCTCAGAGTCCGAGACAAGAATGTGAAGAAGATAGATTTCAGATGTTGGTACAGCCTCTACAAGTTCTTGTGTCACGACCCGTCCTCGGGGCCCGTGCCGTGACTACCCCAAGACCACCTTCCAAAGGTCAGGGGCTGGCGACTAGCACCAAGGCGTAAATCCCAACAAAAAGGGAAGGCATTGCCTTTGAAAAGTAAACAAGCACCACAGAGTAAGCAAGCGGAAAAGTAAACACTAAGTAAAAACTGTAACAAGCTGTGCAGAAAGTAAAAGGGGCTGGAAATAAAAGCCCAACTGTAAAGTAAAACTGAAGGGAAAAACATCAACTGAAAAGAATAGCCGCAACGTCGAGCCATCCTCTGGAAGTCCCAACTGAAGGGTGGGTATAGATAGCCTCCACTGCTCCTCGGGTCCACCTGACCGCTCTGAGTACATCCCGCCCAATGGTCCACCTCCAGGTACCGTCCTGCTCTTCAAGCCTCCACCACGATCAACGCTGTCCGTCGTCTGCAACCAACACAATGTAGTGCGGGCATAGCCCGTGCCGGGGTGAGTATAAGCTACTCAGTAGGGACCCCGAGACCCCTGAAGGTCTCCCGAAATCCATAAAGGATAAACCACAAAGGAAAGATACAATCACGAAGTAACATCTGACACGGCTTAGGTATATGCCCATACATATACCTAAGTCATCGATTCCCGTTCGGCTCCAACGTCTGAGCCCAAGCACAACCCAGTCCACACAGGAAAGAAAACGTATACCCACACAGGATAGCTCAACACAATCCACAAAGGAGAGTAAATAGTAAATCCACACAGGATAGCTCAACACAATCCAAAAACGAGAGTAAACAGTAAATCTACACAGGATAGCTCAACACAATCCACAAAGGAGAGTAACACAGGTTTCAGCTCACACAGGTATACTTCTTCGAATGACGATAAAGATGATCACTGATCCATCTAAGTCGTCGGAACCACAAAGGATCGATAGGTAACTAACCCCCGCAATGACCCACACAGGATCGGGCCCACACAGGACCTGTAGGCGCTGGCTCACATAGAACCGCTGAGCACTGACCCACATAGGATCGGGCCCACACAGGACCCGTAGCACTGATCCACGGAGGATCGCTGAGTACTGTAGTCATCACAGTCCACTGAGGATCTCTGCACAGTCGTCGTCGCAGTCCATTGAGGATCTCTGCACAGCCGTCGTCGCAGTCGAAATAGCAGTCGCAGCTAGTACTAGGGTTCCCGCACACAGCAAGCCCGTTCGGGAGGGTCTGCTGCACGAGCCGAGAGGCTGATACATCAACTGTCACAAAGTCCGATGTTGATGTATCCAAAAGCTCCGTATCGTCTACAGGAACTCAACGTCGCAGACGGCGCGTCAATCGGACGCCCGGTCTGAGAGTAATTGGCTTTTTCGTCCCAGGGGCCCGGTTGGATTTTAAGGCGAAACAAACCCGACCGTACTCTATCTGCGTCCAAACCTCAGGCGGAGTGTGACAAAAGATCCGTCTCACTTAGTGGAATTCAACGAAGCTGACAACACGTCAATCGGACGTCCGTAGCTCACGATATGAGCGTTTCCGCTCCGAGGGCCCGGTTGGTTTCGTGTACGAACCAACCCGGCCGAACCCAAAGTATTCCTAAACCTTGAGTGCGATATACTGAAATGCCCGTCTCGATCCAAGGATCGCGTTGCTGATGACAGTGCGTCGTTCAGAGGCCCGTAGCTCAAGTTACGAGCAAAAGACCGAAAATGGTCCGAAGACGGGGGTCCGGATCCGGGCCCGGGCTGACCCGGCCCGACCCCCCTGGGTTGGCCGAACTAGGTCGACCCGACCCGGTCCGACCCGGCTGGACCCGGTCCGGTCCGGCCAGGGCGCGGCCCGGCCAGTCGGACCGGCCTGTCTCGGCACGACCGAGCACCGTAGCTGCGGGGTACCCCCCCCCCCCCCCCCCCCCCCGCGGGTTGAGGAAGCCGCGGCCCTTGAATGGCCGCACTGGACAAGCGGACGCAGCTTCTGCCGCGTCCCGTGCAGGCGAGCCGGACCCGCGCGGCCACGAGTCTGTTGGCCGCCGCCGGTAGCTTCCGCGGGCCACCAGAGTTGCTCTGGTGGTCCGTTTTCCTTTCCGTCTGCGCCGTTGTTCCTCCCGGGTTCCATTCTTCACTGCGGGATAATCAAATTGGCCTTCCGTCACGATTTTCCGTCACCCGCCAAATCCGCACAACCATGATGAACGGCGGAGGGTTTTCGGGCGGTGTTCGTTTGGCCCACACCCTCCGCGTTAGATAAAAACAACGGAAGAATAAAACAACAAATCCAAAAACAATTTTAATGAAATGAAATTGTTCATAAGAATCCGGGTTCTTTATTTTAAAAGAAACGATCACGAGAAAAAGGTATTTCCAAAACAAATCCCTACCTCGTCAAGTCGTCGCACGCGGGTTCTTCGCGGATTTGATCGTTGCGGAAGGAGGCGATCGTCGCGTCGCGGAAGGCGTCACGTCGTCGCGGAAAGGTGTTGCGTTGTCGTGGAATCTGGTGCGCGTCGACGAACTCCGAGGTTCAAGAACAACAGATTTAATTTTAATAATTAAATCTGTACATTGTTAAAAACCACAAAAGAGTTTAATGAATCGCATACACTCACCTCAACGGATGATCGAAGGTTTTTGTCACGGAGGAAGGAACGTCACAGAAGAACGTCACGGGAGAGGGAAACGTCGGCGTTGCGGCACACAGCGTTGCGTCGTCGATTTCCGCGGGTTCGGCGTTCTTTGCGTTCTTCGCGTTCTTCACGTCCTTCGCGTTCTTCGCGAAGAAGGGTGAAGCCATAAGAACTTCTGTCAAAAGCCTCTCAACGTGTAATCCTCCAAAAGTCGGCGTTGGTCTTATTTTATTATTACTTCAACAAACGAAAAAATAGGTAAGTAACGACCCATTAATTCGTAGAATTAATTCAACGAAAGAAACCACCCATTTAATTCACGAATAAAACTACCCAATTAAATGGTGCGTTAATAATTTAAGAAAACACGTCAGTTGACTTTCATAAAGACGGGTTTTCGCGGGTGCGTTACATAGGGGAAAAGAAACGGTGGGGCTCGTGCGGGCCCCACACCACAAATATCCTTCCAAGAGGGTAGGATATTTTTGGATAGAATCCTATTAGGATCAACTCAGCTTAAGCCGCTTTAAGTGGCTTCAAGTGGCTTCCAAGTGGCTTAAGTGAAATAAAATAAAGTTTGCCGTACAATTATTTTATTTCTTAACTTTAAGCCCAAAAAATTAAAAACCACACCCGAGCAAACGCAACTCCGGAAGAGGAATTTCTAAGCAAATATTGGCGCTGTGATTTCATTGATGCCCTCAGAATTCGATTCCAGACACTGGTTCAAAAGTTAGAAAAACCCGCTCTTCCGTTCACTGAACGTACACGAGCCAAACTTCGAAAAATGATTCTGGGCACACCGGGCCTCGGAATCAGGTGCCGTCAGAAACTGTGTTCTTGTAAAATTCAAAAGAAAATAAAAAAAAAATTTCCTCGAAATTTACGGGTCTTTAAATTACTCCCACCACAGGGCTTTATGTCCCCGTAAATATACATCATAAACTAGGGAAACAAATGTGGGTACTGAGCTCGCATATGAGCGTCCCACTCCCAAGTGCTCTCCTGGAGTTTCCCATGCTACCATCTGATGCTCACTTAAAGAATCGATCGTCCACGTAGGACCCACTCCTGTCGATCCTCGATCTCCACTGGGACCTCCTCAAAAGTCGCCCCATCATCCACGTCTATCTCCCCATGGTCAATGATGTGCGTCGGGTCATGCACGTATCTCCTCAGCTGAGATACGTGGAAGACGTCGTGCACCCGGTGCAACTCAGGTGGAAGAGCCATGCGATAAGCCACCTTGCCAATCCTGCTGAGGACCTGGAATGGTCCAATGAAGCGTGAAGACAACTTGCTGCCTCGGCCAAATCTCCGCAATCCACGTCAAGGTGAGACACGCAAGAAGACGTGGTCGCCATCCTCGAACTCTAGTGGCCTCCGCCTCCTGTCAGCATAAGACTTTTGCCGGCTCTGAGATGTCCTCATCCGCTCCTGGAGACCTGAACCTTCTCTGTCATGGTTCGGACCATCTCTGGTCCCACAAGTGCTGACTCCCCAGGGTCTATCCAGCACAAAGGAGATCTGCAAGGTCTGCCGTACAACGCCTCGTATGGTGCCATCCCGATAGTGGAGTGGTAGCTGTTGTTGTACAGGAACTCCACCAAGGGTAGGTGGTCCTCCCAGCTGCGACCAAAGTCGAGGACACATGTGCGGAGCATTTCCTCGAGAGTCTGAATGGTCCTGTCTGTCTGACCATCTTTTTGAGGGTGAAAGGGGGTGCTCAGACGTAGTCACGTCCCGAATGCCTCCTACAACCCCTTCCAAAGCCGGGAAGTAAAACGAGCATCCCAATAGGAGACGATAGATGATGGCACACCGTGAAGCTGTACAATCTCCTGTACGTAGAGACGCCCCAATCTCTCCACTGAGCCCTGCTCTCTAATGGGCAAGAAGTGCGCCGACTTGGTGAGTCGGTCAACAATCACCCAAATGGAGTCGTGACCTCTGGAAGTGCGTGGAAGTCCAGTCACGAAGTCCATAGATATATCGTCCCACATCCACTCCGGGACCACCAAGGACTGTACCTGGCATGCTGGTACCTGATGCTCAGCCTTCACCTGCTGGCAGGTGAGGCACCGTGAAACGAACTCTGCCACAACCTTCTTCATGCCCGACCACCAGTGCTGTCGTCTGAGGTCCTGGTACATCTTCACCACTCCAGGATGTACCGCTAAAGGAGAAGTGTGAAACTCTCTCAGCACCTCCTCTCGTAAAGTGACTGGTACCAAGGTACGTCCTCTAAAAAGGACGTCGTGCCCTTCTCCAAGGGAGACACCATCAGGTTCCTGTCCCGAGGATATCTGTGCACGTCGTGTCTCACAGTCAGCATCCCCACGTTGTGCCTCTCTGACCCACTTTAGAAGTGGAGGAGAGACGGTGAGAGGATAAAGGAAGTTTGCTCTGTCTCTATACATGATGGATATCTGCAAAGCGGCTAGCTGCTCTGTCGCCTCCTCAAGTAGTTGGAGGATGCCCGTCCTCCTGCTGAGGGCATCGGCTACTACGTTCCCCTTCCCCGGAGTGTAGACTATCTCAAAGTCATAGTCCTGGAGGAACTCGATCCATCGCCGCTGTCTCAGGTTCAGGTCCTTCTGTGAGAAGATGTACCTGAGACTCTAGAGGTCAGAAAAGACTGTAAAGCGCTCTCCCATCAGATAGTGCTGCCATGTCTTCAGAGCGAAGACCACTACTGCTAACATTAGGTCATGGGTAGCGTAGTTCTGCTCATTCAGCCTCAACTGACATGATCCATAGGCAATCACGGCCCGCTCCTGCATCAGGACACATCCAAGTCCGATCCCTGATGCATCGCAGTAGACTACGTATCCAACTCCCTCCTCATGAAAGCTCAAGATAGGTGCACTGGTCAATCTCTGTCTCAGCTCTTGAAAGCTCTGCTGACATCTGTCTTACCACACAAACGGTTTCCCCTTCTTCATCAAATCTTAGAGTGGCGCCGCAACTCGGGAGAAGTCTGGAATAGGCCTCCGATAGTATCCGGCTAGACCCAAAAAACTCCGCACCTCCGTCACGCTCCTGGGTGGCTCCCAAGCTAGCACTGCCTCGATCTTCGCGGGATCCACTCCAACTCCCGCCTCAGAAATGACGTGCCCCAAGAAGTGGACCTCACGTAACCAGAACTAGCACTTCGAGAGGTTTCCATAAAGCTGGTGCCCTCGAAATGTGTCTAGTACAACCCGCAAGTGGTAGGCGTGCTCCTCCTCCACGGTCGAGTACACCAAAATGTCCTCGATGAAGACCACAACAAATCAATCGAGGTATGGCGGGAAGATCCTGTTCATGAGGCTCATGAACACTGCTGGAGCATTGGTTACGCCGAATGGCATAACCAAGAACTCATAGTGGCCATACCGACACCTGAAGGCCGTCTTCTGCACGTCCTCATCTCGAACTCTGAGCTGATGATATCCTGACCTGAGGTCTATCTTCGAGAACCACCGCTCTCCCGTGAGCTGATCGAAGAGGTCATCAATCCTCGGTAGCAGATACTTGATCCTCACTATCACCTGGTTTCAGGCGACGATAGTTGACACATAGTCGCAAGCTCCCGTCTTCCTTCATGGCAAACAAAATCGGGGAAGCCCAGGGTGAAACATTGGGTCGGATGAACCCCTTGCCCTGCAAGTCCTCCAACTGTAGCTGCATCTCTCGAAGCTCAGCAGGGGCCATCTGATACACTGGAGTGGATATCGGGGCTTTCTCGGGGTACATATCAATATAAAAGTCTACCTCTCTGCGAGGAGGTAGTCTGGGAACGTCGCCGGGGAAGACGTCTGCATACTGATCCACCACTGCAGGAAAACTAGGACTCTGCACATCCACTGCTCCTAGGAGGAGACTAGCCCACGAATTAGTGATGGGTTGTCCTCTCCTCTGTGGGAGTCCCTCCTGTGCTTCAAAGGCTCCCTTCTTGCCAGTGAAGGTGAATCTGATCCCGTCAGTGCGCACACATCGCACCTTGCGCCTAAAACAGTCAATCTGAGCATGGACTGTAGATAACCAATCCATGCCCAAGATGACGTCGTAAGGCCTCGAAGTCGCTACAAGAAGATCCCAGCCGAAGCTCTCTCCTCCCAGAGTAAGCTCACACTGCCGGCACCAGTGCGTAATCATCGAGTCTACTACCACAGGGGTCTCTAGCCGTAAGGATCGAGCCAACGGCTCTATCGGAATTTCCGAGCTCCAAACAAGGGCAGCGGCTATGAAAGAGTGACTCACTCCTGTGTCTATAAGAACTACAGAAAGGGTGGAATAGACACAGATCGTACCTCGAATCACCTCTGGTGTGCCGTGGTCGTAGGCCTCCACTGCCTGGAGTTGTGCCTGTCTCTTCCCGCCAGCTCCCTGTGATTGGGACGGACCTCCTGGTGGTGGTGGTGGCAGAGCCTCAAAGCGTCGCCCACCACCTGCTGCTCGGCCAGCTCCTCTGCCTCGTCCGCCTCCTCCCTGTGGACCACCACGGTCGACCCCCTGCCTCTGCCTAGGTGGCCCCTCCACCGTCTACTGCTCCTCGGTACGGCGGGTCAGGCAGTCAGGAGCCATGTGGCCCTGCCCGCCGCATGCGTAGCACTGCCTGCCTCTCGAAAGACTAGCTCCGCTCTGTGTGCCCCGCACTGCTGAGCCAGTGTCTCAAGGTGGTCTTTCGGAAGGTCTGGTCTACCTGAAGCCCTGAGTCATCCGTCGGCTACTTGTTGCCGAAGACTCCGCTACCTGCTGCCCTGCAATATGTCTCACTGCTGAAGTAGACTGAGCAATAAATCTCTCGATCAGAAGGGCTCGCTCCAGTACTCCTGCCTGAGTCGGAATGCTGAGGTAGATCAGTGATGCCCTGATCTCCTGTCTCAAAACCTGGTCAAAGGTCCGGGCCCGGAAGAAGGGGTCTCGTACCATGTCGGTCGAGTAGCGAGAAAGATCGGTAAACCTCACCGCGTACTGGGAGACCGTCAAGCTGCCATGTCGCAGCTGAAGAAGCTCCTGAATGCGCGCCGCACGAAGGGTGGCCGGGACGAACTCTGAGCGGAAGAGGCTCTCGAAGTCCATCCAGATGATAGAGGCCTCATCGTGCACCTGGAGCATCAAGCCCCACCATCGTTCTGTTGCTGCGTGCCGTAGGCTCGTCGCGAGGATCACCATGAGGTCTGCTGGTGTCCTCACTAGCCTGAAAACTCATACGACCGCCTCCAGCCAGTCCTCGGCTCCCTGGGAGTCCGTCTCGCCACGAAACCTGGGTGGTCGCTGGCGCTGGAACTCGTGCAGAGCTCTGAGGCGACATGCATCGTCAGCGGTCGGTGCTGGAAGCATCGGGGGCTCGGCGGGTAAAGGTACCGCCGGTGCCTCTGCTGTCAACGGGCCCTGTACCGAGGCCTCGTCGCTCGGCGGGCTGTCATCGCGCTCTACTCTCGGAACCCTAGCTGGCTGCCGTCGTGGGGCCATCCAGAAAAGGAAACAAGTGCACCACAATCAGAACAGTATTCCTGGTGTGTAACACCCCGAGCTTCCATGATACGCTTCTCATTCAATAATGCAATAGCTTTCATTGTACGCAACTTCGAGTTCTAAAACACTGCGACTAATCATAGTAGCTGTTATGAATAGTAATAACCACTTTTTAAAATTATAGAAATTTTATATTTTAAAATGGACTTCATTTTTGGATTCGGAATATGGAAATTAGCCTATGTTGAATTTTTGGTATTTTTCTGAGAACTTCTAATTTTTTATGAATAGTGAAAAATACTTAAAAACAACTTTTTTAATCAAAATAATATATAGTGATAAATTAAACTATTTAGTGGTTTTAAATTATAATTAGAATATATTTTTACCATTTTATCCAATGGTAGTCATTATAATTAATTTAACATTGAAATTGGACAAAAACAATTGCCAATCTTTTGATATAAATTGTTTCTTAAAAACATTCTATTTGTTGTGACAGCGGGAATTAATTATAAAATAAATTAATTCAACTTATATTTTTGTAATTTTGTAAAATATCCATCATTTTTGAAATTGGAATATCAATTATAGCTTAGGGTGAAATTTTGGCATTGTTCTGAAAAACTTCAATTTTTGATGAATAGTGAAACCACTAAGTGGTAGTTAAATAACTGATTTTTCGTTTAAATGAAATATTACCACCTCTGTGATTTGATTTTCAAAAATCCGACATACATGGTTGTCATTAAGAAGTAAAATGTGGTCCAATGTGATTAAAATAATTTTTGGTGAATAGTTACTTTTAAGTTCTTAATCGCGATTAGAGGTAATTAGTGTAGTTTAAGGTAAAAATAATGTTTTAATAATATGAGATGAGATTGAAACTTGTCCTACTCCTATTGGATGAGTCATGGCCGACCAAGACAACCCATGGGGAAACTTGGGGACCCCATGGAGTCACTTTGGTTGGAAAATGACATTAATATATATTTATTTAATGTTAAAATTAAATTGACACAAACATGAGTTATTCTACTAAAATAGTTTTTAAGTGGGGTTACACAAGTCCCAATTTTGACTATAAATATTCATTAGAAAGCTAAAAAGATTTCCTACATAATAGTAGTTTTTTATAATTTTTAGACATTAAATAAATTAAATTATTTATGACATCATGATGATGCAGTGATGACCTCATTATTTAACGATTTAAATAAAATGAGAAGATAATGCAAAATCCAAGGATTACACTTGTCCAAAGCCTATTGGATGAAGATATTTCGAACCCTTATCACTGTACCCACTAATTATATAAGTGTGGGACCTTTAGAATCCGAAAAGCATTGTATAATAATGTAACATTTCAGTCATTCCAAAAGAGCCCCTCCTCTCCTCTTATAAAAGGCCCCCACCTATACCACCTTATTCACACTTTCAAGCCTTTTGGTTCGGCCAACCTCTGCCAAAATACTCTCCCAACTTATCTCCCTTCATCCTAGAAGCATTAATTTAGTCAGAAAGCCATCCTAAGGAGTCCTTTTGATCAAATCAAAAGGAAGAACCCGAAGAAGAGGTAACGTTTTCATCACCCTCTTTCAAGTTTCTTTCTTCTTCCACTCCCTCTTTGTTTATTATTTCAGTTCTAAAATTATAACCCCAGTATCTTCTATATACTGTGATGTTATTATAAATATGGAACAACCATATTCAGTATTCTACCCATCATTTGAATGACATGTCACCATACGTGCGTACGTACGGCTTACCGTCTCCACGTCGTGGTGTAATTGTTATTCAATATATTATTATTTAGATGGGTATAATAATGATATGTAATTAATGTAAATAATAAATATAACATGATAATAATTCTGTATATATGATATACTATCCAATTATATATTATTTTAATACCAGAATAATGATATTGTCGCTCGTGCGTACGTACGGACTATCATCTCCACGAACGCGATTAGATTCATTCTCCGTCGTATCCATTCAAGTATAATTATCATTTGATGATTTGAAAATAATGTTTAAGGACCTGATATAATTCTGGATATGAATAATATACAACCTATCCATGAAAAACACGACTTACGTAACAAAACATATAAAAGAAAACGAGTAAGTTAACACCCCAAAACATTGATAAATCTAAGATATTGTTAACAAAGCAATGTTAAAAGATCATATATGATATCATATGAATGTATATGATTCTTCTATAATTTAATAACAATTATTTCACCATTATACAGGAGGTTAACCTACCCCAACCAAGGAAAAGTACAAGGTAAGGGTTTACTTCACAACCACTTCATTATCCAAGGTTGTTTATACATAATTATCTACTGGGACCTCGTTATCATCCACATCCATGTTTCTTAAAAATGTCTTTCAAAACATTTTTACTATTAAATGGAAAATGGGTTAAAGTCATTTATACCATTATACGTTTTTGAAAGGAATCTTACCGTCGTTTTCCAAACAATGTACTTTTTGACCTTTTTGACAAATTTAAGGTAAGAATGTTTTTTTAACTTATACGGCGGGTGCGGCTATTTTCCGCCATTATAACTTCGTCAAATCTTCCCTTACAAGCTTATAAGAATATTTTCAAAGTAAATGTATTATTTTATAATTTTGAGACTTTTAAATGATTTCAAAAAAAGAGAGATATTTCTCTCAAATAGCTTTGATTTCATCCATGTCAACATCCTTTGATGGGTTTTAAGTTTAATTGAAATTGATTTATGATACAAAACTCCCATTGAACATTTTGTGAAATATTTGACTGTGGATGTGTTACTTTTATACCATCCATAGTTTCTGGAGAAATTTTTGACGTTTCGTATGCTAGTTTTAATACGAATATTTATGTTATGTTTAAACCTATTCATATGAGGAATGTATTGGACTTAATAAGTGACGGGTGGAGCCTGCTATAGCTCCTCGATGCATCGGTAGGTCTCATGAGACAACAAGACGTGGAATTGTCTGAGGCCCTTTCCCAATTTGATTTATGGTTTTGGCTGAGGCCTTAATCATTTTAGACGTCTTGGACGAGGCCTTGGCGAAATGTTTCAGAATGTCTGGAATTATACATTCCCTCATTATGAAAGTTGTTATTGATATTGCATGTGATTATTCGACCAGTAGAATATCCAGGTGAAGAAGTGAATGGAATTATCTCATTTTACTTTTGCCATATTATGTTGAAGTTCAGGTTTAAAAGGCTTTTGTTTTATTTATACATTTACTTAAATGTTTATGTTTATTGATGAAAGCTTCCGCTATATTGTTATCCTTACTGAGAATCTGAGCTCACCCCTTTCAATATTTTAATATTTTTCCAGGATGTGAAGAAGTATCTTATTAATGACCTGCAGGGATAGTCAAAAGAGGATATGAGTGTGGGCTATGAAGACTTTGTTATTAGTTTTTCACTTTATGATGTAATGTAACATTTATGATTGTATCTAGTGTTTCCAAGGCAACTAAACTAATCGGTCTTTCGAGACTTGATCTTTTGTGATCATGCCAATGTTACGAAGTAATGCACCGTCTCTGGATAGCTGGGTTCGAGGTGTTACAGTTGGTATCAGAGGTAGTTTAGTACTAACCTTGGAAGCTAGATTTAGATAAACTCTGATTAGAGCACATAGCCCAAAGATAGACTTTGAGGATTAGTATAGAAGAACATCCTAGAATTTTGGTATTGTAGAGATGTTGTGTGTTTTCCGAGCAATACATCCCTGTCTGGATACGAGCAGGTAGAGGTGGCTCTGGCACAGATGTACCTAGGGGTAAAACCCGAAAACACCCCTTTGAGCTAGACTCGAACGGGAACCGGTGCACGACAACGGGCCTTGCTGCACTCTTCGTTACGACACTCCCGAGGGATATGCTTAGGATAATTCTCATTTTCTTTACAAACCACTATGAAGGGTTATGAGTATATACATTATCAAAGAAAACATTTCTTTTTATGATTATGGATTATATCCATAAATTGTTCAATTTATGTAAAGTGTTTTAAAAATATGGAATTATGTATTTTAATTCATAAACTAATCTAGTTTATGTAATTGTTTAAAAATGGCGCCTAGTGGATGGAATAGAAATTGTATCAATGAACACACCCCGTGTAGGGATTGCCCTCCTGGTCAAGATAATCATGGTGGAGCTAGTGATACAACTGGTGCTGATCAGCTTCTCACCATACTGGGACAACTCACCCAGGTTATGAATAATAACCTTACTCGTATGGAGCACCCTGATCCGTAACGTGGAGGATCAATTCTAGACCGTTTCATCAGGCAACAACCACAAACCTTCAATGGGAGTACAAATCCTATAGTAGCTGAGTAATGGATAAATTCCTTAGAGAAAATATTCCATGCCTTGGGGGGTAGTGAAAGGGAGAAAGTTATCATGGCAGTTTACCGCCTCACTGGAGATGCCGATCAATGGTGGTCACCAATTAAAAACCCAAAGGAAGATGATGAATTAACAAACATGGAATGGCAGGAGTTCAAAGAGCTGTTCTTAGAAAAATACTTTCCTCGAGACCATAGAGCGGATATGGAAAGGCAATTTCTGAGTCTGAGGCAGAAGGAGGATGAGAATGTCGCAAAGTATGAGGCTAACTTTACAAGGTTAGCGAGGTATGCTGCAGATTACATACGTAACCCAAGAAGTAAGACTGGTCGTTTCTTTGATGGGTTAAAACCATTTCTCCGTCGAGCTTTAGTATCACAATCTTTCTCAACATACGAAGATATTGTCTCATGTGCTATCAAGACAGAAAAGGAATTCTCTAAGTCTTATGACAACAAAGTAAGGCAAGAGAAGAAGAGAACAGTGGAACAAGAGACAGATAAAGGGAAAAAGGGAAAGAAGGATTTTCCATTATGTGATAATTGTGGGAAGAATCACCCTGGTACTTTCCTAAAAGGAATGGGAGTTTGTTATAAATGTGGACAAAAGGGTCACCAGGCTCGTGATTGCAAGGGAAAGAAAGAAGCTATCAAAGTTGAATTCTACAATTGTAGAGAAATGGGTCATTATGAAAATGAATGTCCTAAGCGTCAGGGAAACTTACCTCAAAAAAGGCCAAGGGATCAAGGCCAATATTATGCTGTGACTACAGTTGAAGCGGAATAATTAATGTATTGGTGCTTTTGGACTCATCAATTATATTCTGGTTATTAGAATAATGTGATATATAAGGATTTTACTGCAGTACTTGTTGATTTCAGTAAGGTTTTAATATGATGAAGGTAATCATATTTTTAGTATGTGACAAAAGAGAAACTTTAATTTGTTTGGGGATTCTGATGTTACAATTGATTTTGGAATTTAGAGACCTTTTAAGGAAAGTCTGGACAGAGGTATTTTGGATAACTATAAAGGTTGGAATGAATTAAGTTGAAATTTGGATAGTATTGTTTAAGGTTAAAACATTTATGAAGATTATTTTTGGAATAGTATAGTACTATATTTTTAGGAAAAGGACAACCTGCAGGGTGGGGCATAACCCGTCGCGTCGGACAAAGCTGCAGGAATCGAACCCAAAACCATAGTGCGACAGGCCTTTATTTCCTACCACTAGCCTACATGAAGTCCCTGGTTATTACAAAATAATTTTACTAATCTAAATGGTATGTGTTAACATTTGTAACCCTATACAATTAGGATAAGTATAATATTTTTGGGTTCTATTATCTTTTTGAGTGAAAGGTGAGTTGAAGGTTGAAATTCTAATTGTCAAGCATAAATATATATATACCTATCTGTTATTCAATGAATAAATTAATTCTTAAACATTATTAAAGTGATATTAAAACAAACAAATGTGTTATACTAATACCTTATGTCTTGTTGAACTGATGATATTTTAAATCAACATAGATTGAAGGCTTTGAGGCCCTCAATATGACAGTTGATTGTGATTGATGACCTCAATCACTCCCAACAAATATTTACGTTTTTCCTCCAATTATATGTCTCTAATTGCCACCAATGTTCTCCTAATTGAGATCATAATTGGGTGGTGACTTTTTCATTTCCCTTTCCCTCTTATTAAGGCTAAATTTTATTAATCTTATTTCCGATGTGGGTTTTCCACAAAGGTATTTTTTCTTTTCAACCTTAAATTTTCAAAGAAAAATTTCAAATTGCGAGGACGCAATTTATTTAAGGAGGGGAGAATGTAACACCCCGAGCTTCCATGATACGCTTCTCATTCAATAATGCGATAGCTTTCATTGTACGCAACTTCGAGTTCTAAAACACCGCGACTAATCATAGTAGTCGTTATGAATAGTAATAACCACTTTTTAAAATTATAGAAATTTTATATCTTAAAATGGACTTCATTTTTGGATTCGGAATATCAAAATTAGCCTATGTTGAATTTTTGGTATTTTTCTGAGAACTTCTAATTTTTTATGAATAGTGAAAAATACTTAAAAACAACTTTTTTAATAAAAATAATTTATAGTGATAAATTATACTATTTAGTGGTTTTAAAGTATAATTAGAATATATTTTTACCATTTTATCCAATGGTAGTCATTATAATTAATTTAACATTGAAATTGGACACAAACAATTGCCAATCTTTTGATATAAATTGTTTCTTAAAAACACTCTATTTGTTGTCACAACGGAAATTAATTATAAAATAAATTAATGCAACTTATATTTTTTGAATTTTGTAAAATATAGATCATTTTTGAAATCGGAATATCAATTATAGCTTAGGGTAAAATTTTGGCATTGTTCTGAAAAACTTCAATTTTTGATGAATAGTGAAACCACTAAGTGGTAGTTAAATAACTGATTTTTCGTTTAAATGAAATATTACCACCTCTGTGATTTGATTTTCAAAAATCCGACATACATGGTTGTCATTAAGAAGTAAAATGTGGTCCAATGAGATTAAAATAATTTTTAGTGAATAGTAACTTTTAAGTTCTTAATCGCGATTAGAGGTAATTAGTGTAGTTTAAGGTAAAAATAATGTTTTAATAATATGAGATGAGCTTGACACTTGTCCTACTCCTATTGGATGAGTCATTCCCGACCAAGAAAACCCATGGGGAAACTTGGGGACCCCATGGAGCCACTTTGGTTGGAAAATGACATTAATATATATTTATTTAATGTTAAAATTAAATTGACACAAACAAGAGTTATTCTACTAAAATAGTTTTTAAGTGGGGTTACACAAGTCCAAATTTTGACTATAAATATTCATTAGAAAGATAAAAATATTTCCTACATAATAGTATTATTTTTATAATTTTTAGACATTAAATAAATTAAATTATTTATGACATCATGATGATGCAGTGATGACCTCATTATTTAACGATTTAAATAAAATGAGAAGATAATGAAAAATCCAAGGCTTACACTTGTCCAAAGCCTATTGGATGAAGCAATTTAAAACCCTTATCACCCTACCCACTAATTATATAAGTGTGGTACCTTTATAATCCGAAAAGCATTGTATAATAATGTAACATTTCAATCTTTCCAAAAGAGCCCCTCCTCTCCTCTTATAAAAGGCCCCCACCTCTACCACCTTATTCACACTTTTAAGCCTTTTGGTTCGGCCAACATCTGCCCAAATACTCTCCCAACTTCCCTCCCTTCGTCCTAGAAGCTTTACATTAGTCAGAAAGCCATCTTAAGGAGTCCTTTTGATCAAATCAAAAGGAAGAACCCGAAGAAGAGGTAACGTTTTCATCACCCTCTTTCAAGTTTCTTTCTTCTTCCACTCCCTCTTTGGTTATTATTTCAATTCTAAAATTATAACTCCAGTATATTCTATATACTGTGATTTTATTATAAATATGGAACAACCATATTCAGTATTCTACCCATCATTTGAATGACATGTCACCATACGTGCGTACGTACGGCTTACCGTCTCTACGTCGTGGTGTAATTGTTATTAAATATATTATTATTTAGATGGGTATAATAATGATATGTAATTCATGTAAATAATAAATATAACATTATAATGATTCTGTATATATGATATACTATACAATTATATATTATTTTAATATCAAAATAATGATATTGTCGCTCGTGCGTACGTACGGACTACCGTCTCCACGAACCCGATGAGATTCATTCTCCGTCGTATCCATTCAAGTATAATTATCATTTGATGATTTAAAAATAATGTTTAAGGACATGATATAATTCTGGATATGAATAAGATACAACTTATCCATGAAAAACACGACTTACGTAACAAAACATATAAAAGAAAACGAGTAAGTTAACACCCCAAAACAACGATAAATCTAAGATATTGTTAACAAAGCAATGTTAAAAGATCACATATGATATCATATGAATGTATATTATTCTTGTATAATTTAATAACAATTATTTCACCATTATATAGGAGGTTAACCTACCCCAACCAATGAAAAGTACAAGGTAAGGGTTTACTTCACAACCTCTTCATTATCCAAGGTTGTTTATACATAATTATCTACTGGGACTTCGTTATCATCCACATCCATGTTTCTTAAAAATGTCATTCAAAACATTTTTACTATTAAATGGAAAATGGGTTAAAGTCATTTATACCCTTATACGTTTTTGAGAGGAATCTTACCGTCATTTTCCAAACAATGTACTTTTTGACCTTTTTGACAAATTTAAGGTAAGAATGTTTTTTTAACTTATACAGAGGGTGCGGCTATTTTCCGCCATTATAACTTCGTCGAATCTTCCCTTAAAATCTTATAAGAATATTTTCAAAGTAAATGTATTATTTTATAATTATGGTACTTTTAAATGATTTCAAAAATAGAGAGATATTTCTCTCAAATAGCTTTGATTTCATCCATGTCAACATCCTTTGATGGGTTTTAAGTTTAATTGAAATTGATTTATGATACAAAACTACCATTGAACATTTTGTGAAATATTTTACTGTGGATGTGTTATTTTTATACCATCCATAGTTTATGGAGAAATTGTTGACGTTTCGTATGCTAGTTTTAATACAAATATTTATGTTATGTTTAAACCTATTCATATGTGGAATGTATTGGACTTAATAAGTGACGGGTGGAGCCCGCTATAGCTCCTCGATGCATCGGTAGGTCTCATGAGACAACTAGACGTGGAATTGTCCGAGGCCCTTTCCCAATTTGATTTATGGTTTTGGCCGAGGCCTTAATCATTTTAGATGTCTTGGCCAAGGCCTTGACGAAATGTTTCAGAATGTCTGACATTATACATTCCCTCATTATGAAAGTGGTTATTGATATTGCATGTTATTATTCGACCAGTAGAATATCCATGTGAATAAGTGAATGGAATTATCTCATTTTACTTTTTCCGTATTATGTTGAAGTTCAGGTTTAAAAGGCTTTTGTTTTAGTTATACATTGCCTTAAATGTTTATGTTTATTGATGAAAGCTTCCGGTATATTGTTATCCTTACTGAGCATCTGAGCTCACCCCTTTCTATGTTTTAATATTTTTCCAGGATGTGAGGAAGTATTTTATGAATGACCTGCAGGGATAGTCAAAAGAGGATATGAGTGTGGACTATGAAGACTTTGTTATTAGTTTTTCACTTTATGATGTAATGTAACATTTATGATTGTATCTAGTGTTTCCAAGGCTACTAAACTAATCGTTTTTCAAGACTTGATCTTTTGTGATCATGCCAATGTTACGAAGTAATGCACCGACTCTGGGTAGCTGGGTTCGGGCGTTACATGGTGAGCTGACACAAGTAATCACAACGAAAACATGAAACACACATGCAATCAATGTTTTCATGCATTAAGTCAGAAATCAGAAGTCAGGGTCATGGTGTATGGATACGTCGGCCGCCGCACCAACACTGGACTCCCTGGACTGATAACCACCCTCAATATTCTAAACACTATTGCTTCACATAGAAGAAAGATCAGAGTCCGTGGTAGAACCGACCACCTCTGATACGAATTTGTCACGACCCGTCCTCGGGGCCCGTGCCGTGACTACCCCAAGCCCGCCTTCCAAAGGCCAGGGGCTGGCGACTAGCACCAAGGCGTAAATTCCAACAAAAAGGGAAGGCATTGCCTTTGAAAAGTAAAAAATCACCACAGAGTAAGCAAGAGGAAAAGAAAACACTATGTAAAAACTGTAACAAGCTGTGCTGAATGTAAAATGGGCCGGAAATACAGGCCCAACTGTAAAGTACAACTGAAGGGAAAAACAGCAACTGAAAAGAAAAGTCGCAGCGTCGAGCCATCCTCTGGAAGTCCCACCTGAAGGGTGGGTATAGATAGCCTCCACTGCTCCTCAGGTCCACCTGACCTCTCTGAGTACGTCCCACCCAGTGGTCCACCTCCAGGTATCGTCCTGCTCCGCAAGCCTCCACCACGATCAGCGCTGTCCATCGTCTGCAACCAACAAAACGTAGTTCGGGCATAGCCCGTGCAGGGGTGAGTATAAGCTACTCAGTAGGGACCCCGAGACCCCCAAAGTTATCCCGAAATCCACAAAAGATAAACCACAATGGAACGATACAATCACGAATTAACATCTGATACGACTTAGGTATATGACCATACATATACCTAAGTCATCAATTCCCGTTCGGCTCCAACGTCCGAGCCCAAGCACAACCCAGTCCACACAGGAAAGAAAACGTATACCCACACAGGATAGCTCAACACAATTTACAAAGGAGAGTAAATAGTAAATCCACATAGGATAGCTCAGCACAATCCACAAAGGAGAGTAAACAGTAAATCCACACATGATAGCTCAACACAATCCACAAAGGAGAGTAAACAGTAAATCCACACAGGATATCTCAACACAATCCACAAAGGAGAGTAACACAGGATTCAGCTCACACAGGTATACTTCTTCGGATGACGATAAAGATGATCATTGATCCATCTAAGTCATCGGACCCACAAAGGATCGATAGGTAACTAACCCCCGCAATGACCCACACAGGATCGGGCCCACACAGGACCTGTAGGCGCTGGCTCACACAGAACCGCTGAGCGCTAACCCACACAGGATTGGACCCACACAGGGTCGGACCCACACAAGACATGTAGCACTGATCCACATAGGATCGCTGAGTGCTGTAGTCGTCGCTGTCCACTGAGGATCTCTGCACAGTCGTCGTCGCAGTCCACTGAGGATCTCTGCACAGCCGTCGTCGCAGTCGAAGTAGCAGTTGTAGCCAGTACTAGGGTTCCCGCACACTGCAAGCTCATTCGGAAGGGTCCACTCCACAAGCCGAGAGGCTGATACATCAACTGTAACAAAGTCCGAAGTTGATGTATCCAAAAGCTCCGTATTGTCAACAAGAACTCAACGTCGCAGACGGCGCGTCAATCGGACGCCCGGTCTGAGAGTAATTGGCTTTTTCGTCCCAGGGGCCCGGTTGGTTTTTATGGAAAAACCAACCCGATCGTACCCCACCTGCATCCAAACCTCTAGAGGAGTGTTCCAAAAGATCCTTCTCAATTAGAGGAATTCAACGAAGCTGACGGCACGTCAATCAGACGTCCGTATCTCAAGATATGAGTGTTTCCGCTCCGAGGCCCCGGTTGGTTTCGTGTATGAACCAACCCGGCCGAACCCAAAGTATTTTGAAACCTTGAGTACGATATACCGAAATGACCGTCTCGATCCAAGGATCTTGTTTTCGCTGACGGTGCGTTGTTCGGAGGCCCGTAGCTCATGTTAAGGGCAAAAGACAGAAAATGGTCTGAAGACGGGGGTCCGGGCCCGGGCCGACCCGACCCGACCCCCCTGGGTCGGCCGAACCAGGTCGACCCTACCCGGTCCGACCCGGCTGGACCCGGTCTGGTCCGGTCAGGGTGCGGCCCGACCGGTCGGACCGGCCTGGCTCGGCTAGGCCGAGCGGCCGAGCGCCGCAGCCGCGGGGCGCCCCCCCCCCCCCCCCCCCCCCCCCACCCCCCCCGCCCACCCCCCCCCCCCCCGCGGGTTGAGGAAGCCGCGACCCTTGAAGGACCACGCTGGATAAGCGGACGTGGCTTCTTCCGCGTCCCGTGCGGGCGAGCCGGACCCGCGTGGCCGCGGGTCCGTTGGCCGCCACCACCGCGGCTGAAGCCGCGCCGACGACCTGCGCCGCCAGTACCTTCCGCGGGCCACCAGAGTTGCTCCGGTGGTCCGTTTTCCTTCCCGTCTGCGCCGTTGTTCCTCCCGTGTTCCGTTCTTCACTGCGGGATCATCAAATTTTCCTTGCGTCACGATTTTCCGTCTCCCGCCAAATCCGCACAACCACGAAGAATGACGGAGGGTTGTCGGGCCATGTTCGTTTGGCCCGCACCCTACGCCTTAGATAAAAACAACGGGAGAATAAAACAACAAATCCAAAAACAATTTTAATGAAATGAAATTGTTCATAAGAATCCGGGTTCTTTATTTTAAATGAATCGATCATGGGAAAAAGGTATTTCCAAAACAAATCCCTACCTCGTCAAGTCGTCGCACGCGGGTTATTCGCGGATTTGATCGTCGCGGAAGGAGGCACTCGTCGCGTCGCAGAAGGCGTCGCGTCGACGCGGAAGGGCGCCGCGTCGTCGCGGAATACGGTGCGCGTCGACGAACACTGAGGTTCAAGAACAACGGATTTAATTTTAATAATTAAATCTGTACGTTGTTAAAAACCACAATGGAGTTTAAAGAATCTCATACACTCACCTCAACGGTTGATCGAAGGTTTTTGTCGCGGAGGAAGGAACGTCGCAGAAGAATGTCGCGGGATAGGGAAACGTCGGCGTTGCGGCACACAGCGTCGCGTCGTCGATTTCTGTAGGTTCGGCGTTATTCGCGTTCTTCACGTTCTTCGCGTTCTTCGTGTTCTTCGCGTTCTTCGCGAAGAAGGGTGAAGGCACAAGAACTTCTGTCAAAAGCCTCTCAATGTGTAATCCTCCAAAAGTCGGCGTTGGTCTTATTTTATTATTTTGCCAACAAACGAAAAAAGAGGTAAGTAACGACCCATTAATTCGTAGAATTAATTCAACGAAAGAAACCGCCCATTTAATTCACGAATAAAACTGCCTAATTAAATTGTGCATTAAGAATTTAAGAAAACACGTCAGTTGAATTTCATAATGACGGGTTTTCGCGGGTGTGTTACTTAGCGGAAAAGAAACGGTGGGGCTCGTGGGGGCCCCACCCCACAAATATCCTACCAAGAGGGTAGGATATTTTTGGATAGCATCCTATCCGGATCAACTCAGCTTAATCCTCTTTAAGTGGCTTCAAGTGGCTTCCAAGTTGCTTAAGTGAAATAAAATAAATTTTGCCGTACAATTATATTATTTCTTAACTTTAAGCCCAAAAAATTAAAAACCACACTCGAGCAAACGCAACTCCAGAAGAGGCGTTTCTAAGCAAATACTGGCGCTGCGATTTCATCGGTTCCCTCAGAATTCAATTCCGGGAACCGGTTCAAAATTTAGAAAAACCCACTCGTCCGTTCACTGAACGTACCCGAGCCAAACTTCCAAAAATGATTCTGGGCACACTAGGCCTTGTAATCAGGTTCCGTCAGAAACTATGTTCTTGTAAAATTCCAAAGAAAATTAAGAAAAAAATTTCCTAGAAATTTATGGGTCTTTACATCTTGGTTATTCCATTCGGTGTAAGCAACACTCTAGAAGTGTTCATGGAACTCATGAACAGGGTTTTCCATCCATACCTCAATCACTTTGTCATAGCCTTCATCGATGACATTCTGATCAACTAGAATACTGAGGAGGAGCATGCCTACCATTTGCTGGTAGTACTAAATGCACTCCAAGAGCCCCATATTTATAGTAAGATCTCAAAGTTCTAGTTTTGAATCCAAGAGGTTCACTTTTTGGTACATGTCATCTCGGACATCGTATTTGCAGTAGATCCAGTGAAGATTGAGGCGGTACTTGCTTGGGAGCCACCCAAGAGTGAGATAGAGGTATAGAGTTTCTTGGGATTGGCCGGTTACTACTGGAGGTTCATTCCAGCCTTTTCCAGAGTTGCAGCACCACTATCAACCTTGAAAAAGAAGGTTTAACCCTTCATATGGTTAGAGAGATGCCATTAGAGATTTCATGAGCTAAGGAAGAGGCTGACTAGTGGCCCCATCATGAGGCTTCCAGAGAAAGGTGTAGGGTACGTAGTCTACTGTGATGGATTAGGGAATAGAGATGGGTGTATTATGATGCAGGAGTGAGCAGCGATCATTTATGGTTCTCGGCAGTTGAGAAAGCACGAGCAGAACTATGCTACCCATGACTTACAGTTAGCAGTAGTTGTGATTTCCTTGAAGATGTGGGGACACTATCTGATGGGTAAATGTTTTACACTATACTCTTATCAAATGAGGCTCAGGTATATCTTCTCTTAGAAGGACCATAACCTGAGACAACGACGATGGATTTAGTTCCTCCAAGACTATGAATTCGAGATAGTCTATACTCCTAGAAAGGGGAACATTGTAGAAGATACACTCTATAGGAGATCTGTTGTAAAACGTCTAAGTGAGGTGATGTAGCAGTTTGATGCTTTGTAGATATCTTTTGTGGATGGAGATGGAGCATCTTTCTTTCAGTCCCTTACAGTCACTCCCCCACTTCTTCAGCGAGTCAGGAAGGCACAACATGAGGACGCAGACTACGTGAAACGACGTGTTTAGATATCCACATGGTAGTCACTTGGTCGATTTTATGAAGGTGGGGAGAATGTCATCCTCTTTAGAAGACGTAATATGATTTCAGTGTCATGTCATGACGAAGTTATAGAAGAGTTCTACACATCCCCTCTAGCGGTACATCCAGTAGCGGAGAAGATATACCGGGATCTCTGACAACAGCACTAGTGGCCGAGGATGAAGAAGGCAGTTGAAGAGTTTGTGTGTCGGTGCCTCACTTGTCAGTAGGTGAAGGCAGAGCACCAAGTACCAGCTGGGTTGGTTCAGCCTTTAGAGGTACCAGAGTGTATGTGGGATGAGATATCCATGGACTTTGTGATTGTACATCCACATACATCCAAGT
Source organism: Viscum album (assembly GCA_963277665.1). Taxonomy (NCBI): domain Eukaryota; kingdom Viridiplantae; phylum Streptophyta; class Magnoliopsida; order Santalales; family Viscaceae; genus Viscum; species Viscum album. The sequence goes on along the minus strand of OY728150.1, from coordinate 1,674,014,328 downwards.
TTCACGACTCAATTTGGGTTATCGTTGATCGACTCACCAAGTCAACCCACTTCGTACCGATCACAGAACATGGTTCAGTAGAGATCATGGGATGCCTCTACGTTCCAGAGATTGTGTGGCTACATGGATCACCTTCTACTATTATCTCTGATTGTGATGCACGGTTTACTTCCCGTCTATGGAAGGGGTTACAGGAGGCTTTTGAGATGTAACTTCGTCTGAGCACCACCTTCCATCCTCAGATGGATAGTCAGACTGTGCAGACCATTCAAACCCTTGAGGACATGATGTGTGCTTGTGTTCTCAAATTGGGTCACAGCTAGGAGGATCACTTACCATTGGTGTAGTTTTCCTTGAAAAAAAACTATCACTCCACTATCGGGATGACACATTTTGAGGCGTTATACAGGTGACCTTGCAGATCACCCCTATGTTGGACTGACCCTGGGGAGTTAGCACTAGAGGGACTAGAGATTTTATGAGCTAAAATATAGAAAGTGAAAATCTTCATGGAGCGGATGCAGAGTGCACATAGTAGGCAAAATTCGTATGCTGACAGTAGACAGAGACCTCTGGAGTTTGAGGATAGAGACCACATCTTCTACAGTTCTCACCATGATGAGGTCTATAGAGATTTGGTGGAGCCATCAAGTTATCTACACATTTCATCGGACCTTTTCAGGTCCTCAACAGAGTTTTCTAGGTGGAATACCGCTTAGCTCTTCCACCTTAGTTGAACCGGGTGCACGGTGTCTTCCATGTATCCCAGCTGAGGAGAATCGTGCCCAACCCTTCTCACATCATCGACCATAGAGAGTTGGGCGTTGACGATGGGGAGACATTTATGTAGGTTCTAGTGGAGATTGAGGATCGACAGGAGTGGGTCCTACGTGGATTGTCGATACCTATGGTGTGCATTCTATGGCAGCACGGGAACCTCCAGAAGAGCACATTGGAGCTGGAAGCTTAGATTCATGCTCAGTACCCCAACTTGTTCTCATACTTCGAGTTGTAGCTTATGGGGATGTGAATCATAGAGGGGGGGGGGAATGTAAAGACGTAGAATTTCCATGGGAATATTTTTTCCTTAAATACATGTGAATTTTATGAGTCCATGAAAACTGATGGCGCATGATTCAGAGGCCCGTTGTGCGCATAATCAATTTCTGAAGTTCGGTTTTGGTATGTTCATTAAACGTACGAGAGGGTTTTTATAAATTTTGAACCAGTGCTCAGAATTGAAATCTGAGGACACTGTTAAACATTTAGTGCCGATATTCTCTTAAGGAGACATTCACTTGAACAACAGTGTTTCGAGAATATAAGTTAGTTTTTTTGGGTTTTCAGGGAAAATAATAAATAATGTGAGCTTCACTTTATTTTTAGTTGGTCCTCCATGTGGGTGTTTTCTGGTTAATACCTCCTCAGGAATGTTGGATGTGGGACCACCACACCTTAACCTCCCATGAGAGGTTATGGTGGTGGGGAACACCTAAACCTAACCTCCAGTGAGAGATTATGACGTGGGGACTACACGGGGCTAAACCCTCTATTGATGGAGGAGAGTAAAACCTCTCAACTATCCCTCATTAATGAGGGAGAGCCTCTCGACCTCCCTTTTAATTAATTGATGCCAACTACCTAATTAATTCGGGCCGACACTCATGAATTAATTAGGGGAGCCAAGTTATTAAATCACCAACTTGATTTTTTTCAGCAAATAAATAAAAGAAAAATTCAATCTATTATTATTTTTCTTGGAATTTCTCATTTGGTGGAGCTTGGGAAGAGAAGATCTTGGGAGAAAAGTTCTTCCAATGAATAACGATCCACCGACGATGAAGACTCCACAAAAGAAGAACACTGACCATATTCGACTACCTCCCTCGGATCCTATCGATGTGGGGAATATTCAACTGACCTACCCGGAGCATCATCGTCAATGAGTCAATGCAGCTCAGGATTGGGAGTGCGTGGTGGATTTGAAAATTGATGAACTCCTTCGTCTTCTTCCCGCAACTTTAATATCGACGACCGATAATAAACGGTAGGGGGTTTATCTTGTGTAACATTCTATTTCTCTTTTATCTTCTTTAGATTGGAATGTAATTGTTGCATGGTTTTAAAATAATTATTTTCCATCATTCTTACTCTTTGATGAGCCAAATTTTACCCCCCTAAATGTGGAGGGTGTGAGCCAAACTACCATGGCCCGACCACTCTGTCATTCTTGTTTGTGTTGTTTCTCGACATGGCGATGAAGCGACGTTGAAGGTGAGGAAGGCATAGTCAAAGTCCGCACTTCCTGTGGCCTCCACGAATAGTGCCACCGCCATGGAGTTTCAGTGCCTACAACGCGCCGGATCCGTGGGCCAAACCACCACCAGCCTCCCGCGCACCCAGCTGCACCGCTGTCAGCCTCCACTGCGCCACAACCGAACCCCATCGGCCCACATCGCGTCGAACTGCACTGGCCTGACCTCCCAGCCGCCTTTCGGCTAGGCCGCGCCATGCACAGCCAACCACCGGCGCTCCTGACCGGGCCCTACCCAGCCGCCAGCCGGCCCGCTAGGTGCCCTGCCCTACCGCCTCCTCGACTGGCTGTGCCCTTCCCGTTTGTCGGCCGGCCAACCTGGCACCTTGCCCACCTGTTTTCACACCTGTAAATTCTTTTCCGGGCCACCTCCCGGCCTCCCAACCTCCCGAACTGGCCTATGGCTCTTCTTGTGGTGCCCTGGCCGAACCGGCACCGAGCCCAGGCCAAACCGCCCACGCGTCCTGCTGGGTGGGTCCTAGTAGACTGGGCCAAACCTAATAGGATATCTTGCCAAATGGGTCGGGCCAGACCCAATAGGTGTGACCGGGTCGACCCATACTGGATCGGACCGGGTCAGATCGGACCCGGGCCCACTACCGACCATTTTCGTTCCTTGGCCATAACTTTGGCTCCTCATTACCATTTGAAGAACTATCAACGTCGTTGGTATTCATATAGGAAAACGGTCCCTCTGAGTATACCCCATTGTTTTTTGAGGTAATGTTGAGTTTTGGTCAGGTTGGTTCGTACAGAAATATAACCGGGCTCCCTGGATTAATAGGCTAATAACTCACAGAACAGTTGTCCGATTAACACGCTGTCTGTTGTGTTGATACCCCTAGGGAGTGGCCGAACTTTGACTATGGTACATCGTGATAGTTGGAGTATAGACCACCATCTCGTGAAGTGGATCCTCCCAGAGACGAGCGTGCGTAGTGGAGAGACCTAGTAGCTGGATGAGACCTGACGACTGCTGACCCATTCAACACATAGTGTTTTTACTAGCCCAGTGGGGAGTACCTTGGTGTCATGGAAGGCCCACATTGGGGAGCCCCTTGGTGTCTTGGTAGACCCACGGTACTTGACAAGAGGAGCGCCTCAGCAGGCTACGACGGGTGCGCCTCTGTTTGAGCATGGCAGACCCACGGTGGAGAGCGTCTCTATGTGAGCACAGCACACCCGCTGTACTCGACAAGAGGAGTACCTCAGCAGTACAAGGTTAGTAGTAAGTGCCTCTGTGAGGCGTGGCAGGCCCAATGTACTTTATTGAGCAACAGTTCTCCAGTAGTCATGGTGTCGATAATAAAAATTCTGGTTTGAGCTGAGTCAGTAACTTTTTGTATTTTTTCCTCATGATTGAGATTGATTACATGATAACTTAGGTATATGTATGGGCACATACCTATGTGGGATTATCTATTTATTTAATACTTTTTGGTTTAACCTTGTTGAATTTTTTGAGACCTTGGGGGTCTCAGGGTCCCTACTGAGTGTCTTTATACTCAACCCTTCACTGGCTATGCCCGCAACTCATTGTGTTGGTTGCAGACGACGGACATCACTGAATGAGGCTGAGAGTACCAGGAATGGATGATACCTGGATAGGGACCATATTACGTGTAGGTATATAGAGGAGATAGACAGACATGGAGTGTTTAGTAGGCTATCTGTACCTACCCTTCAGGTAGGATCCGTGGTGGACAATCCATGAGATGCTCTTCACCTTTTAGTTGTTTTGTCCTTTCCAGTTGTACTTGTTTTAATTTGTACTTGTATTTTAATGTGGGGCTTGTATTCCATCCCCTCTATGTTTACCGCACTTTTCATATAGTTTTACTTTGTGTTTTGTTTCCATCTCGTACTCTGTTGTGTGTGTTTTCATGTTTTAATGGCAATGGCTTCCCAGTTTGGGGATTTACGCTTTTGGTACTAGTCTCCAGCCCCTGGACTATGGAAGGCGGGATTGGGGTAGTCACGGCACGGGACCTAGTGGACAGGTCGTGACATGAATAATAATTAAAAACTTTTTAATAAGGTCAATCTTATTTTTTAAAAAAAAAATAAGTTACTAATGCTAAAATATTATTCTTCTTGGTAATAGTATATTATTGTAAAAAGATAAATTCATTTGAAAAGGCCCCAAATATCTCAATCCGTATAACGTTTTTGGATGATTAGTGGATTAACCAGTACTTATTCCTTCTCTTATATTTCCCACTTCATGGGAGACATTCCTTTGAAGTTGACATGCCATTAATATTATGTTATGAGGATTTATAAAAAATCTTCATCTCTCAGTTATAAAAGGATTACTTCACCACTCCACATATTCTCACTGAATGAGACTTTTAATAATACCAAGTTATTCCAAAATACTTCCTCAAATCACCATCACATGTTTTATAGGTTTGGTCTCAACAAAATAGCATTCTAATAAGGCTTAAAGAGTTGTCCAAAGAGTAATATAAATCTCCCAATCACTCTTTATTTAATTTATAGTCCTTTATTTCTTCATTAACCACTAAAAAAATAATTATAACCATAGTAACATATTTGATGTTTTGTAATTATTACTATGAAATGTTATTATTTTGAAGGAATGAACTGTTTTTACCTTCCTCTCATTCATCTAAAAATAAAAATGTCACCCATGTTACGTGAAGACGACTACATATAATTGATACATATTTTATTTTTCATCCCTACCTTAACCATATTGATATAAAATATAATTTATGAATATATATTTTATTTAAGGACTAAAATATGAAAATAATGTTGTTCTAAAAGAATTTCCCTGAAATTTAAAATGTTTATAAATTAATACGTTGATAAGGAAAAAATTACCAGAAACAAACTCATCATGGATCTATTTCTCATGAACCGTAACAATACATTCTATCAATAAGGAATTGGGATTACCAAATAATTGAAAAAAATATTTAAATTCCTTTTATTGACAGGTAATGATGAACATTGTATTAAATAAAGGGGGTTCAATGATTCCATTAAGAAACAAGTGTAAACAATAAAAAATAATGAAATATGTTAATTAAAACAAAAATTTACTAGATAATATATTTGTAATGAATGATGAAAATTAAATATTACAAAGGTTTATATATAAGAATATTATTCTGAAATAATTTATTACAATGGTTATGTATAATAAATAAGGGGTTGAAAATAATTTGTTGATGTTGCGAGTAAAAGTGACATGTTTTCATTCCAAAATAATTTTGAATTCAACAATGTTATGACAATGTTTCCATATCAAGAAACTAAATATAATTTTCCTCCAAAATCACAAATATTTTCAAATCCTATGGTTTTTAAAAAATTTCACATATCCTCTAAATTTTCTATCCCTATGTTTCATAATTCACTTCACGGTATTCAGGTAAGAAAAACCATCCTTTGCTATTATTATTTGTTAGAAATATTTTTACTCCATGTCAATTTTATATATTTATCAATGTCCACTTTTTTATTTCATTTATTATTTTTCAATATTATTGGGATTCTCTAAATAATAAATTAACATTTATTGTTTTTGGAACTCTCCCTTTTAAACAACTTTGAAATTCATTTCAAAATGTTAAATAAATATTATTTTAAATTCATTTTTTACTAACACATTTACCTACCACTAACATTGATTTTAATTAAGAAAACCCCCCTCCATGTTTACAAGTTTTCCATATAAATTCTAATTACCAATGTCTTATAATGTTTTTTATTAAAATATAAAAAAATATAAAAAGTATTTAATCCTCAATATTTATGTAAATTTTAATGATATTGTAAAAACAATTATTTATTTTAAAAATATATAATCCTTATTATAATTAAATGAGGAATATTATCAAAGTTTATCATAAGCATTCATCATATAGGTAAAATATGAGCATGTTTTATGGATTCATTCATGAATACCATTTCTTTCTTCATTGGTTAATCAATATATAGGGAATTATGGTTGTTTTTATGTTCTTACAGCATAAATATGTTTTTTTATAATTATATGATGATTGGGCATGAATATCACACTATTTCATTGTGTAATGAAATATATCTTATGATGTTACAATGATCTAGGAATGGAGAGTGAACATGATCATAAAATCATAAATTATATGTCATTATTGAGGAATTGTAACATGAAAAATTGAGATAGTTAGATTTACTAAAGGAATATTATACCTCAATACATTACCATCCAAATAATGTAAAAAGGAAGAAGATATTATCAATAAAAAGGATCATGATACACTATACTAAAATATGATTAAATTGCACCCAAAAATCCTTGGATTTAAAAGTATTTATAGAGAAAATGGTGAACTGTTTGGAAGAAGTTATTAGAGAAGATCCTAAGGCTAAGGTATGGCTAATGCATTGGAATCTCTACAGGGAAGAAAGTAATAATAGGCTAGGGCTATGTTTTGGTAACATTTCCTTTTCTTATGAGGCTTCGCCCCTAGTCTGATTGGGGAAGTCCAGTATGGACTTCCTCATTGGGCTAGAGAACTCTACCATTTCCTTTGCAGGTCATTTAGAATATGGCGGATTTGGAGGGATGGCAACATCGGGAGGGACCATGCTTGCATGGGATCGCCGAGTGTCCAGCTTAGGGATGGTGTTTGTTGTTGTTGCATGTATGTGGTGGTTCCTGCACTCTCTGTTTTTTGTTTCGGTTTGTTTAGATGTCTTGTTGGACCTTTTGGTTTCTCAGTTTTTCCACAAAAGTGTTTCCTTAATAAAAATAATAATTTTCAGTATAGAGAAATAACCAGGGAAGGGATGAAATAAAACCACTAAAAAATGAATAATCAACCATCCATATATGTAAAATTTAATTTTCCTAGACAAATTATACATATTTCTAGAATAATGTATGAATAATTCTATAATTTAACACTATAAATGGAAGAGTTATATGATTTGGAACACAAATATTTGTCCCTTAAAAACTAAAATTAGAGCAATTTTGTATGGTACATATAGCTCATATATATATTGATTCATTAATCACAATTTTTAATATAGATATTAAGAAAAACATATAGTGGGACAACATAAAAAGGGTTATTTTTTATTATCAATCTCATTTATTGATAAAACAATAAGTTAATATAATGTGGTATAAATCAATGTGGTTGATGAAACCATCACTGACACTTGTACTAAATTAGGGAAACATCCCCATTGATTTTTATTTATAATTTCTAATAAAATTAAAATATGTTATGCAATTTTAGTAGTGGTGATTCACAATACAAATTTAATACACTTAATATCCATTCATGTTGACTTTTCACTTGATAAATAATCTATATTATACATAAAGGACATGGTAAAGATGTTTAGAGTACCAATTTCATTTTCATATGATTTAAATACCTGGAACACATAAATTTTTTGGATTATCCATCAAATAGAAATGAATAAATATAAGAGATTTAACATCTATTATTATACAAAAATTACTTTTCAAAAAAAAACAATTCAATTCAAAATCTACAGGATATAAAGAGATTATGGAAAATGGAATTCAAAGGAAGTTAGGAAGAATATGTTTCTATGGTTTAATTATTATATTATAATAGTTGTATATGTAAAATCATATTGGTACCATATAAATTTTTATACTTAAATAGATTAACAACATTGTGATGTTTGGGGATTTTAGTGAAAGGAAACTGTTGGGACCCGATCATTCCAAAGGGAAGTCAGAGATGGTAAGAACTATTTAGTATCATATGAAAGTATTATAATATCAATATAACATATATAATAATAATAATCAATGATATTTTGAGTGTTATGCTGGTGATAATGTGTTTTATTGAATATCTCATATTTACAGGGTTATAATATTTCAGAATAAGGGAAAACTTAACACTAAACACAATAGACCATTCTTGACTCCTGATTAAATTGGGGTTATAAATTATCTATTAAAATTATAACCATCCCTCACTTTGGTACTTTATTTGTTAAATATATCACTTTTGAGTAAGTATTTAATATATGCATCACATGTACTGAAATTAGGAGTTGGAAACCGAAACATAAAATCTCTTATGAGTAACAACCTGTGTAGATTTTAGATCGATTATGTAAGCCATTAATGAATAAGAAAAATTACCATGTTAAATTTCTAAATAAATATATTATGTTTGTGGAAGATACATGGCAACCAAAGAATGTGATAAGACTAAAGTAACCTTACTTTCTCCAAATGAGTAATAAAATCACAATGATAAAATTCACTTAAGTTGGCTAGGATATAAAATCCCACTATTCAACTTTATATTTTCCATTTAAATAAATATTTCATTGATGCGGATTTCTCACATTAACTTCAAACCTAAATTGACCATGATAAATTGTTTTTTGATAAAAGTTTATCTATTAAATATAACTGTTATTATTAAGACAATAACATAAAGGGTTTAAATAGAAGAAACCAAATTATAAAATAAATTTATAAATTTTTTTATTAATTATGAATAATAATGTAATGATAAATATAAATTAGTGTAGTTAAATAAAAACTACAATTATATTAGGATTAAAAATATTTTTTTTCAAAAATGGATTTATTATAAACTATTTATTATATTTTCAGAAACTAAATACATTATGGTTAAATAATGATAAAATATTTTTGTTTATTTTACTAATATATTAACACCAATTTAATTATAAAATTTATTGGAAATAAGAAAATGAATATTTAATATTAAAAAAATTATTATAAAAATAGTTTTTGAAAACAAAATGAATCCAATTAAAATATAATTTGAAAAATATTATAATTGAAATTTTAAAAAATTAAATTCAATTTTGTACAAATCTTATTAGTATTTTATTAGGAGTAATTCTAGAAAATTAACTGGAAATATTGATTTTTAAGTAAATATTATAAAATAAAATTTTACAAATTCAATTTATTTGTGTACATCATTAGACATAAAAATGAAGTAAAAATATATAAAACATTTTTACTTGATAAATATGAATTTAATAAGTAATATCATAATTCTATAAATATTCTTTTTATATTATAAATCTATGTTTGATATTTTTTAACATTAGAAAAAAAATTACAACTGTTTTTATATGTTATACGTTTATTATTTTGAAATTAATTTTTCCTAATTTAAGAAATGAATTATAGTAAAATGGATTTAAAAATAAGATCATAATTTCCAAATTATTTAATAGCTGAAATTTAATATTTATTGATAGAAATCTGTTACCAAGGTTATAATATGAGATAGAGAGGTAAAATTAATTTAAGTTAACAAAATAAATTAAAGGAAAAAGGCCTAATATTACACACATTGTATCCATTATTAGTGTGGTTGTGAGTTTGGTTAACAAAAAATCTTCCACCATAAATTATTATCATATTATTCATCCATTTTATTTTGAATGTTTCATGACTTTAATAAAATGTTATGTGTATTTAGAAATGTTCAACCCTTATCACTTATAAAAGAGGACATTCACCACCCCACCTATCCTCTCACAAAATTAATTTTACCCGGACACAATTATATTAAAATCACTACCAAAATATTTACCCCAATTTCTAGAGGTATTTACCTCAATAAAAGACCATTCTATGAAGTCTCAAGGAGTTATTATGGGAAATGTCATAAAAATACAAAATCTATCTAATTTATCTATATTCCTTTCTCTCATCATTAAACTCATATTAATATATTATAACCCCAAAAAAATAAATATATTATTATATTTATGATAATGAAATATTATTATGATGGTTAAATAAAAATTTTATACCATCCCCGATTTATTATAAAATTAAAACACCACCCATTTTATGTGAGAACTACCACTTCTCTGAATGGAATATTTATTTTTTAATCATCGACTTGCATAGATAATTATAAATATAATTTTATTGTTATATATAATATAAATAATTATCAAAGGTCATTAATATTATTCTTATATAATTATAAAAAAACTTATTATCATTAAAAATGAAACCATTGATATCATTAAATTACCTGAAAAAAAGATTATCGTAGATCCTATTCCCATGGAAACATACCCATAGTTTTCATTAGATGAACCAATGGATACCGATATATTTTTAAAAAAAATTATTTAATCATATTATCAAATATATTAATGTTTAACTTAATATCAATGAATGGGAATCGAAGTATCCATTACCTAACATAAGATAAATATTTGAAATTACAAACATCAAATTATGAAAATAAACATTTAATGGATTATGAATGTATATTGATTTATTAAGAATAAGGAAATAAATTAAATGGATATGAATAATATTAATAAATATTATATTAAAATAGATACGTTTATTATATTGTGGGTTAAAGAGATTTAGTTGATGTTGGGAAAAAAATGAACTAGTTTCCTTTATAATCTAAATTGTAATTAAATATTGTTATGGCTAGGATTTAATCGTGGGAAGTTTAATAATATTTCTACATAAAAAAAACAGATATTATATTATCCTATGATTTTTTCATAATATTTATGTGTAACGCTAACATTTAATTTCAAATTGTGTTTAAAATTACCTCAATGTGCTACATATAATAAAAACTGACTTATCCATTTTTTAGAATGGAATCTATTTACTCCATGTATATATTCTATTTTTGTTTTTTATAAATATTCATGGATACTTTATTTTAATTAAATTTTTTCTATTCATATTATGTTTATATAACAATTTAATCGACATTTTATGTTTTTGGTATGTTCACCTTCCACTAACTATCACCTTCATTAAATCATTTATAAAAAAATCCCCATCTAATCATTTTCTGTATTAATGAATTTTTCAATCACCTTATTTATTTTCATTATGAAACATTCCTTAAAAATTTTCATGATTTTACCAATACTTTTTCTCCTTTTTCTGATAAAACACTTTCTGGAAACATTTGAAAATCATAACGAGTATTTATACTTTTATCAAAGTGTAATTTAATAATATTACAAAAGTTATTTCATCAATTTTAATATCCATATTAATATATTATGTTTAAATGATAAATATATTCTAATTATACCATATGAATTATATCGTTGTATGGATTATAATTATTTAATATGGAAATTTTTAGGAATCCAATATATTTTATCATAGGGTAATCATGATATATTTAATTATGAATGATTTTAGGTCATTATGACATAGATATAAATGTTTTATCTTTATTTTATTAGTGGGACCTATATATCCCATCAATCTATTTGGTACATAATTATACCTCATGAAATTTATTTTTTATAGGAATATAGAGTAAACCCATTCCCCTTATAGAGCTCAATCAACTATGTTTTGTAGAATGAGAGTGAACCCAATTTCAAATTTGGATCTATCCACTATGTAATTATTGTCTTGGAAGTGAGCCTATATAAAAGAAATTATTTTTCAATGTTTTTTTATGTTCCACTCTTTTTTTCTTCATTCTTATAGACATATTATATTTTCATAGATCAAGAATTTAGACTAAGGTTTTAAAACATTATTACTAATCTATTATGTTATTATCACATCCTATTACAATGAATTTTGATTAATGATATGTTATTAATAATTTATTTTTATCTTATTATAATTAATTCAATATAATTATATTCTAATGACATTATCCTCATTTTATTTGCATTTATGATCATTGATTGATAACTGTTATGATTACCTTTAATGATCATTTTATCTTACCATTTCTTTTTTTCCATTCCTCAAGTTATGAATTAGAGTATTATGATTGATTTTTCAAATATAGTATAATTTTATAAGAATAGTTGTTAAATATATTGAAAATACTTTCAAATAATTTTTTTATATATATCCTCCATGGACACTAATCCTTTATGATTTAGTGTGTGATTTATTTTGAGATGATATTTATATTAATGTAAAATTACAAAACATGTATGTATAATAATCCTGTGTTATCACAACACATCATCCCAATATATTATTAATTATGAAAATTAATGCATTTTCTATCATATTTTTTTTTGGTTCCCCAAGATTTAATTGATTTACTAAAAACAAATTTATTAGTGTCTGCAAAGATAATGTTCAATAACATCTGTGTGAACCTCCGTATAAATATGGAAACTAAATTCTTTGATATACTTAATATATTTAATTAAATATAGATTAAATTACGTTTTTCCCCATTATTCTTATTATTCTATTCTAAAAATAATAATTATTCCCTAAATGCTTTTAAAATCGTCCTTACAAAATTCAAAAACTAGAACTAATTTAAACCAGGAACAAATATAGTCTAAAATTAAATTAATTTTATCCCTAAATAACATTTATCACCATTTTCTAACGTTACATACAATAGCCTAATTTTATTTATTCTTTCTATGTTTTATTCCATAGTCGATAAATCAACCACTGATAACATTTGATCAATTTATATTTTGTTAATAAAAATTTATGATAACCTATATGTTTCTCCTAACATAGATCTGACATCAATTATGAACACATGAACACATTAATTCAATAATTACATGTATTTATTATGAATATTCTATTAATATACTCTAGAAAATTCTTTTTATTATCATTGAGGATTAAGACACATAAACTGTAATAATAAATAATAAAATCCACAACTTTTACACAGAATTTATAGTTATTTATTATATAATAAAAATTAATTTCACTATCTAATTTAAACATCAATAGTTTTAACATGAGTATTTACATTATAATCATTCATTATAATCACTAAATCCTATAAAATTATTAGATAAAATTGAATGAGTATATAAATCTCCAAAATAATAAACAAAAGGGTTATACTCATCAGACCATGAAATATTGGAAAATGTATAAACATGAATATAGTTTAGCTCAAAACCTAAAAAGATGCATTAATATCATACATTATTAAACTTATATTCAATAAAAAAATCAACAATATGATAACCATTATTCTCTTATTAGCTGAATATATGGAGGGACATAAGGAAAACTCATATGAATGAATAATGGGAATAGAATAAAAATAAAATGTTATTAAAACATAGTATTCATATCCAAAGTAAAAAATTTAATACAATAAAATATTTGGTAAATTATAACATAAAATATCAGGAGAATAAATATTTTCTAATGATTTATGGGTATATATCCTTGGCCCACCCATCCCTATCTTAAATTTCAAGAACCATTCCATGAATGAAACACATTGAATAAAAAAATCTATTATATTAATATAATAATTCAAAAAAATGGAAAACGAAATAACACGTACATTGAGACTACTGTAAAAACATTATAGGAAACATTCTCTAGAACATAGAATAAATAGGTGTATGAATGATACCATATGAGAAACATGGTGGATGTGGGAGAAAATATTCCCTTTATGTTATCATAAGTAAACCACAATAAATGGACGGAAATTTTTATAAAACGTGATAATTAATTTTGAATAAGGACAAGGAAGGGAAATATCTAATTGAAAATACAGAGAAATAAAAATTCTTTAAATAATTTTAGAGAGGATGAAGTATGAATCAGTTACGGGGAAATGAATAAAATAATTATACATACACAAAAATGGGAATGATCGAATATATGTATGGATTTATATGGAAATTACATAAATGTTATTTGAAGTATTTTTATACAAAGATAAATTAATCTAAGAACATTGATTATAATAAAACATATTAAATTAACTACAAACTTTTTTAACATTCTCAAAATCCATATAAAATAAAATTGGGATTATAAATAATAATTTTAGAAACTTATTAATATCTATTTAATTTAGTATAAATAAATGAAAATCATTTATAACATATTGATTAGTTATAGATAGTTTGTATTGACATGTATACGTTAATAATTTTTATGAATCGATTCTTATATTAGTACAGATTTCTTGATCAATGTTATATTTTCATAGGTTTATTTTATCTATGATTTTCAATGTACAAGAATCATAATGTCAAAATTATTTTTAAAGTTACATGAACATCTAATGGTGTTTACTGTTATTGTTTTCATGGAAGAAATCATTATCATCATCATTTTAAATAAAATTAGCAATCATAAAGTGTTACTTTATGATGAAAGTTTATATGGATTTTATCATTTTAGAATAATATTAATAATTTAGATAAATTTAATATATCATAAATATATTACATATTTTTTTTAAGAACTCAGT